>OY986980.1:5982423-7182423 GCA_963920545.1 Lepidium didymum
CATGTCTAATTAAATCAGGGGTAAGCTAACTGAATCACCTGTTTTTTTATCAAATAATTGGATCAACAAGACTCGATCCATAGCCTAACACAATCCTTAAAATTCTTATTTCATCTCCCAAATCGGTAGATAGAAGGAATCGAACCCTAGATATCATAGTCATTAGCTGAATCATTCTAACCACTAGGCTAAAAAGAATTTAGCAGACGACTAGATCATCTTTACAAGATTAGTTATGTACTTATATATATATAATTGATTTAATTCAATATCGGTTGTTGGTATATTGAACTGACTCTTCTTTTTTGGATAGCGAACGAATATATATAATATGTATCTCAATTATTTTTATTTTTGAAATAAATTTATTGGGATTCAAAATGTATTATATATATTAGTATGTATATATATTTGTCAAAATCGACAAGTAATCTATAATTCAAAACTCCTTAAACATCAAATCCCATCATGCAGAATTAAGTGAAATCAAACTCAGATTTTCTTCATTTTCATCTATTAATTTAAAGTCAACATTCATTATTAAACATGGATGTCTTATTACACTGTTCACTTAAGCTATTATATACTTATATGCCAATAACCTTAAAACATATTCGAAATGATATTAATTTAAGAGGAGAAGAATTAAAACATTGTATAATTAAGACATGAATATCCAAAACCCATAATTGCAGAATAATTGAAAAGGAAAATGTATAAAGATGTTATAATCGTGTATAGATAAATAGATAGATGTGAAAATGATGAGAGAGTAGTGAGATTCTAAATGAGTGGCTCAATGGACCACAAGACCGATACTTCCATTTATAATATATTACGACAAAGATAATGCACTTTCTAGCTCTCTTTTTACGCAATCCTTCTTCTCAATTATTCTGTGAAGTCTTCTTCATTAATGACCGATATTTTCTTGAGCTTTGAAAATGTCTTTTTTTTTTTTTGTCAACATTGAGCCACAAAAGGTCGGCTATTAGTCAAGTTTCTACATAATGTAGACGGTGGGACTCGATCCCTGATTGTACAAATGCGCATGCTTATGTGGACTTACCGCCTGCCACTAGATTAAAAGCCACTTGCGGATTTTGAAAATGTCTACCAATGATTTTAGGAAAATTGAATTGAATATCTTAACTATTACTTATAATAACGTTAAAAACATCATATTAATTCAAGTTATACAAAATAATTCATGTTTCGTTTCAATAATGAACATGTATTTTTAAGTTTTAAAAGTCACCTAATTGATACTTGATATATTCTTTCTTTTTTTATCAACTAGAAGTTCATCCATTAATAAGCTAAACAGATGGATCATTGTCTACAATAGAGTAATCGCGAGTTAGCCTAGTTAACAAATCAGTTCTACAATTTGAAAGGTGAGAATACGGTTTAAAGAGAAAATCCAGAAAAAGGCTTTTAAATCTTCTAAAGTTTTCGGCTCTTTGCTATAAAGAAAGTAAACTAACCAATCTTCAAGATTCATCATAATCTTCAAAACTTTTAAGTTGTCTGCTGTGTATAATCTTCAAAACTTCTAAATTTGCCCTATGTAAGATCTAGGCCTGAATCGCCTTATATATTATATTATAGGTGTACTCTTGTTATTATTGAAATTTTCTAACATATAAGTTCATTACTAAAAACGATAAATAAATCAGAAAATAAACATAGTGACTACAATCTAATAGTGGGCACAAAGTAGAAATTAATCAAAACATTTTAAACTTTTCAACTAACATGTTGCTTTCTAATCTGAAATAATATGCGTGTATATATATTACATAGGAATTTAGGCCTAATAGGGATTAGATTCGTCGACTTATTATCTAAAAATGAGGAGAAAAAAACAAAACAATTACAAAAATAAAAATAAAAAATAAAGTGGGGATATTGATAGATGGGTGGAGACAAAAGAAGAAAAAATTAAAACACAAATGTTAGACACCATTCATTTTGAGAGAATCTCATTCACTCTAAAAGTCACAACTTATCCTCCTCTCTAGTCCCTACATTGACCCCAAACTATGACACTGACCTTTTTTGACCCTTTTTACAATCTCTCTAACTTCTGCGTTTGCGTCCAAACCGCTTCCATGGCCAAAACGTTTTATCAACGAAAACTATTGTAGATTCTTGACTTTCATTGCCATGTTAGGGTAAGTTTTTCTTTTCGTCAGAAAGACCATGCCTTTAGTTATTTTAGTGACAAGTTGGAACATGTTGGTTACTTACATGCCCATGTTACTCTTAAGTTAATCTATCACTATCAATCCAAAAATTGAGCGTTTCAAAATATCCGACCTTAAATTTATGACTTTATGTATTGTTTTTGTAGTCAGTGTTTAAAACCTATCATAGTTTTTCAGGAATATTTCTATTTTTTGCTGGTTTATTTATAGTTCTCGTTATAAAATTGTTGTGTTCAACATCACTACGGTTTACTATCCATTTGGTTAATTGTTAAAATAATCTCAATTTGCAATGTCCTAAACAGAAACCTGTGAAAACCATATTTATTAATATCATTTCTTTTTCGTGGTTAAGTTTTAGTTAATCTTTTTTGTTTTAGTAAAACTCTTTAAATTAGTGGAAATGTTTTGGTCGATTAAATGTTTGTTTTTGCAAAAAAAAATTATAAGGGTGAGTTTTAAGTTATGGATCGAGTCTTACTGATTTAATTGTTGACAAAAAAATATTCGTTTTTGCAATATTATCTATCGTAATTTCATTCTTGATTGCGTTCTCGTGCACAATAAAATTTGGTTTTAGATTATGGATTGAATTTGTCAACTAAAAGAACTCATTAAATTATGAAAAAATAAAATCGAAAGTGAATATCTTCATGTTAAATTCGTTTTACTATAAGTTAATTAATGACATGTTTGGTTTCCTGAAAAAAACACATCATATATATTTGAAGAGATCAAAGCATTCACCACATATATATATATAACAGTATAAAGACAAATAGTCAGATATAAATTTTGGTCATGGCCATGTTCTATAATAAATGTTGGTCTTATTGATAGATTGTTCGTTTGGGCTGAATTTAGGTAGTGAAAGAATAAATCGATCACATGAATACGGCTATGTCTTTAAAATTGTTGTGGACTTTGTTTTCAAAGAGTGGTTCTCTTTGGGTGGGCATCATTTTCACAACTTCTCTTCGGCTGTAGCTTTCTGGAACCTCAAAGAAAAGCCTATTCACTTCAGGCTATTGTCTATATGTGGGCCTGTCATCTTGATCGTCTCCCAACAAAGTCTAGGCTACTGTCTTGGGGCTTGGCTGTATCACCTTTATGCTGCTTTTGCTCTAAGTTCCTTGAAACCAGGGAGCACTTTTTCTTGCACTGTGAATATAGTGTGGCAATCTGGTCATCTTTGTTACTGCGACTAAGCAGGTCCATCTCTATAAGGGGATAACATAGGTATTTGTCTAGGGTCCATAATTTAAAGGGTCCAATTTTTTTTTACTTATAATCATATAGAAAAAAATTATATAATAAAAAGGCTCATCATAATAAAAAGAATCCATCATACAAAAGAAATTTAAGAAAAAAGGTTCATCACAGAAAAAATATTTAAGGAAAAATGCCCAATTTTTTTTTTAATCTACTTAAATAGTTAGAAGAAAACTAATTGTCATTTTACATTCTTCTTTTTCAGACTCTAAACACGACAAAAATCAAAAATTAAAAACCTTCACGTTTCACAAATCCAACAAAACATACATACTATTCATCGAATCAACGACAATTTCGTTTGTTTAAGGTAAATTTTCATTAATCTTTTTTGTAATAATAGCAAATTGACAATAGGTTAATAACTATTTGCGTCAATTAGTGCGATCATGTGACTTGTGAGTGAAACAAAAGAATGCTAGAGAGAGACGTGATGATGTGATCATGTGATTATGTGAAACAAAAATCAAGTATAACTATAGCTAAAAGTCTTGTTGATGATAAGGATGTTGAAACTGTATTTTCATTTAAGCGTCGAATGTTTAGAAATAAACAACTTGATGAAAACAATCATGATGAAGTTATTCAAACACCTGAGGATTTTTTTAGAACTCATTTTTTGTGACAATGGCAATTGCTTGTTTGAGAACTAGATTTGAGCAAATGAAAACATTTGAACCTATTTTTGGATTCTTATATAATTTAGTGAAGTTAAAGTTACTTGATGTATTGAATTAAGGGAGTGTTGCACTAATTTTCATAATACATTTTCTCATGGTGGTTCATCGGATGTTGATTTAGATGAGCTTTTTCTGAGTTGAAAATATTGCAAGTGACTTTACCCGATAAAGCAATGACATCTATTAAGTTTATAAAGAAAATAGGTTGTTATCCTAATGTTGTTGCTTATCGAATTTTACTTACCATTCCTATGAGAGTAGCATCGACGAAAAGAAGTTTTTCTAAGCTAAAATTAATTGCTAAAGAATTATTTGAAATTATCAATGTCTCAACAAATGTTGAACGGTTTAGTAATTTTATGCATTGAAAATGAAGTTTTAGAAAGTATGGATCTTGAAACAACTATCAATGATTCGCATCAACAAAAGCTAGGAAGAAACGTTTCATGTGATCATTTTTTTCTAAAATAATTGATATTTCTTTTTGTTTCAGATTTAGTGAGCTTTTTGATGGAGAGAAATTTGACAAACTATTAAAACTATAAATCAAGATTTTTTATTTTTTTATAAGCAAGTTGTTAAAGACATAATCACAATTTAGTTTAATTATTTTATCATATTTAATATTTAAATTTTGTAAAAGAAAATTGATGTAATATAAATAAAGGGCTATTTTTCCGTGCTTTGCCGAGGATAGTTAAATCATATGCGACTAAGACTACCTCAAGCTCCTTTTCATGGGATTCATTCATGGACTGGTCTCAGCAATCTACTCCTTCCTAGCCGTCGACTTTGCGCAAAGTCACGTCCCAGGCTATGGTTTATGCAGTGTGGAGGCAGCGAAATAACCTCCTCCATAACGAGTCAGTCGTTCCTCCTCTCTCTCTTTTCAAGGAGATCGACCGAGAAGTCATCAATCACATCAACGCCAAACGCCACAGGAAATCTTTTAAGAATCTAATGTTGCTTTGGCTTAACTAATTCATTTTGTGTGCTGCTTGTTGTTTTTGGCTTTGACTGTACAGTTTGGAAAAAGAATAAATCGAAATGAAAGACCAAAAGTACTTGAACCATGAATTTGACATATACGTACCAAATCTCAAATCATCATTGCCCGGCCCATTAACGATAAATCTACAATAGTATCATATAGTCTATGCATTTACGTGTTAAATTCAATTTTGCTTACATGGCGCAAAAGAAATGTGACTTGAAAAGAGAACCCAAAACCAGCGGCTCTTGAAGATCATGTGGGACCTTTATTATTTAAAAATCATCTTTAATCATTACAAACTTGAAAAAAATATACCAGTATCTTTACATAAACACAACAAACAAGTTTACATTCATTCATCTATAATGTATCATGAAATTTTATAACTTAAAATTGTATAAAATCGATTAAAAGTTCGTGGTCAAATGGTAGGGACATGCCTAGAATTTTAAAAAATTTGTAAGTTCAATTTTCGTGTTATGCAAAACTAAAACACATTTTCCTAATTACCCTATATAGATATAGACTCATGTTTTTGATCCATTTGAATACTCGGTAAAAAGTCTATATGTGCGCTATATATCTCTCATGAGAATAGTTAAAACTCCTCCCATAAAATTTGGGGAATTCTGAGTAATAAAAAAATTTGTATAAAATCATTACAATTCTTCACATATAAGCTATAATTCACATTTTATAAGGAATCGTCATAACTGCAATAATCAAAGTAATCTTGTAAATTAATGTATGTTTAATCAAATTTTATATAAGATTAAAAATGTAATTAATATTATAATTGTTATGCATATACTCCAAAACAGTAAGCAACAGGACAAAGGATTACAATATAGGAAGAATAAGACAAGTGTTGAGTAGAAGACAAAAGCCATATTGTCTGCACACAATTAAATTTGTGCGACTCAAAAGAAACCACGTTCATGCTAATTTTGTTTGCTGTTGATATTTTAGATGGATGCAAATCATGCAACCTTGATGATGAAGCCATGCGCTCGTTTGATGTAAATTGACCAAAAAATAAATAAAATAAATAAATAATAAGACAATTTAATCGAGACGTCCACGTAAGCAGCCAAACCGCGTGCCACAACCCCTAGAATTCAAACAAAACAGAAGTCGCAAGTTGCCACCTTCTTCTCTGTTTCCCTCTAAAGGTGGATCCTTTTCACAGGTTTAAAGCAGAGTTTAAGAAAAACGAAAAAAAGGAGAGATTTTTTGAAGAACCCTAAAGAGAGAAATGTGTAGATCGACTGATTTTGAGCGTTATGTTGAAAGAGAGAGCTTAAAGGTTAAAGCTTTCTTTGTTCGGTTTACGGGTTTACCCAAACGAAAAGTGTTGCCTGATTCTCTTACTCTTCTCTACCCACCTCGAATCAATGAAGCTGCTTTTGAGCTTGATGGGTCTAAGATCCGACCTGATTCTCCAGCTTTTGTGACGCTTCATAGAGTTGTGAAAGGAGGAGATGTGATTTACGGGTCGAGGGAACTGGTTCGGGTTTGGGAAGGAATTCGGTTTGAGGTGTATATGAGTGAGGAAAGGGTTATTAAAGGTATTTTCAGAAAAGATGAAGGAGATAAGTGGAAGCTTGAGTGTGAGTGTGAGATGGAAGAAGATGGAGCGGCGGAAGTTGTTGTAGCGACGGAGGGACACGTGGCAACGGCGACGATGGCGAGGAAACATAGACGAAGGAGGAAGCAAAGGATTGGATTTGAGTGTATGGAGGAGATACCGGAAGAGAGAGAGGAAGGGAGGGAATCTGATGTGGGAGTGTGTTTTTGCACGTGCAGTGGTCACGATGATTCTGACGACGGAGATGGAGATTGGGAGGAAGTGGAATGGACGGCTGAGATGGAATCAGAGGCGGAGGGAATGAGATGGGCCGTTGATGTGGGGATTTGGGTTATGTGTTTGGGTGTTGGGTATTTGGTGTCAAAGGCCTCTACAAAAACGTTAAGAAGTGGAAGAAGAAGAAGAACAATCTTCTAATTTTTTGTATAATCAATTAGTTTAATCGTACAATAACGTCCTAACATAATGTAAATACCCATGATTTTGATTACAAGACATAAGAGTTCCTATATGTTTGAACACAGAGCAATAAACTTTCTAGTTTGAACTGAAATCTCTCAACTTGAAAACGTTAAGGCACAATCACCAAGTAAGAATTAAAGAATCTGATGAAATTGCACAAGTACGTTAATCAGGTCGCATTTACAAGTTATATCACAATAGAAAACAAACGAAGAGCTTTCTCTCTTCTCTTACTAATAATTATGATACACCGAACAAAACGTGTGATGATAAATTCAAAGCAACTAAGCAAATATGTTGGGTTACGACCCTAAGGGAACTTTCTTTACCTTTTTATTTCTGTATTTGTTTTTGTTGTCTTCAACTGTTAGTTTACATCAGAAGCAGACATCGGTTGTATTGTCGTCATCGTCTGAAACCCACACAGAACCCAACCGGAGAAATTGTTATGCTTTTTTTGCTTCACTCTCTAAGCTCTTGTCTGGTTCTTAAGTGTTATAACCAAAGAGAGACTTCATTACTCCTACAGGTTCTGTGCGGTTTAGTGTTTTCAGTGTCGCTTTCCCTTCTGCTTACACTTGTTCACGACCTGTGAATGCTTTCCATTTCTGTTGTAGCTGTACACAAACATAAACAAAAAAATTGCTTGATCACATGAAACATAGCAACAAGCGGATTCTTTCGCTTTAACTACTGGAAGATGAGTTTACTTACTTGGTTGTGTCTTGATTTCTCTGTATCGAGTTCCTCTGTTAGGTCATCCAGCCTGAAAATTTTGGCAGTTAAAGCTTGCAGCAAGATTCACTTAGAAATACTGGACTAGATCATTCTACAGAAACAAAACATTCGCTTGAAGAAGAGAACTAACTTAGCACGGAGGTCGGAGATACTGCTAAGTAGTAACCGCTCCCTCTCAGAAGCCACAGGTTCAACCTGTAATCCAAAGAAGAGGTGGAGAATATGAAGTAATATACTCACATGGCTGTGAGCAATATCTTTGATGAAGTGCTTAAGAACATATCTAATATAACTTACGTTTCCATTACTGTCTGCGCGAGGCAAAGGTGGTAACTTTCCAGATTGAGAACCTATAAAAGGTGAAATACCGTTGATGAATATACTTCATCATTTATTATAACGTCCCAGCAGATGGGAATAAAATCCTCTATCATACCTTCTGTTGTCTCCGTGGGTTGTATGCTATTCAGTAAATTCATAATAAGATCCTGTAGTGAAATAGTTCAATTGCGGTAGTTAAGATCCTGCTAATGAATTAATAAGAAATAAGTAACACGTCCTGATGGATATTCCTCACTTGTTGTATAGAACTTTGCTGTAGTATATGTTGAAGTTGAGGCATAATGGGTAGGGGAGACGTAGGATGGCTACTTATTTCCTTGATGGTCTGAGGCTGAACTGTTGGCTGCAGGATGGAAAACAATATAAAGATTAAGAAATAGAATCTCGCAGAGTAAAATCAAAATCTACTAATGAATGACTTGAAGGACACTTTGTGGTTGCAACTGACCAATTTGGGTTCAAGCATCCAGTTACCCACACTTGCAGATTTTCTGAGAGGGGACGCCTGGCATTAAGTATTTAATTAATCAGGTAAATGACTCAGGTGAGGAGAAATTATCAGTCAACACCAATAAGCAGAGACTAGAAACCAACCTGTGGAGATCGACGAGGGACCAAACTTAATGGAACATCCTACAGTAGATTGTATGGTATTACTGTCAAAGAAATAGGAGCCAAAATAGGAGTAAATTGAATACCAACCTTTGCAAGATCTAGATTTCCTGATGTTACTGAAAATCGTCCTTTCTGAACCAGATTAGCCTTTGACTTATCATCCAGAGAATCACGGAAGCCTATTCGAGATGAACAAAACTCTGTTTAATTCAACTGCAAGAGAAGCTACAAAACCACTAAGCTGCGCAATATTTATATTTGTCACTTCCTCACCTCCTGAGTACTTAATGGGAGCTGACATACTGTTTGCAGAAGCTCGGGTTGGAAGATTCAAAGGACCACTAAAGCTGGGTGCTTTTCGCACTGTTGGTGCTGTCTGCTGTTCACTCTCGGATCTAGCAGATAGAAATTACAAGTTGGATTGTTTGAAAGTTTCTATATACAGGACCAGCAGATCTGAAGTGTAGTCTCAAACAAAAATCAGCAGATGCCATACCTTTCCAAGACATGATATTTCTCTGAAGTTGAGTGGCTTAATACGGTCCTGCTTGTAAGTGGTCCACTCTGACTTTGGCGTCTTACTGGTTTAGCTTTGGGCTCAGGAATGTCATACTCTGCATTTGATGCCATTTGTTCTACAGTTGGAGCAGTTGTAATGAAAGTGAATTTCTCTTTGCAGGTTGGTTCTTCGACCTCAGTGTTGGAAATCTTTTCCCCTCTGTTTATGTTATCACATAGTAGCGGACTGTCAAATACTTGTTCTCTGTCATTCACCTGCAGTTGTTTTATAAAATATGTTCAGAACCCCAGGCTTGGATACCACGGAAGTGAAATTTATGGATGCCTTTTTCTGTATTTTATCTACATATTACTCGCCTTATTGGATTGTGCATAGAAGACTTCGTCGTCTTCCTTACTCTCTTCTAGATCATCGTCATCATCAGTGAGCTATTACAAAAAGAAAGAATATAAGAACAAGAATTATGTGATGGAACCAATGAACAGCAATCAAAGATAGTGCATTAACAGATCACTTGGGGAAATTAAATTACCAAAGATGCTTGTGTTTTCAAGTCTCTGATGTCAAAATTCCAAGCGCTCACTCCTCTTTGGTATTCACTCTGACATTAAAAGAAAAATGCTTAATGTCCACTCTGCAATACCACTCACAAAGTACTAAGCTAGCTAATAATGTCAAACTAAGGCTTTTGTCACCTGTGATATAGCTTCCTCATCAGCAGTGGCCATTCTCTTTAATGCAAGCTGAGCAGCATCCTTATCCTGTCATGCAACAACCCAATCAATAACGTAAGAACATGATCATTTAGCAAAAATACTGAAACACAGAAAGAATATTGCTAACCTGAAGAGATTTTACACGTGTCCAAAGAGGTGGCAAATCGGAAAATAACCTTTTCATAGAAAGCTCTGGAGGCTTCGTGTGTTTGAAACAAGAGTGCTTCAGCAATTTTTCAGCTGTTGGCCGTTTTGTTTGATCTTTCACCAAACACATTGCAACCATTTCTTTAAAGGACTGGGCACAACTGAAAGTCCTCTAATTAGTTTAGTAAAAATATATATAACAAATGAAAACAGTATCATCAAAATATGCAAGAAAACTAGGACAACATTAGGACTACACCTAGAAAGAACACGAGTACCTTAGAAAATTTCTTATCACGATCATAATCAAGACCAGGAGGTGCATTTTGAATAGTCATTAGGAGCACCTGCAACCCCACAAAAAAAAGAATGAGAACAATTTTCAATGATGCAAACACAGACATTAGCCGGAAAAGAAATGTTATACACCTTCATGGGGGGATATTTTGAGAAAGGTGCATGACCATGGGCCAATTCAAGCGCTGTTATACCAAATGACCAGACATCAGCCCTGTAAGGAATGGGAAGGTTAACCAACCAATAAGCTATTATTGCATTTCTTTGTTCAACACAGAATATAGAGTATTTGATATGTATCACCAGGAAATTATGATTACATTCAGGTTACACAGACTAGTTTAACAAGCTGTCTTAACATGCGTACCAAAGTTAGCTACTTTCTATATTAAGCAGGAAATGATAGTGTTTTATCTAGCATTTTAGCTTAACGTATAAACTCACTTGGAATTGTATCCATTTCCCGGTTGCAAGACTTCTGGTGCCATCCTACAACCAGAAACAAGTTTTTAAATGTAAACCATTATAGACAGAGTGATGGTAACGTACAAAAAGAAAGAAGTACAATAACCGACCAACAAGGAGTGCCAACAAATGTGTTTCTTGCACGTTGCCTATCACCATTGTCAAACAAGCAAGCAGAGACACCAAAATCGCCAAGCTTAATTTCCCCATTGTCATCAAGAAGTATGTTTCCAGCCTAGGATGAAAGAAACAACAAAAATCGTATACATTATATGGATGGCTGTATTATTAAGTCCGATGGGCTGATAAAGTGTCGTCTTTTACCAACCTTAACATCTCGATGAATGTGACCTTGTTTATGAAGATAATTCAGAGCTTTAAGGGTTTCTTTCAACACACAGCATATGGCTGCCTCTTCAAATCCGTCAGAATATGCAGTCTTCATAAGATGCAAACACGAACCTTGTGCCATAAATGGCATTACGACCCAAAGACTGTGGTCGACAGAAAATGAACAAAACGACTTTATAACGTTGGGATGGTCTATCAAACTCATAGTCTGAGATTCTCTCCTAATATCATCCTAAGAAACCAAAAACATATACATTAATTAAGATCCAAGACATAGTGAAAACAAATGGAAGCACAGACAGGTAGAAGAAACAGATACGTCAGTAGTCCAACACTGGAATGCTACAACAAATATAAAACACTAAAGAACATATCTAATCGTGCTCTCATGGCAGATGCAAACTGGGAAAATCATCACTACCTAGCTTGAGAATATATATAAACATTAACTTCCACATCCCCGGAAAACCATTAAGACTATAATAAGATGATTAAAACACCATAAAAGAGAACAATTAGTCTTAGTCTCCCTCCAAGACGACAAAAGCACTACTGCTGCCACTTTGTATGGAACATCAGGATTTTCATTACTTGCCCACGATGTCGAATCTTTTACTCTAGAAAAGGAGATACAAAAACACAAATCTACATTTTAACACAAGAAACGTGGGCAAACAAATTTTCACCGATGTACAAGCTCAAGCCACTCTTCAGATTGCACGATTCATAAGTAATGAAAGATCAAAGAGAACGAACCAGATTGCTATTGCATCGATCGAGATCCAAACACTTGACAGCGACGACTACATTAGTCGGAAGATAGATCGCTCGATAAACAACAGCGCTAGCTCCATGACCGACTTCTTCCATAAGCTTATAGTCCTTAGGATTCATAGAGAAACCTCTCTGTAGCTTACCACTACCACCACGAACAATAGCACCACCACCACTACCCCCTCCTCCCATCATCTTCTTCTTCCGTAGCCTTAATACCGCCCTGAATACCACCAAATCAAAACCGGTAATCCAGCTTCAGATACAATCAAATTCAAAATCGAAGGATTTACAGAAAAAAAACAAAATCTTAAGCGAGAGAGAGAGAGTAGTCGTACTCGAGAACAAGTCGAAACCCCATTGAATATTTTTTAATTTAATTAAAATAATTTTTTGGTGATTTCACTTTCGCTGCTATATTTTCTGATTAGTTGACCTCCACAACAAACGCGATTGAGAGCGAGAGACAGAGCAAAGAACTGTTCTTCTGCTGACGTGGTCAATTGTTAAGCTTTTAAGATTATTACACGTGGACTCAGTATATAATTAACGGTTAGGATTGTGCTTGACCCCATCTACCTCTCTGGTTTAAATGTCACGAGTGACTAATGACTAATGACTTTACTGTTCCCTTCAAAATAGATAAAATATTCGTGTAATAAAATTAGTAATTACCCCTAAAAATTGAAAAGAAAAAAATCATCTGTCTCCAAGAATCTCACATAAATATAAATACTCTCCATGATATGAGATTTCTAACTTTTTCTGAATCATGATTTTATTCTTCTACATAAGTGAAAATATCGATGAAATTAAAATTTGACATTATAAACAAATTAGTATTTAACAAATATGTAATAAAGGAAAATTATACATTTCTACTTGATCCTTCTATATCTTAGTCAGAGCTGGGAAATGGTTTTAAGAGCTTCATTTTGAAGCAGAAGTCCAAACCAATGGACGCAAACGCAAATATCAAGACGCTCTGCGACACTAAAACGGCGCCGTCTATGCCATGTGAAGCCCAGCTTTCCCAGCTCAACTCCAATGGAGGTCCTCTGCTCAACATACCAAGTCCTATAACACCAAACAACCAGATTCTTCATAAATTTGTCTTTTTCTCTAAGGACAGATCCAAAACAATACAGGTCAGAGATTAATAATCAAACAGTATCAATTATTTTAGTAGAAGATTATTTATAATTAATCAAATCGTTGATTAGTATTCTATTGGTAAAGTTATGATTTAAAAACAAACAAAGGGCGGGACAACGATGTGATTTTTCCAGCTCATACTTCCACACAATATAACAAGACAAAGAAAGTCTTTTTCTTTTACCATCTCCTTGAAAACACACAATCCAATCGTAAAAGCAGTTGCTTTAAACCAATTTCATAGAAGTTAGATTGAAACAGTGATCAAAAGTGTTACCTTTAACAAACCCAAAAGCGGCTACGGCTCCGGATTTGAGATGACTATCATCCAAGTCTCTTCTGACGACATACCTGAATGTTACTCCAAACAATGCACAGCTTCCAAACGCTACTCCTAGGGGAAGAATAAGCTGCTCGATGCTTGAGACTTGAGAAAGAGCAAGTGGAATTTCTGCAATGGTTCCAACTGTAGCTGCGATTAATGCCGCTTTTGCTGATTCTAATCTCTCCTTGTCTTTATTTATCGTATAACCTTTTTCTGAACTTCCAATTGTATCTGCTAAGGACAAGGCACGTTCTGCTTCCTCAACCATTGATCTTGCAGCGACAATCTCCTCCTGGCACTCTGCGATCTTAAATCAGATACTGAATCAGATGAATATGTTCCTTTCTCTTGTTTAAAAAACACAAACTAAAGACTCTGTTCAACAACCGAGAAAACAAAAGTAAACTCAAAATGCTACCAATGAATTATCTTTACAGAAATTAAAAGAAAGCTATTCAATGTTTCAAGCACAAAAGCAACATTCAATGCGATTGAAACTCTGAAACAACTTGAACCTATCCTCAGCATACAGTGCACAAAGTCACTATTTCCATTTGATATGTTATCAATGTCACCTGTATAATATCTATGGTATTGAACCTATCCTCAGCATGCAGTGCAATCAAATGTTTCATCATCTCGTATGTATAAGATTTTCGGCAAAATATCTCACCTCTGAGGCTCTGGACTCGAGCTTATTCACATAATCCTGTAACAATTTCGCCTCGATTTCTTGTCTCTTTATCTCTTCGAGCTCTCTCTTCGCAATCTCCACCCTCATCGAAGCTTTTTCCAGACCATCAAGCAAATTCTTGTTCTCTTCTCTGCTCAGCAGCTCCTCGACCTGCTTTCCCACAATACCGGACAAAGACTTCTTCAAATCTCCGTCGTTACTCGAATTTGCTACATTCTCTTCCGGAGAACTTCTAATCTTCCAGTTTCGAGTTCTACGATACGGACCACTCAAGGCAGTTGCTTGAAAGTTTTGTTTGGGATTCGAAAGACTAATCTCCGATAAATGTACTGGACATGGTTTCCATGGAAGCGATTGTAGAGATAAACATTGCATTTTGAGAAAGGAAGAAAGAAAATTTTCAAGCTCATCTAGTTGAATCCAATATGAAAAACTGGCCACTAAAAAGAAATGAAAAAAAACGGCAGGCTTTTTGATAATTAACGACAATACGTAAGGTCGTGGAGTCCTTAAACGACATACAAACTACCTGACTGTTGAGGTTATTATGGGTCCATAAATTAATCACGTCGCACTCTAATCTCCGTTTATTTAACAAGCATCCGACCTAATTATAAGCTTGTAAAACCCTTAACCTCATCAACGACCGCCTTCTTGTACAGAGCCACGTCAGCTGACCCGATCAACAGCTTTATCGTGTGCCATGGCCATCCCCGCCAAGTGAGCTCCTCCGTTCGCCGGATCAGAAGCCAAAATCGCCGTCTCCGCCAATTTCATGGTCGATTTCAACTTTGGGTTTTGTGGGTCGTTAAGTAGGCCCAAGCTTGCACTCAAATCCCTCGGCCCAATCATTACACAATCCATCCCATCAACGGCTACAATCTCCTTAACATTCTTCACACCTTCCTCCGATTCTATCTGTAGACTCAACACAATATACCAATTTATTCTGCAAATTACAGAATAATGAAAATCGAAAGTATTTATTCAAAATTCAAAACCTGGCACATGATGAACAACTTATCTGCGTAGTTATTTAGGTACGCATCATCAAATCCGAAGCTGGAGTTTCTCACAACAGAGTATGCACATCCACGAACACCGTCTGGACGATACCGACATAACGAAACCGCCTCGGAGGCAGATTCTCCGGTTTCCACCATCGGAAACATAATGCCGTCAGGTCCGAGATCTAACGCTTTCTTAGCCCAAGCTTGACTGATGTCAGGGACACGAAGTACAGTGCAACAACCCGCGGCTTCGATCGCTCGCATGCAGTGAAGCGCATCTCGAATTCCTCAGGCTCCGTGCTCCAGATCGACAATAATAAAATCGAATCCCGCGCGAGCAGCGATCTCGGCGAGCTCAGGAGAGAAAGAGAAAAGAAAGTGGCCGAGAAGGTTTTCTCCCTCTTGGAGACGCGTTTTTAAGGATTTTTTTAGTTGAGTTGGTTGAGAAATAGAAGAGTAAGTGGATGCCATTGCGATTGAGTTAGAGAAATCGATGAAGAAGAAGAAGCGTTAGATGAATATATTATTTTCTTCATAAGCAATAAAAATTCCCAATTTTGTGCGGAAATAGACGTAGCCACACGTATTTTGAATTTTGATGAAAACAAACACTTGTTTGCGTAATTCTGATTTCACTCACTCCCAAACAATCAAAAAATTGCAGTTTCATGTTTTTAGATCCTTTGTAAATGGTTTACGAATTTCCCTCGCTTTCTCTGTTTCGGGAAGAGTTGGTTATCAGTGGCTCTTAAAGCATGTTTAATGGAGTCTCTTAAGTGAGTCTCTTAAAAATAAAAAATAATAATAATAATAATAAGAGAAGAGAAAGAGGAAGATGGGTCTCTTCAATAAGAGACTTAAGAAACCATTAGATGAGTCTGACTTTCTCTTATTGGTCCACTAATTTTTTATTAATTTTTTTATTAAAATACTCAAAACAAGAGACTCTCAAAATATTATCACTAAACATGTTCTTAGAGCCAATGGTGAGGAATCTCATCAATATAATATTAATATTTTTTAGTAAAACTTAGTTGAGAATCCCACATTAATTTTGGAGACTCATTAAATTTTTCATTCATATAATATTAACAAATTTGAAGAAATTTAATATTTTTTTGTCATCTATCTATTCTATAAATATACTAATATACTAATTTTTTTTAAAATTATTATTTTTATTATTTTAAAATGTTAATAAAGTTTTATATGATTTTAAATTTTTTATAATTCTATTAATTTAATTTTTAACAACGAAATATAATATTAATATATTATTTAAATTTATGCATAATGGATCTTGTTAGATAGATAATTTTATTTTAAAATTTATGAAAAAATAAAAAGATAAAAAATAATAATATATAAATGATTTAGTTAGTTTTTAAACTATAAGAAATTAAAATTATTATAAAATAACTTAACCCATTTATCAATGGACATGTGTTCTATAAGAAAGAAATTTGAGGGTTCTCATGGTTTCTAAAATGAGAACCAATTCTCTCCATTTTATATTTAAAAAATATTTTAATTTTATTTTTGATTTATTTAAGTGTTGAGAAACTCATCGATAAACTACCAATGCAGATGGTGTTGTAACTGCATAAGCTTATGTTGAGTATGGCCTAACAAATAAAAACCTTGGGTAATAGATGCTCGGCACAATCATTGGACTTGGGCTTTTGACATTGAGAAACGATCTTATGTTATTTGTGTATCTAGCATCTACAATCATTAGGCACGTAGTTAGAACTGAACCACCAGAAGAAGCCAAGAAGGACGGTAAGGAGGTTGAGTTTGAAAACGAACTTGATGAAGAAAACAAGTGGTTTCAAGAAGATTGAAATGTCATTGCCATCTTTCAAAACTCTCTTGAAACTTATAGTTTAAAAGCTTACTCATATTGTGAAGCCACAAAAATATTTATGGGATAAAAACGTATATGGAGATGACTATAACTTAAATCAAGATTTTGAGGTGAAAATCTTCAATGAGTTGAACCAAAATGATATGGAATTTACCAAACATTTTGTGAGGTTTAGATCGTTGTGAGATGAGTTCGAAATGCTTAGACCGAACACCTTGATCATATAAGAACGCAGAGATGGACATTTAATTACGTACTTGATCAAAGTCACTTCTCCTCCTGTTCTACTTTTTTTATTATAACTTTTACTTACTTTGAGAATAAAACAAATATTCCTATAATCTGCACTATGTTTGAATGCAATTTATAACATAGTAGTACATGAATAACATACCACAAACTATGGAAAACAAATTATTATTATTATTACTATTATTATTATTATTATTATTATTATTATTATTATTATTATTATTATTATTATTATTATTATTATTATTATTATTATTATTATTATTATTATTATTATTATTATTATTATTATTATTATTATTATTATTATTATTATTATTATTATTATTATTATTATTATTATTATTATTATTATTATTATTATTATTATTATTATTATTATTATAGCGCAATGAGTTGAGTATTAGTGTAAATAGTAGGAAACTAATAGCAAGGTGCAGGATACATGCAATAACATTTTCCAGGACGGCAATAGCTATCTTTGGATTTCGTGTATTTTGCACATTTATCTACACACATGTCACGAGTACATATAGATCCAGATAGAACTTGAGTGCACATTCTTCTTGGAATTAGTCCATAAACTCCTGTGATTATACCACATAAAATCTAAAATATTACCAATATTCATAGGTGTTTTAGGAGTTTACCATCATCTTTAATTTAGTATGTCACATATTCTATATTCATTGATAAGTAAAAACAATAGAAGCACATTCATAATCAACTTTTTAAGAATGATTAATACTTAATCTATTAAGGGGACATATGATGTAAATACATACCAATCACAAGAGTGGAGAAAGAGTTACAAGAATGAATGCAAATTGAAATGAGTTCTTCATGTTTGATGTTAAAAATGAATTCAATGTGTTGTAAACTTATAACTTTTTTGAAAAAGTTGAGTGATTTTAGTTGTTATACATATACATAACATGTTACATATATATATATATATATACACTTATACATCTATTTTTATCTCACATTCAAACATGTCTAATTTAAGTAATTGACCATTCAAATTCAGCTTTAGAATGTACACCACACTTCTGCAAGCTTTTAGACATATGGACTTGGGCTTTGGTAGCAAATGCTCAGCCCAATCATTGACTATGGACTTGGGCTTTCACATTGAAAAATGTTGTGTTATTTGTGTATCTAGTATCTTCAATCCAATTAATTAATTTTAATTTTATTGGTTTACCAAGAAATTTCAGTCCTAGTAGGTTAGTAATTTTCATTGCTTTGAACTTGGGACATTTTCCATATTAATTTTAACAAGTATAGCTAGTTGTTCTGGATATAATTTGAAGCTTATGTCAATATTGCGATCAAGCTTTAAAGGTTTGGTATATTCATACCTACTTACTAAAAATTTGCCAATAGTAACGAAATAGAAACACATTAGAAATATACTTTTACAAAAATAATATCAGAAATGTAGAGAAGAACAACTTACAAAAAATAGTTAATTTTTTTTCTCTTTTTCTCACCAAACCATGTATACAAAGATGAAAAGTTATATAATTAAGTAAAAGTCTTCTACTTAGATATGTAAATTAATTTTCCATCATATTACATCTTTTCTTTTCCAAATAATGTCCCTTAATTATCACTTCATAATGTTCAGATTTATTGTTTTCTTAGAAAAGAATCTACTCAAACATACATTTTTTGCCTTATGTTGTATGTACATTACATGTCATGCATGGTCCATCCTATCATCTTATAAGTTATATACTCAACTTGTTGAGCAACTTGAAATCCACTTTCGAAATGTATATAGACCTACAACTTATTAATTCACATAATTACAATGGAAAAGTATGAAATTGCTTAAAGATTTTATCAAAAGTGTTCCATTCTCCACTAAGAACATATCTCGTAAGATCACATCCTAGTTGAAAACAATTCAACAGAAGCACACCGAATTTAAAACTTAGTGTAGAAGTATGTTCTTAAGGTCGAGTCATTGTCACTTTCAGACAAAATTATTTAACCTTGGTCGGATTCTTTTTCTCTTTCTCTTTTTAGTGCCCTCCATTACACACCACCTTACCACTCCTTTGATCTCTCCATCTCCATATCCTTCCATCTTCTTTTTATTATTTGTTTAACTTAAAAGTTTATACTTTTCAATAAAGACGGTTCAAGGGATGTTCTCTTTTTCTGCAGCATTCGGAATAAACTTAATTGATATATATATGATAAATTATGAGTTTTTAACTTAAAACTAATTAGTAATGAGTAGATTAGTTCTTAAATTATATATATTAAGATTAAAATGATCTTAATTTTCGATGTAGAATATCAATCATATTCTAACACGCCCGCTCAAAATGATATGTGGTATAACCTAACATCTCCAAGCATATCACAACATATAGCATACATGTCTTGTTGGGCTAGAATCGCGAGCTCTGATACCATGATAAATTATGGACTTTCAACTAAAAATTAATTGACAATAAGTGAATTGGCTTTACGGTATATATCAATTACATTCTAACAATATTTGATAATATAGTTTACTGTAAAATTTGAAATACTTTACGGTAAAACCAATGTCTCAAACCTCGTTAAAGTAAGACTTTTTAGAGATTATTCAATTGTGGTCGAATAATTACCTTTGATTAGATAATTAAGCTGTGGTTATCATTACTCTAACTAAAGTTAATCAGGGCAAGTTGAGGCATGGTCATGTCTGAACTCTGAAGTGTACTATAAGATATATATCTAATTATCTATAAGTCATTAGAAACAACAATTTATAAATACAGTAGTTTATGTGTATTATTCCTGTTACGATAGTTGAAATATTCTCAACTGCTATTTGACCAATTTGGTTTTGTAGCATTAAAGTTGACTCTGCTCTCTCTCTTTATTTTTTCCTACAGTGGAATTCCAAATTTATCAGATGTTTCTGACACAACTTATAGTGAGTGAGACTATAAATTCTTCTATATCCTTAAACACTAAATTAAGATTTTCAATCAAAAAATCATTAAATATTTGTAGAAATCATTAAATAAATTAAGTATTTCATATTAGAAAGATTAAATAAATTGGAAGAGTCAAGATCTAGATTGATGAAGTTGAAAACTATAGTGGGATGTATAATTTCAAACACACAGATTTCTAGGAGAATGTTTTTGTAGGTCCCTCTTCTTCTTTTAATTCTTTAGACTTGTGACTTGTCTCTCACATTATTATTATTATTCTTTCCTTCTTCTATATTTTCAATTTTTTTTATTAATTAATTAATTACCTCTTCTGCCTACACATCGATTACCAAAACCACACTTTATTCTATTTTCAATTTGGTTTACCAACCAAAAATAATCACAAAAATCAACATTTTCCAATCTCACTCATTTCAAATTTTTTAGATAATGTAAATGCATCAACTTGCCGATGATCCACTAAAAATAGGTGCACTTTTACATCTAGAGATCGAGTCTCATTGCCTACATTATATACAAACTTAGCTAATGAACCGGTCAATTGTAGCTTAATGTTAGACAAAAAAAATGCATCCAATAATTTATATGAATATTAAATGGTTTTAGTAATGAATTGGGGATGGTAGGGCTAAACCATCTTTAGTGAGGCTCATGTGAAAGTCATTAGAGCTTACCTGTCTTCTTTTAATTAATTCCTCTTAATTATTTTAATTAATATTTACCTGTTTTTAAAACAAAATAACATCCATGCGTTGCATTCTTGCATTGTGTTTAAAAAAAATCTCTATTGCAGATTTTGTTCATAATGAAAACATGAAAAATGGAATCAACAAGAGAAGGAAATTCAAAAGAGCAACCAATGTATCATTTATAATCTGTGTTAGCAATAACAAAAATTTAAAACAAATTAAAGTCATTCAATATGCATGCACCCCCCAATAGTAATCCTTAAATCCAAAATTAACAAAAATAAAAACCCACCAATACAAAAAAAAATCAAAGTGAAAAATTAAGAGCCGATTGATTAATTAAATAAATAGCAATAATTAACCATTAATTATAGTACTATCTTTTTTTATCAAACTTGGAGAAATTAGCACCATGATCCTCCACTCAACATTCCAGTCCAATATCCACTAGATGTAGCTGCTGCATCATCACCACCACTTCCTCGCTTCTGTTGATCATTAATGTCGACATTAATCGTTGCAGATGAAGAAGAAACTGGCAATTTCAAATCTTCAAAAGGAAACAAATGTCTTCCATTAACATCTTCACCACTTTCTCCTCCTTGAAACCCTCCATGGAATCCATTATCTTGATGATGATCTAATGAAAACCCTAGAAGTGTTGTGTTTGTGTTGCAAGGCTTGTAATGATCTTGCATTGAAAACCCTTCCTGATTATGAACTGGGAATCCCATAAACGATGAAGTTGAAGAATTTCCATTATTACTACTGTTTCTTATGAGATCCAGAGAAGAAGTTGCCATTGCAGAACATGAAGAAACAAGCAATGGATTGTTATTGTTACTGCTCTTGTTGTTGTTGTTTCCAATGTTGTGGATGAGATCAGTGAAGTTGGTTCTAATCATCCCATGTGGTGCAAAACCTAAATTGAGATCTTGTTGACTCGTCTCAAGGAATTTAGGGTTTTGACCAGACATGCTCATAAGGTGATGATGATGATGATCAGAAAGATGCTTCTTTGTAGCTGGTTGTGTAGAATTTGAATGATTGTTACTAATATCAGAAGAAGAAGAAACTGAAGTAGAGTGAGATCTCTTGTTCTTTCTTGAGCCACCACCGACAGGAATGTTCCTAAGTGAACCACCTTCAGTCCAATACCTTCTACAACCTTTGCAGAAGTATCTTGGTTGTGTCAAACTATAATTGTTGTAGTAACAAAACTTTGTGTTGATTGAGTTACATCTTGGACAGTTTACAGCTTGGGCCTTCTCTGGCCTTGCTTTCCTCTCTCCAGCCGCGACGGCGCCAGCGGTTGGTGGCTGTTGCGGCTGAAGATGTTGCGTTTGCGGTTGCGGCTTGGGGCATGTGTTTGTTACTATCTCTTCCAAGGGTTTCACTACAATCTCCTGATCATCATCAAAATCACAACAAATTCTCTTCCGATGTTTAGTGCATAAAACTTATGTAAAGACATGATTAACATATAAATAAATACTTTCTATCAACATATTTATGGTTTTCATCAAGATAAAAATGATTGGGATATTTGTGTAAAAAGCAAAATCAATAAAGGGTAAAGTAAAAGAAAAAAACACATATTAAAAACAAACTCAACATCAAAAAGAAGATCTAAGAACATCAAAGTCCAAGTAAAGATCAGTACTAAACCAAAGACAAATCTATGATCTAATCTACATCAACACAAAGTATTGAGTTCTGTAAAGTACCTGTGGCCATTGAGCCGTATCCATAGATGAAGTTCTTCAGATCAGCAGAAACAAAACCTTTTCTTAATTAACTTCTTTATTTAGAAGAAGAAAAAAAAACAATGTTTTTGTGGTTTTGTTGGATGAAGAGAAAGGGAATTTTGATGGCTAAGAGATCTTTTTAGAATGAGGAACTTCTTTGTATGTTTGTCTCTGATCACATTTGCTTTATGGTAGAGACTAGAGAAAGAGAGAGAAAACAAATTGTATAATACAAAACATTCCGAGTGGGAATCTTTGTCGTACTGACAATAAACAAATACTTTAATACGCGTCCATTTATATAATATGCTCTTATATTATATTCACATCTATTTTTTGCCCCGGCTGATTTCATTACTTAAGTTTTAGAAAGGGTGTGCACTTCCACATCCAATAATCAAATTTTGATGTATACATTATGTATGAACTTGACTAATAGATCAGCTAATTATAAGATATTGACACACAAAAAATTACATTAGCAACGAAAATAACATACCCCGTAGATGAACTAATCCAATACAACACATTAGATAAAATATAAAACACGTAAGCGGAGTAACTCAAAGGCATTAGGGAACTTGGATAGATGGTGGAATATCATTCGCAAATTTTGTTCGAATTCTGAAGCATTCTTCGTCTAGCTGGTCGAGCACATAACTGGGTTCTTTGAACCGATGGTCTTGAGCTTTGAATCTTCTTAGAAATAGAAGAACTTCGAACATATATAATCTAAATTATACATATAGTTTGTAAATATGGTTTTATCGTCTACACATAAATTTGAAAATATAGTTATGTGTTATTTCGGATTTGAATGTCTGTGGAAATAAAATTACATTCGCGATTGACATTAGAGGTATTCGCATGATTTCTTTTGACCCCGAGATTAGTCACCTGACTTCTTTTGACATTAGAGGTATTCACACACTACTAGAAAACAAATGAATTTTGACCACATTAAGAATGTAAAGTTAGTAAAAAATAAAATTTTGACATATTTTTATCATAATTGGTCAAAAAATTGACAGTAATTTAAAATTGGTCAAAAATTATTAGTTGTAAATTGCTATATTTTCTTATAATTTTCTTGTAATGACATGATTTCTTTTGACCCCAAGATTAGTCAGATTTTATGACATTAACTCTTGAATCCATGGAAAGAATTTGAGAAAAAATCTCTGACTTATCCGGAATTTGTGATGCTTTATAGTGTTTTGTTGAATTGGATTAAAAAAGAGTTAGTTTACCAATAGTTTTTCAGTGTTTTTTCATCATACAAATTTTCATACCGTTTTATGTTATCAATAGAATTCACAGACCGACTGTGGTAAGGGTATTAGAAAAAAAAAACACGTAAAAATTATCATCAAGTTAACTCATAAAACAAGTTATATTTGTAAACCTATTGGATAGGCAAAATAAAGACGTTTTTGGAATAATTTTGGAACTATATGTATGTGTTATTTGATACCACATCAGCTTTCAATGTCTTAAATAGTTTAATAATTTCAACTACTTGTTTATGAGTTGAAGAGAAATTTCAAAATTAAAAATCCGAGTCGGATTGAATATTTGGTCATTAGTTAGGTACATTGGATATTTAAGTCTTAACGTCCACAACGATTTTTTCAATTGTGTTTATATTAATTTCCTAGTTTGATTTGAATGCCTAAAGCTTAAAAGTAGATTCTTCTCTTCTTATATTTCAAAACTCGACTACTCCTTTCTTAGCAAAATGACAAAAAAATAAAATAGGTTCTTTACATAAATATTTATGTGTTGTGGTCATTATAAACTGATCAGACAATAGTTTTGTGATAATCATGTCAGAAAATATGTTTTACTTCATATATTGATATGTATCATGTCAGACATTCTATATATAATTAATTGAAATTAATATTATTTGTATTGTAATGGTTAGACATTAATTATTTATAGAATAACCAAATTATTTAACATAAATGTGTTAGAATAATTCACTTTGAAAATAGAGATAATCTTCTACCATTAATACATAAATGTCGAAGCCAAAAATCTACAATTGGTTTGCTTTTGATCTAACTTGACACTAAGTGATAAATTTGTATCCTACCTAACTCCAATTAAAATATTTACCCTATAAATTAGTATTATCGATCTAAATATTGATGATATATATATATATAATTGTTGAATGAATATCTCTACTTCAAATACATAATTGTTACAATAAAAATAAATATATATTTTATGATTAGCCTATGTTATTGCATGTATCAAATCTGCTTAATACGTATTAGCATACTACTTTAAAGTTTAAAGTATGTAACGAATGTAATGTATCATCACATAACAGAACGTTAAATCAATATTTCATCTTTTTTTAAGACAAAATCGTTATGCATATATATAGAGTGATCGCTAGATGAATCCTTTTGAATCTAAATTGTTACAAAATTCATGAATGAAAGAATTATATCAGTTCTCCAAAAGCTATAAATAAAGTATAACTTTATTTCAGGATATAAAGTATAAATATTATTAGTATCAAATCAGTACGGAAGAATTTAATTCCAAAGACCTAATAAGTTGACCATCCATTGACCAAATGACCTCTAAAATATATTCTCTCTTAATATTTGGTCGATCTTTTATATTCTTAAATCAAATAGCAACAAAACAATAACACATTTCATCTATTTGTAACTTGCTTGCTTGGGACGTATATATTTACAAATAAAATTATGAATAATGCAAATTATACAAATGAAGAAGAAAGAGGCAAAGAAGTCCACATGGGCTTAGATCAAAAGCTCATCTGTAATTCATTCAACTTATCCGTATTTCACGTGTGACTTAAGATTCCAATTAGCTAAGTTATGATTATCTGTATTGCACGAAATTTAATTATAATTTTCATTTTTTACGGTCATCATCATAAGCCTTTGTGTTGTGTTGTGTTTTGATTAGTTTTTGGGTCCCATAATTAAGATGACCTATGTGTCATCGCCACGTGAGCTATCTTAGGGTACAAACCAGCTCACAAACACCTAATTTGTTAACAATCTCTTCACATGCCACGCTCCTTATTAGCCATCTTAATTCTTAGCACCAATCAAACTTACCAAACTCATTAAATAATAATAAAAACAATCCAAACCTGAAAATCTTTTTTTTGTTGAGAAACAGGGTCAAACCCCAGATTTATTCAAAGAAAACAACTAAAGTATTACAAAGCTAGAACGACAAACTCCATCTCTAGAGTCACCCAACAAGGAACGACATTCACTAGAAAGAACATCAAAGAATAGAAACCTAAAAGTAAATCAAAAGCATTTGCTAAGTTCACTAAAGTATTAACTTCCTTATTAATATGTGAGATATGGACAAGCTAATATTTCGAGATAAAACTATAACAAATACGTGTTAGGAAGAGCAAAGAATATGAATCATCCACCCTTGTCAATAACAAATCATCTTATTTTTTTAATCTACTATATGTAGTGAAAAAATTAATTTCAAATAATTAGTTGGATCATTATAACCAGCAGATAAAAAAAAAATTGGTCTAGTAAAAAAAAAAAGTCATCACAAAACGCATGAAAAAAAGCTAGAGTGGATCTTATTCATTAAAATTACTGTTAATATTAAATTAAATATAAGATAAGATAAGTATTATTCGATTCACATGCAATTTCATACTCTAAAAAAAAGATAATCTATTATGTTAACTTAAACAAATCTTAATTACTTAAAGCAGTAAATACAGACATAAGAGCGTGTAAGATGATGACACGTGTCGCAATATGAGTTGACTGCGTCAAGTAATGAACGGTCCTTAAGACTTGTTTAAGTGGCCGGTGAAGATGGGACCCACAATAACCCCATGCGCGTGCCTTGTCCGAAGAAAAGGTCCACAGAATCTCAGCCGTTGGATTTAAAGGATGGGTCCCATGTAGTGCGTGGATAGCATCTTGTGAAGTTGCGGTCCATGTCATCCTTGTGTGGACAAAGCCGCACCTTAACAACTTGCAATCTTCTTCTATTCCCAAATCGTTCACCATTTTACATTTTTTTTTTCTCGAATACAGAAATTATAAATGGAATGGAAGAGTTTTATTTCGGGTATATAGTTCTCCAAACAATCTTTTAATCAACATGTTTTTGTTTTGTCTTTTCTAAGACTTGTTAGCTTTAGACGATGAACAGTTTATCAGATTTTTTAGATTCTGTTGTTTCCTTTTACTATTCACCTTATTAGTATACCATTTAACAACAAAAATCACGTTATTCGTGTTTAAAAAAAATATTCGTCATATTTTAATATTTTAAATTTAGTTTTTTTTTTGGTCAGCATATTTTTAAATCAGTTACGATTTCCTAATTGATGTTCTTAGAAATCAAACTAAAAATAAAATATATTCGACTATAACATGTTTTTATTGCGTGTTTCGTCAAATCATTGATTATTCATTTTTTTATTTTTTTTACTAAAATTCAATTCAAAATACTCTAATATACTAAAAAAATTAAAATAATTGGATCGATAATATTTAGTGCATAGTGAATTTTCGGAAGTCCAAAATATTAAACCCCTTACAATGTCACTTGATATGCTAAAATTCAAAAATTGTAAAAGAGTTAAAATTATGGACCAAATCTTGTAAGAAAAAAATATTTACCGTTGTTTAACCGGAATATTTTCGAATTGACCTAAGGGCTGGGCGTTCGGTTAAATAGTTTGGATTCAAGAAATTTATAATTCAAAAAAGATAGTCGAATGGTAAATAATATATATTCGGTTCAATTCAATTAGGTTAGGTTCGGTTTTGGGTTTGAAGTCGACTTTAAATTTTTTTATAAAATAAATTATATTTATGACCAAATTATATTTTTTTATTAAGTTTTTGACAATAAAATATAAATAAAAATAAAAATAATTAATTAATTTTAATTAAAGATGGTGTATTTTTCATATAGTAAAAGGATGACTATATTTTTAATTAAAATATTAGTTATTTTTATGAATATCGGTTAATTTTATTCGGTTTTCACATATTTTTATGAATATCGGTTTGGGTTCGAGAATTTTAGCTCGGTTTGAGAATTATGCCCGGCGTAGACCTAACACCAGTTTTTAACCGAAGGGTTTAGCTTGCTGGTTTGCTATATCGGTTCAATCTTTGGATTAATTGATTGGTCCAATTTGGTTTACATTTATACTAATGGGCTAATTTATAACTGATTCTCTTATTGGGCTTCATTCTTTTCAGTTTTAATAGAAACAACAGTTTGATCCATGGTCCTATGGTACTATCATGTACTGTACTAATTATTTGATTGCGCTTTGCATAAATCAAAATCAAACTATTAAATTGTTCTTTTCATGTCTCTGCCACAACAGACAGAAATGTAATGGATTAGACCACCTCTAGCTTGATTTTCCACATCACCGTTTGAAATATTGATCACATAAATCTTACCATTTGTCCTACATAGACGACTAACCAATAAGCAGTAATACTAATCATCACAGCATTTGCACAAAAATATAACTTTAGGGCTTCGTTACATTTGGGCTTTCGGATTTGCTTATTAATACCGTCTTCAAATAAGATATAGGTCCTTTAAGGATTAGCCCATAATTTCACAAACAAAACCAAAATTTTACTTTTGTTATGTTAATACTAGGGTTACACCAGGTTACGCCCGGTTGTTATTAAATACATATTATTTTTTTAATTTGTTGGATTATTAGATTGAACAAATTGTATCTGTTTCATATTTGGAATTTTGGGTATGACAGTTCTTTTACTTTTCATATAGTTAAGTTTGAGTTTAATTATTGTTGTAATTTTTTTTCCATATATCTAACAATACGCATTACCTGCCAAAATGCATATTACATCCTTCTATTAGCAATTTGATTCCCTCATAATCTAAACAAACAATGATACTAGTAGAAGGATGTAACAAAAAAGCATAAACATTATCACCGTAAATAATCATAAAAATTGATAGATAAAAAGTTCATAAAAATTCAACAAAATTCTTAAGTTAGTCAAAACGCAAGTCAAATCCCAGTGTGTAACCACATTCATGAACTCGATAAGATGCAATACTCAAATATAAGTACATGAGACTTGCCTTTGTAGAACATGGTACTGGCTCTTTGTCTGATCATGAATTCATTGATCTAATAACCCTTATTTGTCGTGGATACAATTTTCTCTTATTTATTTTTATTCTTCAAGCTCATGGTTATCATCTTGAGCTCCACTTGTCCCATGTGGATATAACAATATAGGTATAGACAATGTAAATAACACGACACAAACACAATGGATATAACAACACTAGAGAAAAGAAACTTCCATTGCAAATTTCTAGAGAGTCAGAAGTTTAAGAGGCGAGGCTTTAGAGTCGTTTTTCCTTTTGAAACGTAAGTTTATAAACCTAGAGAGTCAGAAGTTTAGGAGGCGAGATTTGAGAGTCGTTGCAAATTCCCAATGAAAATAGAACTGTTTTGCGAAATATATGCTGACATGGCAGTTTAAAAGAGATTTAAAATAAAGACGTGGATGGCTTTACAAAATTATAACAATGGGAAATAAAAAAAGTGGATGGAGTCCACAAACTCCCACTTTTAGTATATATAGATTTTACATATTAATGTTGTAAGATTGGTTTATCAATGTACGGTACATGTTTGGATGATCTAGTTAAAAATTTAGATATCGGAGTTCAATATCTTTCTACTACACTAGTAAAAAAAAAATGTAGGGTACGTGTTCATGTAAAACTGAGAAACTTTGTATATTTGTTCATTGAGTTAGTTTTAAGCTTTCTTCTTCTTTTCATTCTCTTATGTAATGATTAAAATTCCATAAGGACAAAGCAAGTTAGATGGTGCAGGAGAGTCCTTTTTGGGAAGTGAAAATCCTCTGGCGCATGTTAGTAGGGTCCCTTTGATAGAAAGATAAAGCAAAGATAACAAAGAGACCCACGCCCTAAGTATTATCATGCGCCATTTTATATGGTCCTATTTCTTAAAGTCCCATCTCTAACCGATTCTCATCTTTTCTTTTTCTCTCTTTTTTTCTCATTTTCTTTGTAGATTTCTTATCCACAATTAGTTCATATATATATATATATATATATATATATTTATAATAATTGTGTATAACATTTAAAAACATAAAGAATGGCCTCTACAAAGCAAAAGGCATAAATGATGAATGCAAAGTGAGTTAAGTCATTATTATAAAGAAAACAACTAACCATCCAAATAGCATCAAAACAGTGATGGAAAGACAGAACTTCCTTTAATATCTCACATGGACATAACAATAGTCAATGTCGAAAAAAGATTATTTAAGAGAGAGATCTCACAGTCACACAGATCAGTCCAAATGAGTTAATCACTAAAATTATCAAAAAAAATGAGAACTTCCAAGCACTTTCGAAACTAATCATTGACATTATGATTTCCCACTTAACTTTAGTATAATAGTCCAACTTGAACTTTACATCATATACATACTTAACAAAAACTTGAGAAATTAAAAACTAAGTATAAACAAACACTATAGAGTACATCAGCTTCGCATTCGCACTATAGAAATAGAATACTAATTGTATATATATTAACTATATATGTTTAATAAGTCTCTTGATAATAACAGTATAAGTTCGGTCGATTCACTAACCTTTATAATAATTCCCTAGTTTAATAAAATATAATATACTTTTTCCTAATGGTATATGAAAATAAGATAATTACTAGTAATTTTTTTTTAGCAACATGGGTCGAAACCGGCCATGGAATGTTGAGTTACCAGAATCTCAGAAGCAGCCCATAATTTGGTAGCTTCTGTGGAGTTTGATCCGAGTCCAGACGACGTCGTTTCATTGCAGTCCGTAAAGTACTTTCCCGATACATTTACCAACCTTGGATTCGTTGCCACGTAACACGTCGTTGCTGCTGCCTAATCCCATGCCAAAATAAACAAAAGTAGCACATAAATCCAGTACTCTTCGTTATTTAAACTTATCCACTAACTACAAATTTAATGTAAAGACAAAAAACAATTTAATTACTTGAGGTACGGTCTTAAGTAGCTTGGAAGCCAGGAAGAAGACGAGATCTGAGTAGAGAAAGACAATAAATCGTTATGATCATATAATTAACAATCTTATTTATGACTGTAGTATAATTAATATATAAACCAGCATACAGGGAGGATAATTAAGTTAAACCAACCTGTAACTAAGCCTTCTCGGTCTCTTGTTAACCGGGTTCTTACAACCCCTGGATGTACGCAATTTACAGTCACGTTCGCTCCAATTTTCTGCAAAATTTTATTTCCCATTAAATTATATATTTATATATACTCCAAGTTACTTAGCTTTGATTACTTTATTTTAATGACCCACATGATTGTCCTAAATCCTAACTATGGTCAATAGTCAAATTTGTAGTGTGTGACTTAATTAATTCTTTCATATATTTAGTTAGAATACAAAATCTAGTTATCTATGTTTCTTGTTGTCCTCATCTCATACGTTTCACTTTCCATCTAGACTCTGAAAAATCAACAAATTCGACCATTATAACATTTTAATTTCTACCTTAATGCCTCTGGTTTTTTTATTTTGGAATATCTAAGTTTTGTGGGAATAAGAGAGAGAAGGAGAGAAAGAGACCTGGAGTTTAGAAGAGAGCTCCTTGGTATGCAAAACGTTGGCAAGCTTCGAGAGAGCATATGCACGTGTCGCATCGAATTGACTAATCGATCAACCAAAAACAAGAAAGGAATAATTACATTTTCCAAAGGTCAAAACCCTTCCCTTCTCTTTTCTCATTTATTAGCCTCCTATCAAATTTACTGTCACTCAAGCTGTCAAAATTATAACAACTACGCAGCTTTTTGCTTTGGTTAAAAGAAAAAGTAAATTCTTCGACATTTATTTACCTCTCATGCACATCAATCCTAGGCTCTAGCTAATTTAGATTGTAGCTAGATGATGGTCTAATATGAATTCTACATGTTTAGATATGACAATTACGTGTGAAAACATTTATTCTCTTAAACTTAAAACCATATGATGAACAGGAGAAAAAGAAAAGAAATACAGTAACTTTTCTTACCATTTTGGTTGTGAAATCTGTCGAAGATATTCAATCATGTCGCCGGAAAACCAGCCGTGAATACCCGACGAAACGTTAACAATTCGTCCTTGAATTCCTGTTTTCTCTGCCGTTTGAATCATGTTCTTCAGCAACATATTGGTCAAGAGAAAATGGCCTGTTGAATTGATTAATAATTTAGGAAGGCTATTAACAGATAATTATAATAAGGAATAATTAGTGTAATGGGAAATTAAGATCTGTCACAGACTGAGGGAATCGTATTAAGAAAATATTACCTAGATAATTAGTAGCAAATGTCATCTCGATCCCGTCTTCGGATATTGCATGTTCATGTGCTAACTTGCCTGCGTTGTTTCTGATTCGCCAATTTGTATTTAAACATAAAATAAAATCACATAAGATAATATTTAAAACAAATCCGAATTAGAGCAAATTTAGAACTGAGATTGTGTTTCTCTTCACATAAAATCCCCAGAAACAGTCATACGTATCTATGTATATACATGCATATGGATTGACTTGAATTTTCCGAGAAAAATATAAGGAAATGCAATAAAGTGAAATCAATTTTTTGACTAATTTCTGCTGCAGTTTATAGTAAGCCATTAAAGCAGAAAATACACAGATACTCATCAGTTTGACTTACATGAGAAGATTGAGAGGTAGATCGAGAGACTCAAAATCGGCGACGAAGCTTCGTACGGAGGTAATGGAACTGAGATCAAGCTTCATAACGACGATCTCCGTCTCCGGAAACTCAAATACGATTCTCTTTTTCGCTTCCTCCGCTGCTTTCATGTCCCTCGCCGGAAAAATCAACCTCGCTCCTCTTTTCGCTAGCACTCTCGCCGTCTCCGCTCCGATTCCCGACGTCGCACCTTTTACAAAATTAAACAACAAATAAGAATCCCCGACGATAACACTCACCGGAAAACTCCAACCAGAGGAATAAAAAACATACCGGTGATAATCGCTGTGATGGAACGAAGGTCACAGTTCTCTGTAACCTCCTCGGCGGTGGATTTAGAACCGAAACCACTAGCACCGGCGGCGCCGAGAAGGTATCTTCCAGTATCGAACATTTATCTTTTCGTCGGAGATTTTCTGTTACCGGCGAGTGATAAATAACTAACAAGTCGGAAGTAATTTGAAAATTATAAGCCACAAACCAAAAACCGAAACAAAATAGCGAGAAGGGGAACGTGTTTGCCGTTTTCCGTTAGGAGGGTATAATGGTCAATTCAGTTATATATCAGAGTTGTTTTTTTTTTGTAAGGCAAACAAATGCCGCCTGGGAAGAGAGTGGAAATAGTAATGTGTTTATTTATAAGTCAACTTTTGATTGATGAGATGAAAAAAGTAGATACAATACAATACAACTTTTTTATTTATAAAATCGGTGTAAATATATTTAATTATCATTCTTGTACTCTCTTCTTCTTTTTATTATTTTTGCAGTGGTAGGTCTAGTTGTATACATATAGTAATAGTATATTATTTGTCAAACAATATCAATTTTAGATAGAAATAATAACCTAAAATACAACAATACGCTTAAGTGAAAAAAAGAACAGACACCAATAAAGGAGGAAATTACTGCAAAAGCAAAACTGAGAAGAAAAAAACAATGCATACAAAACACTTATGTCTGAATTTAGTGAAACATAGACTTTTACGTTTAACTGATTTAGGGTACATTGTGTATGATAACTTTAATAGTTAGATATGTTTTTCTATTTTTAAAATAAGTAACATATTACAAGTGGTCTTTAATCTAGTGGCAGGTGATAAGTCTATATAAGATATGTGCACTTATACAATCAGGGATCGAGTCATACCACCTATATTATGTAGAAATTTAGCTAATGGCCGGCCCGTTGTGGCCTAATATTAACAAAAAATAGGTAACATATAAGCAAGAGTGTAACATTAACATCTTATTAAAATCTTATGATTAAATACTTAGGAATGTAACTCTCAATATCAACTTTATAAAAAAACTCTCAATATCAAGCAAATATCAATTTGTATTCCATTGAAACAAGAGTTTTCTCTCTGTAGGTTTTTGAACGGTTATAGAAAAATCGTCAAATTTTTTGGTATGGATTAATTTGATATTATACAGAGAGGTATCATGTGGTTTTGGTAATAATCAATTTTTTAATTATGAATAATAATTTATTAGAAACATGGGAACAGTTCATCGCTAGATCAACCTCAAAAATATCGAGAGAAAGGAGATATTGCATTGCCCATAAGACCGCCTAAACTTTTGAGTGTAACGCTGATAAGCTTCTTGGTATTGACCTAGCACCTGACATACACCCTCCACTGAATCCAGGAAACAAAACCAACCAATACCAGAAGATATATCTGACGCGCGCCAAGCTCCATCCACAAAACATCGATAGCCAGTGAAAGCCGGATTTGACACATTTGGACGGGCCACCTCACTCCAACACGGGGATGCATCCATAAGGTCAATATGAGAGATAAGCTCATATTTATTATTTTTCTGAATCTATTATGCCGCATCCAATTCTACTTGTCTTAGAATGCTCGTAGGGTCTTTATCAAAATTTGAGAACATCTTTTCATTCCTCTCCTTCCAAAATATACCATAAAATCCACAGAAACACCGAATTATTAGCTCGGTACGATAGTCTCCAGAATAAGTAATCAATATTGGTTCAGACCGAAGGACCAGTGAAACAATTAATAGTGTATGATATGTTTGATAAAACCCAAGTTTGGAGAGGTGGGGGCATTCAAATAAGACATAGGTTTATCAATTCCCCATCAGCCCCACATCTAACACATGAGTTATCGCAATTAACCCCTCTACTTCTTAGCTTATCTTTAACTGGCACACAACCTGAAATCACTTGCCAAATAAAATATCTTAACTTTGCTGGACATTTAAACTTCCAAGCATGAGCTTGTAAGAGCTCCAAATTTAGTCCCATGGAACCCATAACATTTACATAATGCGTTTCCTCAGTTTTATAGCCCGACTTCATAGTATAACGCCGTGATTTTGAGAAATACCATCCCCAACAATCAGACGGTCGAAAGCAAGAAATGTGAAGACCTATGACCAATTTAACATCCTCTGGGACTAAGAATTTCCTTAAAGGGATCTCGGTCCAAGATCTCGTAATCGGATCAATACACTGATCAACAGTTAAATCCGAAAATAACCAGGGTTCAATTCCCTTTGCTGGTTTTGGAATGACATCAGGAATCCAATGATCACGCCAAATTGAGGTAGATTGGCCATTACCAATCCTTCTAATAATCCCTTTACTTACCAATGACTGTGCCGAAACAATATTTTTCCAACCATAAGATGGTGAGTTATTATCAGTAATATCCATAGGACTCTTATTTTTGAAATAACGACCCTTAAAAACCCTTGCAAAAAGAGAATTTAGAAAATCCAATAACCTCCATAATTGTTTAGCAAGAATAGCTGTATTAAATTCTTCAAGAGCCTGAAACCTAGACCCCCAACATTCTTTGGTTAGCATAGTTTCTTCCATTGCATCCAATGAATCCCTTTTGAGGTTTCCAAGTTACTCCACTAGAAATTTGAAATCGCTGAATTTATTGTCAAGATGACTGATTTCGGTAGACGAAAGCAAAACATGACATAAATGGGCAATGCCGTTAATATTGACTTAATAAGAACTCATTTCCCTCCTTTAGATAAGAATTTAGAAGTCCAGCTATTAATCCTTTCCATTAGTTTCTCTTGAACAGAGGAAAAAACTTTAGTTTTAACTCCTCCTAAACTTTCTAGTTGTCCTAAGTATGTTCTCATACCTCCCAAATTTTGAATACCCAGTGACCTATGAACGATACATTTATTCTCCTCCAACACTGAATGACCAAATTGAATAGATGACTTGTCAAATTTAATCTGTTGTCCATAACATTTTTTGTAATCACCTAGAATCTTTTTAATAGCAAGAGCCTCCTCCTCATTAGCCTTACAAAAAATAGACTATCATCTGCAAAAAGTATATGTGAAACTTTTGGACTCGCTCTTGTAATAGCAATACCGGTTAACTTATTTTCAGACTCGGCTTTTCACAAAAGTAAGACCAGTACCTCAGTATATAAAGCAAACAAATATAGAGATAAATGATCCCCCTGACATAGACCTCTCTTAGGAAAAATTGTACCGTGAGGAAATTCATTAATCAGAACTGAATATTCGACCGTTTGAATACAATGCATTACACATTTAATCCAATGATAACTAAAACCAAATTAATAAAGTAGTTTTTCCAAAAACGTCCACTCTACTCTGTCATAAGTCTTGCTCATGTTTGTTTTAATAGCCATAAATTTTCCTTTGACAACTTTATTAGTTTTTAGAGCGTTGAACATTTCCTGCGCTATCAGAATATTATCAGAAATCAGACGTCCAGAAACGAAAGCGGATTGGGTTTCTAAAATTAATTTTGGTAGGGCTTTTTTTTAACTTGAGACAAATAACCTTGGAACTTATCTTTTAACCCACATTACATAAACTAATCGGTCTAAATTCTGACATTTTAGTTGGTCGTGCAATCTTGGGAATAAGACAAATATTTGTTTTATTTAAGTCATTTTCGAATCGACCATCATGAAAGAAGTTTTTAACAAGTTTCAATAGATCGATCTTAACAACCTCCCAAGATTTTTAGTAGAATAAGGCCGTCATTCCATCCAGCCCTGGTGTTTTCCCTGGATCCATCATAGATAAAGCCTTTTTCACCTCCTCCTCTGTAGCATTGGCTAATAATTGACGATTATCTTCGTTAGAAACCATAGCATTAATGCCGGTATGCTTTTGCCTCTTATCTTGAAGACTTTTCGAAGTTGAAGTGCTCGTTTACTTGTTTTACTCTTCATGTTATTCCTCATTCTATATCATAAAATTGATTTTCTTGCTCATAATTTTAGAAAATAAGCTTGTGTTTTCAAATTTTTTGTATTTTTGAGGTTCTCTCAAAGTATGTTATGACGTTATGATGTACAACGTTATTTGGTGAAGAAAGTGAAAACGGCGAGTAGTTGAAGTGGCAACAGTGAAAACGACAAGAGAGGTAATGTAGTAAACAGCAAAGAAGAATCTTGTGAGAAGGTTTATGCACGTGAGTTTAACAAACTGCGTGCTGGATTGATCCTTCTCTGAGTCGTCTCCCTTAGAACACGGTCATCGATAATTATTTTCTTTGATTTGTTTACTAATTAGTTTGGTTACTACTAATAATTATTAGTGATCAATCATTTTTCTTCAATAATTCAATGTCCATGTCTCCGTGACATCAAATATCATTTTTTTTTAATAAGTTGTTTACTTCCTTACAAGCTTATTGAGAGGATTTAGCCAATTGACGAGTTAGCTTATCTAAATGTGAATTTAAATGAATTTTGAACTCTTACTCTCAATAAGTAATTTATAGTTTCAGTTTTAACATCTTCCTTGAATCAATATTTTATTTTTATTTTTGTGAATGTCGATTAATACTTACATTATGGAACCAAAATATATCACTATCATCAAAGTACTTCTTTACAAAGATGATGTTGACAAAATACTTTTAAACGTAGTTATCGAAATTATTATCAATATCGACATATATATATATATATATATTATATCGAATTTAATTAAAAAGTAACTTTATAGTATATACTATTGTTTTTCAATAATGAAAATTCATTTCTGGCTTATTATGCGTTTCTCTTTTGAGATAAAGGTAAAGTTGGTTCATCATAACGAATGGAATGGCGTCTTCCTTATCAACTCGAAAAGGTGTCATGGGACAATTTGTGGCTTCCATTTCACAAAGCTGACACAAACATCAAAATTTGATTTATTTGTTTACAACAAAATTATTAAAAATGTTAAGAAATCTACTTTCATATATAGTCTCATCTCAATATCTATAAAGGAGAAAAAGATGTTACGTACCATGCTTCATACTTACATGTGTATAAATAGTTAGTTAATCAACTAATTAAGATTTAATATACATTGATTAGCTAATCATTATATCGTACATTACAAGCTAATATGCAAATGTTCAACACCTAATGAAGTAATGATACTCATAGTCCAGCTCCTACGTTCATAGATCATTCGTATTATAAAACTAATACTAATAACCTTATAAAAAAAATTAAAACTAATAATAATAAAACACACATTTTGATTCTTAATTTTTCGACAAAATAGTTTTTTATTTTATTTTTGGGTTTTAATCGACAAAGTAAGTTGGTTGATACAACCCCATCTTATATAATTTGAGTATCCTAGGTAAAATAAGGATTTTTTTTATTTTTTTTTTGTCAACTGACCTAATAGCCTTTAATCTCCTCCTTTATATTGCAGGTAAGGAATTCGAACTTTGATGTCTTGAAGATTTATAGAGTGACAACACCACTGAACCATATGTTCTCGGCACGGAAAAAAAATTTAAAAGAGCCAAAAAAAATTATTGCTAATAAGATATGATTTAAAGAGGCCCAAAACTTTTAAGAGATCCAAAATTTAGTAATTAACAAGGTTAAGAATTTTTTTTGGACCTTTTATTCTATTAATTTTTGTCTATTTCATATCATATAATAGAAAAATAAAAATTTAGGTCATTTAATTGTATTAAATTTTTCTTATTTCATATATTACAATAGAAAATAAATTTTTGGATTTTTTTAAATCATGAGCTCTAAACAAATGCCTATGTTGCTGCCTCCTATAAACAAGCCTAGATCGATATATGTCCTATTATTTCATGTGTCTTCGTTTGTTTTGGTAATTACATGTTAAATTGTAATGATTTTCCTAAAACACAACCAATATTTTTGGTTATACATATATTATGGTTCAAAGAATGTAAGGTACAGTGATGCAAAGTCCAACGATTCTATTTAAATCTAAATCTTTTACATTATATAGAAGTGTCCGATAAGTTTTTTTTATCCCTAGAATTAGTTAATTCACTCAAATTACCCTAGTTATAAAAATTGAATGTGAGGTAAATAATTATCAACAGAATACAACCACTAAAACCCCAAAAAAAAAATTGTAGCCATGCAGAAGTAAACCGGAAACGAACGAAATCTAAATCGAACAGTCCATAATTTGAATTAATAATGAAAGTAAAAAATTAGGTTTTTGATTATAAAAAAAAAAGCTGAAGAAGTTTGACTAATGAGAAAGTGCACATGGGGTTTTGGGAAAATGAAATGAATATATTGAAGCAGCAACAAACCAATCCCTACTTGGACGGAAGATTCTTTTTCTCTGTATCATCCGTTGGCATAATCTTATACTATTAACCCATTATTTTTCAGCCCTATTTGTATTTTTTTTTATAGTTTCTAACTAATTATCGTTTTAATAATATTACAACTTGTGTTTCGGATTCCACAATTAGTTTACGCCCTTCTAAAAATCATCCCCTACACATTATTCAAATCATGTTTTACTTAATTCATCAATAAGTCGGTTGGTTATCATTGATGAACGTTTATTTTTGTCTATATTAATTGATAATTTTAAATATTCTGATGATGATACAAAGTATCATAAAAGTAGCAAATATATATATATATATATATATATATATATATATATTTGATGATTTAAAATAGTCTTCAAATCATAATAGATTTTATATAAATATAATTTAGATGGTTCAAATTCAGATAAAATATTACCGGACTACATATGTATTGACTAAAAAAACCATATAAAATTGTTTAAATACCACAAATAATATTGTAAAAAAGTTCATTTAGATGTTAATTATATTATCATTGTACTAAGTTTTTTCGTTCTACCAATACACCGTAGTGTTCCTCATATTAATTTGTTTTAAGAAAGTGGGACTACTAACTTTCTTCATTAGTTATAAAATTAGTAACAAGTGATGTAGACACAAAGGTTAACGTACTAATTTCCTTAGATAATAACTGGTAATAGGGTCACAAAAAAAGAAATTAGTTTAAATATTAATTAACAAGCTGCAATCTCTCTATTATGATTCGTTTGGTATAGTCTGATTCATTAAAACAGAGATTCTGTATATGATCACCTTTTTCCAACTTATATAACCTTTTTCTGACTTAAATTAATTAAGTACTGATTAAACGATAATCATAAATTAAAAAACATATATGGTTGCCAACTATATTTGACTAATGAACCACTTTTTAATCACTCATTAGTCACTAATCACTTATTATTATTATTTAAGTAGCTTCTATGAAATGATTCAGCTCCCACTCACCCAATTTCAATCCAACAACTCATATATATATATATAAAGTGTAACACCAAATTAAGTGTTGGATTCCTTAGTTATAATATTCATATAACTTAATGTGAATCCATTTAGTTTATTGATCTCTACTTAGCATGTGGACATGACTTTGGCAGTGCAAAAGCCCATTTGTCTTGGTCCTAGCTGCAGCTTACCATGCCCCAATGAAATATTGGAGATTTTGAATCAAATAATAGGGTTGAAAAACTCAATTTTATTCTTTTGGTTATATATGGATCAACAATTGTGGAATTATAGAGTGTAATTGCTTAGATGGGATCGAAATGAGATGATTTCTTAATTTAAAATGTATCTCTTCAATGATTATCACCCTAGCAAACTTTTGCTTGGCCTGCCCTTACACCAAATTATGAGTTTTGCTAATTGAAAACTCTTACTATCACATTTTTTTTGTTTTGTTTTTTTTTTCATAAACTTTATTATTAACAATTAATTAAGAGTACATAAACTTAATTTAACCCTTTTTTTTGTTGCTTTTTGGAAAATCTCTCTTAGATCTATTGCCTTCTTTTCATTTTAAGGTTTTCTTTTTATACAATATATATATATATATATATATATTTGTAGAAACCCTCTGAAACTTTATTTGCACATAATATTTGATCAAAAAACATTTGTACTCTTAATCAATTCTGACAGAAAACCCCAAAAGATCAACAACAATTATCACAAAAGCTAATATCTGGCTGATTCCTTTAATTATAATTTAATAAAAGTAAGTAAATCTATGGTTCAATGTTGAGGTGAGAAGGCCATCCAAATTCCTCCAAGAATGCTAATATAACTCCATTTGACCATCCAAATCCTGTCTGCAATTTTCAGGGAACATAAAAATAAAGTCAAAACATAATTTTTAAAAGCAATTCATCGATGTTTGTGTAATTTTGGACCTCTTAAAACTCATGAAATCAGAAGAAAGCTTTAAAAAAGAAGAATGTTTACCTGTGGCTTATAATCTCCACCACCACCATATTCACCAATCTCTGTAACTTTGAGTTTCTCGTGCATTGTTCCACTTGTCTTGTAAGCAACATAGCTGCTTCTGATCCATCTCCTTGCAATCTCTTCTGCCATCTCTTTAGCTTCCTTGTCACTAGATCTCGCTAGTCCTGTAACGATCATCTCCTGTTGTGGTGCCCATCCATTTGGAGAATCCCTGTTCCAAATTCAATCAAATCTTAAAGTACAAGAGGCTTGATGAATGAAGTAATATGTTTCATGTTTGTTTAAATGAAAGAAACTTGAAACACATGCTTCATTTTACCATTGTTGTCCTGAGTCTTTCAAAGAGGTTAGGATTCCAGCAGGAGCAACGAGGCCTGAGTTTTTAAGAGCTTTCACAACTTTCTTGACCAGATTTTCATCTACATGTTACAAGATAAAACGTTTCATATAGATTACAAAGATATGTGCATGTGTGACGTGTCCGTAAGTTAATGGAAGTAGAGATGGTTTTTACCTGAATTGAAGGAACTAATCCAGATTGGAGCAAAGTTAGATGCAAAGACATTGGTGTTCTGATTCTCAGCTTTCCATATCTCAGGCTCCTGAAGACATAAAGACACTCTCAGGTTCCTTTCTCATCAAGAATACTATTAGAAATCCAAAACTGTAACTTACATCACCATTGGAAGAAAGCCAGTAATCTAGCCACTGGCCTGCTTCTTCGTTCCAAAACACCGTTTCAAAAGCTTTCTCTCTCGCTTTTGATGCCTTCACAAAACGGTCTGAACCATTTTTATCTCCTGCAACCTCCATCATAAACGCTAGATCGAGTTCCATCTACGGACAAACAGATCACATTCAATGCATATTCATAATACATGTGCAACAATATTGATAACCTTGAGGAGAAAGAGAGTTTCTGATCAAGAATATTGGAAACCTTAAGAAGAAAGACGTTTAGATCAACAGGTACAACATATGTTGTAGCCATTGATGCGAAATTAGGAGGATGCCTGCATAATTAAGTTTGTGAAGAATCCTAAGTGAAATCGTTTTAGCATTAACTCATCATAATCAATCTTGCTAACGAATAAAACCTCATCCATCGCGTGCTGAAATCCCATCCAGATTCAGCAGCCGTGGCAACATCTCGATGAAAACGTTGTTTCTCTAACAATGTTGAGAACCCTGAAGCGGAATTTTCATCCTGTAGTACACACAGAGTCGACATATTTATCCAAATTTAAAGCTATTTATTTGAGAAAAATCGAAAGAAAAATGATATGGAAGAGACAAGAAACAGACAAAAACAGAGGATTCAGGTCGTGGCATGTTCCACATAGCGTAATAACGACTTAAAATATGTTCACAACCACTAGCATCTCGAATAACCACTTTATGTTTTCCTACAAAACAGATAACAACAATTTAACCAAAAATCAAGCTATTGTAATTTGACTCACTAAGTAAATAACTAACCTGAGTTCCAGAACTTGTATTCTTTGAGAAGCACAGGGATAGCTTTCTTCACAAGTTCTTTATCTTTGGTTACTTTATAAATCTCGTTGACCATTGAGCTCAATAGAGGTGGTTGGCTTGTTACAATTAAAAAATAACAATTTGTTTCTACATTATTCTCAAATGGTGAAGACAAATAATTGAACTTGTTTATGTTTGGTTACCTTCGGTTAGTGTAATAAGCTCGACCACCGTTAAGAGCGTAGCCATAAGTCTCCACAAGTGACATCAAATTCGTCACTAGTCCTTTGGCTGTAGTGAACATCTTACTCGTCATAAGTCCTCTGCACGTGCAAAAACGCATATTACAAGATGGTGACACGTGACCTCTTATTACGCTCCACACGCAATGTGAAATATTGCTATTATAGAGAGATTCTAGAGAAACACCGACTTACTTGATGACCCAATAAGAATCCCAGTAATAAACTTCTCTGAATCTCGAACCGGGAATTATAACCGGTTCCGGCAACGGAAGAAGCGTGTGCCGGTCAGGAGACTCTCTTACGGAATCAGAGACTCTGCAGCTAAGGTTTCTCCATAGACCGTGTACCTCACGCGCCCATTCTCTGATTTTATCGTTCTCAACGTTGGAGAGGAAGTTGGAAGAATCTGAGACGAAATCCTCTGGTTCGTGGTGCACTAGATCCTCCCCTGCACGGTCGAAGTATTTTTTGACGAACCTTTCAAGGTTCTCAACTGGAACTGATAGGTCACGTGAGTCACTCGTGAGATCGTTGAAGGCTAATTCGATGGTGGAGAGATTGTAGGGATGTTTGAGAGATAGATCAATGTATAATTTGGGGTCAGGGGTTTGGGATTTAGGGTAGGATCGGAGTGCAGATTGTTGCACGCGCGCAAGGAAAGAGACGAGTGGAGTTGTGGGGACCACTGGACCTGAGTCGGATTCTGCCATGGAAGTAGTTAAAGACAAACAGAGGAGGAAGAAAGAAGAAGGGAAAGAGAAAGAGATGAATAAGAAGAGCATGGGGATGTGTGTTGAGATTAATGAATTAGGGTTAAGTTTGAGAGATTCCATTACCACAAAGTTTGAATATTGACTAGAGGTTTTTAGAATAATAACGCATACCGAAGAGGACTAATAGAACCCTCTAGATGACTCAGATGGTTGAGTCTGATTGGTTGTCTGAGAATCAGAGACCCTTAATTAGCTTGGGATTCGGATCTTTCTTTTCTTTTAAGGAATCCAAGTTTCCAAAGAAGTCAATTTCCATACGAACTTATCTCAATAAACACGATTCAATAAAGTAAGCAATTTTACCAACAAAGTCGTGAAAATCGAAACTGACTGTTTTGAGAAGTAATCACGGGGAGAAAGTGACAACAGGTTTTAGAATAGTACAAATCTCTTTTACACAAGAGTTTCGAGAGTGGTTTAATAATTAAAGGTTTGAGCTTTATAGTTGAAACATATACATCCTACATTAAATGATGAAACTTGGAGCATGCGAATGCGTTCTGCTTTTGGTGAGCGATAAACAATTGTAAATTGACTTAACTATGTTTTAACTTTTGTCCTCTGACCCCTAAATACAAACAATGAGACGCACTCAACACATAAAATAAAACCCAGGAGATAATTAAGCCAATGGACGTTTGTAAATTGCCTCTTCAGCAATTGGAACGGCCTAAGCCATTAGAGATCTAAAAACTCAAAAAACAAAACTTTCTTTTGGGTTTCCAAGTGAGAAGAATATGGTCCTATACATGATGCAGACGTTTAAACAATAATTTCTCTATAAAGATGAAACATCAGGATGAAGATAAGAAGACGAATTGGGAATATTGCTATTAAACACGATATTTTGTTGTCAAGCATTGAATCCTCTTTACCAAACAAAAGGGATCAATTATCACACTTGGCGAATTTAGAACTATGCAATCAAAAAGGAGACAGAATTGGTTGCACTGAGCTATCTCCAAGCACAGAAAGATCAGAAATAGAAAGTAAATCTGGAAATTGAACACTGACTTGAGACAAATGATCTTGTTTTTGATACATTTTTCAAATTGAAATCCAATAAAGATCAAACATATGAATTCATTCAAACCAAAGTAAACTCAGGTAACACACAGATAAACATTTGAGAAACGAAACAATCAAATTCCAGAGGCTTGCATCTACAATTCAAAAGGTCTGAAACTTTAAAGCACAAACAATTGATAAGCAAAAGAAACAGGACCGAGAGGCGTAATTATGATTACCAGAGGTGGTCAAAACGAGTTAAACGGTGTCGTTGGGATGAGGAGCAGCGGAGAGAGCAAGAGGTCGGTGGCAAGACTCTTCACCGTCGATGTCGTCTTCATCGTCGTCATGAGAGGTGGATAGATTGACGCAGGCGAAACAATCGAGGGATGTGAAGAAAGCAGAGAGAACGGTGGCGCTAATTCAGCTCGCCGCCTGGTCAATCTTCTCCATGGATGTCGTGCTTACGCTGACGCTTTTTCCATGGCTTCACGATCCAATTACGGTTACTTTCAGTAGAAGAAGATCGTGGAGGAGTGCCACTTCTTCGATTCGATTAAAGGAGAACAAATCTGACGATTTTGAAAATGCGGGCGCATTTGATGACATCGAAATTAAAAAGTCCATTAAAGATTATTAAAAATTGTTTAACAGCCAAACGAGCGTATCCGGTGTAGTTGTATCATAGTACCCTCCCACAGTACTGACCAGGGTTCGATTCCCCGGATGCGCATAATTTTTTTTCCTTTTTACTAAGAAACTAATTGTAAAATTATGAAAATGAGCAGAGAGAAGAATTGCATTAGTTATCAGCTATGCAATTAGTCTTTCTTTGTGTTTTCAATTTAACATTTTTGAAGTTAGTTTACAACTAAAATTTACTTCTAACCTCACTTTCCCTCTTACATTTACAACTTACAAGTTACAAACGAATGTTTTTTTTCTTACACATTCTTGCTTCTTCCTCAATAAAAACCAAGAACAACAATTTAATATAAAAAAACCTAAACAGTGGAAAAAAATTTATTTACAAAAGTTCAAATGAATTCACCTCGGGTCACAATTCTCCCGTGCTCTCGCAAGAGCTTCCGAGATTTGTCGTTATATCATGAACTAAGAGCCTTACGATTTTAGTACGGGAAGATCTAGGAATGTCGAGACATTCTTGAAGATCAGCATCACAAGCTATCAAAACCCATTCGTTATCATCGTCGAGATACTTGATATCAAACGTACCTGCATCAAGTTTCAGTCTCTTCGCCACTTCATCCTTTAATTCCATTATACCTGACCCCGAGGATATTCTGAACCTTATTATGTCTTCTTTGTAACTCGCTTTTATTGTTACCGTTCTCATTTCTGAGCATGACGGTTCACATGTAGTATTTGCAATGGCCTCTTCCTTTGGAGGAGCGTACATGTTTTTGTTGCTGTTATTATCATTGTTCATCCAGTTTGAGTCCGGAAACTTATCGTCGAATGCAGCAGTTGAACAGAGATTTCTCAGATCTTTTGAACTTCCAGCGTCTTCAATGAGCATTCCTCGGAAATGGTCTATCGAACCAAGGAGCCTGTTCGGCATTGGAAATGATGCGACGGATACATCATGATCTCTAGAATAGGGTGGAAAAATGAGGCCCGGTGATCCACCAACAGTGAATAGCGGATCTTGGTTTGAAACCTTCGTTTCATCTAATTGGTTACCATCACATGAGCCGTGAGAGGTCGGGGTCCCAGCGCTCTCATCCCCCGTTCGTGACCGCTTGTGACCGTTGCTTGGTAACTCGGGCGAACCATTGGGCTCCGGAGGACTGTGATCACTTGACCAGTGATTAGGTGAATTTGTGGTGTTCGGTAGCTCGGGAGGTCTGGAACCGTTGGGTGAGTTTGGTGGTTGTCCTGATGTTTGACCGTGTGTCCAAGGAATGGAACTAACGGCCATGGAAGTCAGGTCGAGGCCTCCATCAGTACCTTGAACAGATTCGATAACACGTTTCAACTTCGTGATTGAACGATTCACTTTCTTGATCTTTCTAGATGGCCACCGCGAGATTCCATGTTGTCTACAGATTCGCTTCATTGTCGTCGGGCAAACTGAGACAAGTATGATATAGAGTTCAGTTGAAATGTATGCAGCCAATAACTAACAAAAACATGTAACGGTAGATAGATTAATTACCTCCAAGGCTCTTTGCAGCATCTTTGAGACTTCCGGTGAAATACTGCTGAAGTACATCCAGACTGATCGTTTTCTCAGTCTTCCCACGCTTCTTCTCTGTTTTCTTCTTCTCCTTAACCACACCATTAACAGTGGCCATATTTATTTTCTCGTTTACTGGATTAAAAGACTGAACCCCAGGCTGAGGATTCAACTGCGTCTCAGTGGCGTTCGACCTAAAACCAGAAAAAGGAACTCGAATGGATTCTATTTTTGAATGAATCTTCTCGTCCGGTAATGCTTGGATGATCTCGAAAGACAATCTGTCGTCATCTTCACCAAAGTCGACTCCAGAAGCAACCCTCAGACTCTGAAAATGTTCTTTCATAGTCACCAAAATAGAACCCAACAACGTATCTTGCTCTTGCTCGTCTATCATATTCGAAGGAAGAAAGAATTCAAGAATGTAACTGTCATCTCCCGTGTAAGAGCTCTGGAGAGAGATTGCAAAACAAGTGGTTAACTTGAACATGAGCGCGTAATGGACCAGTGGGTACTGCGTTTTGCAGAACTTGGTGATATCTCTGCAGAAGCACGAGCCACCGTTAAGAAAAGCTCGTCCTGCGACTCCTTGTCCTTTTTGGAGATGGTGTTCAAGACAGGCATCTCTAAAGCCCCAGACATGAGCATCCACGACATAGCAGGCCATATCGGTTGTCGACATGCAAATTTGGCCCATGCAGCTACCGTCAAAGCTGGTGCAGTTTTTCTTTAGACCACCACCATTGGCAAGAACGCTCCCATGCTGGCATGGAACCCAAGTCTGAGCCAGAGGCAAGTTATGGGTCTCACATACAACAGTCAGTACTTCCAGAATCTCAGCAAGCGCGTTTTGGCGACTCCCGTTGCATATCTATGAGTACGAAGTTAACAGAAAACAGTGAGAACCCAGTCTTTAAATGGTATACCACAAAATGATACTTATAACTAACCTGAGTGGTTTGGTGATCAAGTATTTCCGAGCTTTTCAAATTTACAGCCTGACAAAATTAGCGAATCTTGTTATCATTAATGAGGAATGAAGAATATAGCATTCTGTACAAAAAAAATATTACAAAGCTGCAGCCAATCACAATAACAATTAACTATTTGGGTACAATATAGTTACTGATATTGAAGCAGCTATAACTATAAGATAGAAGCCAGCAAGACACTGATATGACTTTGTCATAATAACCGTGCTTTGGAGAGAAAAACCCTCAAAATGGCAGGCCAAAGGATGTGCAAATACTTGTTATCAATGGTTATGTCTCAATATAAACAGCAAGGCAAGACTTGCTACTTAAAACTCTAATGCATTCACACCAAGTTCTCGGAATTAATTCATACAAAGTATAAACGGAGCAAAGGTGAAGTATGTGCAGTAATGAGGAAAGGAAGCCAAACCTCAAGGGCTTTGCAAACTTTATCCACTTCTGGGGCATAGTGAATCTTCTCTGAGGTCATTATGAGTTCCACAACACCTATGCACGACTGACCTGAGGGATTAAAGACAGGCAAAGCCAGTGTACCACGCACGTTGTAATGCAAGGCGTGGTCAAGCCGCGAGAATTCTTTGCTGGAATAGTATTGAACATTTGGAGTCCACTCAGGCAACTTCTGACGGAAAACTCGACCCGGGAGTCCGAGCTCTATGTCACTTTCACTATCCACAGAAAACATATATGTGAGAGAGATCATCCTGTATTGATTAAGCCCATTACCATTAGGATTAAGAACAAAAGGTTGACCCAATGTCGTCAGCATATTACGACCGTTTTTTCTCACAGGAGCCCAGACCTGAGCCAAAACGTGTTGTTCAGTTGACTCTTTGAAGTATCGAAGCGCCTGAGTCATCCTTTCTTTGATCACACAGTAGTTGTCTGTGTTCTCTGGCGGGACTAGGCTCATCAATGGAGAAGGAAACTGGAAATTGTTATGTTTCTCTGTTGTGTTCTCAGCCGCTGATGGAGAAGAGTCTGGGATTTTCAGAAAGTTTAAACTTTCAGATACAATAATACCAAATATTAGCGCAAGAAACTTGACATGTAGAAAGAACTCTCGCCCACTACTTTTATAAACTCATCTATTTTTAGCAATTTTATCAACTTGACCAAGAAAAAATCTTCAATCACCTGGCGCACACAATCATACCATAAGCATACACAAGAAACTTCAAACACTCAGGTTCAGAATTTGCAGAAATTAAAGTAAAAATACCTAAATTACGTATTTACATAACCTCATGAAAAGGGACACACAAAGTCAAACGTGGAACCAATCAATTAATCAAACCAAAAATCTCTGTTCAATCTGTAAGCAGGAATCAAGCTCAAATCATTCCGTTAGGCTAAAAAAATTCAAAATCCTATCTACGATCGAAATTCCTATAAACTCAATAAGGAAATTCCTATAAACTCAATAAGGAAATGATATATATACGTTCTGTTAAAGACATCGGAAAAAAAAAGAAGCTCAAAGTTCGGCAAGACTAACAAGGAAGAAGGAGAGGATAGTCGGAGAGACGGAAAGAAGGAACACCGCCGGCGGAGCTGATCTTCTCATCGTCGCCACCGGCGGAAGCGTGGTTAATACCGTTTACTCCACCGTCAGAGAAAGCCCAAAGAGGCGAACAAGGCTGCTCAGATGAAGATGAAACAAAAATAGGAGAAATCATGCGATTCGATGAGGATAAGTAAGGGATTTGATCCAGAGGCCATGAACCATCAAGATCTAAGTCGTCTACATCCATAAGAAGCTCCCTTGACCTGGAAGCTGGTGGAGTAACGCCGTTTCTGGCGGAATTTTCATCGGGCTCGCACATTTTCTATCACTTTCTGGAATTTTCCCGGGAAATATGTCGTCTACAAGTTATCTTGGTCGATCTCTTTTCGATTGGATAGAGAAAGCAGAACGAGAAAGGTCAATTTGGCAGAGTGTGATTCCATAATATCGCAGAATCAAACAAAAACAATAAATTAAAATAAAAACCAGTAAAACATTTTCGGATAATATAATGAGAACCGATTGTCTACTTCACAATACAACTGTACCCGCGATTTTTAAAAATTATTATTCCTTAGGATTTTATTTTATTTTATTTATATTCCTCGAGATTTTTATTCGACGAAATCATTTTCCGTATGTACATAATAATTTAAACAGGTCGAAAATAATAATTAAATGATATTTGAGGTCATAATTAATTCATAATTATGATCCACAGAATTATAATTCAGCTAATGTAGCATTTCGTATTTGTCAAATACGATGAGCTGCAATTAACGACACGTTCATATCATACTCGTGGTGGGAATGCACCAATCAAAAGATAGTTGTATTATCTTTATTCATTAAAATAATTTTATAAGTCTAGAAAATCTTGCAAAGATGTGTAATGTTTATTATTAAATAATACAGGTAAAATACAAATTATTACGTAATGCCTTTTGGAGATTATTAATGGGAATTGAGAAGTGGAGAAAAGACAGTATTTTTCTTTTTTTGGTTGTGTCAAATATTGAAAGACGAAGAAAAAGACAAATTATGGGTCCACCTGATTCTTTTGGAATTTTAGTGCGATTCACTAGTTTATTGGATGGATTAGTTAAGTTATAATCTAAATACATCAAGTTGTAATAATTTGTGATATAATATGTTGTCTGTAATACAAACTCACAATTTATCTTGAACAAACCATATAAATTTACTTGAAGAGTAGTTGGTTTTTGTTCTATTGAATATTTTAATAAAAGAGAAAAAAAGTTTCTAGAAAATGATAAAAATATCCTAAATATAAATGATTAGTGAATTGTTATAGAATATTTTGCCACATGTAATAAAACTAATAATGTTATACTATATTACCTCACTCTACTTCATTTAAAAACTTAAGTTATGTATTGGATTTTGTCGATCCAATTGTTATTTGTTAAAAAAAATGTTTGACCAAAAATAAAATAAAAATTAAGGTAGTGTCAACTTGATAAGATGAATTGACAACAAAAAAGGTTAGTTGCAGAAGATAGTCTTGATTTTTATTCCAAAAGTTTCCTATCAAATTTTGCTTTAGATAAAAAAACAATATTTATGGAATTAATATATGTTTTAATGGTTTGATTTATAGGTGGTTATCGATATAAAAATTTAGGTGAGCTAAAATTCTTTGAATATCGAATTGCTTTCAGTCTGGTGATTAAGATCATTCAGCTAATGACTTAGTACCAGAGTTCGATTCCTATATGCTGTATTATAGTAGCTTAAAAAAATTATAAGAGTGAACATTAGATTATGAATTGGGTCATGATCCAATTGTTGAAAAAAAAAATTGAATAAACTTTCTTTCACATCAGTAGTTTGCTAACAATTTAAGAAACCACAGTAGCACAAAGTTAAACATAAACAAACACTATATCTCAAATAAATACTGTCGGCTTTTTCTTTCCATTTGAAAATGTTATCAGTTGAATTAAAAAAAAAATCATGAGCAAAATAAATATACAAAAAAATAAAAACAGGTTTTTCCAGAAACGAATTAACTGGGAGAGGCGATAGTATTGATTAGTCTTATTTTTATTTTTTTATAGTCAACGAATAAAATAAAGGTGAAAATCGTGATACGGGTTCCACTTTCAATAGTTTAATTTGTGTGTTTATGATTATGGAAATCATAAATTTCAACCATTTAAAATATAAAATAAAGAAAGCCCACTATATATCTACTTTTATTTTTAGCTGAAGAATATGTCATACATATTTTTAATCTCTCGAGTTTTAACTTATTTTAGAAAAAAAGAATGTCACCTTCAGTCCTTCACCATTTCCTTTGGCATTAATGTACAAAAGTAGTGGTCGGGAAGTTAATTACTACATGATTTCGTCTAGATTTCTTTCAAGATTATCCATATATATATTCCGAGTCTTTTAATGGATAACTTCAAAATTAGGGTTACGCCGACATCTTATAATATTTTGTATTGTTGCATGACATTATTTTTGTAACTTATGTTATTTTATTTTATTTCACTGTAAAACTGTTTATAAGATTGTTTAAAAAAGAACTTGCGGGTATCAATCGACTAGAGTTACAATTTAATAATCTTTTTATTTAAAAGGAAACAGGTTGTATTATCCAAATCTTAAGTACGAAGAAGCCAACACAATGTCAATACTCACTAATTGGTATACACCAATTTCATATTATATGGATGATAACGAGAGTCATAACAATGGATATGAAAACTTGTCAGGTATTTACATATCATATTAAATATTACATTTGAAAACGACCAAAATTTCTAATGCTATATTAATAGGGATATCACAAATATAGAGCTGGCTAATTAACCTATAAACAATGCTGCAAATTTCAAATGGGAATTAAACTCTAGGCTAGGTGAGTTTATGTCTTTTATCCTTTTACTACATTAACACTCTTGGGTTCGAAAAATATTTTTTATATAAGCAAAATACAAATTTCCTATAAATAAGATGAATAACACAATTCCTAAAGGACTTCAATAATTTAGCATTAACAATTTCTCAAGCACTTCAAGCATCTTATTTTTGGAACGTACATAAAAAGTTCACCATCAGCGTCATATATATATATATATATTTTGATCAAAATTTTTAACATCGTCGTCATTATGTTTCGATCGTATGAAACATGTTGAGATACAAACCAAGATGATTAAAACGTTAGATTCTAAATATTTTTAGTCTTTATTGTTTTGAACAAAACGACAAGCAGTGAAGTCATTGAGTAACATAAATACTACTCACATTTTAAGAGTAATCATTATGGATGGTCGGCTATATAAAATAGCAAATATACAATAAAATAGTTTAGTTTTTTGCAATTACTTTATTCAGTGGTTTTGACAACGTCAAAGAGCAATAGACAATATTGAATTACTTTTCATTTAACCGAATCTTTTCATATAATATCACATACTATGCTTTAATGTGCTCATATTGAATTAAGAAACTCATACAATTGACATAGATATCACATGTCTTGTTGTAAAAAACAGATCCTAAGTAAAAAGTTAATTATTCATGTGAAAATGTCCAATTGCAAGAACCATTACTTTAATCACATATAAATGACTCATTCAAATTCGGCTGCCTATTTTATGAACATAAATAACTAAGAAATACAAAAAATCATAAGAAAAGATATGTAATTATTATGAATATGTGCTAGTTGACAAAAATAATAGAGATAAAAAAATTATAAAACTGAAAAGATGTCAACGTAGCTTACAATTCCAAGATAACGGGGTCAACTGGTAGATGAATAATAACAAATTACGTAAGGTAAAGGATCAAGATGTCGACGATTTTTGAAGTTATTGATCGAACCGTCCTTAGAAGATATTTTCTTATTAACACTAACTAAATTAATTTTATATAACTGATAGACTTTTCTCAAGTTTTATATTAAGAACCTAACCGTAACAACAAATTAAATATAAACCACCAACATGATTGTATTTTCATACTATAATTAATGGTCAATTTTGGACAAGCTCATGACAAAAACCTGCAATGTATTCCAAATTCCAAGATTTTAAAACTGGAATTTTAAGCACGTCAGTAAAATTTACAGCTCCTAATTAAATGATCTACTAGCAGACCATACAAAATAGAGGCAGTTAAAAATCAATATATTTATGTGCTAAAAAATGGTACGGTGGTTACTATGATTCAGTTAATAATTTAGTATCGGAATTCTATTTTTTTTTCTACTATATTGAATAGATTAAAAATAGATTTTAGAACTGAATAGATTATAGGTGGAAAAAAATGTATCTGTCTTTTATTATTATTATTATTATTATTATTATTTTATTTTATGTTTTGGGTCATCATCATTCATCACACATTGACGCAGTAAAAATCTAGCTCAGATTTTGGCGGCCCATTTTCTGAATTTCAAAATAGAAAAAACAAATTCGCGAAGTATTTTTCTATTGAGAAGAAGAGATCAAACCGAAGAAAACTGGTCTACGATTTTCAGGACTTGCAGATCTTCGGCAGAAAGGATTTGCTTTCATTTATTATAAACATTCGATCAATCTGGGTTATTCGGTTAGTTTCCGTAGAAAATCAGGTAAAATCAAGCACGGTTTGAGTAAAGTTGAAGATCGTTATGTGATTTTAGTTTCTCCGATTACGTCGAATAGCGTTCTGTTAAGTCTTGCAGTCGCATTGTTTGTTGGTGATTATTTCGAGTTGATCTCGTATTGAGCTGAATTTGAGGTTTTGCTTGAATGGTGAGGTAGATTGGTAAATGATTCATAGTTCCATTTCATGTAAGTGGACCTAATTTGATTTGGTTGCCAGCTATGGAATCTGATTTTAGCTTATGGAGCTTGTTGAAATGGATTTTCAGGGTTCTGAAAATGAATAGACATGAGTTCTTTCTGCACAATTGTTTGATAGTAGTTCAGTAAAATCAATAACCTTTCTAAAGATATTTTTCCTGTAGACTGTAGATATGTTTGCTCGTGACAGAGTTTATCTCTAGGGGAGAGTTTTCGTAGATGAATTGACTTAGTTTACTCAATTCCATATTGTTTCTTGCAGGCAAGTGTCTGACTTGGTGGAATCAAATCTCAGAAAATGATTTGAGGTTAGTTGAATAGAGTTGGTAATGCCATTTAGTCTGGTGAACTGTAACTCTACTATTTCATCTTATCAAGAACATCTTATGATGACTTCTTGACTAGTCATTGTATCAGCTGCTAAAAGTGAAAAAGTTAGCACTTCGAGATTGTCATGTGTTTCCCTTTTCACGATTTTAGTATTCAAAAAGAGAGAACTGGATAAGTACGGAGCACTAAGTCCAGTCCAGACACAGTAAACCCCAACAACAAAAGTTTTCGATGCTAATCTTGTGCGCATGCTTCCTTATTACTGTACTTGTTTTGTTGTTGATATGTTTCTACAGTTCTTATTGGAGATAGTGACTAGCAAAATTCCGTAGCTTTTCACCCCTAGCTGATAGCTTCTAATGAGTTTAGGATACTTTGGCCTCATTATATATAGATACGAGACAGAGCTGAATCTATTTCTTTTTAGCATATATGTAAGATTATTCTCATTTGCAAACGGTTGTTAAGTAAGAAGAGTCTACTTGTTACTGAACATGCAGTATTAAATACATTCACACAGTTAGGGAACTCCAACCAATTGTTACATTAACCTGCAAAATAGCCATGTGCAAATTTAACTGATTAGCTTTTACTTGGGTGTGAATCAGTGTTCATTATAATTCTCAGCTTTCTTCATACTGTTAATTCAGATACCTCTTTAGAACAGACATGAACCGTCTTTATTTTGTTTTTTGCAGTCGATCAGATAGTCATTCTTCAAATCAATCATGGCAGGAAACATCTTTTGGTTATAAGCCGCAAATGTCTTTGTCCTCACAAAAGCACCATCAGAATCTGATACCTGTGAAAGGAGTCTGTTTCATGGAGAGGTGAGTACGGAATTATATTGAGTAGATTGAAAAGCAAAATAAGAATCCAAGTACAATTTGTTGTCAGGCTGATACAACTGCTAACCATTAAGTTATTATCTGATCTTCTGATCAAAAATTATATCTCGTTTACTTACAACTAACACTGAAAGTGAGTTATCAATTTGACTAAAAATTGGGTCCACCCAGAAAATATACATTACTCATATTGACTGGCTTATGTTTGCTCAACAATAATAGAGATCAGAAAATGTCCCATGACACATGCATAATAGAGTCTTTATAGGTTCTAGTGGTCAGCTTTCCATATACTTATTGTTCTATAGTGACGTGTATTCGGTCTCTACCAACCTTTCACTTTCCTTATCCCCAACAGTGTCTGGTGCGTGAAAGCTCTTTTGATGGCACAAATGATGTATCAAAGACACATATACACACCCTCCAAGTTTTGACCTTGGAATTTAAGCAAACATCAACATCACAGTTTCACCTAAAAAGGTAATTTTTTCCTTTTTACCTCATTTTTCTGTGACTTGAGCCTTTCAGAATTATTGCTTTTCAAGTGAAGTTGAAGATTTAGTGATTAGGCATTTCTTTGAATTGCTCAAATTTGCCTAGCAGCTCTATATGTTGGTATACCGATCTAGAGAAAAGTCTGTTAAAATAGGATGAACTATATGTAGTTTTATGCATACATATGAAGTTTTATGTGTTGTATTGAATTTAATCCAATAGTAAAAAATAGAAATTCGTTGCTATTTAGGAAATTAAGAAGAAAATCTATTGTAGACGAAATAGGAGACTAGAGTCATTTAGTCAGTAACTGTAAGAACAACATAACTGTAAACCTTAAAAGTCAGTATGCGTTTGCTCCCACCAAGATCTTTCTAAAGATTTGTAAAGTTCAGGGGTCTTTATATTTGATATTTCAGCAAAGCTTTATTAATTAGTTTTATAATCGCTAAATTCATCTATTTGGAATCTAAGTTAGTGATATCTTTTTATCATTCCCACTATGAGCGAAGGAGGGCTCTCCTCAGGATCCACTACCACTAGTGATAGACATACATTAAAATTTTTGTTATTTACTTAATGAAACCTATTAAGTCTATAGATATTTTTGTGATAATATTCATAGTAGGCTTATCTTACTTTCAGTGTGGGTAGATGTTTTTTCCACACTAGATATTATGGTGAAAATTATATAAGGAATTTTAGCTAAATCCATAGAAGACTTCAACAGTAGTAGCAATTATATATGCCATACTGAAATCCAAGTTGTTGTTAAATATACGTGAAAAACAAAAAGCTGTCTATCACTAAAGAAAAAAGGGTAAAAAGTGATCAATGTGGGTCACAAATCAAATCCTAAATCAAGATTTTTTTTGGATCTTAGGCACTATCATCTTGGTAAGTTTATGTGTCAGTCTAGTAATAAATGTCAGAAAACTTATCTGCTTTTGCTGGTAGTGAATAATTATTGCTCAGAAAGTATAGCTTTGAAAACTGAGTTTGATGGCTGATTGTTGATTTGTTTTTGAATTTAACAGTTCATTAGGAAATCCTGTTCTTTAGGATGAAATCTGGAATAATATCAGGATAATATTGCCAAATTAAGCTCATAATCGTAGGAATTAGCATATAATTTGTAGGTGGCCCTCTCGTTTCAAATCTTAATTCGATAAATAATTGAAAATTCTTAGATTTGAGTTGAGAATCTTGTCCTAATCTAAGTGAAGAGACCATAGGTATATATTTATTTTTAAGTAATCACCACTATCCAAAAGCAAAACAGAAGAATATAAGATATAAAAGCTTAAAAAAGGTTGTACATAGAATATCGTGATTCTCATCTAGTGTTTTGGTTTATTGGTTCAAGCTGATGATGATTTGATCCCCAAGAGTTCTAGATTTTGGTGTAGAAACCTAGTTAACAAAGAAATAACTTTTGCATTTGTTTTTGTTTCAATAGTTTTGTTGGGAAAGTGTAGGCAAAAAAAGAAAGCCTATGATTGAGGCTTAGCTAGTGACAAATATTCTAATAACCAAGAATGAGTCAGCAAAATGAAATAATGGGTTATAATTATATAGGTCCCATCGTCGATGAGGATTGGGACACTTAAATCTAATCCTTAAGCATTATAAAGTTTCTATTCATCTTGTTTAGTGGAACCTGCTTACTCATTTCTTACCTTTTGCATCATTTTAAAAGAGCCAAAAGGAATATGTACCCTTTGTATTTAATATACTGATTGAAAAGGCTCTTTTTATCCCTTAACTGATGATGTACATAAACATGTATTCACATTACATGTGATATGTCTACAGTTTAAATTTCTTATGTCATCAGATCTAACCCCTACTTTTTTATGATATATGAATCATGAACTTGTTAACATCTCTTATCTATAGAATGAGATGGTTACAGTTTAACACTGTTTGCAAGTGAATTACTTGCAATTTGGTATATAAACATGCGTTGAAAATAGTGTATAGATTTTTTTTTAAAATAAAGTTTTAGATATTTATATATTACTATGGAATCTCATAATACAGCCAATAGGGTTGCACAGTTACTTGCTTTTGGTTAGATATACATAAACACAGGATATCTATATATATATATATATACCTCCTCTTGTGCCTCCTCTTCTCCCATCAAAATCCTCATTTCTCATTTAGGTGTTTTCTTTTTACTATAGTTTTGTGTTTTGTTTTGGTTGGATTTTGATTTCAAATAAGTTTCAAAGCTATGGTTGATCCTCAATCACCAATCACACCACACTTATACCCACAAGCAATTCAACTCAAGCTCTACCAAGCCTTCATCTTCTCAATCCCCATTTTATTCTCCATCATTCTCTTCCTTTTGTTTTATCTCTTCTACCTCAAGAGGAGAGCCTCTTCTCTCACCAATCCTACAATGATACTTCCTGTTTCTTCGACCCACCAGACTTCTTCTCAGCTCCCCTCAGTAAGTACTGAATCATTTACATCAAATGATAATTGAGCTATATATGCTCTTGTAATTCCTCTTCTTTCTCTGTTGTACTGTCCTATAAAATTGAATGAAGAATAGTATTGAGATTATTGTGTTTATTGCAGGTTTGTTTGTTAGATGTGAAAGTAGATCTCAAAGACAAGCTTCATGTTGTTTTGTACAATGAAGAATTAGGAACAAGAGATTCTCTGTAAGTCTTGCTTCTTTCATCCTTGATTTCCTTTTGTCTTTCTTTGAAAAAATTAACTTTTACAATATAAAAATGTCTTATTCCAACAAAAAAAACCACTTTTATTCAAAATTTCACTTTTACAAACACCTTTGTTAAATCTTTTTTTTCGCCAAATCAAGTGAATTCTGATGAGCTTGGACTTTCAAGTGTCAAGATTCGTGTAGAAAATTCTGTTAACAGTGTCAATACACGAATTGACATATCACCGAATTATGCTCTTGGAAGTTGTAATATACGAATTGATATGCTATCTGCTGATAAGTGTTTTTAGGCCGTTGATTAAGAGCTAAGGAATATTAAAAGTAATGACGGAAAGTTTAAATTCCAGATAAAACCAAAACTAAGATTTGAGATGCTTTGAGACAACACTTACCTTTTATTCACTGCATATTTGTCCTCATTCTAGATAGTAAAGTATAGATCACGTAAACTCAATAATCTGCATCACTTTTGAAGTCCTTATGGTAGTATGATTGAGAGATTGATTGGTATTGACATAATATGAAATTTGGTGCAGATGTTGCGTATGTTTGGGAGAATTCGAGTTGAAGGAAGAGTTGGTGGAATTGCCTATATGCAAACACATATTTCATCTCGATTGTATTCATCTTTGGCTTTATTCTCACTCCACTTGCCCTCTCTGTCGCTCCTCTGTTTACGTCTCCTCCACCAAAACCACTGTGGATGATGACGACGACCACCGTCCTGTTTCTCCTCAACCTTCACCGGTTTGACTCAAATCCCGGTTAAAATAAAAGATGATACAAATTTTGTTAGTGATTAGATCAATACAAAAATGTATACTTTAATTTTGCTCAGTGGAGAGATCACAGTGTATTCCGTTGCTGTATAAATATTGGTTACACAGATTCATCAAATTATTGTCTCTTGCTTGAACCAGCCAGATGTTTTATTATTCTTGTAAATTAACCCTGATGGGTGAATTTTACTTGAGGAAGAAGTAACCTAACACAGTAAGAACAAATGTGAGAACTCCAGCTAAGAAACAAATCCTTTTTGGTAACTTTCCATCATCTTTCCTCAACATCATTGCCTCATAGATCGGCAAGCAATTCACCACCGCAAAGCTCACAAGCATTTGCGCAAGGACTCCTCCTCCTCCGTTAAAGACAGTACCATAAGTCCCCCAGATTAAAGCAAGCAGGTTCACGATGGCGACCACAGTCATGGGCAAGAAGATTAACGAAAATGGTCCCAAATCAAAGATCTCTTCCTCATACCTCTTCCTCTGTTTCTCATCGTCATTGGCTTTACTGGTGACATTGAATTGAGGTGTGGAGAGGTTTAGGGTTTTGAGAGTGAACTCGATAAAACAAAAGAAGAATGAAGAAAGACCTCTTATTAACCACATTCTTTGATCGTTCCACCATCTCAGATAAGTTCCTCCTTCCAATAAAAAAGTCTAATAGATCTTGCCCGTAAGCAACCAAAACTAAGAAGATGTAAAGCCAAAACCAAAGATCTGATGCCTTGGGGAAGACGCTAACTCCATAAATGAGGGCAAGTTTAGGTAAAAGTCCATAGACAGTGAGGGGAACTGACCAAAATGGCCAAAACGCATAGTGGCAGTAGCCTAAGCTCATAAATAAGCCCATTGGCTTGAATCCATAAGTGATTGGGTTATACCTTGAAAAAGCTACTTCAAGTAGTCCAATAGACCATCTCATTTGTTGGCTCACTACATCAATTAAGCATTTTGGAGAATCTCCATAAAATGCAGGTTTTGAAGGTCTGCAAAACACTGATCTCCATCCTTCGCAATGGAGATTCAACCCTGTGAAGTAGTCTTCAACCAATGACCCATATCTAAACGACTAAACCCTATCTGTAAAGTTTTCAACAATAGATTGATGTCATACACATACCACTACAATTGTATAATGAACAAAGATAAATAATACCTTAGATCCCCAAGTAGTGTTGTGCTCGTAGTTACATCCTGCTACTTCATGAGCCAACGTTAAAACCTCTCGGGCCTTAATGGGCTTATTAAGAATCCAATTTGGCCCAATTTCATATATCTCAGGAGAAATCTAATTAGCTGGAGACCCATAAAAAGCCCGACGATTGAAGAAACATCCAGTTCCTACGTGAACAGGGCCCATAAGCCCATCATAACCAACGATATTGATATCAAAGGGGCGTGTGAGCTCGGAAGCATAAATATCATTTTTGTTTATTTCTTGAAACCTTTGAGGAAATTGCACAAATCCTAACCGGAATTGACCTTTGGGTCTGAAAAATAGCGTAAAACATGAAGCGGTGTTTTAGGATTGTTTGAGTACATGTCACAATCAAGTGTTAGAATGATTGTTGAGTTTGTCATCACCGAAGATACACGTAACTACAAAAATGAAAAGAAAAGAAAACTTGTAGTTAACAAAATTATCAAACCGAGATTGGTTAAGTTAGAGATCACTTAATAGTAATACCAAAGTATTAAGAGCACCGGCTTTGAAATGATGCGGTGAAACTCGACTCTTCTCTCTCGAAACATAGATTAGATTTGGCATTATCTTTGTCTCGTTATTTTGTACAACCTACCGACTCACGAATTATTAAAAAATGAGTTCTTAATTATATGGAAAGGAATAAATTTGAGTTATATATTAATATGTATACCTGAATAATAGTAGGATGGTCATACGAGTGAATTTATGATCCCACAAATCGAAGACTCGACGAAGTTGATCAGATTTGATGAACTGATTATCTATATCAACTTTGCCACTGTCTACCACATGTTTTACTTTCTCCTTCATATCTTCATACATGATCTATTTCACAGTACAATGACTTATTTTAACATCTTACTGTGACAAACAAAGCTTAGCAACGCAAAACAAAGAGACGTACCTTAAGATTTTGAGCTTCTTTGTCAGTCGGAGAATGTGAATTTGATGAGAAATAAACTTCAGGAGATCGATCTTGAACATTGGTCTTCTTGCAAAAAGGTATCCAAAGTTTAGAGAACTTAGCAGCCTCCATAAGAGCAAACAAAGTCAACGATGATCCTCCATCGTCGGATACGTAGACAGAGATCTTAAAAGAGGGATACTCATAAGCCATCACTGACAAGGCTGTGTTGACCACCATCATCGGAGGCTCCTTGTACGGATCAGCCGTGCATATAAAAACGTCCAGCTTCGGAAACTTTTCCGGTTTAGCTGCATATTTATCAGGGTACTCTGTCTGATGAACCGGGTTTAACCGGAGGGAAGATGTGGCGGCCCACATGAAGGCAAGGACAACATCGGAGAGGAGAGGAAGAGAGGTTATTAGAGTAGTGTTTTGAGTGAGAAGTGAGTGTAGATGGTGATACATAAGGGCTAAGATGCCACAAGTGTGAATTACGGCGTAGATTCTGTATGGAATGGTTCTCCGGCACGGACGACACGTGTGGAGTGTTGTGTCGCCGACCGAGTGTTTTGTCTTAGGCTCCATCGTCTTGCTTCTTTGTACTTTCTAAGTAGAAAGCAAATTGTTTTTGGAGAAGATGGGTTCATAGAAAAAAAAAAAGCTTCGTTTTACTTTCTAAATAGACTATTCATATTTTATAGGCGAGTTTTATTAGTTACTTTATTGTTTTATTTTTTAAAATATGACTAATATGCTAAATATTACTCTATTGTTTAATTTTAAATATGACTAGTATGCGAAAATGTCACCTACGTATGTACAATATATTTTCTTTTTCCAAACTACATATAGTTATTTATATTTGTATGTATTGTGTTAGATTGTTAAATTGAATGATTAGATTAGTTTCATTAAGTTTTAACCCTTTTTTGGAAGGCTCTTTGCAAGTGGTCGAAGAATATCCGAAGATGTTGTCTTTCTATTCACAATTACCATCCTAGAAAGAAAATAATTGAAGAGAATGAACTATTATTGTTCTATAAATGTCTACAAGTTTGTGAACGAAAACAAATTACTGTTCAATACAGACTTAAAGAGTTTGTTTTCAATTCTTTCCCCTTAATTTTGTGTGTTTTTATACCACAAATTAGTTCGTAATATGCCAAGAAATAGGTGGTTTAGTTGGTTTACCATTGATTTAGTTAGGTATCAGGTGGTGAATTCGAATCCCACCATACTCTAGTTGAAGAACTTAGGCTATAACTCTTATCGATCTAATAGTCACTTGTTGAAAAAAAAAATTGTTAATGTTATCCCTTGATTGAATTTGTACCAATGTTTGGCCTCTTGTGGCTAACAAATTTAATATAAGAAGTTGATAGAAAAAATAAAATCAGAAGAATTAATCAGTTGACAAGACCATATAAATTAAAGAATGAGTAAGTAAACTCTAGTTTATTTCATTCCCTTACGGGGAAAGTAGGAATCATTTTCCTCTCAAATTTTTTATATCAGCCAATGTGCATTTAAATATTGATAGTAATTTCACAACAACAATTCTAAAAAGCACAAATGGTTTTTTTTTGGCTTAAATATTTATGTATAACGGTCGGTGACCTTTAGTCTAGTGGTTGAAGGTAAGTCCACTAAAGAAATTGCATATCAGAAATCGAGTTCTACTGTCTACATTATGTAGGAACTTAGCTAATGGATTGACCAGTTATGATCTAATATTGACAAAAAAAAAAATTTATGGATAATGTTTCTACATAAATTAAACAGTATTTGGTTTATATAAAAAAATCAAAATTGTATTCTAATAATTTGTAGTTTATGTATTTGTGTTGTGGAACTTTAAATTTGTATGCAAGTGGTCTTTAGTCCAGTGGCAGTTGGTAAGTCCACTAAAATGGCAAGACGCATTTGCACCTGAGATCGAGTCCTACCGCCTGCATTATGCAGGAATTTGGCTAATGGACCGGTCAGTTGTGGCCCATCATATTATCTGCCGTTGACAAAAAAAACTTTAAATTTGTATAATGTATAAATAGTGAATTCTGAAGAGAAATTGATGTTCTCATTCTCAACCTAAAATAGAGAAATCGATACATTAGCAGGGATTAACGTTTTCAAGATTTGATTAATGTTTCGAAGGAAAATTGTTTTTTTGTTAATTGGTTCTGTAATTTTTCATTATACTCTAGACTAAGATAGTCACGTTATATATAAATTGAGATCCAATTGATAATAAAAAGCGTATGTACATTAATCTATATACTTTGCGGGTTTTGTGCTACAAATATAAGTGTATATAGGTTTTTAAATCATTTTCTTATTAAAGTTATACTTTAGAGGACTTTGTGCAGTTGAATAAAAAGAAGAGGTGTCAATATCCCAGTACTAATATAAAAATATAAAAATTAAAAAAGGATTTTGTGCACAAAAAAAAACTTCCAAGAGAATAGCGATTGCAAAATAAACTTCAAAGTGATAAAAATGTAAGTTAAACCCACGAAATAAAAAGTATCCCGCAATATAACCCTCAGACTTAACTGATGTTATATTGTCCCTCAAATCAAAACTCTGCCTTTTATATTGTTTTTTCTTCAGCAATTCCTGTTGTTTTTAGTTGTTATACCTGTACAAAAAAATCTCATTTATATGTTACATCTATTAGAATAGAAATCACACTCAATTAGAAAATTACTCGGCTTTGTCATAAAATATTCAAAACACATAAAACAAATATCATATAAGTGATCCCAAACTTTAAAAAGAAAAAAGAAAAACACACAGCATTTTTTATAATCCAACTTGTTCCAAACTGACCGACAACACACTTTCACATCTTCGGTTTACCACGGCCACACATAATTGTTAGCTTTTGACGTTCTCTAGCTCTATATAGAGTGCTTGGCAAGATTTTGTTATTGCTTGTATCAATCACAAACTTACCAACATGAAGATAGTCATCACCGGTTAAGGAACTGTTAAAAATACCATAACCTTCCTGCAGAAAACAACACATACCACATATAAAAACAAAAGCCTAAACCACGAAGAAAGAACTGGTGCAAGAGTTGGAACTTACTCTTGATAGATGTATTGGACCTGTGTCATACATAAGCTCTTGTCTTGTGGGAGCTGGCTGTGAAGATGATGCATTTTTAGTGTAAATTTTACGGGGTCTTCCTCTTGGAAGTGCAGATGAAAGAGATGGAAGATCTACGTTTGCTTGGCTTTGTGGACCAAGCAAAAGAGGGACTGCTGGAGCTGTTGCTTGTTTTCTTGGCCTACCACGTATTGCTTTTGGTGGTTTAGGCTGAGGACCATTCTTGCAATAACGCTTGTTGTGTCATTCTTCTCCACATTTGCTACAATGCTGAACAAACATAACAAGAGCATTAAGTTAAAAATACAAACGTTAAAACACAGAGAAAAGAAAACTAATAACTTACAACTTTAGTTTCTCTTTTCGACAATTTTGCGGGTCTTGGTTCACCCTTTTCTCTCTATCTCTTCTTCCCTCGTGCGGGCCTGGAGGTTTCTGGTAAAGAGGTGGCTGCACTCTAACATCTGTTGTCACCAAGCAACATGAAACATTTGGTCGTTTGGATCTCTACCACATGCTACTAGAAGAATCCCTGTCATTTTCCACTTTAAGAAAGTTCCATCCATATGTAGTATTCTTCTATATGCTCCTTTCCAACCCTTTTTCAGAGCTTCAACCCTAAACCCTAAATTCCTCTATATACAACTCAACAATCCTAGAATTAGTGAGCAGTGACACTTTTCCTTGCCAAATGCAAGTATGGTCATCGTTTAGTGACCCAATCACCACTCTACTACTGCTGCTATTACTCGATGTTGAAATCCTCCAAGGAGATTTTTTTCTGAGCAAATCGCAACGATGCGTCTTGAATCTGATTTCTCATATTTGATATCTATCCTATCTTTCACAGCATATCTATTAACAACTTTCTTAAACAATTGAATTGTATTGTACTCATCTCCAAGCTTAAACTCCCTAAATTTGCTCTCATCAACTTCAAGGTGTGCATCATCACTATCACTGCCAATACCATACACCTCATTTATCTCATCACTATCATTCTCATCATCAGAACTAACTCTATCACTGCCACTGCCATTCTCCTCATGATCAACTAAATCCAGATTGTTATCATCAGACAAATATCCAACATTGTTTACTTGTCTACCTATGTATGGATCATCGTCACGAACGATATATAAGGTTACTACACCTTTTTGGATTGCATGTTGCACTAATTTCTGTTCGGCTTCTTCAGTATCCAGGTCTTCTTTCTCATCAAGTGTCTCTTGTGGAAACCAAGACACTCTTCTCATATTGTCTTCATATCCAAGTAATTTCAGAACAAGTGTCACAGTCGTCTTCAAGGTGAATGTCTCAGCCGTGAAACGTCCTGCTTCATGTGACTCTCCACCAAGGTATCTCTTTTCAGATGACCAATACCCACCAGCATACAAAAAAAATCAAAACTGCACCACAAACATAAAAATAACAATCAAACAACCGTCAAAAACAATCATGACAAAAATAAAATAATACTGATGCTTGATATATTTCATGAAATCTAGCTCATTATCAAACCAATCCTTTCACGCCATCTAGCTTTTCTCACCATGAACGAGATCTAACTATTGATAAACCAAACACAAAATAAACAAAATATGGAATGATGATAATGATAACCTCGTCAATCTCTCCTTGAAATTATGATAATGATAATGGCTTAAAAAAGATGGTTTAAATCTAGCTTTTGCGAATTGAATTGTCGACAAATCATATTACTAACCTCATAGCTGAAGATCAACCCCAACTGAATCTCAACTCAAATCTTTGAAATCGAATTCATAAACCTTTTTCCCAAGTCGATCGAACCAAAACCCTAGCTTCTATTTTTCCCCTTCATGATTTTCTCCTTTTTTCAGACATGTTATGTTATTATGTTTTTTTTTCCTAAAAGAAAATTGCATGACATTATCATAAAAAAGGTAGTCAATGCAAGTGTGTAACTTGGTTCCAAGGGAGAATAACTCGATCTCCAACAAAGACCAAAAGACTCGGGACTAATTAGATCAAAAGCTAGCTGAAAAACATAGACCGAAAGAACTATAACTATTCAATGACCAATAAGAAAGATTGAACTAGACCAAAAGACAAGACAAACACATAGTAGTAGACTTGTTACGGGTCCTTTTTTATTTCCTTACCAGAAGAGGGTCCAGCAGCCGCTTCATCCTTCGAGCTAGCTTCAAGGGTTGGAGTTGGATTCGCTTGATTGGGACCGAGAGGGATCGAGATATCTAGATCAAGAGGCAACACATTCACCTCTGCCATGAATGTGTCATTCGGATTGTTGAAAACATCCTCAATTGTGATACTAATGTTGCAGGTTGAGTCCTCATGAGTCATAGTCTCTTCAGTGATAGGAGAAGGCAATTGAGTGGTTATCGATCCCGACATAGTTGTGGGATTTTCAGAAGAGGTGTTGCTCTCAGAGCTCAGGTTGCCATCAGGTGCGTGAGTATAAATATTTTTTTTTTTGTTAAAAACAGCAAAACATCTAAATGATTAGGTGAAAAACTACATGTTGTTTTTTGAGTACTAGAACTAAACGTTTTAGTGATAATTAATTAATTAACGCCGTGAATAGTAAACACATCATCACTATAATTAGGGGTTATATTGCGGGATACCTTTTATTTCGTGGATTTGACTTGCATTTTTATTACTAGGAGATTTATTTTGCAATCACTGCTCACTTGAAAAATTTGTTTTGCACAAAACAAAGTGAAAAAACTTATCTCATGAATTACCAGATTTTTCACTGATATTGGTTTAAAAGAGGTGTAAATCCAGTTATGGAATAATATTTAATTAGTCACTAAAAATCTTCTAACTTATAGATTTAATTGGTCGATAATATTTAATGATTAGGTTGTGGTTCGGTTTCGGGTATCAGTTTCATGCCCAGACTAATGGAAGAAACCGAGACTAAAAATTAGGGAGAGAAATGAGTAACCATTTTCCCGTCCCATTCTGTAATCGATCTCTCTAATATCAGCTTTGCTTTTCTCCATATGAATAAAAGTTCTCTTCATCTCTAAGCTAGCTTCTAGTTGCTTCTCATTCATTTCCTCTATACAGTCCTCAAGAACCGATAAATTCAACTCAAAACAACTTCAGGTTCTGCAAAACGTTATGCTTCTCCCTAACTTCATATTTATCGTCTCCCATGCTATTTAATCATTTTCACATCATCATCTTTCTTCTTCTGAGCTTCAGTTTCTTTCCAAATCTGATATCTCTTATTCTACACCTGCAGTTTTTACTCCTGGATTCAGTCCGCTAAGCTGGTTTACTGAGAAGAGGCTCTGATGGAACAAATAGATCTTTCAACTCCTACCTTATGATTCAATCAATAATTAGCGGAGAGGAAAGATGAACGAATTTTTTTTCTCTTTTAGATAAACTATCCGAAACTTGAAGAGATTAGGAGTACAAAGAATTACAGAGCTAGTCAAAGAATAAAGCCGACTTGGTTGTTTGATGTAATCGGAATCATGCTGGAGCATTTAAATCCTTTGAGTGGTTAAGGAGGACAAAGTCGCCGGAATCATGCCGAATATGTTCAGGGACAAAAGGAAGACTTGCCGGATTCTGCTCTTGTAAGAGTGAATTTAATGGAGTCTGAGGAGGGTAATGGTCAATTATGAAGTCTATTGCTTCTCCGCTTATCTCTTTCTGGTTCAGTAGAACCTACACATACATAACCAATTCGAGGAAAAGTGTGAACAAATATCGAAAGGTGCAATTGTGGACAAACATGTTCGAAATTACCTTGATGGTTTTGAGGAGAGCGGTTTGGTTTTGAGTGAGAAGAGTAACGGTTTTGTTATACATCTGGCTAATTAGTTCTTCGCTTCTCTGTGCGACTTCATCATCCATGTTAAAGTTAACCGGAGGTTCAACCAGGTCATAGTCGTCATAGAGAGATCCTTCAAAGTCTAGGCGTGGTCCCACAAACTGAGCTCTCTTTCTCCATGGTGGTGGTTCGCCATGTATAACCATTGGGTTCTCAAGGTTCCATCTGAAATTCAAATAATATATAATATCCTGAGCAAGAAGAAGCGTTGCCTTTACAAGGAAATGTGTAATGTGTGCAAAATTGCGCTCACATGGTTAATATTTTACGAGCTAGCCATGAGGCATCGGAGAGATAATCGACTGATGCCTTTGAAGTATCTGAGCCGTAAATCACTTGTTCAGCAGCTCTTCCTCCGAGCAAGACCTGCAATAGAAGCATAAACACATAAATCAATTAAAGGTGGGAATATAAATAAAACCAAACCAAAGCGAAAAAATGAATGCTTAGACCTAAAGTTAAAGAATTGAACGACAAGGATTTTGAAAGAGAAAAAGAAAAGCACCTGAAGACGATGAAGGAGTTGTGGAAGACGACCAAACATGTAGGACTCATCATCAAGCCGATGAAAAACAACTTGAGACAATGTCTGGCCACGAGGGATGATAGAAATGCGATCACACCATTCAATCTTTGCATTCTCATACCGCAATAAAAGATGTGAAGTGATTGCAACTCCGACTTCAGTTGTAGCTCTACGACACTGACCTTGATGTCCTAATTCTAAACCAATGCGTGTCGGACCAACAGTGAGTCGATCAACAGCGTCGTCCATGTCAGATTGAAGAATCGAGCTATGCGTTTTTCTAACTGCTACAAGAGCAGCCTCTTGAACCAACTGTGCCAGTTTTGCTCCAGACCATCCTGTATTTGATATTAACCATTGTTCGAATCAAATTTTTATACAGAATAATAAGTTTAAGAGCCCTTAGTTTAAATAGAAGTTCTCTGTTGGTAAAAGGCAACCATGAGCAAAAGAAATATCTCTGTAACTTAAATTGTAGAGTTTATACCTGGTAAGTTACTAGCATACGATGACAAATCAACAGTATCCGACATCTTGACCTTGCTGGCGTGAATCTTCAGAATATCCAATCTCCCTTTAGCATTAGGGGGACGGATTCTTATCTGATAAGAAGATTATTTTAATGGTCTTTTAGATACCGTAGTCTACTAAAGAGATGCAAGATGATTTCTGGCTTGCGATTGAGTTTTGGTAGATTGTTGATTCAGAATTATTGTTATCAATTATAACCAGTAAAACCTCAGTACCAAAATCTGAGGTACAGAAGAATATGTGCTTGGATTAATTTACTCAACACACCTTTCGATCAAATCGACCTGGACGTAGAAGGGCAGGGTCTAACAAGTCTCTGCGATTGGTGGCACCCAAAAAAATTACACCTTTCCCAGTGTCAAAACCATCAAGCTCAATGAGCAGCTGGTTCAAAGTGGTTTCTCTTTCTTGAGTGGCTGCATTGTACAACTGATCTGTGTTTTCCTTGAAAATTCCTTGACGTCTAAAGAATACCAAAAACAATAAATAGATATCAGTTAAACACCGTCCCAAGTCAAATTTTACTTATGGAAAGGTCGCTTTATGAAAATCAAGATACAAAGGAAAACATTTGGTTTTTACCGAGTTGCTAGGGCATCAATTTCATCAATGAAAATAACGGATGGCTTGTTTACCTTCACAAGGAAACTTATATCATCAAATACTATTGAACACCTCTGCAGAAAAACGCAGAAATACACATATATCCAATCACCTTGGCTCTTTTGAAAAGATCTCTGATACGCGCTGAACCAACACCAACAAGAACTTCAACGAATTCAGATCCTGCCATTTGGTAGAACGGCACACCAGCTTCACCCGCAATGGCTTTTGCTACTAGTGTCTACCAAAGCAAATCACATTAGGTTAAGCTATACATCGTTAGTGGTTGGATTCTCATAACAAACTTTGGCGAAAAAGCTAATCAACTACATTAAGAGTTTGAATGATCACTGACGACTGTGTAAATCATTGATTCTTTATATGATCTCAAACCACAATAGAGAATCAGTATTCAATAAAAACTTGATATTCGCATCTAAACATTCAAAATTTTGTTTTGACAAATCTTAGGTCTTAAGTTGGAGCACTAGAGATCATAGATTGTTCCAGCATTAGCGCCAAATCATGAAATTGCCAAACACTCAACATACTCTAGAATCCAACCATCAACCTCAGCAGAAGTTCAACAGTTCCCGCAGCAAGTTAGATTTACTTCTAGAGTATTTCTTAGTATTATAAAGTATCAAGCTTCTAGCTACAAAAGTACTATCCGCTACTTACAACTATAATCTCTTAGATTAGCATTAATAGAGATGGTTGCATATACCTTGCCACAACCCGGGGGACCCTCCAGAAGAACTCCATGAGGAGGTTTGATTCCCATTTTATCAAACAGGTCAGGATTCTTCAAGTACTTTACTAGCTATCAAGACAATGAGATAATCATAATTATAATAAGAGCTTAGTAATCTTCATTCCCAGTTTCTCCTCAGCTTCCAAGAATTAAAGAAAATAATGTTATGCAGCTTTATGAGGGTGTACTAAAGGAAAGGTAACTTAATGCGAACGTGGATCATGATAAAACAAAAGATCCATACTCAGGTAAGAACTAATGCAAGCACAACAATGAACAGCTGCCATGCACAGTTCGCAAATGCAGATATTATTATTATGACGAAGGTTCTTGCAAAAACAAGTACATGTGATAGCGGCAAACAATCTTAATGTTTTGAATTCCACAAGAAATTGGTCAAGACATACCTCTTGAAGTTCGTCAACTGCTTCATCAATCCCTGCAACGTCACCAAATTTAACGCCAGTTGAACCCTGTAACATAATTATTCAATGTCATAACACAACTCGACCAAAAAGGTTAAGAATTGCTGACACGTGCATATAGGAGCAATACTTTTAGAAACTTACATCAACACGAGCTTCTGCTTTAGACTGAGAAAAAGCAATCCCTTGCCATAAATCCTGCAAAAGAAAATCTATGTGATTGAGGGCAATAGCAATATCACCAAACACATGTAAAACCATGCATATAAGATCACAAGTATTATACCCATTTCCTGAAGTTCTTTGGTCTTCGTGACAGTGTGAAACGAACAAGAAGAACCATGGTCATGACAACAAGTAGGATTGGTTTAAGCATCTCAAGGCTTGATGATACACCACCAAATGTGTAGAAATCAGAAATTCTTGAGAAGATTCCCCCATCGGCGAGAATATCAACAAGGTAATCCCATGATCTTTCAAGAACCCCAAGGATGACGCCAACAAAAAGTTTGAGAAAGGGCTTTGCTATAGGCCAAAGAACATAAACTGTAGTCACAAAGGCAAAACTAGTGACTGCAAAAGCAGCCGAGGCTAAGAATCCTCCAACAACAGCTGCTGCAGCAGCAATAACTGCTGTTACCACTCCCAGTTCAACCATCACTCTACTTGAAATAGAAGAAGCAACTGGGTTTGGGAAGTCCGCCACTTTTCCAACCCAGGACTGCAAACAAACATTTCATAGCAGGAAAATGAAGTCAATAACCAGACAAAATACACCTGTTTGTCAATCTATACATACATAGACAAGCTTATCCCCCCCACACCCCTAATCAATGGTTTCTCAAAAATTTCTAACCAACACAGTACAAAAAATATCGAGGACATTGGATCATAATCTAGTAAATAAAATCCAAATGAACAAAAAGACTGATCACCGTCATGTGCCTTTCTATTTCGTACTGCGGACCCGCGTATTCTTTCAGAAGAGTTTGAGCTTCTCCAACTTCAAGCTTCATTGACCTATAAAAGAAGCATACAAATAAGAAATCAAAGCAAAGATCTGGATGTATCAAAAATGATGTTTTTTATCGTCGTCTTATCCTAGTATTCACCATTTAGTTCTCTGTAAGCTCTTGACACCAGGAATATCCTTAAGATCAACAAGGAAATCTCTATAGCCGCTCGTGTAAGAAACACCAGAAGCTTCCTTCGATGTCAGCAGCTTGACTTTATCATTCTTCATAGCCTTTCTAAAATCTTCCAAGCTCATCTTTGGTAAGTCTGTCACAGCTTTATCAAACGCCTCTTCCTCGGATAACTCTGTCGCAAAAACTTGCTCGGGAACATAAAGCTTTCCTTTATACTCCCTCAAAATATCACTCAAATAAACAGACTCATTTCCAATTTCACTGCTATTTTGACTTTCGTTTTTCTCTGCCTCGGTTTTTGTCTTCGAATTAAGCTTCCGTTTGATGAATTCAAACGCACCCGTCTCATTGGCGCCTTTGCTTAAACTTTCTCTTTCTTTCAGATTATACAGCTTATTCCCAACTCGATAACGCGGCTCAACCTGGCTAGGATTCTCCTTCAAAACCCTAGTAACGAAATCATCAGCAGCGGGATTGTTCGCTTCGCCGGACAGAAATTGCCCAGATTTCAAATCGCACAAAACAGTAAACGAACGACGCAAAGTCGGAGCTCTCCATCGAGTTTTCGCAGCGAAGCTTGATGCAGTCGACTGTTTCCAAATCGATTTCTTATGATATTCAGGAATACCACTTCTCGGAAAACGAATACCAAGCGAGAAAATAGTGTCTACAGAAGACATTTTACGACAGGTACCATGTACAAATGAGAGAAAAAAGCTTCACCGAGTGAGCCTTTAAAGACGGAATTGCATTGCGATGTTTTAAATTGTCTTAATTCTGGATAAGAAGAAGAGAAACCGGAGGTTTATTCAACCAGGGGTTTTTTGTTCTGTTAGCTCCACTCCACGGCCACACTAAACTGCTACTCTTCAACTATTCCTTTCATTGCACTTTATCCGATCCGACTCCAAAAACAAACTGTTTCTGTTCCGGGTCGGTTTGACCCGACTTCATCACTATTCAAATTTTTTTACGGTCAACTATCTAAATCTCAGTCTCGTATTAATCTAGATATATCTAAAATAATAGTTCCATAAATTTAACCATTTACAAAATTTAACAATTTAAACTCCTCCACATAACGTGAAAATTAATTTCTTTCTATCCAAATTATAGTTGGTTTACATATGAAAGTAAACTATAATTATATCCAAATAAACCCTAAGTCGGAATTAAATCGAAATTTTCCAATTAGAGATTCGATTAAAGACTCGATTACACTAATCTAAACCCATCTAAAATTAATTTTCAGTAAACATCAACTCCAACTTTTAAGGGAATTTATATCGTCGATCCGAAAATCTTTAATCTAAAAGAGCAAATTAGCAATTGGTTAAGAATCAAACCGAACAAATAACCAAAATTATCTAAATATTTGAATCAAATAGTTATTTGTCGGAACCAAAACCAAACCTAATATATGTTTATGATATGGTTTAATTGGTTGTTTCGGCTTTTGTGACCAAAACTAATTGCTAGCATAAGAACAAGAGAAAAATGAATGAAATAAACTATATTTTTGTTGTTGTTTTGATTGATAAAATTTGATTTTTTTGGTCCAAATTCTAAATTTTATCACGCCTAATTAAGCAATTACAAAATCAAACTTAGGTAGAAATAGTTTAGTGGACATTTTAACTAAACAACAAATAAGTATAATGTTAGCTGTTCGTTTGTATACATCACTATTTGAATGTACTTAAAAAGCAATAATTATTAAGTTCTTTGTTTCAAGTTTACGTCGGCCATTTTTGTAGCATCACACACTAGTGTCCAAACTTCGTTGTAACGTTATCCCTAGAGCCAAACACAAAATCCTTTTGCTTTAGACGCCGCTAAGCTTTTCCCTTTTCAAAAAAAATAAAAATAATTATCCCTACAGGAGAAGAGCTAAATCTTTGCTACCAAACATCTCCTCCAAGATGTCGAAGCCTTCTTCAAACATCGCTTCATGCGCCATCGCTACGCTCTTCATCGTCTTCCTTCTCATCACCGCCCTTACCGTTTATCTCACCGTTTTTAGACCGAGAGATCCCGAGATCTCCGTCACCAACATTAAGGTCCCGTCATTCTCCGTCGCCAACAATTCCGTTAGCTTCACCTACTCTCAACTCTCCACCGTTAGAAACCCTAACCGCGCCGCTTTCTCGCATTACAACAACAAAATCAAGCTTTTCTACTACGGTAACCAGATCGGTTACACTTTCATACCTGCTGGTGAGATTGAATCGGGTCGAACGAAGCGTATGCTCGCCACTTTCTCGGTTCAGTCATTTCCTCTCGCCGCCTCTAGTTCTCAGATTTCGGCCTTCCAATTTCAGGGTTCGGGACCCGCTTTCGGAACCGGGTTAACGGAGGCAGATATTAGGTCCGGGTCAACAGTTGAAATAGAGTCGAAGCTTGAAATGGCGGGTCAGGTTCGGGTTCTCGGTTTGTTCACTCACCGAATCGCGACAAAATCCAATTGCAGGATCGCGATTTCCACGAGTGATGGTTCGATCGTAGCCGTTCGTTGTTAATACCAAAAATTGTAAAAGTGACATGTACTTTTTTCAAAACCTCATTGGGTTCTTTTCTGATACCTTAAGTTAGGAAATTGCAAATATAAATACAAAACATTTTGTACCTACAAAATTTTATATGAAAGAATTTCATATTTTGTACTCACATTTATTATAGAAGGAATCTTATTTCATCTTCATCGTTTCATTTTTATAAATTGTAGGAGTTCATCGTTTCATTCTTTATAAATTGTAGGAGTTCCGATATGTAGTCTCTTCCAGTGTTTGGTTCCAGCAGTTGATAATACCATATTCTAAGACTTCCATGACTTTTTTATTGGAAAAAACCACTCGATCAAATAGACCAAGAGCCACTTGGTTTGTTTCCTTGGTTCTTTTCAAGAAATAAAAGTAGGAATACACAAAAATGTATGAGCTGACGATTTAGATATCAAAGTGTTTATATCATAAGATTAATAATACACAGATCTTCCCAATTTCTTCTAAACTTTGGGTGCTTATCAATCAATTAGAGCCTTTATCTTCTTCACGTGTATTTTTGTAAGAAAAATTAAGGAACAAAAGAAAGGAAATGAAAAGAGAATCATGAAGAGGAGCCATTGGAGGAGGAATTGTAGCCGTAAGGGTTATTGCTTGCCCAGTTCCATAGATCCCTACACATTTCCTCAATCCCATACTTAGCCCTGCATTCATATCAAATGTTTTTATTGCACTGATTTTCATGTTTGTCATTCATAGTTATTCTTCCATGTTATAATTCTTATATTATGTTGACAAAATAAATGAGCTTACTTCCAATTTAGTTCGCGATGTGCTTTTTCCGTTGAGGCGTAAACAACTTCAGCGTCTCCAGGACGTCGTCCAGCCATCACCAACGGGATTTTCTAATTGGAGACAATCCAAAAGTTCAAATCAATTACTAAATATATTGAGTACTAATAACAGTTAGTAGTTTGGTTAGAGCATTTTCCTAGTAAACAAACTGATCAATGTTTACCTTTCCAGATGCCTTTTCAAAGGCAGCGACCATTTCTAGGACCGATGTTCCATTACCTGTTCCAAGATTGTATACTTCGCAACCTGACCATTTCCAAGTATTAAGACTGAATCTAAGGGAAAATTATACAGAGAGGAGATACATAAAAAGAGTTTAGAGATAATCCTTACTGATTTTGAGATCATCTAGCTTGCGCAGAGCGGCTATATGCCCATCTGCTAAATCAATTACATGAATGTAATCTCTAACCTGAAAGAAGCCAATAATATAAGTTAAGATATATCACAATTCGTTGTGTACTCCATATTCCAACAAAACATGAGACTGAAACATGTTTCTTGTTTGTAAGAGACATAATAAGGCATACATACCCCTGTACCATCCTTTGTCTTATAGTCAGTTCCAAAGACAGTTAGATGAGGTCTCCGGCCAACTGCAACTTGTTGGACATAAGGCATGAGATTGTTGGGAATTCCAAGAGGATCTTCACCAATGTAACCACTAGGATGTGCACCAACAGGGTTGAAGTATCTAAGCAATATGATCTTCCATTCAGGGTCAGAACGATGTACATCCCGGCAAATTTCTTCGATAAAAAGCTAACATAGCACAACCAAAGTATCTCAGTCAAATTCAATTCCTGATTATTATCATCATCACTGTCATAAGGTGGTTGTTGGTAAAGACTCAGGTCAAACCTTTGTACGGCCATATGGGTTTGTGGCAGAAATTGGGGACTCCTCTGTACAAGGAACCTCTTTTGGCCAGCCATAGACAGTAGCTGATGATGAGAAAACAAGCTGGAAAAAACAGAGTAGTAAACCCCAATTATGAGATCAAAAAAGACAAAACTCAAAAGGAATGAATTCCGTAATGGGAACGCATGTGGTGGCAATTGACAAAAATGGAGAAGATGAATTATTTACATTTTTGCAGCCGTATTGAGCCATAACCTCCAAAAGCGTAATAGTTCCAACAAGATTATTATTATAATACACCAAAGGCTTCTCCACACTTTCACCTACTGCTTTAAGTCCAGCAAAGTGTATCACTGCATCGAATCTAGAATAATTCCACGTTTATCAAACTTCGACCCCAATTATTTGATCATTCTACTTTAGTCATAATAGTCACACACACAAATAAAAATGTTTTTACTTTGTTTCCGAGAAAATCTTCTCAAGCGCAGGCCTGTCTCGCAGATCCACCTGCAGGTATATAAATTAAATATTTGAGCTTCAAGAATTCAAATTGCAGGCTATGATTTCACTGTTCTGAGTTTTTCAAAATAACAAAATTCTTAATCGCCCTCCCCGAGAACGTACCAATTCCAGACAGATCAAATTTGTCAATATATAAATATAAATAACACTTGAATAATATTATTTTACTCTTTCACATGGCATTGATGCTTTATTATGAATAATTATAATCCGGGATTATGTACACACACCAAAATTAACCGAAACCTCGGAATCAAAATTTGATTAAACTAAAAATAATAAAGAAAAAAAAGAGAGATTTGATAAAATTTATCAAAAAAAAGAAAAAAAGAGGGAAAAAGGTGGAACAGTGTTCGTCAGTAATCAAATTCATAGACGCTTAATACATAAACAGTAATTGCAATTCCAGTTCGAAACCATAAGGAAATCGAAAATGACACGAAATTCTTCAAGCACACGTTTCTTAAACCTAATCAGCAAAATCTGACGAGAAAATGGATTGAAAAAAAAATTAATAACCGAACCTGGTGAAAGGAGAGGCAGTTTCCGTTTTCTCCGGCGAGTTTCTTCACGCGCTGGAGAGAAACAGCAGATGAATTGTCGAGATTATCAACAACTACGACAGAATAGCCACCGTCAAGCAGTTGAAGCACAGTATGACTTCCGATGTAGCCAGCACCGCCGGTCACCAGAATGGTTTTCGCCATCGTTATTCGAGAAAGATGAAAATTTCTGAAGAAGCTAGAAGAATTTTCAAAATTCGTATAGCGTTTTGTTTTTCAGGATTGAGGGAGAAAGAAAAACGAAGGGGTTTTATAAGAGCGTTGATGGATTTGTTTTGACTGTAGAATTTACTTTGATGAGATTTTCTACGTTCCAGAGAGACAGCGAGAGAGAGGAAGAGAAAATATGCTACGTGGCAGAATCTGGTATGAGTGCGAATATACCAGATTCTTGTGAATTCTCAGAATTACCCTTACGTTTTGTAAATGGGAAATGTATTTATTATAGTTTTGCTCTAATGTTAATTACAATTTACAAGTTTCGAAAGAAGATTAACCAACGAATAGATATATTATATATACTCCAGAAAATTCGGGGTCACGAAATTTGAAAATATTTCAGAATGTTAGCATTCGTATACTTTAGGTATAACTCAAGTCAAGTTAAGTCTCTATTTTTAAATGGATTTAATTTTTCTTTATTTATGTTTATTAAAATTTCTGTTACCCCTTACCCATTTTTGTCTTTCAATTTAAGGTACAATGTGTTTTTTAAAACATATAATGAAAACAAAACAGCTACAAATAACATGTGGCAAGATTGAACTGTAGATGCATTTTGCTTTGTTTCTTTTTGGCAAAAATTGGGTACTTTAAGTAAATAAAAATCATAATATAAAATAAAATAAAAAATACTATATTATATATTTTATAAAAACTATATATATATACTATATTATAGCAAATGGTCTTTTATTCTACTGGCATGTATTAAGTCCATTAAAAGTAGACGTATTTGCACATCCAAAAATCGAATTTTACTATCTACATTACATATGAATTTTGTTAATGAACCGGTTAATTCTGTCTCAAAGTTAATATTAGAAAAAAATATGCTATATTATATAAATTGATGGCACCGTTGACATCAACTTCTCCAAGGACTTTGCGTGACTTTAGTCAGCCAAGAAAAGTATGATATCTTTTCTCTCATTTTTTTTTTTTTTTGTAAATCACCTTTAATTTATTTCTGTGAGTTTCAGTTTATAGTCTTGCTACGTTTCTCGTGAATATTCATAGAAATCAAACCGGTATAATATTTAATATATAGGTTGAAATCACAATTGCTTTTTTCTTTTAGTTTACCGTTTTGCTATGAAATCAAATTTGACTATTTTGTTGGGTAGGAAAATCAAATTTGACTATAAACTAGTTAGTTAAAAATTGATGATGTAGTAGTAAAGTTAAATTCTATCTTAGATAGCTTTGAATGAATATTTATTAGGGACAAGTCTTGATTTAAATTCTTTTCTAAGTTTTAACTATCTAAAAGAAACTTTGATTTGTGTGGTTGACTTCCGTAGCTTTGGAATACATAACTGAACCCAACTAACTATATCCAATGAATGGAATATAACTGAGCCCAACTAAACAAGGAATACTATCTGAGCCCAACTATACAAGGAATACTATCTGAGCCCAACTATACAAGGAATACTATCTGAGCCCAACTATACAAGGAGTGGAAAACGCAGAAAACTAAAAACCAAAGAAGTGGAGGTGCGGGGAATCGAACCCCGTGCCTCTCGCATGCGAAGCGAGCGCTCTACCATATGAGCTACACCCCCAAAGTTGATAGTAAACATTTTTTAATATATTTATAACATAAAACATATTTAGCTTAGCCTCACGCACAGAGTCAAACATGTATACCTGACAAAAGGCAAATGCGACTGGCTATAATGAACACCCAAAACTCAGAACTTCTTTGGTTTTATTCTTGAAAACATTTTCAACATAGTATCAAGTCATAGAGAATCACAAAAGAATTGCATTGCTTAGTGCTTAACAAGAATTTTGACCCAAAAGCTAAAATCTAAATTTGGAACAAACCATAAAAGCTTTGTGGTATCTTATTGGGGAAATCTTCTGGCTCTCGCCCATGGTGGCAACCTTGGAACTTGCACTCTAACGCCATAGTTGTTATTAATAGTCTTTCTCTGCTCTTTCATGCTTGCAAACCGAGAGTCCAGTGTCTTCCTCATCCCTCCTCTATTTTTTATTTTCTCATCTACCTCATCATGGCTCTGCGGATAAAGACCAAATGTTAATTAACGCACCAAATAATGCCAGATCAAAGTACCTAATAAAACTTAGGAGATCTTACCAACCAAATATCATGTTCGATGGTCTAATATTTACAATATCTAAAGGTAGATAATCAATCCCTAAAACTTTTAGATACTCAATCAACGGGACAGAATTAGCATATAGCTATGGATGCAGAAAGTTCAAAAAAAAAATCACATCTTCAGGTCCCATAAACAGATAAAAACAAGAATAATAGTCAGGGAGAGACACTAAAAAGCTAGACTAATGCAACCTAATAGAAGACTACGAGTAAGTTACCTTTGGGTTGACTTTAGCGGGTACAAATCTATTCTGAACTGGTGGAGCAATATGCCTGCATAAAAAAACAAAAAAGAAATTGGTGAAGAACCGAGAAGACAGTTCAGAGACAAACTTTAATAGCAATAGAAACGTGAAGTACAGACTGTAATTTGAACCACCATATAGAACGATGAGCCACTTCATACAAATAGAAGGCTTTTAAAATTCTAAGCATGCAACACTTGATTATCCCGTCCTAGAGGAGCCCAGACACTGACACAACTCCACTCTTGCAGTAACTACACAAAAAAGTGCAGCTATTGAAGATTTCTAAGCCAACCCACCAAGAGATGGCCTTTATCCTAGCAAACTAATTAATCAAAGACTAAGAGAAGAAAGCTCGAGATATGACCCGAGGTGCAACCAAGTAACAATGAGACGTATACTGATTAAGATCCAGTAATCCAACTCTTCTTAATTCTCCCAGTAACAAGTATCGACTGTTACAGTGTCACAACCTCAGAGAGCTAAGCTATGCTCTTCAGGATGAAGCAAGAAGATGAAACATAACATCTAGGAAGTTGATATATATGCAGACGAGCTTCACGAACCCACCGAGGCCATATCAAAAGCCAAGTACAGTATCAGATTGTTCGACTTGTTAATCTGACAATAAAACACCAACTTCAAGCTAAAGGAAAGTTTATGCTCAACCTAGCCACATCCTAACCACCATAGGTCATATCAAAGGCCAAAGCAGTCTTGAGACAAACACACTAGCCACTCATCAGCAAATGGTATACTCAATCTACAGGTACTGAATTGTTTTCCTCAAACTCAGATCTCCAATCCAAACATGTTACCAATTCCTTCAAGCACCATCATAACTTAACTACATAAATTTGTATATATATGCAGCCATCAAACTGATGACCATCTAACATCCAGGAACCTAGAATATAAGTTTCTTCAATCAGAAACAATCTTAAGATATCAAAGGACTCCAGATTAACAAACAGATCAGAGAATTATCCAGCATTATAGACCTTGACGGATTGGCAGTAGTCATCCTTCCACCATTAGAAGCTCTAACATGGACGGTGAGTTGAGGAGCACTAACAGCTTTACGAACAGTGTTTGTTGTTACAGGAAACTGAGTTCCTTGAAAATTCGATCTTCTCTTAGCAACAGCACCCTGAATATTATGGGAATTAGTTACAAGACAAATCCAAACAAAGGAGAGGCCAGATCCAAATGACAGATAAAGAAGCCAGGACAATAGATCAACTGAAAAGAGTGCAACGCTAACCCCTCTAACGGCAGAAAGTGAATTCATATGATGCCGCTCTTTAAAGGTATTATTTCTCGAAGCACCATTAAAGTATTGGGTTTTCTTCTGCAGATAAAAACAAAATTATATGCCAACAACCAGTTACATGACCTTCTATTCTCGTAAGATAAAAGAGGCATGTAAGCCAAGAGACCCTTTTAAAGGGTTTTTACCTTTTCTCTCCTAGGGTTCTTGCCCTTGTTCACATTGGTCTTTCTCTGTGACAACTTGATGATATCATCTACGACGAGAAAATACAGAAAATTATAATGAGAAATTAAACAACAGCAAACTTAAAAGCTATGGTGATGCATCACAAACATCAAAGTACCTAAAGCCATGTCGACTTTCTTTTCAGTGAGAGCAATGGTGGCTAATTGTGGCATTTCAGTCTCCATCTGCACAAACAAAACAAATCCTTTTAACCAAAACACACGCACACAACAGTTTATACGATATGTAAGAAATTGTACAATGTCCATTAGAAATACCCATATCGAATTACAATTGCAAGACAGTAGTCGAGAGAATCAAAAGAATGAAGAATGGAGTCCAGGGAAGACAAAAACCCTCATCGTCACATGAAATTAAAATAAATCACAATAAGCCCTTGTAAACCGAATTCATGAGAAGCAATCATCCCTAATTTTCAAAACCCAATTGGGCAAAACTACGAATTGAAACCTATAACATAGGAACTCGTCGATAACGGAGTAAAAAATCCTAAGAAGAGGAAGAAGCTTTACCGATTATGAAGTAAACTCTGCAAAAGAAAGCAATGAGAGAAACGAAGAAAATCAGGGAGAGAGAGGTCTCGAAGCTAAGAACCTTTTTTTCTGAACAGACGATGACTAAAGTCAACTCGTCAGCATAAATTAGTTCTCTGAGATTTTTTATATGGACAGAGTCGGCGGATTCCAACGAAAAGTTTAAGCAACCAGTTTGCTAATCGTATTTGAAATCCATATTATGCGTAAATGGGTTTAATCCATTTACCACGTGGCGCGATATCATTGAGTATAAATTTATAAACAAACCACTAAAAACAGAAATTTCATTTTATCAGATTTGATTAGTTCTGGAACCTTTTTACCCGCGTAATCTTGGACGCGGTAAACGGTGATTAATCCGTTTTTATTGTTGAGTTAGAAAAAACAGTAATTATTTATCGTTTGATCTAACGGCTGATAAAAAGTGAGAAAAAGGGAAAGTTCAGTTCTGGCCGTAGATCCACTTCTCAGCATTGTTGGTGTAAGAAACGAGTTCTTCAGGCTTAAACCACAAACTGATCTCGTCTTTAGCCGTCTCTGGTCCATCGCTTCCATGGATAATGTTCCTGCAATTTTTTCAATTAACACAAATAAATCAAATCTTATGATCTCTGAGAAACCGTACGGACCAAACCAATCATATACAATGCAGTAAAATTAGAATGTAGGTACCTTCCAACAACAACTGCGAGATCGCCTCTGATAGTTCCAGGTTCAGATTTCTGAGGATCTGTGGCTCCGATCAGTTTACGTCCGTATCTTATTACTCCATCACCTTCCCATACCTAAATCAAGTTTTGATGTTTTTTTTGGATCATGAGACTTAAACCAAGTCGGTTTAAGGATTTCAACGTATAGAAACAGAGTTGTTTCATTTCATTACCATGGCAACAACAGGGCCTGAGCTAAGAAAGTTGCACAAGCCGTTGAAGAAAGGTCTCTCCTTTAGATCATGGTAATGCTTCTGAGCGAAACCCTTTGAAGGAACTATGATTTTGATACCAACAAGCTTGTATCCTTTGCGTTCAAACCGAGAAATGATTTCTGATATCTGGTGAGAGACATAAGAGTAACGAACTTTCAGCATTCTAATAACTTGTAAGTACTTGAAGTTAATAGAGAATTACAAGCAACGAACCAGCCCTCGCTGCACTCCATCAGGTTTGATAGCGATGAAAGTGCGTTCCATCTGATTGAAACAACAAAATCCAATAAAAAACAGAGAAACCAGAAAGATGTATCGATTCTTGTTTGTCTGGTTTTGCATAATTTAATACCTCAGCGGCAAGTACTTCTTGATCTTGAAGCATGAAGGCTGTAACAGAAACGATAAAGAAGAAAGCGAGGCATATATAATAAGTTGTGTTAGTCATCATTCATCAAATCTAAGCAAGGCTGCTCAGTGCTCATTAGCTATAAGTCTTGTGCGTATAGTTCAACAGGAAAAACTTGAGATAAGACATCATTTTGTAGTTAAGATGTTACCAAAGTGAAGATTTTACAGTGTTGTATTGAATAGAATATGTTTATCAAACAGTATATCAGATAAAGCATTATGCAAACCTGCAGCAGGAAGAGCGAGGAGTCCGGTAATCCATGTTTTCGAGGTAAAGCCAGAACCGGATTTTCCAAAGTTAGATGCATACTGAGGGACTCTTTCAGATGTATAAATCACTGTTGCTGCACCTATGGCTCGGCCTTCTGGTAAACAAAACAAGACTCTCTATGTTAATTGGATAATTGGTAAAAAATCGTATGTAGGCAAATCAAACTTTAGAGCCTTGAGATAAGAATCAAATGATATCACGCATAGGATCCAAATAACAGCTTCGATTACATATTTTAGATTCAGATAGATTTGACGGATCACTGATTCGATTTGATCGAGGAACGTAATGTGGATTCAGAACATATTAGACGCATTTTCTGAAGTATATTAATCCTCTCATAAAATTGTGACTCATTTCATTTACAGGAGAAAAAAGGGGAAGCAGAGAGAATACATTTACGTACCGGAGAAAGAACGAGCATTTTTAGCTGAAGAAAGAAGAGACCTCACTGATCTAGAGACGGATCTGCAGATTTGGGAGCTCATTTTTCTATAACGATGCGAGAGGGCTGAGAAGAGGGATGTGAAAAACAGAGACCTTTGGAAATGAGAACTTGATGCGAGAGGGCTCATTTTTCTATAACGATGCGAGAGGGCTTTTATACCAGCATGGTTCGATCCAACTGGGTCGGGTCAGGTCGGAGCGGAACTCCAAAAAGGCTCTGTATTTATTGTCTTTTTTTAATCTTTTGTTCCAAGATGATTTATTTCCTAATCAAGAAACGAATATGTTCTAATCTCATTCTAACATTAGAACTGGAATCACGTAAGATAGAAAAAGCAAATATGTCTATAGATAATCCAGTTATACATATGATTCAACCCAAAAAAAAAAGGGTTTGATTCTAAAATTTTACCAAATATAAACAAATACATAATTTATTGAGCGCACCAATGGCGTTACATAATTTATTGTTGCCGAAAACAGTAAAACCCCAAGATTGAAAGCTTTTTTCCCCTTTACAAAGACAAGCTCAGATATTACCATCTTCGGCCAAATCAGTTCACCAAAGTCATAACAAGCAACCTATGAATTCTACTACATCTAAAAGAAGCATTTTTATATACAAAGATATGATAACTATACAGAGAAGTTAACAAATCTTCAATCTACTCTGGCGCTTGACTTGATCCGTTTGGAAATCTTTCTTATGGTTCAGATTTGCAATCAAGGCTCAGTATCGACAGCCATGAATCCACCTGAAATCATGCAAAACCGCAAAACCATCGCATTCAAATATTAGAAGGTCTCTCAACAACAAAATTTTGTTTCGATATACATGTAATTTTAGTTAACCTGTGTTTTTGAATTGCTTGAGCACTCAAATCTTAGACCTTGACGGGTTAAGATGTAAAAGCAATGATGAATTTCATCAAATTCTCTTGTGTAGCTTGGTAATAAACCAAGCTCAACAATATCTGCTACCATTGTCGAATCTTGAGGGCTCAAGTCTACAATAGAGAGTTTCAAGAAACATTACAAGAGGAATGTACATCTGAGAAAAGATTCGTAAAGGTGAAACTCAACTAACCTGTTGATAATAAATAGAAGAAAAGACAAGCGCCTTGAAGAACAACGAAGCGTGGAAGCCAGTCATCTACTTCTGCATCATCTAATGGAGGTGGTTCACCCGGAAGAGCTGCCCAACGCTGAAGTTAAAACAAAAAAGGGTGACAAAAATCTGTAATTAGAATAGGCACCAACTTTAATCTGTTAGATCAATGATTCTAAGTAGTTCAGAGTAAGACCCTACACTTCGGATGAACAAATAACCAGATAAACGAGCAGAGCGCAATACTCCATCCACATGCTCCAACCTAGGGGTAGAGAAAGAAAATTTTGAGATCTGCATTTTTTATCTGAGTATGGAACAATTTGAGCATATGACATACTGTGCTTTGAGGTAAGCTTCCCTCTCTTCCAAATCAGAAAGTTCTGATCTAAGAGATTCTAACTCCACTGCTGATAGCTCTACCTGCCAATGAAAGAGAGATTAGGAGAAAGGACTCTAACTTGAATGGGGTGAATCAAAAACAAAAGAGAAAGGTGTGAGGATCAAACCTTCTCTTGACCATCGGAGACCCAAGGTAGACGACGAAGTGTAAATAAATTTAACATAAGTGCTACTTTTTTCAGTTTTCTACCAGTCCGTGATTGGCTTTGAGACCTACTCTATACAAAGGCACCCAAAAATAACATCCCTTTCAGCTCAAGATTCCCTTTCAAACATATCAATGTGCTAACAAGTTACCTCAGAGAAATATCGTCCTTTGGCTGTGAAGATGATGGAGAATCGTCTTGAAAAGATTCAGTGGTGGGACTAGGAGTACTAAAGTGATCAGGTAATATGTTTAACTTCCTAGGAGTACCATCACCCATGAATCTGAATTTTAGCTTTTGAAACAACTCCAGAAGTTTCCACCAAAAGATGAAATATCCGTAGCACGAGATCCTTCATTCAAAATGAAAACCTGCTGATTACTATCTCAGATTGCAGTACTTAGATACAATAATTCCAGAAATGCACATTCGTGAGTTTGTGATATCTGAATTGGCTATAATTATAAGAACTAAATAGCAGGATTCCCAGAAAACTACAGTTTTACCACATATTTACACAGTAAACTTGAGATGTCAAAAAACTATAGAGAATCATTGATTAAGTTCTCATCGAAACATAATCTAATCAAGATATAGATATAAAGGGAACTCCTTTTTTCTTCACTGGGGATCGATCAAGCATACCCCTATTCTATCTTTTCAACACCGAATATATAAACCATTTTCCTATCAGAATCTACAACTCCAAAACAAAAGCAACAGTAGTTTCTGCAAACAAGCAAATAAATCACCGAAAAAAAGAGACAAAGATGCAAAAGAACAGTTCTTTCTTCTCTTTCTAGAGTTCATAAGCTCAAATAAAAACTAGAGTCAAAATTTCTGTAGACCTCAAACAAAAAAAAATGGAAACCCTAATCAAAGACGTAAACCTCGGAATATAATGACGAGAACTTCGAAGCATTTGAGAAATCGGCAAAATAGAAGATCGAGAACTTGTTTTACCTTGATCGAAGAAAATGTTGAAGATGAATTAATTTTAAGGAAACAAAAAAAGAAGCGCAAAGACAAAACCGTGATTTCTATATTTATTCAAGGGAAAGTGCTTTCACCCAATTGGTTTTTGGATTTGAGTGTTGCTTCAGCGAGAACTTGAGTCTAGAAATTAAAATTTGGTGTGACAATACGTTTTTACCCTCTTATTACGACCGCCAGCTCTACACCCACATGGGCATTGTTGCACATTCTGCTATGTTACCGTTTAAAATAATTAAACAAATTGTATGAGATAAACTTGTTTTATTATTAATTAGTCTTAATCCTAATTATAGTCCTGGCTAGGGTGGGCAAAAATTTGGAACCATTTAAGAACCGAAAAGTTTTGGTACGGTTTCGGTTCGGTTCTGTCCGGATTCGGTTCGATTCAGTTAGGAACTGATATCCATGGTTCCTGAAAAGAGGAATCATCGGGTATTTGGCCAAAAACCAAAAAGGAAATGGAACCGAAATTTTGGTTCGGTTCGGTTCTGTTTTTCGATTCCGATTTTTTTGCCCACCCCAGCGAGACAAAGAGAGAAGATTTGTTGTGTTTACTTCTCTCTTCGTGAGTGTTTAAGACCCTCTAACTGGGCAAACGAGTATTCGGTTCGGTTCCGATTTTTTCGGTTCCAAAAACTTGGAACCATTTAAGAACCAAAAAGTTTTGGTTCGGTTTCGTCTGGCTTCGGTTCGGTTCGGTTCTGTTTTTCGATTCTAGTTTTTTTGCCCACCCCAACGAGACAAAGAGAAGATTTGTTGTGATTACTTCTCTCTTCGTGAGTGTTGGGCAAACGAGTATTCAGTTCAGTTCGGGTATGAACCGAACGGTTCTGATTTTTTCGGTTCCAAAAATTTGAAACCATTTAAGAACCAAAAGGTTTCGGTTCGGTTCCGGTTCGGTTCCGTCTGACTTTGGTTTGGTTCGCTTAGGAACTGATATCCCTGGTTCCTGAAAAGAGGAACCATTGGTTATTTGATTAAGAACCGAAAAGGAACCGGAACCGAAATTTTTAGTTCGGTTCGGTTCGGTTTGGTTTTTCGGTTCCAATTTTTTTGCCCACCTCTAGTCCTGGTCATAAAGTACATAACCAAAATTTAAACTCGAATTTGAATCGATCCAACCGAACCATTTAAACTTTGAATATATCAAAATAACCGAATGGTTTTTGATCATAAGTTATTTCGGGTTCGGTTTATAATATAACCGAAGTCATGAGGTATAAAGTCCATACCCAAAACTGAACCTATCCAACCGAACCATTTATACTAAAAACTAGTTATAAACATATATTTTGGATAAAATAATCAATTCGAAACAGAATCCATTAGTATTATACAATTCTAAAATCGAACCAAACCCAAACTGAATTTGAACTAAACCCGAACCAAATCTTAATAATAACCAAATGAACATTAAACCTTAAAACCGAAAAACTAAAATTTCAAAACAACCGAATCGATAACCGATTGGTCCTCGAATGCCCAGCCCTACCTACTTAAATTCGATACGAATAGATAAAGTAAACAAATTTATGTAAGATGCCAACTAAGGATTTGGTGATGCCGATGAGTGTAAAGGACAGCCTCAGACAAAAGTGGTTTGTGTGACGATGACTTGAGAGTCTGAAATCCCAATCATTAATTTCGTTGACCAAAATGGTATGTCTTGTCCTTGGAGTCTTTTTTCAATTAAAAGACATGAGCAGTTTTGTTTAAACCAAGGCCCATAATATATTAAGGAGCGCCAAACATAGTCCAGTTAAAACTTATGATGCAGCCCAAGTACGTATAAACCGGTTCAGGTCTCGACATGTGAAAATAGATAGAATATAATTACTCCTCTATCTAACTGAAATCATGATATGTGGTCATTATAACAACCGAATCACACGTTGCTTCCTTATTCATCTTCCTATCTCTCTTAGTCACCTCTGAGCTTATTGGCAAACAAAAGAGAAGTTATGGCGACTTCTTCGATCACTATACCGACCATGAGAACTCCGATTCATGGGTCGAAATTTCTAGGCCAAACCCATCAATTTTCAACAGCAAACCGCTCTATTTTCCCACCTTCCAAACAGCAATCAACCGTTCATCAAGTTAAGGCCATGGCTAAATTCAATCTATGGGAAGTGATGGGAGGAAGAGGATTATGCAACGGAGAGAAAGGTATTGAGAAGGAGCTCAAGAGGAACATTGAGGACGAGCAAGCCACATCAAAGGCTGAGAACGAGACAGAAAAGAAGAGCGATGACAGTAACTTGTCGTTTAAAGTACCTGAAGATGGTTTTGAGAAAGAGATGATGGGTCTCACTGGAGGATTTCCCGGTGGCGAAAAGGGATTGAAAACGTTCATTGAAAAAAACCCACCACCACCACCTGCAAAACGAGGAACTGATGTATCCGCAGTTGCTGCAGATAAGAAGCCTAAAGCGCCCGAGCTACCTCTTCTCATGCCGGGGATGATTGCTATAGTCAAGAACCAGAACAGTCCGTATCACATGTATTGTGGGATTGTACAGAGAATCACTGATGGTAAAGCTGGTGTCTTGTTCGAAGGAGGAAATTGGGACCGTCTCATTACTTTCAGGCTTGAAGAGCTTGAAAGAAGAGAAAAGGGTCCACCAGGTAAGAATCCAAAGTCTTGCGTTCTTGAGCCTTTTATCGAACAGATGCAAAAAGAGGAGGCTGCTCCATAAGTAATCGTCTATTCTCTGTATGTAAGTTCCTTTGAATGTGTGACGTACCTTTGCATATAGGCTACGAGATTTCTGACTGGTTGTAGAAAAGCTTCATCATGTGATATCAATAACGATGAATTCCAATCATAAAGAATCAATAAAGATTAGAATGCACTCAATTAATGATGAATCAGTATATAAGTTTGAAACTTCAAATACTGCGACAAAGTTGTTTTATTGTGTCATCGTTAGTTGCAAACATCAAACATATCATTTTCTTGAGTATAGAGTATATTCTGTAAATGGCAACGAAGAGAAAAGGTCCACCTTTTCTTGGCCACAAATCATCTTCTAGGATCAGAGGCAACCTCCCAACTGTAAGGATTTTCAGGAAAGGAGATGAAGTTAGAAACGGAACATATTATAACATATTGATAAAAAAGACACGGATTTCATCTTTTGGGTCCATAAACTTAGAACTTGGTAAGTCATGAATACATGATAACATTAGAATAACCACAGATACGAGTTTGTCTTTAAAAGTTGCAGTAAAAGTTTAATTGGGTGAAGACTAATCAGAGTGTTATTCGCGTCCAGGAAGTTTACTTACCAATATAGCTTCCATTTCTTCGTTTGACACTGGCGTACGCTTTGGCTGCAATGATGCCTTCCCGCCTGTAGTCTTGGGGGTGTTCAAATTGGAGAAGAATAATGAGTTCGTTTCATTTGCCACCTGAGTCTTTCCCTCTGAAGCTGCAAAGTTATTCTTTTTCACTTAATACCAGCTAGTAAAACGTATCTTGACGAAATTCTCCATCCACAAACAGATCATGAATACCCCAAATCAAGCTATAATACACACACTTCTACAATGAATCAAGATATGATTCCAAGTTGATGAAAGAAATGATAACAGAGAGGCGAAAAATGGATTGTTTATTGATAGAGATATAGTAAATGGCGAATTGTTTATTAGCAGTCAAACAGGATTCGATTCAATGGCTAAACAAATCCATTCAAAACAAAAGCAATTACAGAAAGATCATAAATGAACTTGTCTTGGTTCAAATTCTCCAGTCAAACGGCTCAAATAACTCTCAATGCTTTCTAGATCCTAAGAGCATGTATCTAGAACGCTTAGTATATAATTGCAGATCAATGATTCCTTCGGGCATTTCTCGAAACGAAATAAATCAGAAATATTTTTATTCAAGCTATAAAATGATACCAACATATATCTGATTTGTAAGATTTAAACCGTACACAAAATTTTCGAATCAAGCTAGAAGAAATATGAAACGTAACACGAAGAACGATAGAACTTCTGCATAGAATTTCACGATGATCAAAACCTGACGGATTTAAATGTCTCTGTGGAAATTTGATGCGAGGAATCCTTTTCACCGCGTTAACAACGTTCATCTTTTTTCGCTCTTTCGGCTCGTCCGGTACGAAGGAGGATGTTGACGGCGACTGGAAATTTTCTCTGTTTCGACTTTCCGAACCTTCGGGTATATTTCCCAGTTTCTCCAAACGTGGGCCATTTTGTAGTTTAGGCCCATATAAGCATATGGCCCATTTCAAAACCCTCCTATGTCTTCATTTACTTCATCTTATTAACCAAGTAAGTTCTTGAACCGAAATCCATATATCTCTCCGGTATTGTTTTTTTCTTTTTGACAAATAACTATTAGATCGACAATAGTCTAACTCATAGCATAAAGTTTCTAATTGGAGCTGGATAGAATTCAAACTCGCCACATAATTTCTATCTAAATCAGGGACAAACTAACTAAACCACATGTTTCTTGGCGGTATGGCTCCTTTAAAACCGAAAATCAAACTCATGACTTAAAAGTATTCGAAGTTTGAACTTTTTAATGTATTTTAGTAATTCTAACATGTAATTTTTTTTATCAACATTAGAATACAACTGGTCGGTCCATTAGTTAAACTTCTACATGATACTCGATTTCTAGATGTGTAAATGTGTCTGACTTTAGTGAATTTACCACTTGCCACTAGATTAAAAGTTACTTGCATTCTAAAATATTTGTAAGAAAATAATTTATTATTTTATTAATAATTTGAGTGGTATAATCTCACCATTAGACCAATACGTAGGTTATCTTAAAAATCTTGTATTTTTAGTATGGTAAGATCCTAAAATCAAATACTTTTATTATTATTTCTAGTTAGATATCATCAGACTGTGAGTGTTTGATGGTAGAGGCAAAGAATCAGAACTTGGTCAAGGCAAAACTCATTTTGGGTTTGGTGGTCGTAATCAAACCAATATTTGATATGCTTTTCAACGCGTTATCTCAACTAAGTAGTTAACGTTTAGTCATCTCTCTCTATTTAATTGTAAAATTGTTTTTTCTATTCCACATAATTTAGAAAAATGTGGTTCTCTGGATATGTGTCACTATGTAAAGTTTCCAAGGGATAAATCAAACTTAGAAAACGATATTGTAAACTGTTTTTGTTTGTTCGATAACTTAAAGTATTCGGAGCTTTTGATCCACATAACCATGAGAAAATGTAACTCTCTCGATATTTATCATTAAAGTAAATCATCCGGACCAAAATCCAAAAATTCAATTGATCAAGTAAATTACGTATAATTTAGATTAAAAAAAGAGAGAGAGTTTTAGTCCATGTTCCCAGTCACTAGACCATAGCTAAGGAGTTCACTGTAAACTGTTGATTTTAGTGAAACAAGAGTTTACGTCATGAGAATATATGTGACAAGACGCCTATTTTTCTCGTATCTGTTTTGGTTTTGAGTTACCTGCGTGTAGGATATTATGAAGTTAAGACTAATTCGAAATGGAATAATTGACCAATTCTTCTTTTAATGCCACCAATTGCACGGTACCCTTTTTGTTTGTGGAAAGTCTATAATATGTTAAAACGTCTACGAGATGATGAATTGTGATAGATTATGATTGAAATTTTGATTTTAAAGTAACAATTTTACTTCATGTCATTTTCATATACGCATATTGTGAGAAAAAATGTAGTCATGGTAAAGCTTTTTGACTGAAATATGAATGATAAATTCACTATTAGTTTCCTTATTTTGTTAGCCTGACTTTTCTCCTCTCTGACACAAATATAAACACACTGTTCGATTATACCATATGATTCTCTTTTTTTCTCCAATAATTGAATCCACAAAATATAGATACTTCAATTCTCAAATTCTAAATCCTATTATTCATGCTGAAAATAGATAGACTAATAATAATGTTTATTTTAAAAATACTCATGCACCAATGTTCGAACTTCCTATCTAAAATATTAGAAAAAAGATTAAAAAACTACTAGACTAATTATAAAAAAAATTATATCACGCATGATTACACAATTTCATGAAATCGAACTGAAAAAATATTACATTAAACTTTTTATTAAACTTGGAGGAATTCGACATTACATTTAATCACTTATTTTTCCTTCTATTGTAATCTGTATTCATAATTAATTTGATGGTTTTTAAGCTAATTACAATCAGTCTCTTAAGATTTAAGCAGTTATCTCTAATTGCACTTGTCAAATACTTTGTTTTGTATTTGGATTATGCGTGAAAAGAGTCCAAAGTAAAAGTAAAAGATGCTCCTTACACGCTTTCCAGTGAAAGTAAAAGAATAATTAAATTCCAGTATCCCACGGCAAATTGATGTCATTATCTTACCCCAAACCACACTCCACTTACGTGTCGAACCAGTGGTTAAAGTTTGGTCGCCTATATATAAATCTATCTCTCGGTTATTCAATATACTCGCAAGAGCTTCAAATTCCACGAAAACTAAGAAGATAACACAAAAACATCTCAATAGAAGATGATGGATTCTTTATCAAATTGCTTCAACAAGATTCAAGAAAAGTACGAGAACGTTCTAGAAGCACCATTCATTTACAGAGACGACTTAGACATAACCATGCCTCTTAATCCTACAGAGGTTTCAGTAGAATCAACCAAAAAGTCTCGGTGTTTACAGAGAGCTGAAAGGATTGACAGATCTCTGAGGTTTGAATCCGAAGAAGAAGAAGAAGATGAACAGAAGTCAAAGCCTGTGGTTAAGCCACGTAAGGTTGTGAGGTTTCAGTTAGAAAAAAATAAGATCTTCGAGCCGAATAAAACGGTGAGGTTCGAGTTTGATCAAGAGCTGGAATCAATGGAGAAGCTTCTGGGAGAGAAAGAGGGTTTGGATATAGCTGAAGGGAAGGAAAAAGTTGTGAGGATTAGGATCACGATGACAAAGCAGGAAGCTCGAAGACTATTGTCGAAATGCAAAAACGACAGCGTTTTGAATTTGGAACACTTTGTGAACCAGATTGCAAATGTCCCGGTTCATCAGCTTCAAGTCGCGACGGTGATGGTTGGTTGCAATAACGAGTAACAAGGAAATGGCTATTGTCTATTCCCAGTTGGAATAATTTTAAAGTTTATTTATTAAAACTTTCTAGTTTAAGGGTAATACTTATCCTTTTGTGATATGTGTACATATTTTTTGTCACATATTAATAGAAGTAACAGAGTTTTCGGAAAATTTTGATGTTTGTCTTGTAAGTACGAATGTTTTAAATTCCTAATAAAAATCAAATTCAGGCAATTTAAAGAATTCAATTTTATTGTCAGATATAGTATTTTGTAACATCTTAGAGAAGTTAAGTTCATCTTTACTTCTCACTTATCTATCAATTGTTTAGTGTCTAGTAGATTTTAGATATTACTTTTCTTTTGATATTCTCAAAGTTTGAATGGAAATCATAATTTCTCCATAGACCCGAAATCAATATCTATTCTAATTCTTTTTGGAAATACTTTTCCTTCCAAGTGACTTGAACTAGAGATCTCATTGCCATGAAAAAACACTCAGACCATGAAATATTTGATTTAGTTATTATCTAAATTTTTTTGTCAACAACTAAACATTCAAAACCTAATCCAAACTATATGATTCATTGTGAAACAAAGTTGTATAGTTTTTTTTTCTTATCAACACTGGGTCACAATTGGCCGGCCCATTAGCTAAGTTCCTATATAATGTAGGCAGTAGGATTCGATATCTGGTTGTGCAAGTACGCATGTCTTAGTGGATTTACCGTCTACCACTAAACTAAAAACCACTTGCCAAAATTGTATAATTATAACTTAAAACTACTACATTCTTTACAAAAAAAAAGATAAATAAAATTAATTTGTTCATCTATTTTTCTATATTTTCAGAATGTCTAACGAAACACGACCGCTCGGACCCAGTAATTACACATAGATGATGATGATAATTGTTTGAATACGTACTACGAATTAATAATAGTTATGCGTAGTCTCTTGTGGGTAGGTTTCAACTAAAAGCTGAATGTATAACAATCAACTACCCACTTTACTTCCTATTGATCCTAAAGCAAACCCTCTTATGTAACATCACCTTCATATGTGATGCAAAAACCACATCATATTATCATCAGAATTTGGATAACTAATTTTTCACATATCTTTGTCCAAATTCAAACTATGTCCCTCTTTGGTCAAATGTACGTTTAATGGAATTGATTGTGATTATATGAGAGTAATATTTTTTTTTGTCAAACTAAACTTTTAATCTCATTTCTACTACTTTAAATAAGGATTTTGAACATTGGTGTCTGAATATAGAGAACATTGACCCATATATCTTCGACATATGATATATGAGAGTAACATTAATATAGCAAAACTTATACTAAACTACTAATTTTATTTAATTTATGAGAATACATTGAATCTTACATAACATACGAAAATAAAAATACATAATTTCGTTTTTTTCTTGGGACTTTCTCTGAAGTAAATAAGCCATTACTGATTTCAAACACACTGAGACATTTCTCAGGTGAAAAAAATATCCCTCAGTTAAAAAAAGGGAAAAAAATCAGCCAATAACAAACTCACCCCACAAAAAAATCCTGTTTTAATAAGAAAAATTAAAACTCTAAAAAAGTGATTACGAAAGTGTTTCTTCAATGATTTTTTCCAACGAAGGCCTCCACTTTCGACATCTCCGGCGAGATTCTTCCTCTTGCTCAGCTTTCTTTGCAGCTGCTTCTCCGGCAGATCTCTCCGCCTCTAATTCTCTGAGAAAATCTCCAAAAGAAGCCAAAGTTGATTCTCCTTTGCCGTTTACGTCACCACCAGCGTTTAGTTGAAAAAGAATGAGTTTCTCTAACTCATCTCTTCTAAGAACAATCTTAACTTTACGATCTTTTCCTTTATAATCTTTCTTAATGTCTTCTTCTTTGTGACTTACCACACTTTCAATGTTGTTTCCTCCATTCAAACAGTTTCCCATTTTTTTATATAAAATTTTACAAGTAGATTTATAACAAAGAAAAATGTTTTTTTTTTTGGGAAATACCCACAAAAAAAAGTTTGAAGAAGAAAAAAGAAAACTTGGGAAATGCCCAAGAAAAAAAATCTCTTTCTTCTTCTTTTTTTTTTTTCTTTGTGAGTCAATTTGATGGAAGCTTGAATGGATCAATGGATGGTATTGAGTTTATATAATGTGAAGTGTTTCTCTGTTTTATGATCGATGAATGACTCAGAGTAAAGATGCTGATCTGTTTGATTTATATTTTAAAAAGTACATCTTATTTTTATTAATTAATCATAAAAATCGACCTGCCAACAATTATTTTTTTGGTTATGAAGAACTAACTTCACTTAATTGATCAAAACATAGAATTTTTAAAAAGAGTTCAGCAGCTAAATTTGTAGATTACTTTGATTTTCATTTTTTTAATAGATGGACTAAACCGTTTTATAAATTATGAAATGAAAATAAAGTCTTTGCAGTTTTTCTTTTAATTGATTACATTATACAGTAGTCTACTGCAATTTTTTTTGTTAAGAAACTGAATTTAACCGAAAATCTAATCACATAACTGCAATTTGTTTATTAATCATATGGTGATAGCGAGCGATCACAATATTACCAACAATATCAAAGGCGATAGCTTAACTAATTAAGCTGATTGATTGCAATGATTCTACAACAAACATTTCTGAACTGATGATTACGAAATATTCAAGATTTTGTTTCAGTTATTTGCAAGTTATTATGAAATTCAGTGATAAAAATTAACGTTATATATATACATACATTTACACAATGTGATAACGTAAGATTTTTTTAATAACAATTAGATCAACAAAGACCGTTATATAACTAAAACTCTAAATTATATAATTCGAGTTTATGTAATTACTTGAAATCGAATTTTGATGAAAATCATTGCAGAAATAATATCATAACCATTTAAACATACCTAGTAATTATATTTTGGGCTTTTGTCCGTTTTATTTTTATTTTTTATATTAAACGATCAAAATAAAAGACATAAGAACACAAGTTCATGTTCTATCCGGTTAGTTGGTGTGTATAAACCAAACCAAAACCGTGTTAAAAACCTGGCATAATCACATTTATACCAACCACCAACCTGTCTTGTTTATTTTCGTATTTATTATAATCGTTAGATTCATTCACATATAATACACCTATGATTCGAATTAAAAAAACCCATCAACCCATTACTTATATTAATAGCTTATAGTTGTAGATACATTCATATTCGTTTCCTTCGGAATTCAATCAATAATAGAATCCAATAATTCATATAATGATCTGTTTCAAACAATGTCAAACCCATTGTTTATACTACGGATTTTGGGAACCTCATACCAAATTAATAACGAAATCGATTTATTATATAACTAACGAAAAAATAAGTTCATGAAGACCACCAAACTATCAGCCAGATTGATGAATTTTCAAACAAGCAATCTCGTAAATTATAAGGTTCACAAAAAAACAGTTAAAAAACCGTCGAGTCATATGGTTACATTATTTAAAATAGATGCGATAGTGATGTGATACAATAATAATTGCATTTAATTATTGATTATAATTAATAACAAATGAAAACAGAATAATTGCATCATATGCTACATTTAGACGTAAATGCCATTAGCAAGCGATCATCTCAAATGATCCTATCATTAATCCTTATACGCGTTAAAAACAGAATTAATAATGGATTTGTATCAATTCTTATCGCAGAAACTTCTCTGAAATTACAAAAGGACAACAAGTACGTGGAGTTGTCACGGTGGCTGTCGTTACTCCTTCGTTTTCAAGGGACCGACTCACGTGCTTTCTAACTTTCGTTTTTTTTTCTATGTTTTTATTACTAAACAACAATTAATGATGTCGACATCTTAAAACCTAATTAGTGACGTGGTAATAGTCAGTTATTGGTTCCTGCCACACTAATTATATATGACCTAGGACTTGATTGGTAATAAGACCTTTGCTCTTGTAGGAAGTCGGAACCAATCATGTGTCTATTTTAAATTCCTCAAATATGATTGGTTAATACAAGAATGCTCAACAAACAGCTGCCAATCAAAGCCCTTGAATTTGGTCTTTCTAAGCCCAAAGCCTATAAAGTTTAGTACTTTGGATGGCCCAAAACCTAAAGTTTAGTACTTTCGATAACCCAATTTTATAACAAATTTCATTCATTTTTACAATCACTATTTGAATTTTTCTTTATTTAGGTAAGAAAATGAAAAATCAAGACCAAAGTTGATTTTTCAAGGTACTAATCTTTCTTTGCCAATAGAGATAAAGCTGAGAAGTTAAGATAAGATATGGTGACAAGAGGTTTCAAATTTTTACTGATTTATCCGTTAGAATTTTGATTAATCAGTAAGCCAGTCGATAGTGTTGTCCCACGTTTATGTAGCTCTAATAGTAAAATAAACTCGATTCATATCATAAGTTTCTTTTAGATAAAAAGGTTTTGCGGAATTTTTTTGTTATTCTTTGTTACTCTTAAGTTAATATCAAACATGTTGAAAAAATAAGAGTAGTTTGAAGTTATAGATACTAATTAGAAGGTTTAAAGATAATAGTCAACTGTTTACACATACGCAACGAACTTGATACACTAAAAGTAAAAAGTTGTTTGCATAACTTAGGAACTAAAGGCAGACAAAAGAGCAGAGGAACGACGAACCTCCTCACTCATTAGTTCAAACCAACAAAATAACGTATCTAAAGAGAGCTAACTTGAGATGTTGAAAGATTGAATTAGTACCTTAAATCTCATGACTCCTCTCATCCTTGGCTTTAGACTTACTCCATCCTTTTGCGTTTGTTTTTCAGATTTGAAAACATTTGCTCAATATCTGCAGATGTTATCGCCTTTGACGGCTCAGCAGACTCCTACAAAATCATAAAAGGATCCAAGAGTTTTAGGATGAGGAATCCTGAGATTTGTTATCATATTCTTTCATAGAATTGATGATATATACCAGTAAGCCGCGGAGTTCTTCTTTGAAGTCTTTGATACCGTGAAGGATTTCAACTTTGGCTACATGGTCAAGATTATTCAGAAGATCAAGTGCTTCACCTTCTTGTTTTTCCAGTTTCTCTGTTCTTTTCTCCTTTGCTTTCTTCTCGTATTCAACAATCGTGTCCTCTACATCAAGTAGATAGCTTACTTTTTTCTGCTTATACATCTCAAGGCACTTTTCACATTTGCAAAGGATGTTCCTCCAGTTCTGAGTCAAAAACAGCGGTTTCTTCTCAAACTCAGGACACAAGTTTTGATCCTTTGCAACAGCACAACCACTAGCAGGAACAGGTTCAGAGTCATCGATCTTCTCAGAGCACTTTCGCATAACAGATTTATCAGCTTCAGTACTGTTTTCAGGCTGGCCAGATTTAGAATCTGTGTGGGTTTTGTTTGACTCAACTGTGTCTACACAAGCATTAGCAGAACCAGTGGAATCTATTTGAGCAGCAACCCACAGCTTCTCAGGATAAAGTGTCAGAAACGAACAACTGGGGGAGCAGTTTTGACAAATTAAGTCTTCATAGACAGGCTCTCCTTCCTCATCCCTTGGAATCTGTTAACATCACATAAGAAACTCAACTAAAGCGCCAAAGAAAATAATGTCAATCTTACACAAAGTTAAGCGCTGGCCACAAACCTGGCTACCAACATTGTCTGAAGGTTTGAGACCCAGATGCTCTTCGTGAAACCAATCCTCACAGAGACAACACTGTATCATCTCCACTTGTTCTTCCACATTAGGGTCAGGATAAGGTTGGTCGCAAGTGCAATACAAGCCTTTGAAGTTATGGTTGTAAGAATTCTCAGAGTTTTCAATATCTTTGCTCGGAAGAAGTTTACATGATAAAGCCCCAAACTTTGAGTTCCCACAATCACATCGAAAATTTCTCTTAGTCCACAGCTCCAAAAGCTTCATAGCCAGAACAACAGTGTTTAACCATTAGGAAACCAGCTAACACATTAGAATTCAAAATTTTCATAAAGATACATAACTTAGCTATATTTCTACCAAATTACCTCGTGACCTTCGTGACAAGTTAAGCAACAAGCAGTGCAAACTCCAGTATTTCCCTCTGGAGTACATGTTATGCATGAGAAAATTGCTTGTCTTTTCATGTAGCCCTTTGGGTAAGTACACTCATCTCCTTCATCTCCACCCAACACCAAATCAGCTTCCTTTAGACCAAGAAATCACAAAAACACTTAGTGGAGGATATTAACCGCAAACCCAGATAGAGTGTGATTAGAGAAACAGACACAGCTCTAATGATGAAAAATAAAATCCGACTCCTATAGAAGCATTTGAAGAGACACACACAATCATTATTAGTAAGCCAAAGCTCGAGACTGTATTAGCTTCAGAAAGACAGTGTAATCACGGTTGCAGTACATTTTCTGGATGTTTGTTTGCGTCTAAAAAACGTTAAATTTTAAGGCTTCAACGATAAGTGTTAACATAATTAGTAAAAGCCCCCAAACTAGGAACTATATGTTCCCTTTTTAACAAACAAAGAAGGGAAAATGCGGAAAATAATCAACTATCGTAAGAATCATGAACATATATGAGCTTTAAAACAGATCAGATGGAGAAAAGCGAATCAATACCAGCTCTTCCGCGTCCATACTTTCGATATATTCATTGATCGACACAGTTCCCTCAGCCTCATCCTCGAAACCATCCGATGCCATTTTCCGAAATCCACTAGTGATTTCCCAAAAAATACAGAAAAAACGATTGTTCTTCACAAATAAAACATGAAATTACGATGTAAGTAAATGTATTTGGAAGAATCAATGAGTTATTCCCCTAAATTCCTCACAAAATAGAAACCCTAGATTCTTCGCATAACATTAACAAAGAAAAAAAAGTAATGTCAATCGGAAAATACCAGGTAAAATGATAAGAGTCTCGGACTTGTATAACCTAACCTAGAGAGGTTTCCACTTTCAGAGAGAAACGAAGGCAGAGAAAGAAAATTAAGGTAAGAAGCTAAAGCACAAAGGCCAAGGGTTTGAAGAAATGATGTAATGTAGCGAAGGATATATGTTATATAAAGCAGGGACTTTATGGACATTTTCCCGCCATTAAATTCCTCTAGTCTGTGGAATTCCATTTCCCTCCACTTCTTCTTATTGTTAACTGAAAGTTTCATTATTCCCGCAATCCTCAATAAACCTTAGTTTTATATTTTCCATATTATCGTACTTAGATGGATATGATCTCTCTAAAGTTTTCAACTATGATTCTATTTATGTTTTGTTTGATCTAGGATCGGCAGAAAATGTTTAAAGACAGTATAATGATAATGAATGTATAGAAAGGGTTCAGAAATTTCATATATCGAAAGTTGGGGACAAATTCTAAGTGATCCATCTTTCCGCTTAATGATCCTCTCTTATTTATAGGGTTCTCTGTCTACATCTTCGTCAATATCTATCCCTTTGTATGCCAATAGTAGGTTATTTTGTAGGTTGCAAGTGTCTTATCCGTAATTTAGGTTTTAGGTGAACGACATTCAAAATAACCTAAATTTTAGTAAGAGTAATTTTCATTCAACATACTAATATTAATCGTTGTATACTAACATTAGTCGTAGTGTTGACATATATCTTATTTTATATAAAAGTCACATCTCTTTTAATATATGAGGTTATTTCTATCAACAAAATATAAACAAAAATAATATTAAATTAACAAGAAGTTTAACTTTAGTTATATTTTTTAAATAATATGTAAATATTTTCATCTAAAAAAATAAAATGAACAATAATATTCAATCAAAACAAATTTAATATATTAATAATTTATATAATTATCTACATTAAAATAAAATGAATAAAAGATAGGTCAATTTTTTTGTCAACCTTACTCGTAATTAGATCGACAATATCCGATCTATAGTCAAACTCCACATCCTAATTTTGTTTTTCTTTCTTGTATCGGAAAGGAATCTACACCTGGGGTCTGAAAATTTGTAAAGTAACTACTACCACTAGATCACATATTCTCGACAATAAGGTTAAATCTAAACAAATACAAGATAATTTTACATTTTATTATTTCTTTTGTAATATTATGTAATTATCTTTATGTAAAACTAAATTAGGTTTCAATATTATAGATAACTTTTAAATTTTAAAGCTAATGTAGTTTTGAGAATATGTAGACTAATAAGAAAAGGTCACTTATTTAACGTTTAAGATTATCTACGGATGGCATAAGTGATTTAGTGGTGGTGGTCACTTTACAAATTTTCAGACATTAGAATTTAATTTCTTCTCGAGTGTAAGTTTTGACTATGGATATGTCTGATTAAATTATTCTTTTAAAAAAATAGTGAGGTTAAAACGAAAAATCATACGGAGAGAACACTGTATCGGGCCGATGATACATATACGGCCCATTAAGAGTTTTGTATATTTGACCAAACTAAAGACAAGTTATGGTCAGCGATGAGCAACCAATCACAATCGTAATAGGCTTCTTAAATTTCCGATCCGCCAAGCCGTGTGGAGCCTACTCACAGTTCGCTCGTTTACGAGAAATAGAAGAGAGAGAGAGAGCGCAAGAGAACTTTGTGGTTCTAGAGAGAAGGAGAAGAAGAGATCGATCATGTCGGAGAAAAATTTCATTATCAAGGTTGAGGATGGCAAAGAAGGTAGTGATGGAAGACCTTCAGTGGGACCTGTTTACCGCAGTATTTATGCCAAAGATGGATTCCCCGAGCCGATCGAGGGAATGGATAGTTGTTGGGATGTTTTCCGGTGAGATTTTCACTTCCTGTGTCGTGATTCACCGATCGGACTTTGTATTGCATGAGTTTCTGTTTCGAAACATGCCGAGATTTTGGCCGTAATCTAATATTGATTGTTGACTGATCGTGGAATTTGTTCTGACTTGCGTTTTTTGTTCGGAACCCTCAAGTAGTGTTTATTTGGCCTTGATTTATGTGTGTTTTAAGTTTTTCGGATCAGAAAATCTACCTAAGAACTCTAACCAATAGATATATAATTTATTAGGTTAATGATTTTGCCTTTGATATTTTCGCCTTTGTTGTAAATTAGCATTGAGTCGTTTTAATTTGTTTTGACATGTGTATAATTTACAATACAAGTCAATTGTTTGACGGCTCTCTCTCTGTTTTTTATTTTATTTTTATAATTGAGTTGACATCTCCTCTTTTTGTACTGTACCTGTGTGTTACAGCATGTCTGCTGAGAAATATCCAAACAATCCAATGCTGGGCAGACGCGAGATTATGGCTGACGGAAAGGTGTTGTTACGTTTTCTTGTTAATTTTAATCGTGTGATTTCGTTTCATGTTTTATTACAGAGTTTATTCACTTGTGTTTCATTCTTCTCAGCCGGGTAAGTATGTCTGGCAAACATATCAAGAAGTATACGACATTGTCATCAAACTTGGAAATTCTCTCCGATACTGTGGAGTTAAGGATGTAAGATCTATCTTTACTCTCATTATGTCCAAAATTTCTTCTGTTGCTTAATTTTCTTTTTGCTGATACGTGAGATTTTAGGAAGCAAAATGTGGTATCTATGGTGCCAATTCACCTGAGTGGATTATTAGCATGGAGGTAATTGTGAAGCTAAATCATTATATAATATAATGATTATGTTTTGTTAGAGAACTGACAGTGCCCTTTTGATGTAGGCCTGTAATGCACATGGACTCTATTGTGTTCCGTTATATGATACACTAGGTATGCCTTTATACACTAGAAAGATAAACGTAACAATAATATCCAGTGAGCTGCCTCATACCTTTTATCTAGTTGATTTGTCATTTTTGATGCGTGTTAATTGTATAGGTGCTGGTGCTGTGGAATTCATTATTTGCCATTCAGAGGTTTCAATTGTATTTGTGGAAGAGAAAAAGATCCCTGAGGTACTGTGAGTGTATATCTTTAATGTTATATGGTATATTGAACACGTTCATGAATTTAAAGTTTTTACTACTTGTGGAAATTTTTCTCATCACTTCTTTTTTCCTTTTGATGATCAGTTGTTTAAGACATGCCCAAAGTCGACAGAGTACATGAAAAGTGAGTGATTCTTATTTGTGTTATGCTTGTTTGGCCTTTAACATGTGATGCTTATGACCAATTGTGCTTGGACAGCTGTTGTGAGCTTCGCTGGTGTCACAAGTGAACAAAAAGAAGAAGCTAAGAGTCATGGGTTGGTTATATATGCATGGGATGAATTTTTGAAGCTGGTATGAAACTTGTCATTCGCTTTTCCTGACATACGAATTTTGCGATTTGTAGTGTCAAATTTATATTAACGTGCTTACCATGTTCTTACTTGCCATCGCTTATATTCCTGCCAGGGTGAAGGAAACCAATATGATCTCCCCATCAAAAAGAAAAGTGACATTTGCACGATTATGTATACTAGTGGAACCACTGGTGACCCAAAGGGAGTGATGATATCTAATGAAAGCATTGTTACTCTCATTGCTGGAGTGATCCGTCTACTGAAAAGTGCTAACGTAGCTGTGAGTTTCCTTCTTGACTTTTCACGATTCACAAAGAAGCTGCAATAATAATATTCATCTTTACCTGTCTCTGGTCAGTATTGATTTCCTTTTTGACTTTGCAAATCAACAGTTAACTGTGAAAGATGTGTATCTTTCTTATCTTCCTCTTGCCCACATCTTTGACCGAGTTATCGAGGAGTGTTTTATTCAACATGGTGCTGCCATTGGCTTCTGGCGTGGGGTCAGTACAGCTAAAAGCTTATTATTAAACCACTTTGAATTGGTTACTAAAAGTTTCTCTGGGTTGCCTCCTCAGGATGTCAAATTGTTGATAGAAGACCTTGGTGAGCTTAAACCAACTATATTTTGTGCTGTACCTCGTGTCCTGGATAGAGTATACTCCGGTAAGATGTTTGAAGTATCATTTTCTCAAGTAATTTTAGGTCCCTACTTTGTTGCATTGTGCTCTTGTATCATTTGTTTATTCCTAATAACCGCAACTTAGGTTTTACATCTGTACCATGTCACACGCATACGTGAAACTATAACTAGCTGAGGAAGAGATATACCTAATGAATATTGTTTTCAGTCTTACAAAAATATATAAAATTTCTTGGATCTCTCATTTTCCGGTCATGTATTTTTTTCTAACGATCAATTCAATTTCATATCGCTGATATACATGGTTTCTTATCTCTGACAACTTATCCTCATTTTATTACATTGACCTATTATATCAAACAGGCCTGCAGAAGAAGCTTTCTGATGGAGGATTCTTAAAAAAGTTTATGTTTGATTCTGCATTTTCTTAGTAAGCCAGACTTTTTTTACTTATCTGTTTCACTAATCTTTAAGCTATAAGTCTATTAGAAGTAACACTCTCAATTCTCAGTAAATTTGGACATATGAAGAAGGGACAGCCTCATACGGAGGCTTCTCCACTTTGTGACAAACTTGTGTTCAGCAAGGTATCAAAGTTCTTCATTGAGATCAATCAATACACAAACTCCGAGGAGCATATCACTCTTCGCTATAACAATGAATTCCATTGCTTTCGCACCCAGGTTAAACAAGGACTTGGAGGCAATGTGAGGATTATTCTATCTGGAGCTGCTCCTCTCGCTAGTCACGTAGAGTCTTTTCTAAGAGTGGTGGCTTGCTGTCATGTTTTACAAGGATACGGTACCCATTAACAATATCTTAGCTCCTTAAATCCAAATAAATTGCATAAATGACCACTTTCCGTACAGTCACTATCTCACATGACGCACCTAGAACGTAAGAAACAATTGCACTAACTTTTGGTGCAATCTATGCTTTTAACTTGAGTCAGGCTAGGATATCAATGTCTGTAACAGTGTTATAGTATGTTTGATCCCACATAAAAAGAGAGCTGGATTAGTTGACTACTTTTTTTTGTTTTTGATTATCCCTTTGTAGGTTTAACCGAGAGCTGTGCTGGAACTTTTGTCTCGCTACCAGACCAACTGGACATGCTCGGCACAGTTGGTCCACCAGTTCCAAACGTTGATATACGCCTTGAATCTGTCCCCGAGATGGAATATGATGCTCTTGGAAGTACTCCACGGGGTGAAATCTGCATTCGAGGAAAGACCCTTTTCTCTGGATATTACAAACGCGAAGACCTCACGAAAGAGGTTCTCATTGATGGGTGGCTCCACACTGGTATTTGTTTCCCTGAGCCTGTATTAATTTAACAGAAATAAGAAAATGTATCGTAGGGTTATTTAAGAACTAGCAAAGAATATCTGTTTTCATAATCCGGCGTGTTCTTCTCACACTCTGCTTCTTCGCGATAGGTGATGTTGGTGAGTGGCAACCAAATGGAAGCATGAAGATAATTGACAGGAAGAAGAATATCTTTAAACTTTCACAAGGAGAGTATGTTGCGGTCGAAAACATAGAAAACATCTATGGTGAAGTGCAAGCTGTTGATTCCGTAAGTTTAGCTACTGATTTGCAGTGTTCTCTCTCTCACGCACATAGATTTGGTAAAGATGCTTATCGAATAAAAGTAATCACAAACTTCCTCGTCTTTTCATTAAATTTATTAGGTGTGGGTGTACGGAAACAGCTTTGAGTCCTTCCTAGTTGCGGTTGCCAATCCAAACCAGCATATCCTTGAACGCTGGGCTGCAGATAACGGTGTGAGCGGTGACTATAGCGCTCTCTGCCAAAATTCAAAGGCAAAGGAATTCATACTGGGAGAACTTGTTAAAATGGCCAAAGAAAAAAAGGTTATAATCTTGTCTTTATGTCATTTAAGTTTTCCATTATGGATTCATAATTCTTAAAGCATGGTGTTGAATTTTTCAGATGAAGGGGTTCGAGATCATCAAGGCAGTTCATCTAGACCCAGTGCCGTTTGACATGGAACGCGATCTTCTCACCCCAACCTTCAAAAAGAAAAGGCCTCAGTTGCTAAAATACTACCAGGTAATGCAAAAAAATCTCAATTGCGTAATGAAACACGTAATGCGTAAAATATCTACTGGTATTAAGTATTAACAGAGTCTCTTTCTGATCTGACAGAATGTGATCGATGAAATGTACAAGACCACGAATGCAAGCTTAGCTTCTAGACAGTAGATTCCTCCTTACTGTACCATTACACTCGCTCTCTTGGTTTCTTGTTTCGGGTCTCTTAATTTGCATGACGAAGAGTGTTAATAGGCGCTTCTGTTTTATTTATTTATTCCTTCTTCCAGCTAAATAGGCTCTTCTGTCATGTGTAGAATATTTGGATATTTCAGCATCAGTCAGACAGAGCTACTACACTTTTTTCTTCTTCTTTGGAATCTTATGTTTTTTTTTTGTCGCCTTGATTTTATATATATGAAAAGTTTCAGATATTGAGTACATCAAACCCAGTGGCTATGCTTTAACGCAAAATACATAACTTGTAGTCCAAATAAAGGATAAACATGATTTTGTGTTTGACTACGTTCTACGTGTCCAGCGACGTGGTAGTATTTTGTGAATTTTGGCATACAAACACCGCGAAAGTTGATCGGTAAAGATCCGGTTGATTTATGAGGTTGAGAGATTCGTGGTTACGACCAATAAGCCACCAACTGAGCTGCTACAGTTAGAGTTCTTATTAAGTTTCCTCACTGCTGGTCATTGCTTTTCTGAGATACTAACACTGTCAAGATCCGATTTAAGACCCACCAGAAATAGTTTCATCTCCACGCTTAAACCGACGGTGAGAAATAAGAAAAATACAGCCGCTGATAGAAAGAAAGAAGACCAAACACTCAATCAAACTGGGAACTGGACTTAGAAGTGTTAGAAACAAAACTATACAGACCGGAAGAACCAAAAGCCATATCTAAAACTAGATCGATCGGATTAGTCCGATTTTATTGATAACACTAAACACAAAATAAAACAAAAATGATTGAAAACAATCCTAAAATCTAACCGAGAAAATCCAGATTAGATTTTGGCTTTGAAAACTAAAATATGTAAACGACAAAATAACAAAAACACTGGAACAGCAAACCTCGTTACCACTCTATCTATGGTAACTTCCACCAGAGTGATCCGTCGAGCCAGTCTCTGAAAATTAGCCATCGTGAAAAGAGATGCTGGAAATAGAGCTCCACCGATAGAGAGATAAGAACTCTCTCGAAGGAGAGAGAAAAAGTGGTCTTGATTATTTTAGTTTTATCAGAGACTATAAAGGTTAAAATGGGAACTACATCCGAGTAAATCAATTTCTGCGATTAGTAACTAAACTACTAAACTAATACACTTTAATTTAGTAAAGCATATCGGGTATATTCTTCTTAAACGACTTACAATCTCGAGTAAGTAAAAATGAGGTCACATCTGTCAACAAGACAGATGCTAAGATCTTTCTCAATTTAGTTTCAGCTGATATTAAAATACACACCCATTTGGTCAAAATCAAGTGGATCATTGGATTACAGTGCCTGTAATATGATCAGCTAGAATCTCCGGCATACTGAAAAATTCTCTTTCCCGTGGAAGCGATTGCGATAAGGGTGAATTTTGTAGAGCAACCAACTCTTCTCGATTATACTTAATCCTCTGATCTGTAACCATAAAATATCACACATTCAAACTTTGTTCCGTCCTGTTTCCTTAATCTTTACCATGAAATGTTACACTAGAGCACTTTAGTGAGAAAAAGGCGTACCTAAGAAACTCCTCGGAACAGCAGCAGAACTCTCTAGCCTCTGGTTGTTCCTTCTCCTCCCTACCTTTTCAAAACTTTGTGGAGATGACCGGCGAAGATTTTGGTCGAGAAGAGAAGATTCATGTGCAAAGTCATGCCTCACTTTAATGTGAGGGTACCTTTTGCAGAGGCCAGCGATTGCGTCTTTTGTTAAAAGCCAACAACCTTTGAGGTCAAGTGTTCTTAGATTTAACGGTGGTCTAAATTTCTCGAGACCAAGGTTGGTCAATACTGCATCTCGGACGCTGAGGCTGACAAGGCTTGGGAGAGAGGATAGATGGTGGAGGATTGAATCTGTGAGGGAAGTACTTCTGAGGGACAAATGTGTTAATCCAGTTAGGCTACTTAGAGGGGAGAGTGCAGTATCGCTTAGGTACGGATGTTCTAGACTCAGGTTTTCAAGAGAAGTCAAAGATTGTAGCGCTGCTAGCGATGGCTTTGCTTCTTCTTCTTGTGGAGATTGTTGCTCGATGAATCCTGAAAAAAAGAGTCGTGGAATTATATTTTGATTGGTCATTATCCACTGGATACTATATAGAAGGCTCATTCATACCTTGGATACTGGTCATGCTCAAGTCAAGGGATTTAATGCAAGGCATCATGGTGCTTACAAATAAGACAGAAAGGTCGTCGACAGATGTCTGGGACAAGGATAATGTCTCGAGTTGCGGCACATGTCCTGAAAGAATCCCGACCCCAGAAGAAGTGATTTTTGTATCCGAAACATTAAGATTCCTCAGATTCTCGCCAACACAGGCTACAAACTCAACAGAATCATCACCGAAAGCTGTGGAACTCAGATCAAGATGTTTCAGATTAATCATATTTCCCAAGAAACTGAAGTTTTGGAGGGAAGTCTTGGAAACGTCCAGATAGGTTATACAGGTATTGTTGGTAAAGGAGAAGGCCTCTGTTTCAGCACTGAAAGTAGCTCCAGATAAAACTAGCTTTCTTATGGAAGCTAATGCAGAGCTATTTGTTGTTGATATGGAAACAATGACACACTTGTTCATGTGTAAGCATTCAAGGTGCGGTATGTTAGGAGTTTGTGTGACGCTGGTCCACGAGAGATTGAGGAAGCTCAACTTTGAAAATTCGAGAATACTGATAGCTCCTTGGTTTGTTATGTTGCTTCCCCAGATGTCGAGGTACTCTAGCTTTTTCAGTGCCTGAGGTGCAAAAGGAACTGGAGGTCAGAAATGTTTAAAAAGACTGAACACTTAGAGACATAGATGTTTATTGTTATTTACACACATACATTTATGTAATAAATAAAATTGGACAAAAAAAACATCTTATCGCCACAATACTAAACTTCACACACATTTGAAGTTCATTTTGCATAGAATAATGGGTTTAATAGCCAATATAGGACTAAATCGTTTGTATGAAACTAAAATTATCACTACTACAGAATAAGTGACTAAAAGAAGGCAAAAATCTTGTACCTGGAGAGAACTCAAGTTGTGATCAGTTACAGGTAAGCCACCCAAATCTAGAAGAGACAAGTGTTTCAGTGACGCAAGAAGAGAAATTCCAGCCTCTGTAACACTCGTCTGTGAAATCCATAACTTTTCCAGATTGGCAACAGACTTGAGGTGCTTTATACCAGCATCTGTAACCCTCGAACATCTCGAAAGATCCAACTCCGTCAGACTTGTTAATCCTGAAAAACCAATTTCATATTAAAAAGGTAGCATATGTCATCAACTTTATGCAAAATCAGGAGTACATATGTCATTTATCAAACCTGTGATAGGCCAAAGGGTGGAATTGTTGATTCTCCGGCAATCTGAAAGATTTAGAGAAATTAGATTAACGAAGCCTCCAATGTAAGCCATCCATTCTGCGTTAATGGAGCTTTCACCTCGGAGATCCAATTTCTCTACAGAATGTTTAAATACTCTGCATAGGAAGGAGCTTTGTTTATTTGTGATAGTGATACCAAGTCAAGGTTCATGACTGGAAATTGAGAGGAGTGACTCATGACTTTGTTTCTACAGATTAGACTCTTATTTTTCTCTAAACTAGGAATTCTGATAGAGCTCATAATAGCTCAGTGTCAATGCAATCAATCCTTTTCCACAACTTTGACTAATTTAAAATTAATTCAACCCCTCTTTAACATACCAAGAGCACCAGATCTAACAATTCAAAAAAAACTAACTTGATGTCTGAGAAGCAAATTTCTTAATCAAATCTTCTACAAAAACTAAGATCTCAAGCGATCACTCAACACTTCAAATCCAAGAATCTATATTCACCATCTCAAGATCGAAAATCAGATTCATTATGATAATTTCCATCCCTTTCCCTAAAAAACTATATTAGGAAGCTAAGAATTTACTCAAGTAGCGAAGGGAAAAGAAGTCGTCGTCGGAGGAGGCGGTGGACGAGAGCATCGGCAAGGTAAGGAGGCAGCTGCTCAAGGCTCCGCCGCTGAAGACGCCATCGTTCCACCGCATCTTCGCTCTTACAAGCTTCCTCTAAGCATAGACGCACTAACGGACTCTCCTCCTCCATTTCCATCTTCAATCGTTGAATCTTCTGATCTTAGCTCCAATATTCCAAACCGACCCAAACTTTAAACAGAACAAAAAATGCACCCTGAAAATATAACCCTATTTTTAAAATAGTTAATATTGGGCCTTTAAGGCCCAAAACTTTTTTAGCCTGCAATGGTTTGTTGACACACGTGTGATGGCACGTGCGTTCTTCTATTAAACCTTCGTCTTCGTCTCTAACACACAAAGTCACAAACCTTTCACACATACAAGTCAAAACTGCTCTGTTTATCATGAATTAAATAAATTAAACCTCTACAAAAAGCTCACTCTGTAATCATCTTCCTTGACTCAAAACCTCTCTACAACGAAAATGTGGCGACTCTCTGTTTCAATTCTTCTCTTCTCACTCCTCACCGTATCTTCATCGGCGTTCGGAGACTCGGAGGCGACATGTTCCGGTATAGTTCCGTTACGGTTCCGGTACGATAAGATCTCGATAACCGACTTTGGGGGAGTTGGAGATGGCCGAACGGTGAACACGAAAGCGTTTAGAGCGGCGATTTACCGGATTCAGCATTTGAAAAGGAGAGGAGGCACACTTCTGTATATACCTCCGGGAGTGTTTTTGACGGAGAGCTTCAATCTCACTAGCCATATGACTCTTTACTTGGCTAAAGGAGCTGTAATCAGAGCTGTTCAGGTAAACTTTTTAATTTTGCTGTTAATCTCTTACGATTTTGAATTTTGAAAACCAAGTTCGTTAGTTTTCGGGTTTGAATTTGATCAAAGTATAAATGGTGGTATTATCGTTAATACAATTTATTGGTGAGTGGTCTCTATCTTTACTTTCTGGAAATGAGTGTGATAATCACGAGTCAGTCAGTACTGTGATTGATTATTCACCTATGATCGTATTGCTAGGCATTTTTTTATAAAGTAAAAGTATTCTAAAATGGAACTGCTTTTTATCTGCTTGCTTGGATCTGAATTCTGAAAATCGAGTAAGTTCTTCTTCGGATCAAAGTTTATGTAACAATTAGTTTTTTTTTTCCTAAAGAAAGAAGATTTGGGGAACCATGCACGTATAATAAAAATAATAATTGATATGTAATAAATATCGAGTGTGTAATTGGTAATGGTAGGTCCAATAAAACGTTATTGTCTACATGTGGGTACTGCTTTTATGCTATGTTTCAATAGCTGAGCCAAAAATAGCTGGCAATTTTTTGTCCAAATTTTGGTTATTATATTCTCTAATATGTAATACATCTAAAATATCCATGTCTCCAAGAGATTGAAAGTAGATTTAACCTTGGTTAGAGTGATATTTATGTCTGGGAGTATGGACAGTTATGGGTTTTATCTGTCTTTTAATGCTCATTTCAGATTAATAAAATAGAATACTGCCATTTATGTTGAAACTTAGATTCAATTTTCTATGTAATTAGATTCTTTACTTGGTTTGTCTTTAAATGAGTAAAGAAAAAAAATTAAAACACTAGTACTTGTCATAGTAGTGTGCATATTAATGTGTGTGTTGACTTCAGGATACTTGGAATTGGCCAGTGATTGATCCTTTGCCGTCTTATGGACGAGGAAGGGAATTACCAGGCGGACGTTATATGAGCTTTCTTCATGGAGATGGGCTTCGTGATGTAATCATTACTGGTTAGTTTAGACCATATATATTTCAGTTCTATCAACATAGCCTAACACATTTTGGAGGAACAAAGTGTGGCACATGCGTCTCGTTTTGGTGATATGATGTTCAGTTCAGCGTGGATTTTTGACATTTTACTGCAAATACAGGACAAAACGGAACAATAGATGGTCAAGGAGAAGTGTGGTGGAACTTGTGGCGCAGTAGAACACTGAAGTTCACTAGACCCAATCTAATCGAGTTCAAGAACTCTAAGGACATTATAATCTCCAATGTTGTTTTCCAAAATTCACCGTTCTGGAACATTCATCCTGTGTATTGCAGGTATAAGCAGCTACTTAATACCTTTTACATCTTCCAAGCATATTCTTTAAATATTGACTCTGTTACTCGTTTTGATCCGTGGCAGTAACGTTGTCATTCATCACGTTACCATCTTAGCTCCACAAGATTCGCCCAATACGGATGGAATCGATCCAGGTATTACTTGATTGGTTGATGTGTTATTCTAGATAGGAACTTGAAATACGTTTTTGGCATAACAGCTATTCCATTCTAGAGAATGTATCTCATGGATGTGCAAACTTGAGACATACGAAAAGTGATTTTACAGTTGAGTGTCCTCTGTTTGAATGAGAGTCTTTCGTTATCATCTGAACAAATTAATTTGTTGGTAGATTCAAGCTTCAACGTCTGCATAGAAGACTCCTATATCTCAACAGGAGACGATCTTGTGGCCATCAAAAGCGGATGGGACCAGTACGGAATCGCATTTGGCCGTCCAAGCTCAAACATAACGATCCGTCGCATCACAGGATCATCCCCGTTTGCAGGTATCGCAATAGGAAGCGAGACATCAGGAGGAATCATTCACATAGTAGCAGAACACATCACTCTCTCCAATATGGGTGTTGGAGTCAACATCAAGACAAACATCGGTCGTGGAGGATACATTAAAAACATCAAAATATCCAACGTTTATGTAGATACCGCAAAGTACGGGATTAAGATTGCGGGAGACACAGGAGATCATCCAGACGCTAACTATAACCCGAACGCTCTTCCAATCGTTAAGGGAATACATATTAAGAACGTTTGGGGAGTTAACGTTCAAAACGCTGGTTCTATTCAAGGCCTAAAGGGTTCACCTTTCACAGGTAAAACTTTTACATTGTTTTTTGATATTTACCATATCTATCATATACTTTATATACTAATATGGAAAACATATATTACAGGGATTTGTTTGAGTGAGATTAATCTCCATGGAAGTTTGAATTTTTATCGGACATGGAAGTGTTCGGATGTAATGGGAACTTCACTAAAGGTCAGTCCTTGGCCGTGTTCGGAGCTGAGAACTACCGGCGGATCTAATTTGTGTTCTTCCACATTTTGAAAACATCCGAGCAAGTTTATTCCCTCTTGGGTTCATTTCTTCAAATATAATTTATCTTTGCGATTCCTTCATTATTAAAATCAGTATAATGTATACAGTTATATAAAGTTAAAGATCTAGAAGCATTTTTTAATATGGGAAAACTGTCAATTAAACATTGTTTCTGCGAAAAATTGTTGATTAAACACTGAACTCCGAACACCTTTGATTAAACATGTAATTTATTGTTGACTTTTTTAAAAACATCAAACTTATAGTTGACTCGGCCAATTAAAGACTCCGTTAATTTGATTAACAGAATTAATAAAACATGTTAAGCTAACTCTGTTACACTCAGTTAAGTAAAACGGTGCGTTTCATTAAATCAATTTTTTTCTATATTTACGCGTAATGATGATGATGATTTCAAAGGGAAGATAAAGAAATCTGAAAATCCCAGAACTCCGAAGAAGAAGGACAAAAAATCGTTAGATGAGGAAGTTTCGTTCTCTCCTTTATCCCCAAATCGATTAGAGACACCAAGGAAGAGGAAAAAATCTGAAGAGAAGAAGAAAAGTCTGAATAAGAGAATCTATTACAATAAAGTGGAGTTTGATGGAACAGAATTTGAAATCGGTGACGATGTGTATGTTAAGAGGGGAGAAGATGCGAACTCAGCCGAAGAAGAGCCAGAAATCGAAGATTGTCGGACAACCACATAACCTAAAAGCATGGAAGATTTAAAACCATGGAGAATTGAAGAAGAGAAGAAATTCAAAATTAAAACGAGAACTTTAACAAATCAAAATCAAAATCAATAAAACGGAAGCCATGAGAGAAGTTGAATAAAGTTTTGTCATAATAGATATGTGAATTTGGGAAAAATCTCAAAGAATGTAGAGTTATGATAGAGAGTGAAGGAAGACGAGAAGAAGGTGAAGATCGGAGAAGAATCAAGAGTAAGAGAGGAGAATTCGACGCAGCGTTTAAAGAGAAGATAATCAAATTGATTTAATAAAACGCAACATGTTACTTAGAGTGTAAAATAGTTGCTTAACGGGGTTTATTAATTTTGTTAATCAAATTACATAGGCCATGTTCGTTTGCTGGTCGCTGGCAACAGCGACCAGCAACAGTGACTAGCGACAGCGACCAAAAATTTGATTTTATGTTTGTTTGTTAGTCGCTGCGACTGATCGCTGCGACTGGTCGCTATGTTGTTCGTTTTGCAGTCGCCAGCGACCAGCGACTGGTCGCTACAATTGGTCGCTGTGTTGTTCGTTTTGCAGTCGCTAGCGACCAGCGACTTCAATTTTTTTTTTTTTTACTTGTGAAAAAAAAAAATTTGGTCGCTGGCGACTGCAAAACGAACAACACAGCGACCAGTCGCTGGTTTTGAATTCAAGTCGCTGAAAAAAATAGCGATCAAAATTTTTAATCGCTGATCGCTGGCGACTGGTCGCTGCGACCGGTCGCAGAACCAGCGACCACTAAACGAACAACTTTTGGTCGCGGTCGCTGATCGCAGTCGCCAGCGACCAGCAAACGAACAAGGCTATAGTGTTTAATTGGCCAAGACAACTATAAGTTTGATGTGTTTTAAAAAGTCAACAATAAATTATATGTTTAATCAAAAGTGTCCGGAGTTCAGTGTTTAATCAACAATTTTTTGCAGAAACAATGTTTAATTGACAGTTTTTCCTTTTTAATATGGGGCACAAGTCATAGTCATTTACTTTTTCGATTCAGTTTTTTCGGTTTTTGATTTTTTTGGTTTTAAAAATTTGGTGCCAAAGGATACCACTTAAAATTCAATTCAGTTTCGATTCAGTTTTTGAAAAAGTGAAACCGAATTAGTCCCAAAATAGTATTGGTTTCTATTTGGTAATTTTTAGTTTTTGAAACTGAACCGAGAATCGAAGTTATCTCAATATTATAACCAAATAGTTGTTTTTTAGGAATTGAAACAGAACCGAATCAAATTTTATATTTCAATTCGATTTCGATTATTGTACCGCACAACTTCATATTCAACATAATAAAAAATATGAAATGCCAGGAAAAATAACAAAATATTTTTTAGTATGGGACAGATGCCACCACCTATAATATAGTTACATCCGCCCCTGGTTATATATAGTAATAGAAATCCATTCGGATATTCGTTACAAAATCGAATTAATAATAAGTTTGGTTTCCTCGGACGTTTATTACATATGTCTCAAAGAGTCTTGTCATGACTTGGGCTTTTATCCAACAAAAGAAAGAATAATGAGGATCTTTTGTTTGGGCTTTATCATTAATGGGCCAATTGGCACCCCCAGAGCTCATATGTAAACATAACTTCTCGACGACCCAGGTGCGGTCACATCAACGCGGGGAACATTCTGTAACTAATTCATGAAATATATTGAAAAAGAGTTGACAATCTGTAACTACTTCGTGTTTTTCATGTATAATCTTTTAAAAATAATGTGATATTATGTAAAATAAAATAACATAATAATTATGCCGTATCTGAAATATTTGAGCTTCATGTAAAATAATGTCTTTTTAATATTTACATCATCTTAATTTAAAATTCATACAATAATTTACAAAATTTTGTTGTATATCAAATAATTATTAATTGAATTTTATTAATTTAAAACCTTAAAATAATAAAAAAATAATATTTATATCATTTTACTTTAAAATATACACAATAATATTGTTACATATCTTCTACTTAACTTTTTATATCAAAATTTTGCTATATATCAAATAGCTACATAATCAAATTTTTATTAATTGGGGTCCCTAAAAATCAAGAGTCCCAATCAAATGTATCAAATTTAATAGGGTCAGTCCAACTCTAATCACTCGAAACATATGATTCTTTAAATATACATATTATATATTAACAGAATTTTCCAACCAAAAAAATATATTAATAGAATTTGTTTACAAATTTGATTTTAATTGTTTTCAAAATATGGTAAAATATAGATTAATTGCATATATTTATGGTTGTGTATGTCAATATTAAAATTAAAATTTAAGAGGATAAAGCTAAAGTTAGGGAAAAAAAGATAATTTAAATAAGAAGTGTGAAAGCTCGAGTTGGTGTGTTGACTCGTTAAAAAGACACTTCGCATTATAGAATTCGATTGCCTTTTCCTACTTTATAAATTTATTGTCTGCTTGAACGAGTCCAATTGGCTAAGGATTTTTGGCATAAATTTTTTTTTTTATCAACTTAACTTGTAAAAACAGTTACGATTACAAAGTATTTTTTTATTTTTTGGCATAATTAACAACAAACAAATTATTTCATTCTATAAGAACACGAATTTTTTTATTTTTTTTTTAACATTGAGGCACAATTAGTCGGTCCATTAGCCAAGTTCCTACATAATATAAACGGTAGGATTCGATCTCTGGTTGTGCAAGTGCACTGTCTTTAATAGATTTACCGTCTGCCACTAGATTAAATGACATTTACAAACACGAATTTAATTGTGTGTTTGTAGCGTTGACACACAAAATATTGAACAAAAAAAATACAGTTTAGTAGACTGAAATCAATGTGATTATTTATAGGCCGTAAAGTTTAACTAATCAAGTGAAAAATCGTTCTCTTTTTTTATATGAATATCGAAATGAGTCCTCATCTTGTGAACATAATTTTTGCTAATAATCTATCTATTGTTAATGGACTAATATATATACAACCAAATGTTAGTCTACATTCTATAGTAACTTTTATTTTTATCTTTATTATAATCTAATCTTATAAGATATAGAAAAAGAATAGTAAATAAAAACTATAATATAATAAAATTTAGTAAATAAAATCTGAAAAGAAAAATAAAATAAAAAGAATAATGAACACACGAATGACGTAAAGAGAGGTGACGTTTAATAAAAAAGAATAATAAAGAATAAAAAGGTAAAATCGACGCGGAGAGAGGTTTGAAATGTCGTCGGTCCGGTTCTGTCTTTTATTAACTTTTTAAAATACGGAGTACCTTTTTTTTCTTGATTAACTAATAAATATGCTTATAGCCGTTACGTTTTCTCTACGTTTTGGTAAAGTTACGGTAAATAAAATTAGATGTATGAAATAATCAAGAAAAGTATTTTAAATATCAAAATTTATAACTTGTGTATGTCAACTTTTAACTATGAAGTAACATTTGGAAAACGGTTCAAAAAAAGGTATAAACCAATTATTACAAAGGTTATTCATAACATAAAAGTCGCCCAAATACAATAAAATAATATTTGGATGACATAAAGTTAAAAAGTATTAATCATAAGAAATATATAACTTGGAATGGAATATCTACCAGACTATTTGAGATAGCTTTGATTGTGGACTTGGTCAGCTAAGACCTTACCTTATCTTACTCTTCTTCTATTATTAGAAATAATTTCTTATATGTGGAAGGTTTTTTCATATTATGTATAAACAAGTTTACTATTTTTTTCCGACAAGTAACTATTAGATTAATTTGATTCATATCCTAAATTTTCTAACTAGAATATAGTAAGATTCAAACTCACCACTAGTACTTAGTTAAATTAGGGATAAACCAATTAGATCATATGTTGTTTCTTAGCAAATTTACTAATTTATTATGGTTATTATTCTCGTCTAATAGTAAATATTTTCACTCTCTCAAATCTTATATTTATAATTTACATAAATATATAAATGTTTTGAGATAAGTGGATGGACTTGGTCAGCCAAGACATTACCAATAATCAGTTAATCACACAATTTTCGTTATAAATGATTTCTATTTTATGGAATGTATCATAATATAAAATTTTTTTGTCCAAATTATTGCCCATTTGTCCCATTCAATATTAAAAATGATCGAAATTTGAAATTTAATATTTTTTTATATAGTTGACAACTTGACATAGTCACACACATGGTCTGTAAGTGACTCGTTTATGTATTGTTTATTTACCACCATTTTTCTGTGTTTATTTTGCTAAACAAATTTTCTAAATTTTTATTGCCAACCAAATTTAATTTTGAAGAGGACTATTCTTAGAAATATACATACAAATAAACATTCTAGTTTTAAATACAAAAATTATAAGAGAATTTTTCAAATTTTAGTCAAAGCTTTGTAAATTTCACTCAATATAATTTGACAATTACATTTATATAATAAATACTTTATACTAATCTTTGTTGCTTATGCCTATAAGTCAAATAAAACAGAATCTGTAGATCTTTATACTTTGAGGGGGAAAAAACAAAAGATTTATATTATTGTTAACGATATTGACTCTAAAAATCAAAATATCATCCATAGAACGAGTCTTGTATAATGTATATTAAATTGATAAAGCATCAAACAACCTATAATTAATAATAGTGAATCTCAATCACATGTGCAAAGTCGTAGTTTTGAAAGGGTACAATGAAAGGGACACTTAAGCCTTGTTGTCTTATTAGTTAATTAATCCTTGTTGTCTAGTTAGTTAATTAAACCCTTGTTGTCTAATTAGTTATCATTATCGTTACATACTAAATGAGTAACTGTTTAATTAACTTTTCTTTGTTTGCTTATGAACTTGTTTGAATTGGTCAGCGTTTGACCTTCACTACACCACCCCACTTCTAGATTTAACACTGTGGCCCTATTCTTCCTTGCACCAAAGACTTTTCAATACTTTGAAAGTTTTTTGTCCTTCCATTAAAGAAATATACAATTTAAAAAATAAAAAAAATTGAATGATTTATGGTTCGTCATTTGGTCAAATTTTCAAACACTCAAAATCCAATTCCTTTATATTCCAAACCTTCACTCACCACATTTTACCATAAGCCTATTTAACACTCTTATATTCCTTACATCATTCTTCAATCTAGTATCTTCATATTAGCATAAGATTTTCATATAATTTACAATTTCTATTATATACTCATTTTTTATCTCAATTTACACACTTGATTTTCTTTTCCTTTTTTTCATCATATTTGAAATTTCAGACCAAACTGATTTGCGAAAATAATATATCAAAAACAAAGTTTTTTTTTTTTTTAAATGGAAGCTTGGGAGCAGAAAACATTGCTAAACGAGCTTATTCCGGGACTTGAAGCGGCGAAAAAGCTTCAGGCACGACTCGGACAAGCACCGTCGTCACCATTTCCATCTCCGGTGACAGCGACGGCTGAGACGAACGAGACTTTATTGACGCAGATACTTTCTTCATACAAAAAATCTCTTGTTCTGCTAAACTGGTCATCCTCTCCGTCCGTACAATTTGTTCCGACACCGTTTCCTGTAGCTCCTGCGGAAAATTCCGGTGGATTTCCGGAATCTCCGGCATCGATAAACGGAAGTCCGAGAAGTGAAGAGTTTGTTGATGGAGGAAGTTCCAGTGAGAGTCATCATCGTCAAGATTACATTTTCAATTCAAAGAAAAGGTAACAATCAAAATTCTCAGAAAGTAATTTGGAATTCATCAAATCGAATATTTCTATAAACTAATTTGGAATTCATGTGAATTATTCAGGAAAATGTTACCAAAATGGTCAGAAAAAGTGAAAGTAAGCCCAGAAAGGGGCTTAGAAGGACCTCAAGATGATACGTTTAGCTGGAGAAAATATGGCCAAAAAGACATTTTGGGCGCCAAATTCCCCAGGTAACATCATCATTATCATCATGGATTCATCATCATCATCATGATCGTTATGATATTAACTGGATTTGAGTTTTGTGAATGCAGGAGTTATTACAGATGCACACATCGTGGCACACAAAACTGTTGGGCAACGAAGCAAGTCCAGAGATCGGACGGTGATGCAACGATTTTCGAAGTGACGTACAGAGGAACACACACTTGTTCGCAGGCGATTACTCCACCACCACCAGCCTCGCCGGAGAAGAAAGAGAGAACCAGACCTAAACCCACTATTGCCCAAAACCCAAAGGATCTTCTCGAAAATCTGAAAACCAATTTAACGGTTCTAACCGAAGGGCTTGACGATGCTAACGATGTTTTCTCGTTCCCTGACACGCCGCCGTTTTACACTTACGGTAGTACTACCAATGGAGATTTCGGCCACGTGGAGAGTTCTCCGATCTTTGATGTTGTTGATTGGTTCAATCCAACGGCCGAGATTGAGCCATCGTTTCCCACTTTCTTACAAGATTCGATTTATTATTGAAAACAGTATAAGAGAATAAAAAATCTCATGTAGAGATATCAGTGAGAGTTTTTTTTTTTTTTTTTACACCAGATATCAGTGAGAGTTAAAAGTAGATAACTTTGTAATCAAGCTTTTTTTTTGATTAAAACATAAAATCAATGAGTAATCAAACGATGCATATAGGAAATGTTCAACAGAACTTGAACATATTTGAATTCTACAGAACATGTTTCTAGCTACTGGTAGTAGCCCCAGACGCAGACTTCCTGTTGTAATCTTCGAGTTCCATTTTGTATGCTTCCATTAATTTTGCAGCTTTTTCGTTGTAAATCTGCTTCTCTTCTTCACCAAGTTCCTGCAAGGATATATTCACTCACATCAGAAACATGAAATTGGTATAAGATAATGATTGACTTTATTCTTTTAATAGCAATTTTACATACCTTCCATTTCAGTGAAATCAGAGCGGTGACAGTAGAGTTGTTAGTCCCAGGACGCTCTTTACTCAATTTCTTCCTTTCGTCTTTGCTGTAAAACAAAATAAAAATAAATATGTATTCTTTTTACAAGTTAGAAATTTTTTCATAGAGACTAGACCTGAAGAGAAAGAATGAAGAAGCAGGCTTCTTGGGTTTGTTAGGGTCAACAACGTTGTCACTCTTCTTCTTCTTGTTCTCTTTCGTCTTCTGCAAGAGCCAATTGTAATGATCCTGTTAGTCTCTGTATTGTAATGGAAATTTATGACTAGAGTGCGAGTGAGAAAGAGTTACCTTAATCAAATTATCAGTTTTCTCCTTCTTCTTGAGAAGTTGTAGAGCTTCCTGTTTATGGAGTTTCAAGAGCTCCTCTTCTTCTTTCTTCTGGCTCATGGCTTCTTCTTCCTTTGTCCTCTTGTATTCCTCCATTGCTTGCAGGTAACTCTCCTTGTTCTTCTTTGCTACCTGTAAGATATTATTCCTCAGTTTATTAACTTTTGAACTCTTGTAATGGCTGTGAATGCAAAACAATGTCAGGAAACGAACCTTTTCGTAGGGTGCCTTCTTTTTGTCTGACAATTTCTTCCACTCTTCTCCAGTCATCTTTGCGATCTAACCACCATTCAATTAAACTCCACATTAGCTTCAAACTTTAACTAAAGTGGATGAAATTAATTAGACTTACCTCCACAACGTTCTTGTTTTCTTCACGTAAAGCAACTCTTCTCTCGTTTGCATAAACTAGGAAGGCAGATATGGGCTGCTTTGGCTTCAGAGGATCCTTCTGCTTCCTACAAAACCATAAACATAGTCAGCTTACCATTGATGATCAATTGAACACGTGGATATAAGGTATTTTAGTTCCTTACTTGTTCTTCTTCTTGTTGTCCTGTTCACCTTCCTGAACAAAGTTGAGATACTGATCAAGCAATTCCATTGCATTTTTCTGCTTCTGCTCATCTTCCAGAAGCTTCATGGCCTCCTTCTCACGCTTTTCTTTAGCAATGACCTGGAGATAAGCTTCTTTCTCCACATGGTACCTCTCCTCGTAAGGCTTCTTATCTTCTGCACTAAGAGACTTCCATTTAGCGCCGAGAATGTTTGACGTCTCCTTAAAGTCAGCCTCAGGGTTTTGCTTCTTGACTTCATTCCATTGTTCCTTGCACCACAAAATGTAAGATGATGATGGTCGCTTTGTCTCGGGACAATCCTTTTTCTTCTTCTTATTCATCTTTTCTTGTTCAGCCTGTGTGAGAGACTGACTGCAAAGGAAAGTCTGAAGAGAGAAACACAAAACAATCTCGAATCAATAGCAGAAACAGAGGAATAACAATTAATTGATCACTCAGGCAATTGAAATTAACATATGAGGAACTGTTTGTGTCCAAAGTAAATTTCCAGCAATAGAAGCCAGGATCTGTAACCTATAACGAAGCTTCTATAAACTATCAAATGATCAACATCTGTGGAATCAGGACATAACCAGATATATTCCAACCTAATCTAAATACCTAAGAGGATCGAAAGCCAAAACTAAATCTAGAAATCGCCTATAGAACAAAATCTCAAATGATAAACCATATCTACTCATAACATTAACACCCAAGCCAAATCGAGAAAGAAAGCTAGATTTAGGGATTGTACCATGTTAGGTTTGAATTCCTTCATCTTCTGAAGCTTCTTCAACTCCACCTTAAGCTTCTCCTGTTCAGCGTCTCTCGTCTCCAACTCCTCCTCCTTCTTCCTGAGGATCTCATCCTTCTCCTTCAGCAACTCCTCCGTCTTAACCTTCTCAATCTTCATCTTCTCCAACATCGTCTGCATCTCCATTAGTTCTTGCTCGAACGACTTCGCAGGATTCTTCTTGGCAGAGACAGGCGATGATGGCGTCTCCGCGAGCTCATTCTTCTGCTTCAACGCCTTTCTACTGTTCCTTGGCTTCTTCGTCGGAGCTGGATCTGCGATACTAGCCATGTCTGAGTTGGAAGCAAGAGAGAAGAAGATATCAAAATTTAAGAATAGCGATTTTAGTTGACCCTCTGTAAAATATCTAGGGGTGGCTAATATAAGAAGAAGACCGAACGGTCTTATAATTCAAAATTTAAATTAATTTATTGGATTTAATACTTCTTTGGCGTCCGAGAATAAGTTTTTAAGAAAATATTTATTTTGAAGAAGTGAAGAAGCTTACCTAATTCCGGTATATCTGCTTTTGGCACGTTAGGGATTATTCAATGAAAACCAAAGGCAGTTTACTAAACCGGTTATAGTTATCTTATCAGAGAATCGGTTTACGAATTTCTCTTTACACACAAATTACAATCATAGTACTGTATTTTTACAAACATGGCCAAAATTTTTTTAATTCAATTACCAAACTGGTTTTGCTTCATCCACTGTCTACTAGCTCCACAATAACTCATTTGTTCATAAATAATTTTACATTTTCGCAATTCACACAAATTTGTTCCGTATTAGTCTAATCATCACCCCGAGAACCGGTTTCAATTCTTCCGGGTTGATCAATTGGCAATGTAACAATCACATTTTTACCGTCCGGTTCAGCCATTTACTATGGTCTCCAATATAACATCATTCAAATAATCAAATGGACCAGGCAAGCACCAATGCAGACAATCGTTCTGTACCTTTGCATTTTTGTCTTTATCAAACGGCCTGAACTGTCGATACGCACCCGGATGGCCATCTGGTCGAGTCAGCAACATCCCCGTGAAATCCAAAAGCTTTAGATGTCCACTGTCCTCCTGAACAGCCTTCTTTTTTACCACTCTCTCGAAATGACCAATCTCCACATCTCTTAGTATCTTATGTACATCCTTCATCTCAATCTCTTCATCTTCACTGGCCGGTTCTGTTTGCTTACAAGTCCCACCACTATGCCATTCACCGTTTTGAAAATGATCTGGAGTCGAAGTCCGGAAGAAAACCGTGCCTTTATGGTTACCTTCTGACGCAATGAAGTCCATGACACTCCGCAGCGATGCATTATAAGCATAGTCGAATCCGAGCTCTTTCAAGCGAGATTTTTGAGGACAGACATGACAACCAACGGCTTTTGCATTTTCATGGTAAATCGCGGCTTTAAGATACCATTTACCAGTGGAGATAATAGCATAGTCGAGGCTAGGCATGAGACTGGTCCATGTCTCATCGAGTTTATCAAGATGTAGCTGAACAGAAGCGCTCGACACACCTTCTGAATCTTCGAAAATAGCGGCTTGAACAAGAAATGGCGACCAAATGTTGGATATTGTAAGGTTATATGAAGGGAAATGCCATCGTTTCGATTTGTACTCCTTGTCGTGGTATACTTCAACTGGTTCCTCAACCTAAAGAGATTGCAAAATGAAAATTTACTTAAAGAAGTTGTAAAGTAATATAAATCAAAAGGAGCTGTGTTATGAGCAAAACATTATACCGTAGAGAGCATACAAAGCAGAGATTCAACATGGTTACGTGATATGGAATCACCAATTAATGCCCAAGATTTGTCCCTCATAAGTTGAAGAAATCTTCTAGGGTCAAAACGTGGTAACAAACAGTCATGAGGCTTCCATTTCCAGTAAAGAAAATCTGAGTCAGGCCGACCATTGGTGATGCAATTTTGATGACCATCAATGAGCGAACGGCATGTGTTGTTTGTGTAGATTGGTCCTAATGAGTCTGGAATCCATTTTCCGGCGAAGAGATCGCACTTCTCTATTTCTATATCTGATTGAAGAAACAATAGCAAAAAGAGCTTGCTTTGTTAGCACCAATGTGAGGTCAACTTAGAGTCAAAAACAGTAGACAAGATCAATACAACATTGCACCTAGTTGAGCTCACTCTATCAAAGGATTTATAAATCAAAACATCTAAATACAACTATCATAAACATGGCCAGACAAGATAAAAAGGGACAATTTAGAGCCAATCGATACAATTCATTACACGAAGTTTTGAATGTCAAGAATCAAGCCATTAGTCATTAGACTTAACTTTCAATGAGACGAGCAAGATCGATGATTCTTCTATCACTTACTTTATCAATTCCCTTAAACCACAATCCCAAAAACCAGCAAGTCAAAAGTCTAGATCTTGCAGATCCAAAAACCTCTAGATCTCATAATTGTTCTCATTAAACAAGTTGCAGACACAGAGAGTCAAACACAAAGGAAGTCAAAGAGTTTTACTTTCTACAAACTAATTTTACCCTGAGGAATTAGATCTTCGTTTTCCGGAACAATAACCTTCGGCGGCTGAAACCGTGCTTCGAATTTTCCAGTGACCGACGCAAATACCGGAGAAAACTCGCTGGAGTGGAAAACGAAAAGACCAAAACCGAGAACTGTTATCAGAAGAGCAGAGAGAAGCTTGATGACAAACACATTCTTACGAATCATGGAGATTGGTGTCCACTTTAGCTTCATCTGAAGAAGTAGAAGAGAATATGCACAGTACAGTCTGTTGTGTTTGTCCTACCGACCAAAGTTCTGGACTTTTATCTAAATCATTCGACCATTTCTAAAAAAGAGACATTTAGTGCAAAAAAAAAATGAGTAAAGACATACTGATGTAATCATATATTACAGTTTTACATGATTGGAGTTATGACACAATGTACCGTAGAGAGCATACAAAGCAGAGATTCGACCATTTCAATTTCTTTACAAACTATTTTCAAATAATTTGTTTTACAGTAAGAAAAAAAAATTGCACGTCAATGGTAAGAGATTTCTATTTTTTTGTCCACAATAATTGGATCGACCAGATCCAATATATAACCAAAATTACTCAATCTAAAAGTAAACCAATTGTATCATTGATTAATGGTAGTAAATTATTAATCTAAAAAATGTTACTGATAAATTTAGATCATTTAATCACAAAAGTGTGTTCGAATTTTTGCTTATTTTAATTTAAACATGCCAGAAAAATCGTTTTGTTATTATACAAGAGTTTTAAGAATAAAACAAAAAGCTATTGTCGCACGTATTTTCCAGTTTGATCTTACAGTATTTCTTATTTCTGCTAAATACAAAAAATAGACTTACTTGGACAAGTTATATGAACAAATTTATAAGATTTGTACATCTTTAAAAAATCATTGATGCATAGTTTTAAATTCTAAATAATTGTTATATATTTTTTTCTACATAATTTAAAGTACATTTTTTGTTAGAATCTTATGATATATATATATATCTAATCAAACCCATTGATATGAAGGATTACCTAACTAATAATTACAGAAAACCAATAAACGTTCTCGACAAATCTTTATCTCTTCTCAAGTACAGTTGAAGGAGACAAGAAGTATGATTAACTTGGGAAATGGAAAGAGTAGAAAACATGGAAAGGCAAAGTGATGATGGGCTTGGGCCTGATATAGATATTGTTTTTTTCATAAAGTTCAACATATCTGCCTATCCTATCTTTTAAATAAAACTGCTGAAGAGGGTCACAGTTTCAGTACCATCACAACACTGTGCAGCCTCAAACTTAACTCATTTTTCTTTTGCTGATTACTGCAATGTGTTGTTTGTGTAGATTGGTTCTATTCCAGCAAAGAGATCGCATTTCTCTACTTCTATATCTGATTCAAAATACAATAGCCAGAACAAATTTGCTTCGTTAGCACCAATCTGAGGTCAACTTTGAGTCAAAAACAGTAGACAAGATCAATAGAACCCATTCATTGAACATGCAACTAGTTGTACTCACTCTATCAAAGAATATAGGGATAAATTAAAACATTCATATAAAACTACCAAAAACAAGATAAAAACGAGCAATTTTAGAGCCAATTTATACAATTCATTACACGATGTTTTGAATGTCAAGAATCAACCCATTAGACTAAACTTTCAATGAGACGAGCAAGATCTATTACTTACTTTATCAATTCCCTTAAACCACAATCCCAAAAACCAGCAAGTCAAAACTCTATATCTTGCAGTTTTAATGAGATCACGTTTTTATTAAAATTCAGTTTTTGTAGCTTCCGTTACTGAGTTCAAGTAAAGTTGTTTTATTTTAAGTTCAGTTTTTGCTTCTGGTATTATGTTTGATTTACGTTCTGTTTTTTTCGTTTTTGTTTAAATAGTTCGGTTTTTACAATTGGTTGAATCATGCAGTTTCTTTTTCTGTAGTTTGGGATTGTTTTTGAATGAGTTTCAGTTGCTTTTAGCACATTCAATAAGATTTGTTTTAGATCAAAGCTTCTTCTCTTACAATATTTGTTAGGCTAAATAAGTCCCATGTCTTAATCTCTAAGCTGGAGCCTAAAAACAAAACAATTCATCTTAAACTCATAGTCATCTACATCTAAAAACAAGAACTATTAACTGAAAAAAATTTCATCTCCGAAAAGATTTTAGCCTTGAGGTTCTTATTCACAACATGAATGTAATTTCTTAGTAGGTGATGAGTAACTGTGTAATTGTGTTCTCTATTGCTTTCTCTTTGGTCTCCTAAGAACACTATTATAGATCACCTACTAACCAAGAATTTGCATTCATGTTGTGATGAGACCTCAAGGCTAAAGTCGCTTTGGAGATAGAAATATTTTTCATTTAATAGTTCTTGTTTTCAAATGTTGATGACTAAGAATCTCCGATGGGATCGGAGAAGATGAGAAAGAAAATCAACAGAAATGGACTCAGTTGCTGAGTAGCATAAAAGAAGTTTGTAATAGGTGACTGAATAGTTGAAGACAGAGAAACAAAGATATCCAAAATGAGATGGTATGTCTTCAAGTTTATAACCTTTTTTCTTCTTTTAAATATTGCTCTTTTAGTACTTGCAATATTCATCATACAAAACAACAATGGGGAAACATGAAATAACCCATATTCAGAGGCAGATGTGTTACATTATATCAATTATGTGAGATTACAAAAGATACAAAAAAATCGGAACAAAGAACCGTTATGAAGGCCTCTTTGTAGCAGACGCTGCTCCTTCATTGTCAAGGTCTTGACTCGGTATTGAGAACTTTTTTACTTTCTGTGATAGTCATTGTTCAAAACAAGAAGACAAAAACTTCAGCTTGTACTTAAATGAGAGTATGCAAGGATCTATAATTGAAATCAAACATAACGACAAAAGCAATGATCAAGATCAAAGAATGAAAATAAAGGCTCATATTTTTATGGCTATCTCTAGCAAAAACTAACACAACATTATTAGACAATATTCACAGCTTCATCCTTCTTTAATGGCTTTAACAAGTAAACCTTTCATTTCTCAGGGATCATCTCTGCATTGTTTCTGCTATCTCGAGAGTTAAGTGTATAAAAGCTCAAACATAGTGTTTATCAGAATCACTCAGACAGTGCAACCACTAAATGATTTCAGCCATTTAGAATTACATAACTCAAGAACAATCTCTTTTACTAACAATAAAGACAATGAAAATTTATATATTTGTCTAGTTTCCCCTCAAAGTAACAATTGTATTCACAAAACAAGAGTCCTCAACTCTAAAAATTCATGTGGAACATAGCCAAACGTACAAACTTAGATGTATTCAATAAAACTCCAAATCAACCCTCAAGAACATTACATTTAGAGATATAGTAATTCAAAAAGGAGCTAATTTCTCAAAGTTTTCGATGGGAGAGATCAAAGAACAGCTTCAAAACTGTTCAAAAGCATAAGTGATCAAAGAAAATTCATCGACGAGCTCAGTGTGTTCCCCTAGCTAAGCCTTTAAAATCCAGATTATAAAAACAAAACAAAAACCAATATCCGATTGAGATGATGATGCAAATTTCAAACCATTAAGAAAATACTGAATTGTACAACATTGAATCACGAACTCGTTGATCGGTAATGAGCACAAATCAAACCAACCTTTGAGAGAACGCATTCTCTTAGAGATTGCAAGAACCGGAGGCATTTCTCTTGGTCGTACGAAGACTCCGTGACGCAATTGATAAGATCGAGAGCCTCTTGGCCGCAAACTGGTTGGGGAGTCTGCTTTTCCATTCGTAACGATGAACCCTGACTACAGGTTTCTAGGAAAGAGAGAGACGAGCTACGATTCCGGGGGCGGTGAGCCGGTGACTGAAAAGGAACAAATATCACTATTGGGCCACAAAATACCAGTTTGGGCTAGCTCAGTTAAACCTTTCTGAAAGCCCATATGCAAATTTTCATTCCCTTTAGCAACACCTTCTGCCGTAACAAATACCATACTCGACCAACGTTTCATACAGAACAATATTTGATCCAATTAGAAAAGAAAAAAAAAACAAATATTTGAATACATTTGTTCGTTTGTGTTATCAAACTGCTCATAATTTTATTTGTTGGCAATTAAATCGACAAATGCTAATATATAATTTCCAAATCTTTAACAATATCATGCAAAACAAATACGAATTCCTATAATCAAATTCTAATAATAAATGATATTTAATTGCTTGACCAAAATAAACTTTTAAAATAAAATAATGTTCTAATTACACAATTTTTTGCTAGTTTTTTTTACTAGGATGTTCCAAGCTAAATCCTATAATCCCTCATAAGCCGAAAGTACCCTATTTTTCAAATTCGGTGTCTAAGAGACTCGAATGATGAATCTCTCACTTAGGAGTTACCATTGGACCAAGACCCCTTGGTTAATTTCTTGCTAGTTAAACCAATCTTTTAAGTTATGTGTGTTGTAATTGGATTGCACCACAAAATCTAGTCGTACAAACCTCTCATCGTCACGAAAGTAGTAACACATATACAGTACAAATTCAAACTTTGAATAAAATTCTTATTCATAGATTGTTGCATTATTGAGAGAAGGAGAAAGAGAGATAACCGAAAAAGTAGTTAAGTAAATAAGAAGAGGAGAGCAAACATGTTAAGTGCATGGGAATAGCACGAGAATGGTACGTGAGTGAATACATCAACATAAAAAGTACATCATTTAATTTCTTCGTGTTGATCCTTCTATTTATTATTAATGGTGTCTCTGCCACTTTTCATCACTTGCGTTTCCACATGTCTCTTTTTTTTACTATTCATGTTGTAAATGTTTATGTATCTAAATTTGTACGATCTCTATGCATATATGAACCGCCTCTATCTATTAAATCTCTAAATATTTTGATTATATCATCATTTCCTCAATGTCGGTGCACTTTTAATTTCTATATTTATTATCTATCATCGCAACAAATACCTTAACAAATATTTGATAATTAAAACAAAATTCAGGCTTTTCGAAAACTTAAAATGGTAAAAGAATCATGCAGATTTACTGACTCATAATGTCAGGCTTTTCGAAAATTATTACAAATAAGTGAAATTGGTACGGGGAAAAAAAACAGATCATAGCTGGTTAAAGACGAAACAAAAATACGGAAAATACGAAATATAAGAAATTGTACATACGGAAAAGTCAACTAAAAAGTCAAACATCCGTTGAAAGTTAGATACGATTACAATGTCCTTTAAGTCTTTTGACCAAGACAGTCATTGACCGGTACATATCAAAAGAATCCCGGTTTACAAAACCAATTCAACAAATTGGAGTTGGTTTAGTAATTTAAAACACTTGGTTTCATATCAACCATTTCCAGAAAAAGCTTATCCAAGGGCCCGCGCCCCACCAAGTGGACGGTCCACATTCATTGGACCACGAGATCCGAAGCCGTACTTTTTTCCATATCTGAGACGCGTCATCAAAAACTGGGCCCCAAAAACATGGTCGTTAAATGTTCCGATACAGACCGTTAGATCATATACTGTCATAAAATGAATGGCTACGATTGATTCTCCATGGATACTTTCTACCGTCAACGTTTTAACCTTTCGAATAATCGGCAATAACAAGTTGAATATGTCATTGAGATTTTAAAAATCACGAAGAAAATCTCATGAAAGGTCCCCCGTTTCATCTTTTGGCATAAATCTCTTGCAACAAGCTCTGGAATTTTGTGACAAACAAAATCTTTGCTTGAAGGGACACCTTACACATATACATATAAAATCATATAATATAAGATTTGTGTATATGCAATGTATGTGGCCTGGGCCATGAACATCTGCAAGCCTTACAAAATTAGGGAGAGGCACTGATAAGTCATGTGATTGTTTACTATTTTTGCTTCTTTTTTTAATAACTTTGCATAAATGCAACAACCTCATTAATAACCTCCCTTATATTTGAACCCATGCAATACTTATTTCATAAAGTTTTTATGGTTTTCAAGTTTTTATGCAATACTTATTTCATAAAGTTTTTATCCTCATATAATTTGATCTATTTCACTTATTTGTAATACGAATTCTCTAAACTCCAAATAGTATAATGTAAGATTATACCATTTTTTAAAATCTAATTTCAAATAAAAAAACCATCACTTGATAAAAATATTTAACATTTGGAAATATTGAGATTATACGACTTTTTAAAATCTAATTCGTAATACGAATTCTCCAAATTCTAAACAATAAAATGTGAGACTAAACAACTTTTTAAAGTCTAATTTCAAATATAAAAATCCGCCACTTGATAAAAACATTTTTCCGCTGATTTCATACATTTGTCTACTTAAATAATTCATCCTTAATCTATATAATCTCAAATTTTAACCCTTGGAAATACTGATATAACTATGAGATTGAAGATGTGAGTTTGAAATAATATCTGTCTATTTATAAATAGAATGGACATGAAATGTATTTATGAGAATGCATGAATAATCACGCAAATCACATGAATATTATCGGAAAAGGGACCCAGCTAATTAATACTTGGGGCAATTTTCGTGTCAACAGATTACAATAGTATCTGCATCTAGATTCTACAAATTCTATATGATAATAACCGTACGTCTTTAAATTATGTACGTAATAAATATATTTAAATTCTTCTTCCGGTTTGTATTTAATTTTATTTTCACTTATAAAGTATTAGCAAGTTGCATGGTTTAATTCTGAGATTGTCGGAAATATTTAATTTTCTTATGAAAAATAAATCGAAAGAAAGAAGTAGCCTCTGAAACTTCTGTATAGAAGAAGATAAGGCCTTGGGTGGGACAAAGAATTTCGAAATACTCTCAAGCCCACATACGGAGAGAGTTTTCAATTCTGGTTTTGAAAGTTTTTTAAAATCTTATACTGGTTTTATCCTCAACCACCTAGTTTGTCTCCAAAAATGGTAATCTCAAAACCATGAGCTGTTTGTTAGAAGTGGTTTTCAGGCATAAAGTGGCTCTGATGATGGCCGATCACTTTTAATCCGCATCTCTAACTTCAAAAGTATTTGTATTCTGTTTCCTCATCTCAGATCTCAGAGTTTCATGTACATAATATTTTATCTCACTTGTAAAGTGTTAAAAATCTCTTCCTCAAAAAAGGGTTGACCTAAGCTTTTGGATATTTTTTCACTGTCCTTACAGTGAAGATTCTCTCTCTTGTATAACGGATGCTCGTGTTGCTTTGTCTTTACAACACGTTTAGTGATTGGTAGAAATCTGGACTTGAACTTTACCAATAATAAGTAAAGATTTTGTTGTATCTCTTGGTGGAAGTACCTTCCTTTTAATATATCAAACTGCATCCCATAGGAAGCTAAAAGAAAGGGTATCCAGCTCACATAAGCCGAAAGTACCCCATTTTTCATTTCCTCATAGTCTGCATTGGACGAGTAACCAACAGACAACATCAGAGAATACGATCTCTTATTCCCTTCCTATTAGGGCATTGGAGAAAATCTACCAAAGCCACTGGTGCTGATCTTGGAAAAGGCAAGTTTCAGTTTCAGCTCGCCTCGGAAGCGGATTTGGAATTAGTTTAAAAAACCCAACCATATCACTTTGCTCATTGGGTGCTAATTCTTCAACGATGGAAAGCTACAACTGCTATAGATTTTCCCTCACAAATCACTTTCTAGATAAAAGTGCAAGGGATACATATTCATCTGTGGTCTGTTGAGACCATATATAGCTTGGGAAATGGCATTGGTATCTATCAGGATGGAGATATATCACCCACCTATCTTCGTATGAGAGTCATTGTAAACGGCATGTAACCTCTCGTCACTTTAACACTTGTTAAGTTTGAGTAAGGAGAAGGCGTGACACTTCAGGGCACAATCCTTCCTCAAGGAATGACTACCATAGCGATCATTCGTAGCGTAGATAACATGTTGTCAGACATGGAGCTGACAGATCCTAGCAAGTATGGCAACCTGGGTCCAAGGATGCTTATGTGGTCCCTAGATCCCCCACTAACAAAGATGTGCTAGAGGAATCTCCTAGGTTGCGAATACCCCCTATGAAAAAGAACCACTAGAAAAAATCCCTCAAGAAGTAATGCAATCTGCTCTTGATAAAGTAAGGGGAGTGATGGTGCGATACTCTACCTGTGATGATCCTTCTGAGAGTGCAGCTCAAAAAGAAAGATTCCAACTAGCTGAGGAGCCCAGAATTATTTAGCTGATGTCTTCTAAAATGGCGAAAGAGGCCTTGCTAGCTCAGAATGAAGAGGAAAGAGAAGTGGTTATATCTCCAATTGCTGAGCAAATAATGCTAGCTACTCATCGGCTTGGACCTTTAATTCAACCATTTAAACTTTACCCACCATCTCCTTACAGAGATCAAAAGGGAAAAAAAGCTGGTGTACTTGTGCCAAAGAATGGTTTGGCAGTTTTTATAGACAACCAGATTACTAACGTCATAACAGATTATTTTGACGAGTTATTTACCTCACAAGGCCAAAAGTGTGATGAGATAGTTAACTCTGCAATTAGCTCAAAGTTGTCCTCGACATACAATTTACAGCTTACTTGAGAACCTTCTAAAGAAGAAATCAAACAAGCACACTTTGCTATCCACCCGGACAAGGCCCCCGGGCCGGATAAATTCTGCCATGTTCTTTTAGTCCAATTGGCTGACCCTAAGCATTGTAATTACAAAGGAGATTCATGGTTTCTTCAGATATGATGTTATGCCAAAAAAGGTGAATGAAACATATGTGGGACTTATTCCAAAATGTTAAGGCCCAAGAAAGATTATAGATTACAGACCTATAGCCCTATGCAACACACTATACAAGTTCATTTCGAAGCTACTTGCCAAACGGATGAGCTATATTCTTCCCAAGGTGATATTTGATAACCAGTTAGATTTTGTCCTTAATCGATCTAGATCCGATAATGCCATGATTACCCATGAGGTGTTGCATTATCTTAAAACGTCCCATACCAAGAAACATTGCTCCATAGCCATCAAAACTGATATATCTAAGGCTTATGATCGCTTAGAATGAGACTTTATTCGATTAGTTTTGAAGAGTTTAGGCTTTTGTGATAAGCGGGTTACCTGGATCAAGCTATGCGTCTCCTTTGTTACTTATTCCTTTCTGGTTAATGAATCCCCATAAGGTTTAATTACTCCAAAGTGTGGTATTAGGCAGGGTGACCCTCTATCTCTATACCTATTTATCATCTACAGTCAAGTTTTATCGGGATTATGTCAAAAGGCACAAGAGGAAAGAAATCTATCAGGAATTAAATTGAACAGAGATAGACCGAGAGTGAATCACCTTCTCTTCGCATACGATACTATATTCTTCTGAAAAGGAAACCAGAGAAGTCTCAACACCTTAAACTCAATCCTGAAAAAGTATGAGAGTGCATCAATAAGCAAAAATCTGCGATAACTTTTTCTCGCAAAACACCTCATGCGGTGAAAGAAAGAATCAAGCAAACAACCCAAATTCATTATGAAAGTGGTATGGGAAAGTATGTTGGTCTACCAGAAAATTTTGGAAGAAAGAAAAGAGATGTTTTCTCTAATATCCTAGATAAAATCATGCAAAAAAGCATAAATTGGTCCTTTAAACTCCTATCTTAGGCCGGGAAACAGGTGCTACTAAAGAGTGTCTTATCCTCAATTCCTACATATGGTATGAAAGAGGCTATGATATCGGCACTGGAAAAGGGCTTCGACAACACCATCTTCCAATCAGACTCTTCTATTTTGATCAACACCGTGAAAATTGGCAATTTGATTTCGAAAATCTACGAAATCCTCTTAGATCTATTCGGTCTTCTACGACATTTCGTTTCTATCTTGTTTAGTTTAGTTTCTAGAAGAAACAATTGTATTTCAGATGGCTTGCTAAAGTGTCTCGTTGTTTGTTTGAAACTAATTTTTTTTTTGAATGAAAATCTTTGTGACAAAAAAAAGAAAGAAGTAGCCTCTGAAGCTCCCTAGCGGGCACAAAAAGAGAGAGCATAGTATTTAGCGAAAGCGACACGACAATGCTCTTTCTCGAGTAGTTGCGGCTCCTTGCTTACGTGTCGTCTCCTCTTCCTCTGCACCTCTGTATTTTCATTCTTTTTTATGTTTCATTTCTAAATATATATGAGAAAATTTCGTATTGAGAAACAGATTCATTGACCAAATATGTGAACAACAAAGTTTTACTACCATTTAGAGTGTTTTGTGTGGTTAACCAAAGTAACAAAATTTGCAGTTCGAGGATTTTTTCAAACTCATGTTACATTTTTTTTACCATTGGACTAAATGAATTGGTTACAATTTGTTGAATAGATTATTATATATACATATGTTGAAATTGTAACCAATTATATAACAAATTGTAACCAATTTATTTGTTAACATGTTTCAACATCTTCATTGTCTTTTATTTAGCATAAAATATTTAAATGAAAATGTTCGACCAAAACGCTTATTAATATATCTATAAAATGAAAGTTTCTATTGTGCTAATGATATTCCACACAACGGAGACGATCAAGGTATTATTATCGATCTTTAAATTTTTTTTTTAACCACGATAATTATTTTTCACATACAAGAGAAAACTCGAACGGATAACCCTTCAAGCTTCTTTACTTAGTGTACTGCCGATAGAAGTAGCTCGTCCGAGTTAGTCTAGGTATTATTGTTAATGTATGATAATATGGATCATGAGACAATCCGTTGGGATTAAAAAGACTTTGAGGTACTAAAATTTAAATAATTAGAAGATAAAAAAGAAACAAACAAGTGAATCACCTCAACAATTCTTCATGATTATAACACCAATAAGATACTGATACTATTAGCTCCATTAACTCTTTACAAAAAAAAGATCATGTAATGGTGGACCAAAAATTATGCAAAGCAAGCTGGCTGGAGCCTGAAGAGAGATTGACGTAGACAGCTTGTAATATTTGCAATTGATAGTAAGCTTGAGATCCGCTGACCAAACCTAGATTGCCTCGGACCAAACCAAACCATGGACCAGCACAACACAACATTGCTATTCACAGGCATCAATTTACAAACATATATGAACAAAAAGCTACACATAATCAACGTAGTACTCTAATTATTCAGGACCATTACATAAACGAGAAAAATCAACATAGACAAACAAATAAACCCATATATAGGATGCACGAGCCTGATATGGTACATTTCTATATTAAAAAATTGGCTCATGCTGACAAGTTTGTAGTCTAGTTATTTTCATTGTGTTTTGAATATTGGAGATCCTAGGTTCAAATGGTAGGAATGAAAAATATATTTTCCTAATCTAGCAGTGGTGGTCAAGTAGATGAATGACAACATAGGTCTCAGGGCGAAACTCGCAGAAACTCGAGTTTAATTTATGTTCTGGGTTAGCCGGCTCTACACTTGTTTGAATGATGCAAGATCCCTCATTAGTATGGTTTTAGAAGTTTCGGTTCTTTCAAGTATAGATGACTAAAATAGTATGTAAGTGTCCAACAAATTTTCATATTTAGAAGAAAAAGAAAAAAAAAATGGCTCAGTATAAATGTATTTGATATTTGCGTGCATAACAATACAACCATAGTTACATCGTAAATATTTATCAGAAAAAACTTTTAAGAGAGTGCGATTAAAGCATTGTAGAGTATCAACTACCCCAACTGCCTTTCTTATTTAATCCTCATGAAATTAATTTTATTGTGTAAAAACTGCCAAAAACATTACTTCTGATGTGCCACATTTCAATATCAACTTAGATTCTCCTTTCCTATTCGCAATCTACCTGGCACATCTCACACTATTTTTATTCAACTAATTAATTACCCTATTTTATATTTAGCTTGTAATCGTGTACAATAATGATAATTATTATCCTTTTTGTATTAAAAAATTATGATTAGCCTTAAGAAAAAAAACAGCTTTTCAATTGTTCCCATCACGTGAGATCACACGTGCCTTACCAACAACACCACCAACACTTAAAAACAAGCGATATTGAAGGAATTTTCTCAGTAGACAAAAATTAAAAAGGGATAAAGCGAGCAGAGCACGTGGAGCAAAGAAACTCGACTCCCATACCGTTAACTGACGGAGTTTTTAAAAATAAAGTTAAACATTAATAATTAATTTAATCACCATTAACAACATTAATACAGTTTGAGAGTACTATTTTATATATAGCCAAAGAAAAAAAACGAACATCACTGGGATTTATATCACCGGAACAAAACTTTCTCCGGACTCCGTTTAGTAACGGCCGGTAAAAACTATTTTATTTTTAAAATATATTAAACAGCTAAAAGAGGATCCGACCCGAATAGATCCCCAATATCTTGAAAATGGTCCTCCACGTGCCAGCTGGATAATCCGGAGGATCCGAAACCATATCCGAAATTCATATCCGTCGCGAAAAGATCTTCCACGAATAAGTCCCCGCCGAGATAGTCAGGAACTTCCGAGCTCCGGAAATCGAATAAATCTTCGTCACTAAACAGCGGCGCAGAGAAATCAGAGAAAGTCTCTGATACAGTTGTTGTCATCGATGGCTCTTCTACCTTAACACTGGCTGATGATTCATCAACGGCGAAAGGAGATCGGAGAACGGAAACTGGAGAGCAGAGACCGTCGTTGCTGCTTGTTCCGCTAATGGCGGAAGAAGCAGGGACTGAGTTTGTGGATTTGTTGTTGTTAGTTTTCTTCTTCTCCGGAGATGGGAGTGGAGAAGGTACTTTCTCAGATTTTGATGTAGGAGGAATGGAGAAATTAGTGAGAGCGTCAGGACCACGGAGCTGAATCGCTGCGTTATCGTAGACCATGGCTGCTTCCTCCGCCGTGCTATAAGTTCCGAGCCAGAGGCGTACACGTTTAAGAGGATCTCTTATCTCCGCCGCCCATTTTCCCCATGGGCGTTGTCTTACTCCTCGGAATTTCTTCTCTCCCGTCGTCGTTGAAACAACCGGAGAAGTAGAAACAGCTCTTTTACGTTTCTTCTTCGATATCAATTGATTAGAATCACCAGAACCAGACTCGAGAACAACTTCGTTGATAAACTTCTTAATACGACGACGATTAGAGACGAATCGTTGGTGTTCTTCTTCATCACTGGAGGAATCAGTTGCGTCTGGGTCTGTGACTGTGATACGGAGAATCCTTGGTTGGTTATGGTTGGTTAAATCCGGTACGATTCTTGTGTTGTTGATTTTGTGCTCTGTGAATTTGATTCTCTGTAGAACCGGTTTCTTATCAGCTTCCATTTTTCTGTTACTTTCTTCTTTGTTATACTGTGACTATGTTGTGTGTTTATATCAGAGAGATTGGGAAAGCATTTGAAAGCAAAAAGAAGATTAAAAAAGGAAAGAGACAAAGAATAAAGATGAGATTAAAAAACAAAAATAAAAAAGGGAGGAAACTTGAAGAACAAGAGTGATGCTCTTCTCTGCAAAAAGTTTTCTCAAAGGACGAGAATTGTTTTTATAGAAAGCTACGAGACAACAAAAGCGAAGATTTTTTGGAAAACTGCGAGAGAGAAAAAAAACTGAAGCAGAAGGAGGGTGATGAGAAAAGCGAAGATTTTCCCGGAAAGTTGAAGGAAAAATAAAGAGCTTTTAGTTATATTCTTATGGAATCAACAAGCCCACCGTCGAGTAATCGAGAGATAAGAGAAGAAGAAGAAAAGATAAAGAAGAAGATGCTACTTTTGGGGCAGAGAGGAAAGCTTAAAGCTTTGCTTGGGTTTTCTAGGAAATATTCCTGGAAATAAAAATTTGGGCAGAGAGACAAGAAAATGTTTGCAGAGTGTGAGAAAGAGTGACACGAGGAAGAAGAAGAGTGATTTAGAAGCGGTAGAAGCACATGTAAGTAGAGAGAGAGCGAGAGTGAATGAGACTATTTTATAGGATCTTGAAACGGCTCATAATAGTCTTAATGTTTACTCTGGTTTTTTTTTGGGAATATTTTTCAAAAAACCTCTTTTAATAATTAAGATATTTCTATCTTTTCTGCTCCTCTTTAAAGGTAAACAGATGCATTTGTATCTAAAATTCTTTCTTTTGTTTAACTCTTTTTATCAATCTATATAATTCTATGGATTTACTGTCTAATACAGTGATTTTAGAGTATAAATATGAAATTCTGAGCTGTTAAAAATGTATGCAAGTGATTTTGAAGTTTTGTGTCACTAGCCATGTCAAATGAATGAAAGACAATTGTCGAAACTATGCTTTTGTAGTTGTTCAATACAAACATACATTTTTAATGGAAACTGAAATACAGATATAAGAAAATCATTAGCCTAGTGATGAACTACACAACATGTGTCAACAGTAATAATTATTTTGTAACGCAAATTGAGTAATAATGGTAGATAGTACTGCCGACCAACGTAAATAGTTACAATTTTAAATGTATTTTTATTTTTTAACAGAATTTTCGGAAACTAATCAGACAAAATTATAGCCGGTAAAAAAGAGCTAGAGAATACCAGAATGGCGTATAAGTCAAACGATTGAGATATCGAGTGTAACTACAAAATTGGGTTCAATCCAACGGCTGGGAGGTGTCCTCTCTATCTCGCAGCTGACAAATAGAAAAAAACATGTAATTTTAAAATCTTAATTAATAAGAAAAGATTTCTCGTAATTGGAGATTCAGGTCACGTGATACCGGAGACACGGCCCAGTCCTACTTTTGACCAGAATAATTAAATAATGAAGTAATTAACGGCACGTGATTAGTAAAGCCGTTTAATAACTAATCTTAATAAAAAACCTCCGTGCGAAGTTTTCTCTTTTTCACCATAGGGATATTTTGGTAATTTCCATAAGGCAAGTTGGGTCGTCAAAAATAACTCCAAAAAGACCGTTACGGATCGTAGTTATTTACTGTTTTAACATTTACCAGTCCAACTTGTTAGTTATTACAGCTGGTGGCTAACGTGGCAGACAATAACCTTGGACGTTGCGCCACATTTTTGTATATATGCACTGTAAATTTTTTGGAATCATTCTATTACTTCTTACTTCTTGATTATGATTAAACTCTTCATTTTTAAAATTTTCTTTTGCCACTGATTAAACTCTTAATTTTTTTTATGTATTTTCTTGTTTATATGAATATAGTACCAAAGTACCTTTAATTCATCGGCTTTTTGTTTTTGTTTTTAATAATTCAAGTACATACCATAGTTGGTATTTGTTATAATTCAAGTATAAAATATTATTATCATACAGTTGATTTTTTTTTTAAGTTTAGAATGATTAAATAATTTTGAGCTTAGCTAATGAATCTAAAACACACAGTTTAGAGTTTTTGTATGTTTGGTTTTTTTGTACATTGCTCAGTAACACTGTACATATATAGTCTATATTTTGATATAATTTACTCTCAAATCCATGTCCTTAAAGAAAATTTATAAAGTATTTATATATATACATCACACCTCTAATAATTATAAGATAGTATAAGATATATTTGAAATTTGAAATTTCGAAATATTCATTTATTGTTATTACAATGAACAAACAAAACATATCACTTATTATAAAAACAGATTTTTGAGATGTTAAGAGTACAAGCTCACTTAAATTTTATGATCTAAAATCATAACCATAACCATGTAATCTTTATTACCGAGGGATACATGTATGATGACATTATCGATCATGAATTGTTACTGTACTATAAGAAAGTGTTACATATATATGTATGTATGATTTAGTGGAGGTAAGTTGATTGGTTATGGCCATGAGAAGTGAACAGAAGAAAGTAGTTAAGTTTGATTTGAAGGAAAGAAAGTGAGACCGTACGGAATATATTGTGCAAGTAAATACAATACAAGGACACTCCTTTGAACAGACGACGCTGGTCCATCGTTGGTCCCACCGTCGCTTACGGTGCCGTTTCTCTATTCTCGAGCCCTTTCTTCGATTCGGTCCAACTTGCTCACTTCCTTCCCGCCATTTCACGCCTCACGTCATTTTCTCATCACTTTTGCCTCTCTTTTTTCTTTCCTCTTTACTTTGTTTTTTTTCAAAGGTTAACATTATTCTTATGTTAAGTTATTTTAATGGACACCTAATTACTCTCATATATTGAGTTGTTCTCAATCTGATAGTTAAGATAATCCAGCTAATGACTTGGTATCATGATTCGATTTCTACTCGCTGCATTATGGTAGCTTTAAAAAAAGATTATAAAAATAGACTTTAAGCTATAGATCAGATTTTATCGATCCAATTGTTGACAACAACCAAAAATTACTCTTGACATAAAACATTTGATACTTTTCCACTATATATATTAGATTTTGGACTGTAAGCGACTATGGATCCAATTGTTAACTAAACAAAATTATTTTGGTGCCAGAATTAAATACGTGATTGGTGGGAGTATTTTTTCATAGGTTGATATGAGAAACACAACAGAACAATAATTAAAGATTTTACCAGTACCGAGAACAAATGAAAAGAATATTAGAAGTTTCAATAATGACCCAATTATCTTGCTTGGATATACGTTATGTACAATGAAGTTGGTCTGGAAGACATTAAGATTACTATAACTTATAATCATTGGAGAAAATAAGTAAAAAAAAAATATACGTTTTTAGGTAGTTTAATGAGAATATATTCATATGTTATATATAACGATCAAATTTAATTATATCAATTTGAATGATCACTTAAATTTTAATCATATTTAACCACAGTAGTATTTTCTCGAGATTAAACATAAAAGCTAACACCTAAACTGTATATTGGCGTTGGTTCATTGGTTAAGTGGTTTTAAGAAAATGGAACCAGACCATACTAATAGACTCTAATCCAAGTATCTTATGTTAGACCTCATAGAGGCTAAGACTATATATGATTAGAGGAACGATTTTATGATCATTGATTAATCATTTGATGTTAGTTTACTGGTCCCTCAAATTATATCAAGCAAATGTGACGACGCAACAATGTTACATTTAAGAACTGTGTTTATCACCTACGTTAATATTTAATACTCTTATTGGATTAATTTTGCGGCTACAAAGAAAATATATTTGTTTATAAGTCTATATAATACTCCTAAGTAATTATCGCGACCAACAAAAATATATAAGTAATTATGCGATGATAATTGTTATGATCATGCGAATTGTTTAGTTTGTCCTAGATTTCCCACAAAACCATGGTCTAAATAATGTCCCTTTTATAATGTTTATAAATTATTTGTGTGAGCCACTACGATCCATGTCGTCTACACCTTTAGCCATTGAAGTGAACTAGTCTTCAGATATTTTATTACAATAAAATCTTGATTCTGATCAACACTGTCGCAACAAGTACGGTTTCTAAACATTGTTTAACTTAATAAAGTCATATAATAAGACTAGTTAATGTCAATCATATAACACTACCCAACATGAATTTAAAAAATGAAAGTGAATTCAATTTTGGTCGTGAAGAAGTGTTGGAAAGAGTTCGTGACTCCATAATTTAAGGGTTCCCTAATTAGATTTAATTATAAGTTAATTAACTAAAGATGGTAATTAATATTTAATGAGGTTTGTCTTCACAACATGACAAACTGTGACAATCACTTGCTAGTTCACCGCCCAACCCACCTCCTCTCCACTTATGAAATCTTTATAAACTATTTATATTTCTCAGTTTCAATTTATTACGTCAATTTTTTTTGTTACCCTCAATATTGATTTTATATATATATATATATATATATATATTTATCAATGTATATATTTCGGAGAACATTTTTGTTAAGTGATTATATATGTATCCGAATCTACAATTTTTTATTAACATTTGATTCAATTAAATTATGTAGTTTCCAGCATTGATTAACTATCGATCTAATTATTGTAAAACAATTGTTGTTTATACTTTATATCAAACTATCATATGTATATGAACTTGATTTATTCAAGTCAAAAAAAAGAATTACATAGAGATGTCATTATTAGATCTCTGTGCACGAGGGCCAAGTAATTATTCTAGTAAAATATTAAAATTTCGACATAAGAAAAAGAAAATTATAATTATGCAGTTATAAAAAATTTATATTGATATGTAATATTTCGTTACAATAACATATATTTCGTCACAATATGAAAAAATTGTTACAATTTTGTGACGATTTGTAAATAGTTACAATACAAGTGTCATAAATGCATATTTGTAACAAAAAGGTCACAATATACTCGTGACAAATAAATCTAGTAACAATTTTGTCACAAGTCGTTATAAAATAGAGTCACAATGATTCATAACAAACAAAATTCGTAACAAAATTGTATATAAAATATCATAAGTTATTACTAATATTCATAGTTGCAATACAATTCAGGTCAAATTTTTTGTAGTGAAATATATATATATTTTTAAGTCTATATAATAAGTAATTATGCGATGATAATTTTTATGTACATAATTAATTACTTATTTAGACCATGGTTTTGTGGAAAATCTAGGACAAACTAAACATAATTCGCATGATATATAAGACATAATGTATTATTTTATTTATTTATTGTATATAAACAACTAATATGTAAGATGATTATTGAAAAGATAGTAAATGTTTTGTAGCTCTTGTAATTTCTTTTTTTTTACATATTCACAAAGATAAATAAAAAGAGCTAAGGACTAAAGTTAAGTGAGATAGATACAATACTCTAGCTAGATTGCTCCGCATTTACGGGACTACAAACCTATTAAATTTAATATAAGATTTGCTAAAATAAAATAAAAATCAAACACTTATGAAGTTAGAAAAATATAAGCCATAGCATAAAGGTAGGGTAAAAAGGTTATCAGTTTTAGCAGAAAATCTGGAACCAATGGTCTTATATATATAAGACATATTACTCGTTTTGAACATGCATGAAATCGACATATTACAATCACTATTTTGATAACTATATTATTAACAAGGAAATTGTTTAGCTAGGAATAAAATTATATGTGTAATTATCTGCTTTTCGTATATAACTTCTATAATGGGTTTGACTCTGACTAGAGAAAAGGCAAAGTGGAACATATAAAGCAAGTGGACGTTGACTGCTATGTCTATTCTCATGTTAATTTTGAAGAAAAAAAAGATTTTTGTTTTTTGTTTTTTAATATTTTATGTTAAATTGAAAAGAAGAAGATAATTGTTTCTTCATCGTTTATCTGTAGCCACTAGGAATTATCGCAAGTATTACTTGTCGAACGGCTCCACTCATTTCAAAGAAAACTATGTAGACCAATCATATTTTAAATGAACGTTTATTTGTTTTCCGTGTGATTATAAGAAAAATCAAACTGATTAAGATTCTAGTGTCTACCAAAAAGAGACAATAAATATAGATTTTGAGTACTGTGTGAAGAACACTATATCAAAATGAATAAACAAGTAATCCATAATAAGTGGCCAATAGATTAAAGCAACATAAACTTAATTTCTATTAGTTTCCACGTTTGTCATTAATATATAAACATTCGGATTTGTCATCAATGAATCATATAGAATAACATTGGTAAAACTCAAGTATTTTTTTTTTTTTTTTTTTAACAGAACGACAAGATCTAGTCAATAGATTAAATGTTATATCCTAAAATCTATTTTTAATATATTATATATAATGAAAAGAGATAGAATTTTTGAAATCAGAATCATTAGCGGGATCATTATAAGCGTTAGACTTTGAAAAATTCGGTGGAGAAACACAAGCTAAACAATGTTAGATTTGTTCAATAAAATTATACAAAATGGTCTAGACTCTAGGTTTTCGTCTTTTTAACAGCAGATACGTAAACAAAAAACATGTTGATCAACCGATTTCGTGGGGACAGGAGATTTACATCAAATTGACAGATTTATAAATTGAGGTTCTAATGTTTTTACTATTTAGGTTTCTAATGTTGCAACTTGGAAAAAGAAGAAGAAGCCCTATTGCAGTATACAAGAAGGACAGGTCAATTTTCTGGAATTAGACAAATCAAGTTCACGTTGTAACTTGCCTTATTTGTCTCCTTCCTATTGTTGTCTCTGCCATCTACCTGTTCTTCCTCCAAAACACACAAATCTATGTATGAACACTTTTTATTGACTTACAAAATGTCTTTCATATTTACAAATTTATAGTATTATTCCAAAATCCATTAAAGTGACCTTTGACAGTACAATGTAATATCTTGGGCTACTGGCACTTGTCTTATCTAAGAACACTAATTCTTTTGGGTCAGAACGGGCCACAAGGATAAATGAAATTGGGTACAATAGGCTTTAATTTGGGCTTTAGACATTTGGGTCCCTGATTTTTAGTGGCTCTTGACGATAAGTCAAACGCGTTGACCGATATTGAGCAGGAGTTAAATTTTAAAATCGAGAGACGCGAAGAGATAAGCAGAGAAGGGAGAGAGTACCTTCAATGGCGGATTATGGAGATATGTTGATGGAAACCATAGGAGGATCCAACGACGGAGATGAGAATACATTTTCGGCGTTTTTGATTGCGAAGGAATGGACAAACTGGTCGCTGAAGAAAGCTAAAGTCGTGGCTCACTATGGATTCATCCCTCTCGTCATCTTCGTCGGCATGAATTCCGATCCTAAGCCCAGTCTCTTCCAGATACTTAGCCCCGTCTAATTCGAACTCACGGTGCGTTTCTGATCTCTTCGAGTTCGAAGTGTTTCTTCTCTGTACGCTTTGTGTTGTATACGTACGTATGGTACGAATCCGAGAGTTAAACCATTTTCATTTGAATCTGAATGCGACCATTATTGAGGTTAAGATGTGTTTCCGATCTCTCAATTTGAAATGATTTTCCAGAATTTTGAATAACGATTTTTGAACCTATGAACCGGAAATTAGAATCTATTTCATACCATATTTTGAAAACCAAAAACTCCTAAACAGAAATGTGTTTGATGAAACGGTTCTAAACCGAAGAGAGAATTAAACAGAGAAGTATACAATTTCATATTTATAAATATGATGATGAATCAACAGTTTCAATTTGATAGATTCAAATTTCACTCGGCGTGGAAGTCTCAGAGGCTTCATTTTCAGATTTGGGTTTGGTAGGTTCAATACTGGTTTGTCGATTTCCAACGTTCTCAATGAGCCTAACCAAATCAGACATCTTCGGCCTTTGGTCTGCTACTTTCACAACACAAGACATTGCAATCTGCAACATCTCAACCATCTCTTCCTCTATGTTTGCATACCTTAGAAGCTCGATATCGAAAACCTCTGCAGTCCATTCTTCTCTTACTACCGAATGTACCCATCGAACCAAGTGAATAATCTCGTCCCCTGCAATTTCCATTACAAAATGATTACTTAACCGAAAATATATTACAGTTAAAACGGTTTGGTCATTTCGGTGTGTAACTTTACCTGCGGTTGTGTGAATGGGAGATTTTCCCGTGAGTAGTTCCAGCAACACGACGCCAAAGCTGTAAACATCTGACAATTGAGAAGATTTTCTTGTATCTGTAACTTCTGGGGCACGGTAACCAGCTTGCCTTGAGATTGGTGGAGCCAATGGGCTCATTACAGCGGTTAATCCTAGATCAGAGACGCAACCACTACGCTCAGAATTCAAGAATATATTTGAAGATTTGATATTTCCATGGACGAGTTTTCCATTGTTTTCTTTGTGGATACGAGCAATTCCTTTAGCTGCCCCAATTGCGATTCTCATTCTGGTTTCCCAGTCTAGAGGAATCCTGTTTTCTCCTCTGTTACCTGCACGATCCAATTGGAAAAACGAAAAGCCAAGAAACTCAGTATTTACAATTGAGCCAAATCACCGTGCTTGTAGCTATGATGCATTAGATCGAGAACAGAAACGTACCATGAAGCAAAGAAGCCACACTGCCTTGGCTGAAATAGTCATAAACCATTAGCTTCTCGTCTTTGGAGTAATAGTAAGCCTTAAGCTCCACAACGTTTTCATGCTTAATACCTCCAATGATCTCCATTTGCTGCTCGAAATCGCGTTTCCCAGCAGCAACATCCTTGAGCCTTTTCACAGCAACAGAAGTTGCATCTTCTAAAACAGCTTTGTACGTTGTGCTAAATGTACCTTTACCAAGAACCTCAGCAGAAGCTCTCAATAGATCCTCAAGATCGAACGAGTAATTGCATCCTTCAAAGAAAGATAACCGATTGTTTACGTCGTCCATCCTTGACACAAATTTCTCTGGAGACATCCCTCCTTTCTTCTGCAACTTATCATCCGAAATTATCCCATCACCACGTCTTAAACTCCTTCTTACATAACAAACAGTCAACACAAATGCCAAAGCTGTAATTGCTACAATGGAAACAGCGATAGTGATCAATAGGAAAACTGTCTCGGTTAGTCCCAAGAAGTGAGCTTTCGATTTCTGATGAGCCTGACTGGGAGGTGGCTGAACGAGGGAATAGTTACCACCGGGAGGAATAATAAAGGTGCCTGCATAAGAGGACGATGGGAATCTTCTAAGCCATTCTGGTATTGGTCCATTGAGGTTATTGTTGTTGGATATGTCAATGTGTTGGAGGCTAGAGGAGAGAGCACTCAGATCCGGAATATCCCCTGCAAGTGAATTGTTAGCTAGATTCAGCGACTGTATACGCCTAAGACGAGACAACGAATCCGGTATTGTCCCATTGAATCCATTATTAGAGAGATTAACACTAGTGAGATTCTTCCAAACAGAGAAATCCAAAGGCAAAGGACCCGACAAGTTGTTGTCTTGAAGATAAAGAAAGGCCAAGTCTTTCAAATCGGCAAAATCAGCCGGAAACTTTCCAGAGATTAGATTGGATCTGAGACTGAGAATCCTGAGACCGGAGAGTCTGCTTATGGTGTTGGGAGGTATCTGACCATTGAGTCCAATGCCTGGCAATCGAACGGCTATGATTCGAGATCCATCTCGATTGCAAGTAACTCCAGTCCAGTTGTTGCAGACTGAAGAAGTCTCATTCCAGTTCAGTGAACGACTTGGACGCATAATGCTTAGAAACTCCAACAATGCACGTTTATCTTCTAACGGTTCTCCATTTACTCCATAGGAAACCAAAAACACAGATAGAATCCATAGAAAATTCCTCCAAGCTTCCATTAAAACGAGCTGTTTCTTTTTGTAATCTGAAGCTAAAGAAATAATCAAAAATCAATTCGAGAGATGATGATGGTGAAAGTGAAGATATATAAATGGAGAAATTTTGGTCACTTTAATTTAAAATAAAAGTACGAAAAAGAAAAATCAAATTTCTAGAAGACCACGGATTAAAAGTAAAAGGGGAATCTGAAGAAGTTCTATGAGACCACTGGAGATTTAAAGAACAGAATTTAAAACAAGAGTGGGAGACAGAGAGAGATAGAGACACTGTAGCTTCGAAACTGACGAAATGAAAGTCCTTTTTTTTACTTCTGAGCTTTAATTTAAACTCTTTCGAATCAAAGCCCTAGAAATTCTGGAATCAAAAATGACAAAAAGTAGAACCCTAACTCTATTAAGAAATTAAATTATTAAAAACTAGAGCTATAAAATAAAAAAATTGGTAACCTCGCTTTTCCAGATCTGAACTTTACAACTCTCTTTTTTTGTTTCTTTTCTTTGTCGACCCTCGCGCTTAGTTTCTTCACGAGAACCAAGAAGGTCTGTACTTTTAAGAACAAGGTTTAAAAACAAATTCAATCGATCAGAAATTAGGATTCATACAAACACAAAACTCTGAAAAGAAGAATGATATAGGATTTGAACAGAACCCGAAAATTTTCAAGCAATTAAACAAGATTTAAGAGGAAGAGAGACGAACTCATAAATTACGCAGTGTAGATAATGTGAAAAACGGAGCTAAGGAACCGCCATTGAAGCTAGCTACTGAAGTTAAGAGCTTCTAATTTTTAATTCCAAACAACGGATATAATTTTATTTTTTTTGTGGGGGCAATAAAGTAGCGAAAGTGACGAGGGAAGATTACTGATGCGACTTTTTTCTATACGATTACAAAACGAGTGACCGGTGGGTGAATATGTGAAATCCGTGTGTACCGGTTATTAAATACCAAACCGGGGACCATTTACTTTCATCTATCTCTATTTTGTACTAAAACAATATTTTGAAACCGGTTTGAGTTTCTAAACCGATGAATTCATTAGTCAACGATAAGGAATAAATTATTTAGTAAATACGTTATTATTTATTTGTACATACTTGTCATAAATTCATAATGAAACTTCATACTCTTTAATGCATTTCGACTTTTACCATTTTATATATATTTTATTTCCTTCTGGCATGAATAAGATATAAGAGTCGGTGCTTATGGTGCTTCATAATGGAGCAATTATTTTCAAATCGTTCATGATTATTGTGATGATTTTATTCCATTTTAGTCCAGTTTATTCCTTTTTCTTTTTCGTTAACATAGAGGCAATCGAGAGTATAAGTCCATTGAACCTATAAAGAATTCTTTTAATTTAGTTTATTACTACTTGCACAAACCAATACGATTAGCTTATGGTATTAGAGATGGTTTATTAAGGAAGTGTTAACAGTGAGAAGAAGAAAGCTTTAGATATTACCAAATAAAAAATAAAATAAATACAGACTTCATATTGTATAACATTGTCTTCAGACACAAGTTAAATCTCGCACAAAACCAGGATCTCGTCACTTCCTAAAAACGGGTGACCTTTTCAAATCTCTGGTTTCCTTTTTTAATATTTCGGATTTGATACCGAAGAATCACACACACTGTGATTGTTCTATAGACTATACAAGAAAAATATAATAACCCAAAAGATATAAGAGAGACTGAGAAGAATTGGTTTGAGATAACCAGTACCGGTTTTCAGGTGGAAAGGACAAGTGAGAGATTCAATTTCCCGGTCCATTCTTCACCTGGTTTCAAGGTGATGGGTTTCTCAATGGCTGCTCCATCAACACACAACATCTGTTTGTACTCTTCATCTCCCAAATCTGTCAAAGCTTTAGCTTTCTTCTCCCATGGATTCCAAACCACTGCAACAAAACCGAGAATCTCATTCTGTTACATTCAGATTCCTGTAAAAAGGGCGGTTAAGGGGTTCAATATATTGGATCTTACCAACATCTGGTAGACCTTCTTTCTTGATGAGGAATGTGCGTTTTCTCTCATGGTCGAAAACCGCAACAACGTCTTTAGAACTAAGGTACACTCTATCGATCTCGGATTCAAAGGTTAAAGCATCGCCTTGCTCTGTGAACCGCTCTTTGTCGTGTAAGTTATCAAGATAATCAAGAGTTTCCAGCCCTTCCACTCTAACTTCACTGATAAATAACCAAAATAGAAGGAAAGAATGCATTGAGTTTTACGTCTGTGAGTGTAGAGACTAGAGACCGGAGAGGTTGAACTCGGTGTTTCACCTGATGTCGGATATCGAGAAGTAAGTGTGGTAAGCAATGGAAAAGCTAAAAGGCTTTGAATTGATGTTTCTGACTCGAGAAATCAGCTGTAGGTTCCCATCTAATGCCAATGAGACTCTCAGGTGAAACTCAAAGCTGAAACAAGAAGAATAGCAATCAATTATTCTGAAATGAAGAAGAATGGGATCATATCGAGGACTCAAAATAAAATCTTTGGATAGGGTTTGCAACCTGTGAGGCCAGATCCTTGTGTCTTCATCAGATGACTTAAGTACCAAATCGACATAGGCTTTGCCGGTTGAGTCAAATGAAGGTAAAGACGGTGGATTATTTTCCATAAGCCACATCTTGTTTCTTGCAAACCCATGGTGCTCAAGTGAACCCCGGGTACCAAACTTTTTGGATAGAACAAAAACAAATTTATAAGAGAAGTGATAAAAACCAAGATTGTTCAAGTGCAATAATGTTACAGATTAATATTTTAGAGTCTATGTACCTGAGGAAAGCATATTGGGATTCCTCCTCGAACATGATGAGGAGGCTTCGAGTTGGCCTGAAACAAGAGCATTATCATATATAAATAAAGTTCAATTTTTGTTTTATATTCATGAAAAGTTACGTAAATGTTGAAAAACCAAGTATTTTCTAAAACCTTGGTGCTGGTGAATAACAATTCATCACCCTTCTCAGTCTTCCAAGAAAGAACTTGCCCTCCATGTAAACTTATCTGAACAAAGCATCATCCGAAAACTAACCGTCAGCTCAATATGCAAAATGAAAATTTATGTAAATATGATGCAGGAATATCACAAGCACCATAATTTCTATGAGCCAAAAATAGAAACTTAGATTTAAATGTCAAAAGAGATTGAAGCGTCACTTATGTGCTATGCCTTCAACTTTCATGTACCATTTTTGGAAAGAATCGGAACCCAAATCACCAATAGAAACAGAGCAAATAAACACCCTTATAATTTATCTGATCCAAAGGACCTAAATAAACAGATTCCCACCCCCCATCAAAAATCAACCTTTAGACCTATGCAGTATTGAGAATCTTGGATTATCAATCCTTAAACTACATCATTTATTAAAATCCTGGGTTCTACATCTTCAATCCAAAGAAGAGTTTGGCAGAGGAAAAACATCGAACAGTTAGTGGGCAATCTTAAAGTAAACATCTTATCCTCTAGTTAGCGAATTCGAGAATCAAAAATTCAGAATCTAGCATCAAAGAATCATTGTACTATCCGTAAACACTATCGATTAAACACAGGAGAAAAAAAGATAAGGGAATAAAAAATATGTCACCTTTACAGAAGCGCCTCTAGGATTCTGAAGAAGAATCTGATCGGTTCCATTTTTATCCTTGACCAAGTCAACGATAGGTCTCTTCTCAGCACTTACTTCAGATGGTTCCATCGTAAGCAAATCAAAGATTCAAACAAAAACAAAAATAAACCAAATTCGAGGGCACAGAGATACTTCGATTTTTTCCCCCTTGCTTTCTCGCGTATTTAAATCCAGAAAATAAAAATTAGGCAAAGAAATCACAAGAAGGAGAAAACTTTCTTGTGGAACAACAACAAGAAACCCTAACTTTTCTCGTGGAAATGAAAACCGAAACCCCAACTACCACTTCAACTAGCAAGTCCTTTTCTTACACAGATGAAGCTGCAACACACAAAAGAGAAAGAAACCAACAAAAAATCTAATGTCCGAAAATGGATAGAGTAAAAACTCGATTATGAGATACGTGAGGTTGAGATTGAAGATGTTGGACAAATGAAATTCACTCGAAAATCCGAATACTAACACATAATTAATGTTTAATTTCCCGGGAAAAGTTTAACGATTTTGGAGCTTAAAAGCTGGGATTAAAAGGAAATTAATAGATGTCCAGATGAAATTACGTATCGAGATCAAAGACCTATAAAGCAAAAAAAAAACACAACTTTTTCTGACTCGGAAGAAGATTCAGAAGTATTTTGATGAGGAGAAAATAAAGACGAGAAATTTATAAATAGAAGTCAGAAAATTTGGGCAGTATGTAGATATGTTGGAAAGATTCAAAAAGACTGCAAATGATGTGTTAAATGCATTGTTTACTGTATAAATACATCACTCTGTGATCTAGATGTAGAGGATGATTAACGTTTTTTTCTATACAATTTATCAGACACAAAGACCAAATTTTCTTATCTGGTGTTGTCAGATTCTTCGCTGACATCACTTTTAGTTCTCTGAATTTTAGGTGAAAATTAAAAATCTGAGATTATGCAATTAGATTATTATTCTTATTGTTAATCGACGAGGAGTTTAAACCGAAAATCAAATCAACTTCCCGTAAACTAGAGGTGGCTCGAATTTAGACATCTCGTGATCAAAAGATAATAATTAACAATTTTGTATTTAACGGTAATCAATCTCTAGCCTAAATTATCATGGTGACCTCATCCTCAAATGATAACTACTAAAAGCTAATAATTTTTTTTTGTCGACCTTATTCATAATTGGATCGATAAAATCCAATCTATAATTAAAACTCTAATCTTAAAATCCATTTTTTATTCCCGTTGTATCAAAGAAAAATTGAATTCCGGTGGCTGAAGATTTGTAAAGTGATCATTATCACTTATCCATCTATTATCGGTAAAGTCAATAGTAATTTATTTATGCAATTAGATTATTAGTAAAAGTATATACTTCATAGCTAAAAATAGTACCTGATACTTAATCAGCCAATTTAAATGCCACTCTATAAAACGCCATGAATTGTCACATCTAAAACTTGCGTTAGGAACAATTACACCTTACTAAAGATTTTCTTCATTAATTGATTGGGAATAACAGTACTACATATCAATTTTTGTTTTGTCAAAAACAGTGTCAAACAATTTAGCCATTAGTGTTAAATAGGTTTATGGTGATTAACTTTAATCTGATTGGCTGAGATAATACAGGAAAATAATAATTATCTAGTTGCAAAAAAAAAAACAAAGAAGATGATGGGAAGACAGCTGTTTGTGATGATAGGTGTGGGGGTGGGTTAGATCTTGACATGCGACCATGATAAACGGAATTAACTACCTGTTCAATTTGGAGGGAATCATTTACTTGAATTTTTCCTTAATTACTTTTTTAATTAGTTTTATAATTTTACTTTAAACTTCATCGCAGGATTAGTTTACTTGATAAAAATGTCAACTGCTTTTTAAACCTTTAGATCTTTTTTTTTTGTCACTTTTTAAACCTTTAGATCTTTCCAACAGATAAATAACATGCAAACACTACACATAAAAAAAAGTCATTATACATTGACAGAGAAATAATCAAAACTAATAATCCAAAACGTGACGGTGACCATTTAATTAAGATATTAAAAACACAAAATTATGATAACACGATAAGCATTTTATAAAGAATAGACACGATTAATAAGTATATATATTTTAGTTGGAATTATACTCCTTTTGCTCAAATTTACATGGTTAAGATTGATCTAATGATTTTCTTTATAAAACAATTTGAACAAAGAAGATTAAGGTATATAATCACAATCAGATTGTTCTTGTCTTTTTATGCCGACCTGTGATGTCTTTAATGTGCCAATTACGTCTCTCTGCAACGTCCTTGGTCGTTTCATTCGTATTGATTTCATGTAATCATTAGTTTCTTCCATCATCTTGAGTTCATGCAATAATTTGAATATATTATATCTATATATATATTAGATGATCAATAATTTCACTTTGTTTATTTTGAGTTGCAATTTGCACTTTAGGATTGGAAAACGATCGAATAAGATGGTTTTGTTAATTTTATTTGTAATCATGCGTTTTGGAGTCTTTTATATCTTTTGGAAATTGAAAAAGAAGTAAATTAAAGACACAGAGACATCACACATGTGTGTATAATAAAATTTTGAAAATGACCACCTTAAATATATATTTTTTGTCTTTAAAATTTTATTTTATCGTATATATATGTATTTCAAAACATTGAATTTGAAAATTATATGTTTATAAATAGAAAAGAAAACTATATGTTTCTAAAATAGAGGTCAAAAACTAAGATACAAGGAAAATTTACATAAATTTTTATTTTTTTCTTTTGTGATAATGGAGAAAGAATAACCATTTCATTTATGTTTTAGGATCTAAAATTTAAATTTCGGATTTAATTTTAGGTGTTAGAGTGTACGTTTTTTTTTTTGTGTTTTGGGTTTTAATAGAGTCTATGGTTTATGATTAAGAATAACTATTTCTTTTAATTATGTTGATAGTTTTAATTTAGATGATTTTTCTATACGGTATCAATTTAGATTTTTCGATAATGATCTATCACAATTCTGTATTCATATATTGTTTCAAAATACGTAGAAAAACTATATTTTCAAAGTTTCAAATTTAATAATACAACTTATAAATAGATAATAAATGTAAGGCAATTGACTTGGTCCCAAGATGCCCTTTTGGTTCGACGTGGCCCACGAAACAAGAGTAAGTATTTCTCTACGTTGCTTCGTCGTTTATCTATTACATCAGAAACCTGTGTGCTGTTTTTTTGTTTGTATTACATATAACATCTTGAAATCTAATCGCCTCTTATGTGCATCACGACGAGAATTCTATAAAAGATTCAAAGAGTGTTAAGAATCACTGGAAAGAAAACTCGACGCTCCAGGCGAGAGAATAATACGGACTCAAAGCTTTGCGAGCAGGACTAAAGTAAGTGATCGAAGACTACATATATTTCATCAGAGTTAATTAAGTTTATAACTAAGAACCAAATAGACCTTACTATATATCTATCCAAGAGACCCGTTTTGGAATCCGTATTCGGACTCTGGTTGGGTTCTGGTTACAGTTGCAGATGGCATTTTACTTCCACCAATCCATCTGCTCTCAAACACTTCACCATCATTAGCATCTCTCTCCATCATCACTTCAATCTTCTTCGCTCTTAAAACCTTAATCCCCTTTGTAAACACAAACCCTAGAGTCACCAATACGCCACACACTAATACAAATACTACGATCCACAACCACCACCAGGACCACCACGAATCAACCTTCTTCTTATCGTTCTCCAAGGGTTCGATCACCGAATAGTCTCCCTGGCTCGAACCGTAACAGACGCCTGGGAGAACCATTCGGCTTATGTGAGTTGCTTCCTCGTCTTTAGTCTGTGCCTTGAAGCTCACGCATCTAATCCTAGACCACATTTTCTCATCAGAGCCTTTAGGTAAATCCTTAAACGAGATTTCAACAGGATTCTTCTTTATCCTTAGACGAATCTCTTTGACATTGTCTTGATCCGACACGTCCAATACCTTAAAGCCTAAGACAGAAGAGATTAACCGGTAACCGGGAACGTTATACCATTGGTTAGACCAGTTCCCTAGATTTTGGTACACAATTGCAACTCTCCTTGCAGAAGGAAGCGAAACTGACCTTGCCGGAATAAGTACGTTGCTGAACTTGGCCCCGGAATTCCAAAGACTCTTCCTAGTAAGACGAACTATAGAGACTTCAATGCCGGAAAGATTTTTCGGTAAGATAGCCCAGTATAAAGAACCGGTATGATGTTGAGTGGTTAAGGTCTTGAGGGCGAAATTCTCAAGGGACTGAGACAAGGAATGTGGTAAAGTGACATTAAGGATAGATGTTGTGGAATTGAAGTGGATTGGAGAGGATATTGATGTAGAAGAAAACAAACTTAAGAATAGTAAGAACATTAGACAACAAGTGAGGGAGTTTGAGTTCATGTTTCTCTCTTTTATTTTTTGTTTGAAGGTTTAGTAGAAACAGAGATTGTGGAAGGAAGTGAGAATGGTATGTCCATGGAGGGTCAAAAGCATAGTTCTGTTAGATTAAAACTCGGATTAATTTGGCAAAAAGGTGGCCAAAATGGACTTTTGGACAATCTTAAATTCTTAATATAATAAAAACTGCAATAAAATCTGATTCTGTTCTTGTGAAACTCAAGTATTTTGTACCAAAAATTGAAAGTTTAAAGATTTTAATGTGAGAAAATGATGAGAAAAACATCAAAAGACTTTGACTCTTTTGTGTTGAACTTTTGAGTAAGCATATTCATGCCGCTGATTGCGCTCTTTCTCACCTCCCTAAATCATCATCTCTGCTTTTCAAAGCAACCATAATTTTTTTTTTTGCACTATATTAAACTTTTAATATTGTACTAAATAAGAAAATAGGAAGCTTTCATAAGAAAACAAAATTTGTTATGTAAAAAGTTGTTACAAGACTTTTACGTAAATCAGTATGGATTGGAATATAGATTCTTTGATCTCTTTCTGATATACAAATATACATTAACAAAATAAAAATAAATCCAATACTTGAGTTGTTAACTACAAGAAAAACTTGCAGAGACCAATATACAGTATTGAGCCAACAAGTGAAAAACTAGCTCAAGCTTATCCTCATAGGAATATATATATATATGGGCTTAATGTATTAATGGGCCAACTAAAGTAAGACCCAAAACGCAACATCCTGGAATAGCAAATTAGAAACCCAGATATCAATTGGGAAAACTAAAGTAAAAAGTAAAAATCCTCTAAGATTGTTTTATAATGAAACTTGAATATATCAAAAATAAAAATAATAATAATGGAGGTTGAGTTCTTCTCAAATGGTTTAGATGATTCAATTAATAATCAGAATTTCAATCCTTAACATTCGTTCTTTTTATTTTGAATCTCATGTTCTGTTATTAAACTGTGAGAACTTGGTCTAGCATTGAGGTTGTGTGTGTGGAGGTTGTGAAATGTATAAATGAAAATGAGTATTGATAAGAAAGTAGAAATATGAGTTTACTGAATGGTCAAATCAAGTGATGGGGAATACTGAGTATTCACTCTTTTTAACATAAAATAACAATAAAATAAAAATAAACATTTAAGAAAGAGACAGAGAGTCTCTGCTTAGCCATGACTTGTGTGTTGTATTTTTAGTTCACCCCAACCAAAAGGCTTTCACGTTCTATACCCAAATTGAAATCCCTTCCTTTATTTTATTACATTTTCTTATAATGCTAATAATATTGTAATGTAGATCTTTCTTTATTGAAAATACAGGTTTTAGTAAGGTGATATTGTCATGCACTTACATGGGAATAAATTACCATATGTTTAATACGCATGTAAAGTATGCATACCTAATTACCTATTGATGTGCTTTCTTCTTATTTACTTATTGTCACAAAGCAAATGCACTAATTTTCATAAAGATATTAAATGCAAAATATTTGATAGGCATTGAAATTACCTCTACAATAAAACTTCTATGAATTAATAACGTTGAGACTTTGAAAAATTATTAATTTAGATAAATATTAATTTATAGTATTTTTAATTTTTAAAATTCTTATAAAAAATGAACTGAGACTATATATTTAGATCAATCTTTTGAAAATTGTAAAATTTATAATTTTGGAACTAGAAATTTGAATATTTATAAATTAATATTTTCGACTATAGATTACCGATACTATATATATATATATATTTTCAAATTTATGATTAATGATCTCAACTATATTATTTCAACTGCTTGTAATATTATTATAATAAAAATGATACAAATTAAAAAACTGAAAACTTAAAGAAATTTTGGTTATCTTTTATGATATGTTATACTACAATATCATAGTTTAAAAATAGAACATAACAACTGTTTTATAGAGTTGAGCTCTAAGAATTTATCTTTTAAATCGTATATTAATATATCGACTTATTTAAATATATATATATATATATACATGTAAATTTAGATAATTATTAATTTATAATATTATTGAGACTATATTTTTACATAAAAATTTCAAAAATAATTATTATCTTATCAATTTATTAAATTTATCAAATTTTATATTAGTTTAACTTAAAACATTATAATTTTATTAATTTATAATATTTATTAATTTATGGAGATTCTACTGTACTAAAAAAATGTGATCACAAACTGTGGTTCACATGATTTACAAAATTCCAAATAGCATTTCATAGGGATTAAAAACATATTCAATTGTTGTAACATTGTGTAAATAATCAAGTAGCTCTTGATCTAATGATTTTCTTTAAAAAAAAGGTCATGAGTTCAAATTCACTTGAGAGAGGTCTACTCTCCAAATAAGAGTTATATTAAATGGTTTGAACTTCGTCTTGAGGAGATGTAGGGCTTAGACTTAGAACTTCTTGCTAGTAAAAAAAACATTGTGTAAATAAAGGTGTGGATTACGATCGAGTTGAGTATATTTTATTAAATATCAAATCAAATTCACTCCAAAATCCAAATGATCTTTAGAGCTCGGAGAGTCCATCAAATAACTTTTTATAACCAACAAAATTATAACTTTTTTAGATAAAATGGAAAAAATGATAGTTTAAGCAGAAGAAATCTGTCAAAAGTGGAATCTTGTAATCTTGGTAGTTGAAAGTTTCGATACCCATACATTATTTTATAGAGTGCGGTCTAAAACCACTAAATTATATATAAAAAAACACAAGAAATCTTTGTTATGATGAATGAAAGATGGAGTGGAACCTTATTTAGTCATTATTTTCCCATTGGAATGCCACATTCGAAGCCACCCTTAACACAAATATAAAATACATTAATTTGGGTGTATAACCTAAAACTTTATCTAATTAGGTGTGTAGCACCATCTATATCTATAGTTATGTTATATGCATGCAATAGTTGTCTGACACATGCTCATTTTAGAGCATATCATTTGTACTTTGGAGGAAGAGAAACACAAAAGTTACAAGAGAAACACATGTTCATTTTAGAACATTTCTCTCCCTCTCTCCTCTATTTTTCCTCTGTCAAAACACCATTAGAAACACATCAGTTACAAAAGAGAGACATGTTGTGTGTGTATGTCTGAGAGAGAAAGAGAAGATTTTGTGAATCTGTGAGAGCTTTGAGGTGAAACAGAGAATCACTTTCTATAATCAATTTCTTGCAAAAAGGTTTGAAATGTTATGATGAAATGTAATGGTACCGTTAATGTTGTTGATGATTGTTGTTGTTTCCATCTTTTGCTGTTGTAGTCTTGTTGTTGTATCGAAGCACAATGTTGTCGATGCATCCATTCACTGTTTTCGTCAATTTTTATCAGCTAATTCGACTTAAGTGAGAATGTTGGCAGTTATTCTTCATTTGTTTCTTAAGTTTAGAATGTTAGCACTTAAGTTAACCACTTTTATCAGCTAATTTTCATGTGCATTGTGATGTTTAAAGTTTTTCTGCTAAGTCTGATAAGGTTGTTCTAAAAAATGCTAAATCTGATAATGTTGTTGTAACCTTTTATCAGATAATTCGAATTGCGTTTTCAATGTTAGCAGTTTTTCTTCGAATCACGTTGTTGTTATTTATAACGTTCTCATTTTTCTTTTTAAATATGTTAACTTGAATTATGTTAATTACATGCTAACACAATTTATGTGTGATATGGAAATTAACAAATAAGATTGAAGTGACTGAAAACGTCGAAATGATCTACATTTAGCTTGACTTGCCATTTAAAACAGATTCAACATTGGGATTGATCATTTAGAAATGCTAAGGCACAATACAGTCAAGTTATTTGGAAAAATTGTCTTAGCATATCTAATCAAATGGTTTTTAGATGTTAAAATTGCCTTGGGGAAAAGAGAGTTGTAAGAAATGACCATATGATCCTGAAATATATTTCTAAGGGCCAACTTAATTATAATAACGAAAGGGAACAAATGAAAAACAGATGAAATTAACAAAAATTGCTTAACAGATAACACATTTTTTGAAAAACATATTAACAGATAACAATACAAAAATAGAAGAGGACTTTTAACAAATTAAAGATAAAAATAAAAGAGAACTCTACGTAAACAAATATCAGTTAACAATGTGAATGTTAACTGCTACAAGATTTCTTAACATTTTTCTATATTTATCATCTAACCATCGCACCCGACCCATATTATATAATTATCATTTAACATCGTGATTAGCTGCTACAGATGTTCTCAAGACACTCATTAAATACAGAATATTTGTCATTAAATGTCTGATATGTTACGCTCTCCTTTATGCGTATGTTAGTCCAATGTCGAGAAGGGTAGTTTCGTCCATCTGACAAGTTGTAGGTATCATACCCTTAATTAAATAAACAACATGTAATTTACCTAATATACATAAACTCTCATTTGATGTCAGGGACCTTTATAAACTTTTACTATAATTTTGTAATTTATTTACTAGGACGTTTTATTTGGTCTGAGGCACAACTGAAATGATGATGAGAAGACTAGAAGAGGACTGAAGCACGTAACAAGAGACTCATGGAATCTCTGCAGTTTTGTTTCCCACTTCTGTTTTCTTCTTTCCATGCTTCCTTCACTTTTTATTTTATTTTAACAATATCTCTTGTTTTATATTTTAAAAGTCAGTTATATTTATAATTCTTATATATGAAATATAGAAAATTAGGAGAAGATTAATAAAGACAGCTGTAGAAGGACAGAGTCAAATCATGGGACAAGCCTATATGTCCAATAAAGGCATGGAATCCTTTGTCTTTCTTCCAATTACATTTATTAAATTTCGTAATTATATTTATATATCCATTATACATCATGTTTAACGTTGTTTACTCCAAGTCAAGTTATAAGCACACACTTAAATCTAAAATGGAAAAATCAATCATCCTTGCAAGCCAAACCTGGTTTGTACATCGGAGGTTACATAGATGTAGCAACATTTGTTATATGTACTTGGTTGACTAATTTACGCACTATAGTCAACAGAAAATTAGGCTTTTGAGAAGGCCAACGTTGGTTAGATAGATAAGTCTATGTCTTTTGTTTTTTATGTCAATAATTAAACCAATAAAATTCTGATTTATAATTAAACTTATTTTCAAATCTTATTTTAACTATCACATATAGTAGAATAGAGTCGAAGTCTATATATATAAGTGAGCCATTAGTTAGAACAACTAAACATCTGACTAAAAAAAGCTCGACATAATTGATTCATTAGGTAAATGAATTAATATGCTTTGCAAATTATCATCATCGTTTACTCTGGAGTCTTTATAATACATATATTTTGGTAAACAAAATTCTTTTTTATTTATTAAAAATGATAGTCATTTTAATCAAATCTTTTATCATTGTTGGTATGATTAAAAAAGATAATGTGGCTAAATGGTACGTGATAATAATTAGATTGAATTTTTTTGTTTATAATAAGTAACATAAAAATTTAACTGTAATTATAATTATAGATGCTTAAAATCATGATAGTTACACGATTTTTTGTTTCTATAATAGAAAGACAAAACAAAATTAATCGATTTTCTAAACTAATGGTTAGACAAACTATAATTTTAATAATCAATTATGAGTTTACCTATATTACTATTCATTTTTTTGAAAAATGACATTTTCACAATCATTTTAAAAATAGCATTACTTTTTCCTATGAAAAGTCATGTTGACCTCATCTTCTTCATTTCTTTATTGATGAACCTTTTTTTTAACTATGATTTCTTAATTTTAATATTTTTCTTTGGTTTGGGTTTATGTTTAATTTGAATAATTTCATATATTATTAAATGTATTGAATTTGAAGATTTTGAAGAAGAAAAAAATCAAAAAATAAGAAAAAAACAAAATGAAATCAAAAGAAATTAAAATATTTTTCATTGGGTTTAGTTTTGATAATTTAATATACTATTAAATGTATTGAATTGAAGATTTTGAAAGAAAAAAAATCAAAATATTAGAGAAAAAAAAGATGAAAACAAAAGAAATTTTGACACTTTTCCTTGGGTTTTTACTTCCTAAGAGATTTAAAATTTAATTTTGATAATTTCATATATTATTAAATGCATTGAATTTGAAGAATTTGTAGAAAAAAATTCAAAAACTTGGAGAGAAAAATGAAACCAAAAGAAATTTTAATATTTTTCCTCAGTAAAATTTAAAGTATAATTTTAATAATTTCATATAGTATTAAATGAAAGAAGAAGGAAAAAATAAAAAATTGAAGAAAAAAATAATGAAGGCAATTTTGGTATTTGATACATAAAATTATAGTTTTTTCATAAACGTTGTATGAAAAGTCCTAAAACGCAAATTTGTTTTAGAAAATGTCCGCTTTCTATAATAATCGTTAGTTTTAATGACATGACCAAAAATACTATAATTTTAATGTATACAAGAAAATATTTCTCTGAAAAAGTAGGAATATTCAATATATTGTTTTAAATTGAAAAGCGCACAAAAAAGATAGACGACGTGCTTAATTGCTTATCTCTGTCGTATGTTTTTCATTATATACCACCAAATTATTGCTGTCTCCATATTATTGTGTGTTGTTTTTTCTTTTGGGCAAAAATAAATCTTGCACTTAATGAAATCAAAACGCATGATCCCACAGCTTTTCAAATCAATCCCTTAAAGGCTTAAATTATCCAAATCAACTGTTACACTAATTGGCAACAGTATGAATGGTTGATTTCTAACCACGTTCTCATCTAACCAATCATACTTCATATGGCAACATTCAAAAAAACAAAATTGAATGAAAACACAATATATCGTACTACTATAAGAAATGATGGATGGCTTTTATATATATATATAAAAAGATATATATAAGAAATAAAAAGAAATGATGAATGGAGAAGAAAGCAGTGGCATGAGACTAGATGTGCCGATGGACAGATGAGAAAAAAGTTTGATTAGACTAATTTTTTTATCTTGCAAAGTTGTGACAATAAATCAAACTAGCAGGTTTATTCTTGCAAGTAATATCCATTATTGCTATTTTTTTCACTTTTGGTTCTCCACCCAGCTTCTGCTCTCATTATATTCCCATCAAAATATTACACTTTTGTATATATAATTAATAATTATGAAAATTTCATGAATACGTCTGTTGTGTAGTGCCCATACAGGTCGGGTCAAGTATGTTAGATTTGGGTCAAGTTAGTCACGTGAATGGAGTTGTTACTATGGTTTGACGTTTTATTTTTATTTCTTATACATAAATAGTAATAGTTTTGGTTACTATTCAGTTTGGTTTAGCTTGGTTTCTGGTGAGGGTTATCAAAATATTACAATGATCGTTATGTAATTGAATTTTCTTTAGAATGTCACCAATTATAGCTAAAATTTTATAAAGATAGTTTGCCTCTTAGAGATATGATAGGGTTATTGCATGTAACCTAAAACTAGAGTAAAAATCTTTCAAAGCGTGACTTTATATTAATCAAAAGCAAAAGCGTTACCTAATTGTGGCAATAAACTCCAACATAGAATCATATTTTATATCACTAGGCATATGATATTTCTATTATCACTACCGAGTTTTTTTCTTTAAATGGATACTTAAATGACATCGACACACTAAGTTCCCAAAAATAACATGGGATCACTGTTACACCTAAACTAATTACAGCCTTTTTCACAATACATTATTAGCCAATAGCCAGCCTAGATCATCATAATATCACTTTAGACATAGATGTTTTGATCCATGATGTTTTTTTTTCTTTTGGCTACATAAAATTTCAATTTTTACATTATTTTCTACATAAGATTTGAATTTCCGACACTAAATATCAATGCATTATCTTTTTTCACCATAATTTTTTCAGAAGCCGGAAAACCTATATGAATGCATATGACCAAGTGACAAATAACTAGTGTTTCCTCATGCTCTAGGAAAATTGATATCTGGCCTTGGCTAACATAGCGACTTGTTTATCAATAAACCACTACCACTTGGATTGATCCATGATGTTTCAAACTCATTAACTCAGATTAAGTTAAGCCTTCAAGATTCTGTCTCCTTTGTTGTATAACTCTGGATCAATGGACAATAATCTGATCTACGAATGTAAAACATACGCAAAAACCGTGAAAAAGTAAAGGCAATATAGTACAATACCGGTTTCTCGACGTTAAAACCCTAGTGGCCCTACGTCCACATCCTTGGGCTCTTTCAAGGAAACGACGTAGCTTTAGGTCTTACGTTGGTAAGTTTTGTTAGCCAATTGGATTTCATTTAGGTGCCATTAAAAATAATTAAAAAAACTTTCTGATTTCTCTAAATTAAGCTTCTTTCTTTTCAATATAAAGACAGTTTAGTTGCTGTTTAATATGGAGGGGCCAAAATTATACGCTTAAATCAGTTTTTTGAATATTAACGTTTTCACCTTTCTAAAGTATTAGTATGTAATGTTGACTAATTGGTAGATCTTATCAAATTTCCATCTGGAGACAAGATATGACAGCCAATAAAAAGAAAATTGGAGAAAAATACATAAACAAAAAACGTTATTGTGAGTGAACAAAATAAAGAGAAAAATGGAAGGAAGTGAAATGTGACAGAAAATACAGACCAACATCGACACGTAGATATATCAGAGTAACATGTGAACATAGGAGATACTTGCAATCAATAAACTTGCTTCTACTAAACATCAATAATTGTTGGGAAAAAAAACCCTAAAATCTATCAAATATTGATTTAATTAAAAATGAATAAAGACGATATTATATACACACATACGAATGAATAAAATCCGTAATTACAACTTCCAAAGGCTGGAAAAAGCAGATACCGAAGAGGTTAATATGTAAGTCCCAAAAATATAAAAAAACACTAAAGAATGTCATTGAAGAGAGAGTACCCCTAATTGGGAATTGTAAAATAAATGGAAATTATTGGAACTTGGTGCTGCAGTCTTAACTCTTCAAGCCCCAAGAGAACAAGACATTGCTCATGAGTTTGTCGTCACTCTTTATTTTCAATTAACCCTAGCCAACTAAATTCTAGACAAAACCCTACTTGTATATTTTCAACCAAGTTCCCAAAATACCGAGAATAACAAGAGTTTTAGTATCTCAAAAGATAGATTTATACATGATTAATACACAAAATAGTTACAAATATGGATATGTGTGAAGGAAATGGTAACATATGCAAAATATGAAAACCAAACTTGCGTCGCTTTAGGGTTCATCAAATCAAATGTAGAAGTATGAAGCAAACTAGAGATACTTGATTCAAACATCAGAACTTGGTCATAATCTTCTTCAGCGATTCAGGACGATCTGTGAAATATACAGAAATTCAATTTACATAATGTTAGATATGGCCAAACAGATTAATCAATAAACTGGAATATGGAGAAGAGAGGGAGCTCCCTTCAGTCCAATCAAAGGGAATCAACGATCCAATTTGTCTACCGCATCATTCATTCATTTAACGAGTCTAGAATAGAATTTTGACAACTCGGTATTTGGATGAATGAGTCGGAAGCTAATTGAATCATATCACGACCTGTGAATGGACTCAAGGAAGCTCTCTTTACATTATATATTCTTATAACATCCATTCAAAAATACATATGCTGTTTTCTGTATAAACTACATGTATGTATTAGTGTCTAAGTGTCTGTATGTGTGAGTACTCTAGATCTCATCTCAAAATTAAAGCAACTCTAAATGGATCTATTGATGAAGACAATAGCTCGTATGTGCGGTAAGTATGCATATGGAAGATGGTAGAGATGAAGTGGTTTGATGGTATGTATGTATGTATGCATGTATTGTATAGAGAGAGCAATGATAGAGAGTATGAACAAAGGAAGAGGTTTGATGGTGAGAGAGAGAGAGAAAGAGAGGTGTAGAAAATGGGAGATAGATGCGACGAAATACACAATGGATACAAAGAATGGAAAAGTAGTGATGAGTTTTTATAAGCTTCAAATTTTGGAGTTTTAGGTAAAATAAGGAAATTTTCTTAAATTGATTTACCTATATATATGTTATTATATGTTTCTTTACTTCATTGGTGCGTGGACTTGGACACAAACTAGATACTGTAGGAAACTGCCCATTATTTACTGTGTTCAAGCTCATCAGACCGGTTAGTACTATTTCCTTCTTTTTTTTGTCCTGTTTCTTCCATTTAAGTTAAATAAAACGTTTTACAAAAAGCACAATACAAATATCCGAAGACAAAGGAAAACAATAAACGAATCCAGGTGGAGAAGACTCGAACACTCTAGAGGTCTTGGATAGATGGTGGATATGCGGTCTCAAATCTGCATGAGTCCGAGATTACTCCTCGTTCAATAGCCACAAAGGCGGTCGAACACGCAATTGAGCTCTTTGAAACAACAGTTCTGAGCTTTAAACACATCCTCAATCTTGAGAGATGATGAAACGGGATCTCTTCCAATGGAGAAAGAGATTAGAATCTAAAATCCTTCTAGAAGGCTCTAAACAACTCTCTGATCTTATAATCGATAGACATATACTATTAATCTTCCCAACATTCATTAACTTGGTCCAGTCCTCACATGCCCAATGAAAATGAATCATTAAAGATGAAAATAAAAAATACCTTAGGAATATTAAAACCCAACCGAGAGATCCAACTAGCCAATAAGACCAAAAAGGCCCACATAATTTGGCAGTAGGGTTCGCCGTAATGAAGAAGAGATCAGCAGCCGAGTTCACAATCTTGAAACAATTTCGAGTTGGAGCTTCTCGGATGCGCCGGTTTGACAAGTTCTTCAACTTTGCATGAAGCAAGGAGCCAAGATTTGAGCCATAAACGACATTGGTCGGAGAGACCTGAGAGATGACAATTCAGATATGCTTTTCCAAAGCACGAGATCTCGTCGGAGAGATGAGGTCGGACAAACAGAGTCGATGGAATCACTCCAGCGAGCCAGATATGAGGAGAGAAAGGCCCAAGCGCGCCTTAACTGTCGAGGTACTAGACCGTGGAGAGGTGGAGTAGTTGACTGATATACGTAATTATTGCATAGGTTTTGCATAGCATTTACATGTAGTTTTGCATCATTTTTAGTAGTTTGTCTTTCATTTTAGTGTAATTTTGCTTCATATTGCATTATAGAGTCTTAGGTAGATAGAGTCGCATATCTTTCGTTTTTGAGTCGTTTTCAGGTGATTTTGGATGCATTTCGGAGTTTGGAAGACTAAGGAAGGTGTGGTGCTATCAAGCTATGGACAAAGTGGAGCAAAAACATGAAGGAGAAAGGAGGAAACATTCTGGTGCATGAAAAGTCGACCCTCACTCCGACGTTCTTGGAGGGTCGACGTTTTGAACACTCAAGAGGCAGCATTCTGGAAAACAAAAAACGTCGACCACCTCTCCGAGGTTTCTGCAGGTCAACGTTTTGAGCAAAACAAGTGAAGAACCAGTACAATGTGCTTAAAGATGGTGATCGATGAAGACCTTCTCGTGAACGGAATTGGCTGAAATTTGGACACAAGATAGCCACAAGAGTCAGCTTTCATATGAAGGTGGTTTGAAGGCATTTGGACGAGCGGTTAGGAAGATATGGCAAATTTACTCAAGATAGGTCAATCTGTCGTGAAACTTAAGCCAAAGCTTCTAAATGTTGAAAAGGTCGACCCTTGCTCCGACGCCAAGGGGGATCGACGTTTTAGACACGCGCTGATTTAATTAATTTGACCCATTTTGTTTTGGGGTATATTTAAGTAACTTGGGATCATTTTTACACACACTCTTTTATTTTTGAATTTAAAAAGAACTTTAGAGAGAGTTTTGAGAGGGAGAATAGTTGGAGACCCTTTTGGAGATGATGATCTTTGGATCATCATCTCCCATCTATTAAAATTTATCTTATCTCTTCTCTTGTTGATTATGTTTGTCTTTGCTTCTTTTGCTTTAAATTTCTTTGTTGTTATGTTTGAGTAGTGAAGTGATAGGTTGATGGTTAGATAGATCTTAGGTTTTGATAGTTGAATCTTGAGCTTAAGTTGATAGATCTTTAGATTCCTTCATTTAAGGTGTTCTTAAAGCTAGATTTAACTTGATCACCTAAATCTAGATGTTAGGAAAATTATCGCCCGAGAGGTGTTCGATGAAATTCCTGAATGACCTTTTTATGAGCTTTTCTTCCCTAGCCATTGAGAGATGATGTTAGGGTGATTAGTGGTCTTAATGAGCTTGATTGTAATGCTTGTTAATCTTTGAATTGGCAAATGAGAGTTTAGCTCAATTGATTGACTCAGAAAGGGTTCATTGCCATGAGAGTGGGATGTTCCATTGTTGTGTCTCATGCCCTAGGATGATGCTTAATGGTTCCTTATGCATTTTGATTTGATTGTCATTTCCTTTGATAAATTGCCTTGCCATAAACCTATTGCTTGCTAGTTTTGTTTTGTCTTTTGTTAAGTGTGCTTGTTATTTCCTTTATGTTGGTTCTAGTTTTGATTTGGTTTGCTTGTTTTATTGTTAGTAGTCTTTTAGTTCAAAACCCCCAATTTATTGCTATAGCTTAGATCTTCATTCTCATAGTCTTATTGTGTTGATTCTAGATTTTCTTGGGTTCGAACCTCAAATGCTTTCAATGATAGTTGTTTAGCGTTTGTTGATTATAAATGTAATTGATTGTTTTGCACTTCAAAAATGCTTGCATCATTGACATCGCCAAGAACCTGCCGGCGAGCGTCCTCTTCAAGCAGAACGGCCATGCGTGAGAGCTGCAGATAGGAGGGGAACAATAGTGAGGTTATCGGTGACAGATCACCGGATAATTTGACGATTTAAAGAAAAATAAAAAAGAAGCCACCGGATTTGCACAAGAACTGATCGGAATCACAAAGAAATCTGAAAGGTTCGGAGATTTTGCTTCACCATCAAAGAGCAACCCGAGGTCGAGGGAAAGAGAGCAAGGTCCAACGCTGGCAAGCGAAAGCTCTATCGGTACCGCAAAACTGGAGAATGAGTGGTGCTTCGATACCCGTGCATGGGAGAGAAAGAGAGTTTTCCTTTAAAAAATTACTATTTCCTCGTTTACAAAACTATTATACCATATTACTAGTCTTGTTTTTGGGTGAAGATATTACTATTTCTTTATACTTTTTCATTTTGTTTTCCCCAATCATTCATTTTCTTTTTTTCGTTTTTTAAAATGAGCTGAAAAACATTAATTTATTCTTGATGAGTTACCATTGGGTTTACAATCTATAGCATGGATAATTACACAAAAAAAAACAAGGATAATTGCGAAAACATGTCCAAAAACTAAGAAAGAGGTTGATTCGAATAAACGTTTTAACCATTTGGTTCTCATCATTTTACCTTGAAAAATTGATTTTATTTATTTATTTATAATCAGCTACCAAGAGAGACTGAAACATTCGATAATTTCATTCAAGTTTACACATTTGAGGAGTTTCAATGACCACATTTTTTGGTCAAACAATTGGATCGACAACAATCTCGACTTAATGTTAGGCCAAGATTCCTGATATAGACTTTATTTTACAATCTTATTGATGAAACAAAATCCAGTTGGGCTCCTTTGTTCCCAATTTTATTACAAATACAACAGTCTTGTGCAGCTTCTGAGAGATGAAGACCATAACTCAAGACACAGATAGACAATCAATAGCAATAGTCAGATTTGGAATCATAAAACAATAGAAGAAACAAATGAATGAATCCACTGAAAGAAAAAATTTCACTCCACTTCACAGTTGATGGTTTTCTCGTGATATGTATATCTCAGTTTGCCACTGTGGTAACATTTTTCAGAAGCATTTCCACAACATCTTTGGAAACTCTGGAAGCTTCATTCTTCAATTGCTCGATTTTGGTATCAGTCTCTTGCTCAAGCCTCTTCACATTTGCACCTGAATCTCCACTTGTCTGTTTTCAAAGTCAAGTTTTCTCATCAGTAACAAGTGACTCAATATAATACAGTTATCATGGCTTCAGAACAAATTCTTTTTCTAATTTTACCGCTTCGAGTTTCCTCTGGAAACGATTCTCTGTAGTAGTTTTGTGCTCAGTAATCTCTCTTTCAGCCTCTTCCTTGGCTTGTTTCAGTCTTGCCATTTTTGCTGAAAATCAAAAACAACTACATATTCTCACAATTCTGTAAGTCATTTAGCCCCAGCTGGTAAAATATCTTGTAATATGTTAACTAAAAATCCCCAATGAGCTCAAAAGTTACAATCAAATGCTAGTCAAACTAAAGCATCATGTCATCAAAGTCATCGCTCTTAGCAAGAAAATTATTAAGATCCTAAAACTATATCATCACGCTCATCCAAAATACAAAAACTGTGGCTATCCATCAAGACATTCTTGTAGAAACCAAAAGAGCTATAAGATCATGTAACGATGAGTTAACCAATCAGATGCAAGGCCATTAGTGATGCTAAGAGTTTCAGATTGAACCATAGAACTTAGAATTACCGGTCCTAGCGGCATTGACAATTTGCTGAGCTTCTTGTTCAGCAGCAAGCAATTGCTGAATCCCTCCATGATTGGATCCCATATTTTCTTACACACCTCAAAAAAATCTGTTTGTCAAGAACAGTACAGATCATACAATTAATTTGGTCTGTGAGTTCCCGAAAATTAATGTGAGAAATCGAACACAAAAAGTCCAAAGTATATGAATTTCACAAAAGTCTAAGCATTGTTTAAAAAAACTAGATAACATACATGAATCAAAATCATGATCGGATCAACCATGAGATATTAGTAAATAAAAAAAATTATATTCAGATAAAATCACAAAAATTGACAATTTGATCTAAAGAGTCAAAGCAGATCTGTTCAAACCAGCAGCCATATTCCAGAACAGCAATAAAGCATTCAGAATCACAACAAAATTGAATTACGATCCGACATTGGAATCAGATAATAATCTAAAATTCCAAAGTTTGCAATCCATTAAAAAAAATCAGCTAAATGGACGAAATATGCAATATGGCCATCTTTTCAGAAAAAAAAGACAGAAAATCGTGGATACATATCCAAACCTAAAATCTAGGAGAGATAGAGAGAAGAAATTCACCTGCTTTGGCACGGAAATGGAGAGAGAGTTGGAAGACGAAACAAAGATCAAATTGAATGAATACAAAAGAATTCGAGATCCCAAATTGTTCCAAAAAACTATGGGCCTAATGAAACCCCTTATAGTCCTTACACATAAGGCCCATTACATATAAGGCCCAATAGTCATGAAAGGAGCAGCTTCTTGTTTTATTCTTATGTAAGACGGTTTATAGTGCCTGATTTGACTTATTAGTTCTCACGTCGTGAACTCGAGGAAAATGCGTTTGCCATTTTATTATTTTTGTGATGGTTTAATCATATGTGTCTAATTGAATGAGCCATAAGACTGGTTAGTAATTGCTCTAACTTTAAGTTTTTTTTTGTATGATCTATGCAGTGTGTTTTTTTGGTGTAAATTTTTTTTAGTATTTTTTGTGTAATATTTTATTTTTGTAAAACTCATAAATTTTGACTTTAAATTTTAGGTTTTTTATAGCAAAAAACATTTTATAAAAAAAAATTTAGCTTTTTGAAACAATAAAAATAAATCTAGAGAATGATTAGTTCAATTTAAATGTTTCAAAATTTTTTTCGCTCTATTAGAGCAACCAGAACTATTACCAATTATACTCATATAGTATACCAGAAATACATCTTCTTAATTTATAATTGTGTAATATGGAAACCACTAGTTAATTAATCTAGCATTTGTTGTTAACACGTGTTTAATGAGTAATTAATGTATTGTTAATTACATCTACAAATCTGTTGACAAAACAAAAAAAATTACATCTACAAATCTGAAAACAATGATAAATATATACTGCGTTATCATATAATCAGTTGAAATTCTACGATGCAACCTGTAAACTTTGAAACTTCGAATATTTTTGTTGGATATATCGTGAATCATTGTACTAGACATTTGACATTTTTAATATATTCGAAAATTCTAAGACTTCAGAGGTTTTATAATAACGTCGCCTTACATTGGAAAATTGACTAAATAACACATTTTGATATTATAATTAAGTCCATAGCCAAAACTCATAAACTACCACTATTTAACATATTTTTATATTATTTACTAAATTATTCTTTTAATTTAATTATCAATTTATTTTCTATTTTTTTCTTTTCAATATCTTCTCCCATCCTTCATTTTATTTATATTATATCTTTTGATAAAAAACTAATTCAAATTAAAAATTTCTCTTAAAAAAACATAATTTTTTTTATACATGTTAAGACTTAATTTTTTTAAAAATGACCAATAATTATTGTAAAAGCCAAATTTGTTATATTAAACATATTATTTGATTATATTCTATTTTATATAGATATTCTATTTTCTTTATACGCATCAATTATACATTTTTAAAAAAAAATTTCTCATCATCCCTCTTCATTCTCCTCTTCCTCCTGCCTCCCCTTCTTCTTCTTCCTCTTCCTCCCCTCTCCTCATTCTCCTCGTCCTCCTTTCCTCTCTTTTGCTATTGTTCCTATAATATTCATAGATATTTGGTTTATATAGTACATATTTATTTTATATTGTATAGTATGTCTATTTTGTATCAGCATAACTAATTCATTATTTTTGAGAAAATATCATCAATCTAAACTTAAAAATTTTCCAACAAACAACTTGTCTCATTTATAGTTAATGTTGTAACGCATAATCTACGTTTTCATATTAATAATAATTATATGATCATATAACAATTCTATATCTTATATAGTAATATAGTTTTAATATTGGAGTAACATATGTGGAAGATTTTTAAAAGGGAACTTTGAGAAGATAACTATAAAATGATTATTATTGTTTTGTATTGTTTGTTTTATATTCCATCTATTTTTTAAAGAGTGTTATTCTAAATTTTTCACTCAAATTAAAAAACAATGCTAAAATTCTTTTAAACCTCTAATTATTATGAGTAATAATTAGTTAGATTCCATAAATCTAATTTTGATTGGAGGTTTAAATTAAAATTATTTGTAAAAAGTTGCATTAAAAATCTAGAATAACATTTTTTGTTGATAGATAGACATTTTTTGTATAATTTCTTATAGATACTCTATAAGAAATGGAGGGAATATTATATAGTTGTGTTATATCATATAGTATAACAATACTATAACTTAAAAGACTACATTATAGTCTAACTTTATACCGTAGCAAATTCAATTGTTGAAAATAGTTTAAAATCCAATTTAAAGTGTTTAATCATTCTAACTTTTAGGGTTATATATAACAATTTATATAGTTTGAAATTTGTTTTACAAGTGAAAAATATTTGAAGTTTAAATGTTAGTGCTCTAATTTTTAAAAGAGTTAATAGGATTTTTTGAATATAAATGTAAAAGTGAGTTGATCAAGTTCTTAAATACGTATAACTATGTGTTTGAGTTAATTAGGTTTTGTTTGTTCACAATATATATTGTATGAATGATAATTAATACTTTTCTGTTAAAATATATTGCAGGGATAATCTTGTATATGTCATCTATTGTAATGTTCGAACATTTAAACTAGTTAATTTCTTGCTGATTGCGAACTCTTACATATTCATATGAGTCAGACACACACATATATATATATCGAGTCATCTTTTCATATATAGAATAGTAATCGGTAATACTTTGAGAATACTATATGTTACGTAGCCGTATGATTCAAAATAATCAACTAACATTATATATATATATGTTCAATCAACCGATAGCATTGACATTCAGTTAGTAAACGTTAATACTCTGAACTTGCAAATATCATTGAATTTATTTAATTGGGTTGTTGAATGGATAATATGTTTTGATATCAATATTACAACAAACTTCTCCTTTACAAGTATTGTAAATGCAGAGACCACGCAATGAATATACTAAGGTTCATACTCTTCCAATATATTTATAGTTAGATATTATAACCAAGTATCTCCAGATTCTATGAAATTCTAGTTATCATTAGATTTTGTAAAAAATACTAACACACGTCGGAAATTCGTTGGAATATCCATTACCATAAAAGTCTGTCGATATATTTTTTGACTGACTTATTTTTGACGAATTTATCTTCTTTTTTTCTTCTTAGTAGGTTCATGCAAGTATCTAACAATTTTTATGTTATAAATCCGGAAAGTTAAAAAATAATGTAATTTTTTTATCAACAATTATTAGATATCCATAACCTAAAAACCATACTTTAAAATTGTTTTCTAATATATTTATATGTAATAAAAAAGAATTGAACTTTTGATGCCAAATTACTAGCTGGATCATGCTAACCATTCAGTTGAAAAAACTCGTTAGAAAGAATTCAACTTTAATTTCTCTAGATCAAATATGTGATCTGTCATATTAATTGTAACACGTATTTATGTTAGATTCGGTGATTGAAGAAGACAGAGATTTAAGATGAATCTCTCAACCTGAAAAACACAAATAAAAAAGAAACAGAGGCGAAGAAAAGATCTTCTGAGCTTAAGCAATTTGCCTCACTATCAAGTGCTTGATTCAAGTGAGGTTTGCTTAGAGCTTTACTTCTGATTACTTAATCATCTTGTGCTCAATGATTAAGCCATTGATACATAGAAATGAAGAAAAAGAAGACTGACGAAAACCAGAAAAAAAGAAGAGAAAGCTTAGCTAGAAGGAGACGATGAATCGAGATGCGAGTCCATTGAAATTTATCTAACAACCTTATCCACTCCTCTTTGTTTTTGTTGCTTCTCCGCAGAATCTTCTTCCCCTTTTATGTATATATACATAGTTTGTTTCATCGTTATGAAACAAGTGGATCCGAGTGTTTGTACTTGTGATATGGGCCTTGACGAGAGTCAATTCAGTCCAATCGTTTTGTAATCAAATCCAACAATTTAAGCTTTTCGTGCATTTGTAAGATATGTGGAAATTCTTATGTGTGTAAGAGCAAGAAATAACTCGATCAAAGAAGCTTGTAGTCAAAGCAAGAAATAACTCGATCAAAGAAGCTTGTAGTCAACTTTACATCGCAAGAAAATTGTGTGATGGTGACTGAAACTAGCAATAATCGATTACAGAGAGACAATTTACATTTGAGATCTAAAAACAAAGAAGTCTATTATTAATATCTGCTTTCTTCTTCGGTGGCTCAGAAATATGTGGTTCAGGAATTTTGCACACCAAAATAGAAACAGTCTCTGTAAATTTGGCTTATCTCACAAATGGCACGTACACAAATATGATTTGCAATTCTTTCTAAATTTGTATCTTTTTTAATTTTAATGTTTTAATTCATCCCTTTATATTTCTGTGTCATCTCATTTGATAATTTCTAATGATCGATTTATATATAATAATTAAATAGAAGTCTCTCCATGTAATTTCGAAATCTCTAAACTATAAATCTGATGCTCTCGCTTGTTTTATTAGAGAGTCAGCTAATAAATTAGTATTGTAAACTTTCCTTTATCCTTTAGTGATGATTTTAATTTAATATATTGGTTGACAAAAAAAAAAGAAGTCTTACTCTACTCTAGTATTAAAAAATAGTTAGTTACATTGCATCTAATCAAGTGCTCAATTATATTTTGTATTATATTCTGAAATATAACCACCACCTCATGTTCCTTCAGTTTTTTAAATATAAATTTGGTATATACTATCAGATCAACTTTATGTATCGATTCTACTGTTATAGAGAAGAAGTACATGCTGACATCACTAAAAGAAAATTTGAGAAAACAATTGTATTAGTAATAATTTGTAACGTTATATACATTTTTGTTATGAATTTTGTGATTCTATTTTGTAATGATGTGTGACAAAATTGTTACTAATTTTGTTTGTCACGAGTATATTGTGATCTTTTTGTTATTAAAATGAATTTATGACATTTGTATTATAACTATTTACAAATTGTCACAAATTTGTAATAATATCTTTGTATTCTGACTAAATATTATTATTCCGACGAAAATATTAAGTAATTTTTTTTTGTAGTGCACATGAACCACATCATCATCAATGGCGTTCCCGGATAAATATTCATACAAATAAACTTGAGTGTGTATAAGAATTTAATGTTCGATAAGAGAAAGTTGAAAGCTGATGAAGGATGAAAGAACTTGAAACAGAGAGGTTTTCAGAAACCTTTGAAGCTTTTATTTGTTATATTTTGCTTAACATTTTTACATACTCTTCTTACGCTTTATATAGCAACGATACAATGTTTATAATCCAACCCTAGTGCTAGCTGTCAGTCTTATCTTCATTTTGACAGCCAGCCAATGATGAGAATCGATTGGATAGAGGCACCAACGTCTTCTTCTCTGTACTCTGCTTTTTCCCAGGTTTGTCTTCTTGTGCAGATTTAGTTTTAAGGTTGTTATGGTGTGATGTTGAAGAAGCTGAGCTGGCAGCTGATTGGTGAGGCTTGTTGGGCTTGTGATGGACCACGTTTGTTGTTTTTATTTCAGAGATAGTGAGCTGTTTATGGGCCATGGCCTTATTCTCTATAGCCCCCCTCAAACTTGGCGTAGGTGGAACATCAACGCCAAGTTTGTATCGTAGTTCTGTAAATGCTTGATGTGGCAAGGATTTAGTGAAGATGTCTGATATCTGCAGATGAGAGGGAATGTGTTTAACCTCTAAGGCGCCGAGAGCCACTCGTTCTCGAACATAGTGAAAGTGAAGGGCAAAGTGCTTTGATCGTTTATGCAGTGTTGGATTTGCTGAAAGGTAAACTGCGGAAAGGTTGTCACAGTACAGCTCTGGTGTTCTAAGAAGTGGAACTCCAAGTTCTTTTAAAACAGAGCTTAGCCATGTTACTTCAGAGGCTGCATCGGACATTGTTCTATATTCTGCTTCGGTGGAGCTTTTAGCTACAGTCTGTTGCTTTTGTGAGGTCCAGGAGATGAGGTTACTGCCTAGATAAGTGCAGAAGCCTCCTGTGGATCGCCGTGTGACAGGACAGCCTGCCCAATCGCTGTCACTGTAAGCACGAAGTGTACTGTCTGTGTGTTTTTGGAATGTTATTCCCATAGTGATGGTTCCTTTTACATAGCGCAAGATGCGCTTTAGCAGATTGAAGTCAGAGACAGATGGAGCGTGCATCTTTTGGCACACAAAGTTCACTGCAAACTGAATATCTGGACGAGTGAGAGTAAGGTATTGTAGTTTTCCAGCAAGGCTACGAAAGTAAGTTGGATTGTCAAAAGCCTCGTCTTGATATGTGACTTTGTTGAGTTGAAGTGGCAGAGGAGTTGGCGCAAATGAGCAATCTGTCATGGCTGCCACAGCCAAGAGATCTTCTGCATATTGTTGTTGTGAAAGAAACAGGCCTGCTTCATGAAAGTGAGCCTGAATTCCGAGAAAGTAGTGCAACTTTCCCATATCCTTCATGCGAAATTGGCTGTGCAGATTTTTCAGTAGTATTGCAAGAATCTCAGAGTTGTTGCCAGTGATGATCATGTCATCAACGTACATAAGCAGAATGATCATAGCCTTGTTCTTTGTGTAGATAAATAGAGAGGGATCTCGTATACTGCAGGTGAAGCCAAATTCCAGAAAATAATTACTGAATTTATCATACCATGCTCTTGGCGACTGTTTCAAGCCATAGAGGGATTTATGGAGTAGGCATACATGGTCTGGTTTTGAAGGATCTATGAAGCCTGCAGGTTGTCTCATGTATACTGTCTCAGTGAGATCACCATGGAGGAATGCGTTTTTCACATCGAGTTGATTCACATCCCATTCCATGATAGTTGCAATATGGAGAACTGATCGTACAGTGGATGATCGGACTACGAGACTGTAAGTTTCCAGATAATCGATGCCCTCTTCTTGATCATAGCCCTTGGCTACAATGCGCGCTCTACATTTGTCAAGGGTACCATCAGCGTTTAGTTTGGTTCGGAAAACCCACTTGCAACCAAGGATATGCATTTCAGGAGTTTCGGGTACAAGAGACCATGTTTCAGCTTCATGGCAGTTAGTTATCTCTTCATTCAGTGCATTATTCTAGCGAGGATCTTTTAAAGCAGCTGTTACTGTTTTTGGCTCTGGATAAGCAACTTTGTGAGCTAGATAAACATAACGGCGATTGGGTTTAGAGATGCCTGATTTGGAGCGAGTTATCATGGGGTGAGTTGCAGGAACTGGGACCATACTACTGGAGTGTAGAGAGGCGCTGTTGCCTATAGAAGCAGAATCTATGTCTGTCGTACACCCAGTACACCTCTCTACATCTGTAGTAGGCTCAGTGACTGTGAGATCTGGGTCGGAGGAAGGAGCTATAGGATCAACTGGAGGTGATGTGAGTGAACTGTCAGTACTTTGAGAGTCCACAGTACAAGGACTTGATGGTGTAGAGATTGTTGGAGGAAGGGGAGCATAAACAGGAAGATTTTGAGGCTGGATGATGTGGTTGAGAGGTGTAGTATCGCTTTGAGTGTGTGTATTTGTTGGCATCTGAGAGACAGAATGAGATGTGGAAGGACTGTGATAAGCTTGGCCACGATACCAAGAGGTAAACATTGGTGTTTTGTTGTCTTGATGATCATCAAATGTGGCAAAGGGAAACACTGTTTCTTCAAAAAGCACATGTCTGCTGATGAAGACTTTTCCCGTCGAGAGTAGGAGACATCTGTAACCTTTGTACTTCTCATTATAACCGAGAAACACACATGGTAATGACCTAGGATCAAATTTGGTTGCCGCATAGTCTCTAAGCATCGGGAAGCAAGAACAGCCAAAGACTCTTAGAGAAGTGTATTCAGGTTTCTTACCAAAAAGACATTCATAGGGACTGCAGTTTGTGTCTAAAACAGAAGAGGGAAGCAGATTACTCAGATAATTTGCAGTAAAAAAAGCTTCAACCCAATACTTTTGAGGTACCTTGCTTTGAAACATCATAGAAAGTCCCAATTCAGTAAGATGTCTATGTTTTCTTTCAGCTAATCCATTTTGTTGTGGTGTATGAGGGCATGAAATGAGTTGTTGTATTCCAGAGTTACTTAGATGAGTAATGAATTTTGTACTTGTGAATTCCCCACCACCATCGCATTGAAAGGCACCTATCTTTGATTGGAACTGATTTTCAACTAAGGCTTGAAAAGCAATGAAGATTGAGAAGAAATCTGATTTAAGCTTCAAGGGATAAAACCAGCAAAACCTTGAGTAGTTATCAACAAAAATCACATAGTATCGAAATCCTTGAACAGAAGTAATAGGAGCAGGTCCCCAGAGATCACAATGGATTCTCTGTAATGGTCTAATTGCAACTGATAAAGACGAAGAGAAAGGTAAACGTGAGCTTTTTCCAAGCTGACATGCTTCACACAGTGTCTTGGAGCTCTTATTCACGGTGATAGCTTTGGTCTTGGATAGTGCTGAGAAAATCTGAGAGTTTGGATGTCCCAATCTCATGTGCCAAATGGCATCTGAGGCTGCACATTGGCGAGAAGAATAGAACACACTGATGGGAGAATCCTCAAGCACATAAAGACCCTTTTTGTTACTTCCCAGAACCAGCAACCTCTTTGTTTCCTTATCATTGACACGCACAGCATCAGAATCAAACTCAAAGGAACATGGATAATCTTTGGTTAGTTTGGACACAGACAATAGTGATTTGGCAATTTTAGGACAAACCAAAACATCTTTAAGTGGAAGATTACCTGAGGTTGATGTTATATTTGCTGAGCCAATGTGAGTGATTGGTAAGTACTCACCATTACCAACCATGACAGAATCTGAGCCACCATATGACTGAAATTGTTGCAGATTGTGTGGTGAGTTGGTGACATGTGCAGTAGCACCAGTGTCAGGATGCCATTCATTGCCAGTGTGGTCAGCAACTTCTGTGATATGCATTGCTGTCATAGCGGTTGGTAGATCTTCATACTGGTAGCTGTTATTGAACTTGTGCCAACATTTTAGTGCAGGATGGCCTCTTTTTCCACATATTTGGCATTCAACATCACGATGAGGATTATGAGATTCTGCAGTATTGGAGTTGGTGATCATTTGCTGATGGAAACCTCTTCCTCTTGTGGAATAACCACGGCCACGATTGTTGTAGCCTCTTCCTGACTCGTTTCCTCTTCCTCTGAAGCTGCTGTTGTTGTAATGACCCGAGATACTTGACCGAGACACATTAAAGGCTAAGTGAGGAGTAACATCAGGGATTTCATAGCTTATCAGTCTATCATCATAACCATTTAATCTTGGCACAACGTCTTCAAACAATGGTGGTGTATAACTGTCCAGAGAGGCTTCAATAGTGGTTTTAATAGGTTCATACTCTCTTCCCAGACCATTAAGGGCAGCAAATATTTTCATTCTTTCATTAACTGGGTTTCCAATGGAGGCTAGTTGATCACAAATACTCTTTATTTCCCTTAGATAGTTATCCATTGTTTTGTCAGCTTTAACAATGTTTTGAAGTTTTCGTTGCAGTTCGAAAAGACGTGCCGATGAGACTCTGTTAAAATATCGAGATAGAGTATCCCAAACCTGTCGAGATGTGGATGCGTTGATGACGATGCTTAATATTTCCTCCGACAGAGTCCCCAAAATCCATGAGCGTACGATTTGATCAGATCTGGACCAGGCTATAAAATCTGGGTTTTGAGCTTCATTTGTATGGCCTTCAATGTTGGGAACATGTATCGTTGGAGCAGGTTGAGCTGTATCTCCTGTGACGAATCCGAGAAGATTTTGGCCAGAGAGATAGCATTCAAACTGTGTTTTCCACAAGATGTAGTTTTTCTCGGTAAGCTTGATTGTTACGCTATTAACTATGTTTAGAGTGTGATGTGTATAAAGCTCTAAAGATCTATCCATGGTGCTCTGATACCATGAAAGAACTTGAAACAGAGAGGTTTTCAGAAACCTTTGAAGCTTTTATTTGTTATATTTTGCTTAACATTTTTACATACTCTTCTTACGCTTTATATAGCAACGATACAATGTTTATAATCCAACCCTAGTGCTAGCTGTCAGTCTTATCTTCATTTTGACAGCCAGCCAATGATGAGAATCGATTGGATAGAGGCACCAACGTCTTCTTCTCCGTACTCTGCTTTTTCCCAGGTTTGTCTTCTTGTGCAGATTTAGTTTTAAGGTTGTTATGGTGTGATGTTGAAGAAGCTGAGCTGGCAGCTGATTGGTGAGACTTGTTGGGCTTGTGATGGACCACATTTGTTTTTTTTATTTTAGAGATAGTGAGCTGTTTATGAGCCATGACCTTATTCTCTATAAAGGAATCAAATCCTTTGAATTAACCATTTCTTTTTAAGTGGATAGAAGATAAAAGTCTTTGGAAACTTTTTTAGCTATGTTCTTCAAAATCTCGTACTAATTTTTGTGGTTAAAGTCTTTATTTTTATTGTTGAGCAATGGTAATTTGTGAAAGTTGATCGATTACTCGAAAAATATTATTAAAATAAATATTATATTTAATAATTTTCATATTTAATAATCATCAATTATTATTGTATATCAAATTTTTTATTTTTTATTTTTTTGTCAACACTGGTCACAACTGGCCGGTCCAATAATTAAGTTCTTATATAATATAGGCAATGAGAGTTGATCCCTGGATGTATAATTGCGCATATCTTTAATGGACTTATTACCTGCCACTAGATTAAAAGTCAAATGTAATTTTTGATTTTATATTTAAATAACTTCTAATTAATTAATTAATTAATTTATTCGTAAATATTATTATTATAAGAATTTTTCTATTATAAAGTAGAAAATTTAGGAAAATATATATTATCTTCTCTGAGATATTTTCACCTTCTATGTCATTGTTCACACAATTGTTGTCTAAACCTGCATGAACATGAGCTTTAATGAAGGAAAAAAATAAAAGTATCTAATTTTTTTAAAATATATGCCTAGGTTAAATGGAGCAACAAATTTTTTACAAATTTTTTCATAATTTATTTGTGATAGGGTGAGCTTTGATTTGATTTTAAATATTTTTTCTAGATTTTTTTGATCCATCATTAGAGAGTTTTTATAATTTATGGCAACGGATGGCCAAGATCTCTCATGAGGATCGCATGAAAATCATAGGTTAATTTTAACCTATAATTTTTTTACCAAAATAATCCTCTGTATTAAATGCGCTCTTCTTTTTTTTTCAAAAGAAATTTTCTAGATTGGTCCAAATAAATGAACATTTTGAAGAAGATCCCAAATTGTATTCCCACTTTAAAAACATGTAATCATATGATTTGAGTTCATAAAATGAAAGAGAATGAATGGCCAATATGGATATATGACGATGTGATGGTTGGAAATGGAGCAAGTCGTCTTCTAATTTGTGTTCAATTCCTATTAGGAAGAAAGTTCCATATTGTTCGTTTGTGTTTCTGGTTCGATTTGATTATAACAAATAAAGATAGGTGAGTCAAATTAATTTTGTTAAACTAGCTCATTCGTAAAATTAGTCACGAGGAGATATTTTGTCAAGTGGTTCAAATCAATCTAGTATTTTCTTTCGAAATTTGGTTTTATGTAGTTGCATAATTTTCTGTATAATGGAGTTTAGAGAGTTGTATTGTGATGACTTAGAGAAAAATAGTGGATAATTTAAATTGGTATTAGTTAGTTAGTTACATTACAAAAACCCCAATCCGACGTTGACATAGATTACAGTATAAAAACAAAAAGAATTCAAATCATACAATCGAAAAGGTGCATATTAATCATTTTTACTAAATGTGCATATTAATCATTTTTACTAAATGTGCATATTAACTATTCTTTTTTATTATTATATGTACCTATATCAAATTATCAATTATAGTCGGTAACCCTTAGCGGTATGATTTAACAACTAACTTTAGTATTAAGAATTCGATTATTCCATACTACATATTTTAGATTAAAACTGAATTTTAGAGAATAATTTTAAACTATGGATCGGACATTGATAAAACAAGTCAATCACAATTGGTAAATAATTAGTATTTAATTAGTCTTTTGAAATGAATATAAGATGTATAAACAATCTATATCCCTTAGTGAAAACTAACACAGTAACTGTTCTCCATTTGACTAATTTAATTCAAATTTAAAACCATATAGTAATGAATGCTATTTGAATATTAATAATTTTCATATGGTAAGAGAGTGATTAGTCTCATAAAACACGTCCAAATTCAGAATCCTTCGTCAGCATTCTATAACAAAATGAAATTGTTCATTGCCAACCGTATGACTCAAGATAAGTGTGTTTTATTTGGTTAGTCTCCCGCCAACGAGGGGCATTATCGGTATTTTGGTATACTTCAGGCTAAATAAAGACTCTTAGAAATTGCCAGATACTTTTAGGGCTGTTAATCATTATCCGTTATCCGCCAGATATCCGTATCCGTATCCGAAATTTGATCCGTAACACGGATATCCGGACTAAACGGATACGGATACGGATAATAAATTTTACTATCCGCCGGATACGGATACGGATATGATAAAATAATGGGCTGGATATCCGCGGATATCCGGCCCATTTAGGAAATATATATTAAAAAAAAATGGTGGTGATTGAATAGATAACCTATATTTGATGGCATAAATTTGCAGAAATTCGAATTCAATTCTTGTTCGAAATTTATAGTTTTAATTTTAGGTTTGTCGGTTCTATAGTTATTTCAATTATATGAAATCTCTACTAGTATTATTTCGAAAATTTCAATCATTTTTAAATATAAATGTTTAAGATAATATGTAAGTGATCGATATGTGAGATTTGTCAAAAAAAAACATAAACTACTGCAAAAATTTTAGGAAACAAAATTTTCTACGTGCTATTTCACTTGACTCCTTAATATATATTTTTAACATAAACTAAATGGGCCGGATACGGAGCGGATATCCGGTCCATTTAGGAAATATATATTTAAAAAAAAAAAAATGGATATCCGGTTTTTAACGGATATCCGGACCACGGATATCCGGCCCTTCCGGATACGGATACGGATAACGGATTTTACTATCCGCCGGATACGGATACGGATATGCCAAATTGGGCCGGATATCCGCTCCGTAATACCCCTAGATACTTCATCCGCGTCGTACTCCCACTTAAGGCTTAGGCCTCTCGAAAAATTCAGATCGGAAAAAAAATTCAATCTCCATCTGATCATCATCGTTTTCAGACATATATATTTATATATCGAAATCTCGTATATTTTGATCTCTGTTTGGTTACCCTTGAAAGTTTATCCTAATATATTGTTTGTGAGGTTTTTCTTCTATGTTTATTATGAAATTCATTGTGAGATACTGAGATCAATAAAAAAAACACAAACCTCAAATTTTATAATTCGTGATTATTTTTAATTAAAACTAATTCAGATCCAAAGACATGGGAACAGATGATACAACGTGTCCAGGACCAATGAAAGCTACCTCTAATGGAGTGTTTCAGGGAGAGAATCCTCTGCATTACGCTTTGCCTCTTCTCATTCTCCAGATCTGTATTGTTCTTCTTCTCACTCGTGTTCTTGCTTTTCTCCTCCGTAGTCTCCGGCAGCCACGTGTCATCGCCGAGATTGTCGTATGTTTCCTTATATTTTTTCTTTTTAATTATTATTATTATTAATCAAATCTTTTAATTCCACTTTGGGATCTAATTTAAAGTCGAATAGTTTATTCTAAGTTGGATCAATAATTCGATAACGTTAAAGGACTCTTTGTGGAAATAAAACATTAATAAACTTTTAGACTTTTCTCCGATTAGACTTAGTCGTCGTGCCTATTTTGGGTTAAATGGGCGAATCCGCATAACCTACAGTCATAAATATGGTAACCCTAACCCATCTAATTTTATAACTACAAGTTATACGAGTTCTGCGTAAGCTTTTTAATTATGCTTATATTTTAATATATAAAATAAAATTTAAACAAAAATATATTATAAAATAGATTATAAAACCATAAGATGCACCATCTATATAGTTATGAAATATTTTAAATAATATAATACATAAATTTGATAAATAAAAGAATAAAATTATTTGTTAACTTAACATTATATATTACATGACATTATAATTTTTTATTTAATTTGATTATTTATAAATTTTAATTATTTTTGTAATTTTTATATGTCTATGGATCGGTCCGTTAACCAAATGGTCAAATCCGCATTAATTTGTTGTCAATGACGGACTAATCTGCAAAGCCCGTTTTTTATTTAGAAATAAAATATATAACCCTAATCCGTTCCAAGCATAATCCGTGAGTTTAAACTTCACATTGGGGTGTATATATAGATTTAATTGAAAGATTTAAAATTGATTAGTCGTGTATATATGCTTACTTTTCTTACTAAATGACTAGACAAATACACTTTAAACATATATCATTGATTATTACTAATTTATAGTAACTTTTTACATTTTTTTGGAAATATAATTTGTGTTTTATGTTGTTTTCAGGGTGGAATATTACTTGGACCATCAGCTTTCGGGAAAAGTTCAAATTTTCTAAACACAGTTTTCCCACCAAAGAGTTTAACGGTTCTAGACACTTGCAAACTTGGGACTCATCTTCTTCCTTTTCCTTATTGGTTTCGAGCTACTAAATCTCTCAAGCGAACCGGAAAGAAAGCTCTCTCAATTGTTCTTGCTGGTATCACTTTCCCTTTTATCTTAGGCATTGGAACTTCGTTTATTCTTCGAAGTTCCATATATAGCTAATGGAGTCAGTAAAGCTCCTTTCCTTATGTTCATGGGTGTTGCTCTTTCCATCACTGCTTTTCCTGTCTTGGCTTGTATATTAGCTGAGATTAAGCTTCTTACAACTGATGTTGGGAAGATCGCTTTGTCGGCTGTTGCGGTCAATGATGTTGCACCTTGGATTCCCTTGCTCTAGCTGTGGCTCTCTCTGGTGATGGGAACTCTCCACTTACAACTCTATGGGTGTTTCTCGCCGGTTCTGGGTTCGTTGTGTTCTGTATCTTTGTGGTGCAAACAAGAATTAAGTGGATTGCTAAACGTTGTCCTGAAGGAGAGCCCGTTAATGAACTTTACGTGTGTATCACGTTAGGTATTGTTCTTGCTGCTACCTTCATCACTAACTTGATTGGGATCCACGCTTTGTTCGGTGCATTTGTGATCGGAGTTATTTTCCCTAAAGAAGGTCATTTCGCGAATTCTTTGGTCGAGAAACTTGAGGATCTTGTGTCAGGTATTTTCTTGCCAGTTTACTTCGTCTCGAGTGGTTAGAAGACGGATGTGGCGACGATACAAGGAGCTAATTAAATCTTGGGGGCTCTTGGTTTTGGTTATCTTTAATGCTTGTTTTGGTAAAATCGTTGGTACAATCGTCGTTTCCCTTTACTGCAAAGTTCCTTTTGACGGGTCTTTAGCTCTTGGTTTCTTGATGAACACGAAAGTTCTTGTTGAGCTCATCGTCCTCAACATGGGTAAAGACATAGGGGTTAATTAAGCTCATACATTCTAAAGTTCATATAAGCCAAATATGATTATATTTTACCCATTTAGTTAAACTTTTGATGTGTTTTTACAGGTTTTGAATGATCAGATTTTCGCTATAATGGTTCTAATGGCGATCTTCACTACGTTCATGACGACTCCTCTAGTTCTAGCGGTCTACAAACCGGGTAGAGCCCTAACCAAAGGTGATTACACGAACCGAACAATCGAGGAAACGAACAAGTCCAATAAACCGCTCCGTCTCATGTTCTGTTTCCAGAGCATAATGAATCTTCCCACGATTGTCAACCTTATAGAAGCATCCCGAGGCACAAACCGCAAAGAAAATATGTCCGTCTATGCAATGCATCTTATGGAGCTTTCCGAGAGATCATCAGCTATACTCATGGCACATAAGGTCAGGAAAAATGGACTTCCTTTTTGGAACAAAGAAAAAACTGGAACCAATAATTCTTCCGACATGGTTGTGGTCGCATTTGAAGCATTCCGACGACTCAACCGTGTCTCAGTGCGTCCAATGACTGCGATCTCAGCGATGGGGACTATACATGAAGATATCTGTAGAAGTGTAGAACGCAAATCCACTGCTATGGTGATTCTTCCGTTTCACAAACACGTAAGGCTGGACATAACATGGGAGACAACTCGAAACGAGTACCGTTGGATTAACAAGAAGGTTATGGAAGAATCTCCATGTTCTGTTGCGATTCTCGTTGAACGTGGACTTGGTGGTACAACTCGTGTGGCCTCTAGTGATTTTTCATTGGCTATAACGGTTTTGTTTTTTGGAGGGAATGATGATTGTGAGGCGTTAGCATTTGCTGTTCGTATGGCGGAACATCCCGGTATAACCTTAGTCGTTATTCGGTTTATTCCTAGTGAGGATCTTAAACCGGAAAACGTAAGGCTCGAGATAACAGAAGATCAAGCCGGTTCCGGATAAGGGGAACCAAAATGATAGATATAGAAGCTATAACCAAACTTAAAGCAAAGATAAAAGAACAAGAGAGTTCTAGTTGTAATTTAGACTCGGAGATTCAAATCATTTACGAAGAGAAGATTGTGAAATCTGACAAGGAAGTTTTCGAGGCTATCAAAAAATATTCTAGAAGCAATCTTTTCTTGGTGGGGAAGTCACCAGAAGGTTCAATGGCGTCGCGGTTAAACACAGTTGGAAGTGACATGTCGGAGCTTGGACTAGTTGGGAATTTGCTAACATCAAGTGAACATGTTTCAACATCAGCTTCTGTGTTGATGGTGCAACAGTACATAGCTAGTCGTGTTACTCCAGTCATTGGAGTTTTAAAGAGCGTCACGTCGGAAGTGGCGCCGATTGAAGGTTCCGAGACTCCGAATTAGGAAATGTCTCTTTGAGATTCTAAGACTTGACAAAAGTCTTTTAAAAAATTGGCTTGTATAATAACATTTGTTTTATATTTTCATACGATAAATATGATTTCTGTAATTGATAAAGAAAGAAAGAAGGAATCATACTTATAAATTATATATAAAATCCATTATTATGAAGTCGAAAACGAAAATTATTGACTTTAAAGTTTTTGGTTTTTTTTTTTTTTAGCAAAAGACTATTAGTTTATAGTTAAATCATGTTAAAGAATCTAGTTTTGATGGAATGGTTTTTTTATTTGGTAATCAAATCCATGTTAATTCCTTTTTTATATAGTGCAGATAGTTGGTGGCTAATGGTTGGATGGTTTATGTTAACGTCTCCGGAGTAGAAAAATATTTTTTAGTTTTATAGTACTAGTAAGAATTTTGTATATAACAAGTAACAAAAAATGTTTCACCTTTTTTTTATAATTCATTTAATACATTTGAATGACTTCTTATTTTTAGAGGCTCCAATTAGTAAAAGTTCTATGATATTACTGTCTGTATTAGTATATAGTAAAATTTTGATATAAAAATAGAGAAAATGTTAAGTAAAAGTTAGATAACAAAATTATTGTGAATTTCTAAATTATTATAATATAAATATAAAAAAGATATTTTGTATGGGATCCCAAATATTTGGGACTCTTTAATATTTTCGTCCACAATTTCTGCTTCCTCATGCAATTAGTACTTGCAAAAATCTGAACTCAAATGGTAAATTTTGTAACATAGCAGTCGACTTTTTTTGTTACGATGAACCAGAGTCTATACCGCAAGATCAGGACATATATAGCGATTATGTTTTAGTTCACCAATTTCAAGCACTTTTAAAGCTTTGGACATTATGCTCTGCATGATAAGATCTTTGGGATGTTCCGTATGATGTCGTAACACTGTTTAGATAACCTTCTTCGACACGGGTCTCCATTAAAATCTGAAAGGGACCAAACAGAAGTTAGGCAACTAACTCCCTTTAAACTCTTTTTTATTATCGTATTATAAAAATCAAATCCTCTTGTCTGACTTTTGACGTTTGTTACTTTCTACTTTTTAAGTGTTAGGAGAGAGTTAGTGTCATATATTATTGACTTACTATTCAATATATATATAAGAGAATACTAATGTCAAATATACATATATTATGAGAAAAAATACGATTTTTATATGAATTAATTGATTACAAAGTTTATCGCAGAATTTTTTAATATATGTTAGTCTTAGACAGAAAGTAAAGCAATAGATCGGAATAATTGTTCTACATCTATATACTAATATACATTATATAAAAAGCAATAACAATATAAAAATACGTTATTAAAACATCTTTATGAATCATGATCTTGTTATCCTAACGATCTACTGTGGTTGGGAAGCCTCATATAATTTTGGTTATGTATCCAAATTGCTGGTATCACATTAATTATATGTCTTGTTTGAATATGGAATTGATTTGCAATCCATTTATTACTCCGTAATCATATGAATAAAGATGTAAAATATTGGTGTAATAATTGTGATTTTCTTTTGGTCAACCCAATTTTTCTTTTTTCGATCTAACTGATACTTTCGAAACAAAATTTTACAACATTGAAACATGTGCTGATTCTCTAATATACCTAAATTTTGATATGTAATTATAACTAATTAAAGAGTTGATGTTTCAAAGAAAAAAAAACAAATTAAAGAGTTGTTAATGATTTGAGAGTTTTGGGTAACGTAATAATTTTCAAGACAAGAAATCTAAAGGACTGTAATATATATATATATATATATATATATATATATATATATATATATAGGACTTTAACATATATTTTAATTTGTTTTGCATCAAATAAATATTTAATCCAATAATATTAGATTTCAATGTATTTTCTATTGACATAATTGAATAACATTGATTCCATTGGATTGCTAAAATGTGTAAGTTTAGATTATATTAAAAATTTGAATAATGCTCCCTAAGTGAACTATTAAATGGAAATGTTATTAACCCAACTACTTGGGATTTCAATTATAGTTTTAATTTCGAAAATCCAAGACCAATTTTCTTATGATACATATGAAAATGCGAGTTTTCTTTTTTAGCAAATACTTAAACTTTAGAACAAGAACTGAAGAACTCTAACTTCTTCTTTATATATATTTTTTTAATTTTTTTTTGTCAACCTTATTCATTGACTTTAAATCAACAAAGCTTGTCCATAGCCTAAATGTTCAAACTAGAGCTAGTAGGATTCGAACTCCTCACTTGGTGCTTAGCTAAATTAGGAACAAATCAACTCGATCACCTGCTTCTTTGTCCTCTTCTTTATACTTTAAGATTCTAAAACAAAAAAAAGTATCTAGATACTTTAAGATACTAAAGTCTAGAATAATTTTGGAATAAAATCAAATTTATATCAACGAAGAAAAAGTTTAATTAGGTAATCTTAGAAGCAAAGCTACAACGTGATTTGTTGATTTTTTGACAAGTTACCTTATGGACCGCATACTAGTTGATGGGCGTTCGTTTTTATAAGGCAATATTTTCTTAAAAGTTTTTTTTCAAATACTGGTTACGACTTATCAACCTATTAATCAAATTTTTATATAATAGAGATAATAAGACTCGATTCATGATGTACAAGTATGTCTGCCTTTAATGCACTTACCATCTGCCACTAGTCTTTCAATAATTGAATTTTTTTTCTTAATATTTTATTTTCGCTTAAAATTTAATTAACTTTCTCTTTTATTAGCCAACCTTTAGATGACTTTATGCTTTATGGATGGACTCACCAGACCGCTTTATAAGTTTAATTTCTTTGTTTTTTGCGGCAACAAATAATTAATTCTATCAAGAAAGTTAAATTATTTTGTACCTTCGTTACCACCAACCCTGCTTTTGTCCCTTTACAAAATCTTAAAATTTCATTTTCAATTTAATTTCTAAATTATATAAAAATTTTATAATTTATCAACAACCCAATTAGCTGATCCTTAAGACTCTTAAATTTTTTTTTTCTAATCCAAATCAACTCTCTTAATCAAAACAAGTAAATAATATTTCTATATAAATGGGTTCAAGCCTTCTTCATTTTGCATAACTCATTACTCACTAGTCTCTAGATAGCTAACAATGGCATCTCTAGTAGAGAAACAACTCTTTAAAGCTTTCTTCTCATTCTTCTTATTAGTTCTTCTCTTCTCTGATAATGTTGTTTCGTTCCGCAAAACATTAGATCCAAAGAAACCTTGCAAACATTTCTCCTTCTACTTCCATGACATCCTCTACGATGGTGACAATGTAGCAAACGCAACCTCAGCCGCCATTGTTAGCCCTCCAGGACTTGGAAACTTCAAGTTCGGTAAGTTTGTGATCTTTGACGGTCCCATAACAATGGACAAGAATTATCTCTCCGAACCGGTGGCTCGAGCACAAGGCTTCTATTTCTATGACATGAAGACGGACTACAATTCATGGTTTAGTTATACTTTGGTGTTTAACTCGACGCAACACAAAGGGACATTGAACATAATGGGTGCAGATTTGATGATGGAGCCGTCAAGAGATCTGTCTGTAGTCGGTGGGACTGGTGACTTCTTCATGGCTCGAGGGATTGCTACCTTTGTGACAGATATATTTCAAGGGGCTAAGTATTTCCGTGTTAAGATGGATATCAACCTCTATGAATGTTACTAATTAACTAAGTTTATGTGTTTTGTTTGAAAATTGTGTGTTAATCACAGAGATCATATGTTACGGATAAGTAATAAGTACTTGTTTTGTTATTTTGTTTTGGTGCTCTTTTGTTATTGTCTTATTGATTTGTGACTGATAATGTCCCAATTGGTTTAAGCCATAAACAAAATTTAATAAGATATTTGATTTTTCCTTTATGATATCATAGAAATGAAAAGTTTAATCTGCATAGAGTAGATAGTAATTCCATATAAATATGCTAAATATTTTATAATTAGAGATACAATACTTTTTGGGTTTCTGTTTCCTTTTTTTATATATAGAATTTATGATTTTGGGATTATGATTTATAAATATTCATATACTAATTTCTTCATTTTGGGTCTTTTTAAATATAATTCTTGGTTGACAACAAATAAAACCTCTTCATTTTGGTATAAAGAATTTTACATTTTTTTCAAGACTTTTGTTTTGCAAAATTTATACCAAGTAGGCACTTTGAACAACTTTTTTTCCTCTTGTTTTTCCAAATAATAAATTTGAGATACTGTAACTTTCTCCTTTCAACAAATACAGTAAACTTTTTGTTTGGTCAAACACATATTATAAGACTTCAATTCGATCTATAAATTAAATACATGAACTAAAAACATAAAATTAGAAAAATGTTTATGATGAAGTGATTGAGTGTCATTTTCGCTGTATTACTCATCCGAATTCGATTTCAAAGAGTCGCGATTGCCTAGTTGTTAAAATTTCAAGGGAGGAATTAGTTATCGATTGGGTATGAAATTTGAAACTAATACAATAAAGTTAAGGTTGGTTTTATTGTATCTAATTCTATGACCAAATACTCAAGATCCCAAAGCGTTAAAGAGTGGATTCTAGTTGTCATATATGTTTCTTAATTAGGCCCCAAGTCTCTGTTGGCCCATTTGTGTTCGGCTGGTTCATTCAGGTTACTGGAAAAGTCTCGTTCCGTCTGTCCGAAACATGTTTATTGTTTGCCAAAGTCCTTTTCAGCTTTTTCGTTTTTGTTAACTAGGAAATTCGGGATCCGTGAACCCGTAATCTCTCTAGGGCGAGATACCTTTTCAGCTACTTTCCATTGGTCGGTTGAATTCATGTAATCCGACTTTTTAATTCTTCTCTTTCTGGACAATGATTGTTTAAATAATTCGATCATCTCCAACCACTGAGATTTTTCTATTGACTAATGGAGTCTGATTTTTATGGTCATATTGAGTGGGGATATTAACAATCTTATAATATCATGATATGGAAAAACTTAACGTGTGACCAAAAAAAGAAGAAGGAAAAGCTTAACAATTAAAAGAAACATTGATTAGCTTACTCCAAAGTTCGTACTTAACTACTTATGATGAAGATGATCACATCATTTTGAACTAAATTTCCAGGAGCTTATAACCAATTTAGTTTCCCGCATTAAAGTGTTGTCGTTTGGTTGGATTCATCTTTAATGAAATGATCTCAACAATGATGAATGTCCCAAAAAAAAAAACAATAGCAAAATATATTAACTATACTTTACTCTAGAAACAAAATAATTATACCGAGTTTTTCTTGGTCTAATGGTTAGGATGATCTATCTGATCCAATTGTTGATTAAAAATAATAAAAATTTCCAATCCCAATAACATATTAAAATATAATATTCAAATTTTTATTTTCTTCAAACATACATTCATTTATTTTCCATATGTAGAGACAGCAAGAATGTCATAAAATATGACCAATAAATTTACTCCACATTTTAGTTTAGTTTAGTTGAGAGGTCTGGCCAAAAATTGTTTTATTTTGGGAGATAATACTATACATATTTTAATTAGTTAGGTCAACGATTACAAACCAAATCCGATATATCTAATATGCATCACTATGCCAGAGAACAATGGATCGGATCTTACATTTTTTTCCTATATAAAATTATTAATATCAAAGACAAATTGATGATATTAAATACTCCCTCTATTTCATGTTTAAGGAATTTTTTGGTTTCATATTATAAAGTGTTTTACATTTTTTATGCAAAATTTAATGCATTTGATTTTTTGGTGATTATTAAAATTTTGTTTTCATACGATTAGTGGAATTATATTAAATTTAAATATCAAATAAATTTATTAATAAAATTTTAGTTTCTATTTTAAACTAAAAAATCTTATATAGTAATAAATAGTTAATTTTGTTCTCAACTGAAGATATTTTTTTATACAAACATACAGTTTTTTAAAACCGATTATATATATTTGAGGGTTAAGGGTTTCATGATAATGTATTCTCTTTCTATCAAAATAAAAGAAAAAGTTGTTTACGATGCTTTAAACCCTTTAATTTTACTTATATCAGCTTAGGATTTGCATGTACACAATTACTATATAATCGCGATACTCGTCATCGCGTTCAATGCATGTTTGGGACATGATTATCTTCTGAAGAATGCCTTGGCGAAAACGTTATGGTCCGAAAATTAATAACGTGGCCAAAAATTAGCCTACCAATAAAAAACACATTTCTATGGTCCATCAATCATCATTAAATATTAATTTTAAGGTGAAAAAGGTAAAGAAGAGAAGATTCTAGCATGATTAAAACAAATAGTAGAAACCATGTTTTTAACCATAGCATTCACTTTATAAACCAATACCAGGACAAGTTTTAGTTCATCAACTACAAACACAACATAAGGAAAAAACAAGTGAGACCTTTAAAACAAGAGAGCAAGAGAGAAAAAAAATGGCAACATCAGGAACATATGTGACAGAGGTTCCATTGAAGGGATCAGTTGAGAAACATTACAAGAGGTGGAAGAGTGAGAACCATGTCTTCCCTGACGCCATTGGTCACCACATCCAAAATGTCAAGTTTCATGAAGGCGAACATGACTCTCATGGCTCTGTTAGGAGTTGGTACTACACTTTGGGTACTCTTTTACTTTTGAGATCTCTCTCTCCTTCTCAGATTTAGACGGTTATTGATAGAATATCTCACAATCGAGTATTAGGAATTTATTGTATGATCATTACATCTATTATAAATGACTGAGATTGAACTAATAATGCATGGAACATATGAATGTTTGTAAAGATGGAAAGGAGGAGATGTACAAGGAGAGAAGAGAGATAGACGATGAGAACAAGACGTTGACGTTAAGAGGACTTGATGGTCATGTCATGGAGCAGTTCAAAGTGTTTGACGTCATTTACCAGTTTATTCCTAAGTCTGATGATACTTGTGCCTGCAAAATCACTATCATCTGGGAGAAGCGCCACGATGACGCACCAGAGCCAAGCGGCTACATGAAATTCACCAAGAGCCTGGTTGTTGACATGGACGACCACCTCAGCAAAGCTTAATCATCATCACCATCATCATGAGCAGTGAGCACTATCATCATAATCTATCAATAAGGGGTTTTTCATATTAATATAATAAATGGGGTTCTTGTGGAGTCATTGATCTATGTGAACTCATTGATTCTGTAAGATGCTTTCATATGTTGTTATGCTTATCATATATCGGGTTCGATATAATGGTTCTTAAAATAATGTATGTTGTTATCAATTATTAATCAACTTGTTTCAGTGTTTCTCATTTACAATTTTCATATTAGTGAACACTTAGTTGGTATAAATTAGTTATCAAATATATGTGGATTAGGCAAATTTCTGAATATAGCGGTTGAATAACTAACGAGTATATATATATCATGGAATCATATGATCAATTTTTTCGTTCATTAAATTATAGAGTAGATCACCTTGTCCATAATATTAGTAAGCCTTCGCAAAATCACTCATTTGTTTACAAAAGATTGGTTTATAAAAAAAATTCATATTAATTAGGGTGATTTACTCAACTAGTCTATTATGATTCTATCTCTTACTGAAATAGTTTAAAAAGATTGAAATTACTAGACTAGTTTTTTAGTGTTTTTAATATCGTTTTACCCCTGTTTCCTTTGAAAAGAATTTTTTTTTACGAAACTGCCATTAATGAATAATTCCACGTCAGCATACGTTATGTAAGTTTTTTGTTCCATGTTGTATATGATTATTTTCCATGTTATGTAGGTTTATTTTTGTTTATTTTCTATGTTATGTAGGTTTATTTTCCATGTTGTGTACGTTTATTTTCTATGTTGTGTAGGTTTATTTTCTATGTTATGTAGGTTTATTTTTCATGTTATGTAGGTTTTTAGTTGATGTTATGTAGGTTTTTAGTTGATGTTATGTAGGTTTTTAGTTTATATTATGTAGTTTTTTAGTTTATGTTATGTAGGTTTTTAGTTTATGTTTCGGCCTCTTAACTTAAACTGATCGTAACTTTCTCAATACAACTCCGATCAACGAACAGTTTGAAGCTACAGATTTTTGAGAGTGAGATCTTTCCAACCGTACCAAAAACACGACGAACAGATCAATGACCAAAGAGTTATAGCCCCCGAAAATAAGTCCACAAGAGTTGTTGGTTTTCATTTTTTGTTGTTGTAGGTTTAAGTGTCTCATGTTATGTAGGTTTACATGTTTCTTTATTGTAAGTTTTTTGTCAAGTGTTATAGGTTTTCATTTTTCTTTGTTGTAGGTTTTTTGTCAAGTGTTGTACGTTTTTAGTTTATGTTATGTAGGTTTTTAGGTAATGTTTCGGCCTCTTATATTAAACTGATTGTAACTTTCTCAATACAACTCCGATCAACGAACGGTTTAAAGCTACAGATTCTTGAGAGTGAGATCTTTCCAACCGTACCAAAAACACAACGAACGGATCAGTGAACAAAGAGTTATAGCCCCCGAAAATAAGCCTACTAAAAACCTACATAACATATACTAAAAACCTACATAACATAAACTAAAAAGAGGGAAGAAGAAGATGAGGACAACGGTGGAGAGAGAAGAAGAAAAAGAGAGAAGAAGAAGAAGAAGAGAAGAAGAGGAAGAAGAGATGAAGAAGAAGAGACGAGGAGAACGGCGAGACGACGACAGAGAAGATAAGAGAAGAAGAGAAGAAAAGAAGAGGATAAGAGAAGAGAAGAAGAGAAGAAAAGAAGAGGAGAAGAGAAGAAAAGAAGACGAGAAGAGAAGAGAAGAGGAAAACGGCGGAGGGAAGAAGAGGAAGACAACGACAGAGAGAAGAAGAAGAAATTTTTTTTTAATAAGAATGACATTCTTGTAATAAATGGATCATTGTGGAAAATTATAGACATTTCCACATCTTGTCACTATTCATGGATCAAAAGAAACTATTCTAGTAATTACATGATCATAATGAACTATTTGAGTAATTCTTATTTACCAAATTTTATATTTAATTTAATTTAAATTTTATATTTGCAAGTGACCTTTAGTCTAGTTGCAGACGGTAAGTCCACAAAGACATGCGTACTTGCACAACCAGGGATCAAGTCCTACCACCTATATTATATATGAACTTGGTTAATAGACCGGCCAATTGTGGTCCCGTATTGACAAAAAAAAAAGTTTCTACTTCCCGACAAAACTAACTTGATCACAACCATAATAAGGATATGTACAACAATGAATATAGATCATTGTTCAATGAATGATGTTACAGGTCCTTGGCCCATGCCATGATGCAAATGTTATTAATGAGAAATATATTCAACTACTCTCTATAGGCAAATGGCGATTGATTGATTATGGCTTCTTACAAATTAAAAGAAGTAGACCCCATGAATCTGATAAGGCTAATATGTGTCTCACCTTCCTATGGCTAAACCCTAACAACTTGGCTAATCCAGTCTTGCCTGTTATTAAATAATCGAGTGTGTTGTTCATTCAATCCCTTTTAAAGAAGTTAGAAGCTAAGGATGATTAATTAACGTCCCATGAAGGTTATTATATGTCATCATCAACGATGGTTTCTCGTTAGGAGAGACACTACGAGCTTTGACCTACCAATTTTGATGTTTTAAATTTTATTTACCTGCTCATCTTTATAGTAATTTTGAAAGTGTTGGAAATATTTGAATTGAGTTAGATGGTTTTTTTTCCGGATTTTTACAATTTTATGAGTTGGAAGTCCTCCCATGGAAGCTGAGTTTTTAAACAGATCCTCTATACTGGAAAAATCTAGTAGTATGGTCTTTTTATTCCGAAGAAAATAGTGTTAAACTATAATCAAATTTCGTATAATATATAGTTTCGTATAACATATAGTTTATATTCGTATAAGTTAGCTACTACATAAGACATATACGTATAAGTTAGTTGTGCCTTAAGAGACACATTTCGTATTTGTTCATATAGTTGTGACTTTAGAAAAGTTGTATCTTTTCATTTCCACAATCACATTGTTTCATAACAATTAATGTTTCGTTTGTAATCTATACGTAGAGCCGAGTCGTCTACAATGTATATGTACGAATGTAATACGTTTGATTTATATCAATAAAGTTTCGATTATAGTCAAAATCCCCTGTTCTCTTCATACAACCGTAAAATCGTCTTGATCAATCAACAAATAGAAGGAGCCAATTTATCTCAAATGGAACAGGACATTGGTAATGATCTGTCTATCGAAGAGGAAGGTGAAAGTTTTGATTTAGTCCATACCAAAGATTGCAAACTAACCAAGTGGTTATTGGTGTAGTGGTTTACTCTAACAAAGAGATTATGAGTTCAAATCTAAAAGAGAGTTATACTAAATAATTTGGACCTCCTACTGAAGTGATGTATGGACATCGGCCCAGAAACACTCAGTCATTAAAAATAATTGCGAACTAAAGCTAGTAATATGGTGAAATCATATTCCAATAAAATGTTTAAATGGACTAGAAATTGGGCTAGATGCCATATAACATAGATGGGCCTAATGGGCTGGCGGGTTTGCGGGCCCCATCCCGCAAAAAGCTTGCAAACTTTTGTTTTTTCTTGACCCGCATCTATCCTGCGAAAATGCGGGTTTTTCACCCGAAACCCGAATCCGCCCTGCAAAAATTCACGGGGTCTGCGGTCGATCCGCAAAAAAAAAAAAGAATCAACATAAACCCATGAAAAACCTGTAGGCCCCGCGGACCAAACCCATATTTTGCCCTAATTTCAAACATCATGCTTTTTTTTAATTCCAAATGTCACGATGTTCACATACTTGTAATTCAAACGTCATGTTGTTTTCAAAAAACAACACGATTTTTTTTACAGGTATCCGGGGGGTCCCGCAGGCCAAACCCGCAAAACTAAAAAAAAATCGAACCCACCCCACGAAACTCACAAAAAAAAGGTTCCAATTCGCAAACCCGAACCCGTCCCACGCGGACCAAAACCCGCCAAACCTGCGGACCCAATTACCACTCATGTATGCGGTTATATTATATAATCAAGATATTTGTCATCGCGATTAATATGATTATCATACCAACAACCCACATTAATAACGAGGCAAACATTAGCTTACCAATCAAAATCACAGTACAATGGCCCAATAATACTCATTAAATGTTTTAGGGTAGAATTAATGGTAAAGAAGAGAATTCTAAAATGATTATCAAATGATTAAAACTTAAAAGTGATGAAGCTTTCAATCCCCTTTCTAGCTGTGGAATTAAATTCTCCAGTATCTTTCGTCTCTTAAATTCTCCAGTATCTTCCTTAACAATGACAAGAGCTGTCAAATTTATTGACCCTTTTAATATGTTGGTTTACGAAATATGTTAGGTATAAGTATAACCATAGTTTCTGTAAATCAAGATTTTTTCTGATTTTTGTTTTTGTTTTAGATTGTGATTTCTGTCCAGGTTGATCGTACTAAGATTAAGACCTATTGCCAGTGGTCTTGTGACACCATTTGAAGGGCTTGGATTTTTTGGGTTACAGTTATTTTTAGGCTTAGGGATTCTTCTCCAGCTGAACAATTACAGGTTTGTTTGGAATTTACATACGCAGGAGATTCTTCCAGATGTAGTTTTGTGCTTAATTTCTTTTTCTAGTTAAGCTCATTTCAGTCCGTATATTATGCAGCCGTGTTTTAGGGGCTTCATCTTTGTTACTTGTTTTCTCCTATCCACTTATGAAGAGATTTACATTTTGGGTAATTCAAACCCATTCAGGCTTCTCAAGATTATACAGTATATATTTTCTCTGTCTCTTTTGATCCATTCTGTAATTCCTATTGCAGCCTCAGGCATTTTTAGGTTTGACCATAAACTGGGTAGCACTGTTAGGATGGGCTGCAGTTAGAGGAAGCATAGAGCCTGCTGTTGTACTTCCTCTTTATCCCTCAGGAGTCTGCTGGACCCTTGTTTATGATACAATTTAATAATTTATGCACATCAGGTATGTTTAACTTATTCTCAGCTTCAATGAACAGTATTAAAGAAGTCAATCTCAATGTGCACATATTTCGTCCTTTGTTTTCGCTTTAACGAGTTTCACCACTGCAAATTAATTTTCATCTTTTAATTCATGTCTCATACGAATGTTTTCATTTAGATGTTCGACTTTTATCCAGTGTCAATTATGAAGAAGAAAATCCCTGCTCGCATTCCTTTTCCACTTCATATTTACTCTTTAAGTAAAGAGTTAGCACCTAAAAGTCTTCCCATTTGCAGAAGTGAGAAAGGAAAATTAACTTGTAACTCACTCGAGAATGAAATAGCATATGTTCAGTATGCTTTCAAAATAGTATATTTTGCAACTTACAAACCCACAGTCCCAGCTAAGTTCAGTTGTATGATAATAGTTTTGACATATTATAGTTGTTAATAACTTTATTTTTTCATGAGCTAGAGCGAAAGAATCGGTTATTGTGTTTCCAAGACAAAGAAGATGATATAAAAGTTGGTGTAAAGTCAACAGCTCTTAGATTAGGTGATGATACAAAGCTTTGGCTAACTGGATTTGGCACATTATCTATTGGCTTTCTTGTACTTTCTGGACTCAGTGCAGATCTCGGTACTCTCAATAAACTTTACTAGTGAATTCTTTTGTGATTCCCAATTCCATTTACAGTCTTTTTAATTTTTTCTTATCGCTCTAATGATTAAGGGTGGCAATAGTACGCATCATTGGCCGCTGCATCAGGCCAGTTAGGATGGCAAATAGGGACAGCTGACTTATCATCTCGTGCTGCCTGCAGTGGCAAGTATGTAACATAATGGTTCTTCTTGCTCTATCTAAATCGGATCTGTGATATGCCTTGGAAAACTAATACTTTGCACAGATTTGTGTCGAACAAGTGGTTCGGTGCTATTATATTTAGTGGAGTTGTACTTGGAAGGAGTTTTTAATAGAGATAGCTCTCTCACAAGGATGATGCTTGAAGAATTGAAGTAGACGATAGCTCTCTCACAAGGATGATGCTTGAAGAATTGAAGTAGACTTTTGAAACACTGTAAGTGAAATAGAGGACATGGTTTTGCTACAGAATGGTCTTCTCCAGGACGGACAAGCTCAAGACGTGTCCGAGCCAACGAGAAAGGAACTGTCGTTTAGGTTTCATGTCTTTCTTTTCAACAAATTTGACTGTATAGTCTTTCAAAGTGTAATGAGCAAACCCGTCTGATCAGTCTAGAGGTTTTTTTTTTTTAGCTTATAGACTTATTATTTAACAGGATTGATGAGACGGGTATCACTAATTTATTTGTAAATCACAGGATGTCCCCCAAAATGCTAATAATTTTTTGGTTTTGATCTCTGTTTGCAGAAATTTTTTTTTTCCAAGTTCTATGCTTCAGTCTGAAACTCTTTACTACTAAAATGTCTTGATGCATAGCCACAGCTCATGCGCTTTAAAGCATCAGATTGTAATGATATAATGTTAAGGATAATAATAATCTTGTTGCTAAGAGCGTTGAATTTGATGGCATAATGCCTTAGTTGTACTCGTTGGGAATTTGATGGCATAATGGCACAATTCGAGGGTTTTTACTAGTTGGCGCTAAATAAATTACAAAATCGCAACTTTATACTTGAGAATGTGTATGTGTTCTTGATTTTCAGCAAAATTGACAAGACTGAAACAAGCCAAGGAAGAGGCTGAAACAGAGATTGCTGAGCACAAAACTACTACGGAGAATGGTCTCCAGATGAAACTTCAAGCCGTAAGATTTTAAAAAATTGTCCTGAAGTCACAGACAATGTGTTATTGCGAGTCACTTGTTAATAAAGAGAAAACTTGACTGTGAAAACAGACAAGTGGAGATTCAGGTGCATACGCGTGAAAGAGGGTTGAGAAAGAGACTGATACCAAAATTGAGTAATTGAAGAACGAAGCATCAAGAGTTTCAAAGATGTTGTGGATATGCTTCTGAAACATGTGATCACAGTCACACAGTGACAAACTGAGATTTATAAACACTTATATCATAAGAAAACGGAAAAACAACTTATTTCAAAGCGAACTTGCATATTTCAAAGCGAATTATAAGATCGTACGTAAATCTAATTTAAAAGCCTAAAATCTTTAATTTTCTACACGAACTTAATTCTGTTAGCCATTTTCTTAATTGAGTGTTAGAGGTGTTAGTCAACAGTTAATTCCACATTAAAAGACCGTTTAACAACAGAATCAAAAGAACTACGTGTTTTGGTCGTGTGAGAGAAACAACTAAAAATTCCAAAACCACGTCGTTTACCATCTGAAATTGAGAATAAAATATTTTGTCTTGTCGTTGTGTTCATTCTCTGCGAAAATCCAATTCAATTCTTTCTAAATTTCTCAATTGAAACAGAACAGAGTAATTGTTGGTGAAAAGAGTGAACTTCGAGTATACATAGTGCTTAAGCTTCATAAACTGGTGACATGTAAATGGGATTTGATGTGTATGCCATTAACATCATCTAGAACGACTTTTAGTCATTTATTCTAAATAAAACTATTGAAAATTGCAATAATATTATTCTAAATCATTTATTTAGCCATTGACATCATAGTGCTTTTAAGCAAAATTTTGAAACAAAATTTTTGTTTTTGTTTTGTTTGTACAGTTCTTCCATACTAGTATCTTTTAGTGTTAAAATTGGTGGTTATTCGTTAAGGACGAGATGGTGAATTTTCATATATTGTTGATGAGTTAAAGACAATCTACTGTAAGGCAGAGGATGTTTTAGACTCATTAGCAATTATGTTGAATAGTTTATATGGGTTTAGAGTTTGGTATAAATTACCTAATGAAGATATGAAGGAAAGAAAATCTCTATGTGTTGGAGATGCTGAGAACTTTAGGAAGATGGTTGAAGCTGCGAATTGGGTTAGTGTAGTGAACTTATTTGTGGTGAAAGAAGCTGACCATCCAGACGATGTAGTGCAGGAAATGGTGAAGTGGATGTGTTTGCGAGGAATATTGTGGAGGAGATTGATGACAATGATGATTTCGACTAATTGTCATGTTTTTTCAGAAGCAAGTAAGTACCTTGTCATGTATTATCAATTAATTGTCATGTTTTTCCAGAAGCAAGCAACTATCTTTTTTTATCGACATGTCATGCATAATTTTCTATTAATTGTCTACATTGGAGCTTTGATCTGTTTTTGTTCAATATATCTTCAAAACACAAAATACTTAGTACTAAATAGATTTTCTGTTACATAATTAGAGCACATGAACTACATAATCTACTACCATGACACTTTCACAACCACAACGTTCGATGATGCATGTATGTTGATTCAATAACACTGTTTCATTGACTAGTCTTAATCATTTCATTTCTATGTGTCTTAAAGATTAAAAAATATATTTTTATCTCAAGGCCAAACATAAGATAGTGAGATTGTGAAGAAGCAATTATCACTCTCCGATGATCAAAAAGTCACCGGAGGAACCAAATTTTTATATGGAACTTGGAGCTAATTCTCTCGATACAGTATCCACTCATTCTCTTTTATTTCAAAACTCAGTTTTGTATCATCATCATCAACGAATTCTACTTTTTTTGCAGGTCAAGAAGGAACAATCTGATTTAGGGATTAAGAGATGTTAAACAGTTTGTTAACGTGCAATTAACTGTTGACTAACACCTCTAACAGTCAACTAAGAAAATGGCTAGTTACGTTCATGTAGGAAGTTAAAGATTTTTACCTTTTAAATTAAGTTTACGTATGGTCCTATAATTCATTTTGAAATCGGCACCGCAGGTAAATTTCGCTTTGAAATAGACCGTATTTCCCAAGAAAACCATCGACTCTGAAGTGGTGTGAAGTAGCTCCAGTGTCTGTTGAAAAACCAACAAGCTACTCCTTTCATTAATGGGCCTAAAGTGTAATGGGGCCTGATATGTAATAAAGAGTATAATGGGTTTCGGTAGGCCTATGTTTTTATGGAAAACTAATATTGGATCTCGACGTATTCAATCAATTTGATCTAAGAGATCCTTGATCTTTATTTCGTCTTCTATCTTTGTTTGGATTTCCTTGCAGGTAAATGTTGACTTGGTGAAACTCATAATAGACTTTGGATACTTCGGTTCGATTTCTATAATTGTGGAACTTCACAGACCAAACTAAGAGAAACTTTTGTCAATGGGCCACAGACACAGCAAGTCTAAAGGCTCCATTCCGCCACCATCCTCCTCCTCCACTAACACCAAATCCTCCGATCCACCACCGTCGTCTTCTTCCGGACACCCTGTCAGACCTGCTGGAGAACGCCGTGGATCCTCCGGTTCCGGAACTGGTGGATCCCGGTCAACCACATCTACTCAGCAGAATGGTCGGATCTTAGGCCGGCCAATGGAGAACGTCCGCCGAACCTACGATTTTGGTCGTGAGCTAGGTCGTGGCCAGTTTGGCGTTACATACCTCGTCACTCACAAAGAGACCAAGCAAATTTTCGCCTGCAAGTCAATTCCCACGCGCCGCCTAGTCCACCAAGACGACATTGAAGATGTTCGCCGTGAAGTCCAGATTATGCATCATCTCAGTGGCCACCGGTAAATCTTTTTGGATTCTTTAATGGAAAATGCTCTTTGTTCGAATATAAATGTTTGATTGGTGAATGTTTTTCCAGAACCTAGGCTGTATTTCAATCTACAATGCTCAAGTCTATTATGAGATAACTATGTAGAAGAGGATTCATGGGAGTTGACTAGCTGATGGTCCCATGTTAAATGACTATCTGCTTGTTTTAAAAATATTATTTGAGGACTCTTGTTATGCAGGAAAATTGATATTTTTCACTTTTTTTTTTCCTATTCTATGGCATATATACCTGAGTTTTAAGTTGGTGAGTGGTTTGTAGGAACATAGTAGACTTGAAGGGTGCATATGAGGACAGACACTCGGTGTATCTCATTATGGAGCTATGTGAAGGAGGTGAATTGTTCGATAGGATCATAGCTAAAGGTCTTTACTCAGAGAGAGCTGCTGCGGATTTGTGTAGGCAGATGGTGATGGTTGTGCACAGTTGTCATTCTATGGGTGTAATGCACAGAGACCTGAAGCCTGAAAACTTTCTCTTTCTTAGTAAAGATGAGAACTCCCCATTGAAAGCTACTGACTTTGGACTCTCGGTCTTCTTCAAGCCAGGTTTAGAAGGCTACCAGAGGCTTTCTTAGTTGATGCTGCACTTTATTATTTCATTTGTGGATTAATTCTGCATCAATAGTCAACCTTTCCCTCCTAATGAGGTTAATACATTAATGCAGGAGATAAGTTTAAGGATCTTGTTGGGAGTGCATATTATGTTGCCCCAGAAGTTCTAAAGAGGAACTATGGACCAGAGGCTGATATCTGGAGTGCCGGTGTGATTCTTTACATCCTTCTCAGTGGCGTGCCGCCTTTTTGGGGAGGTACTGCCTTCATTTTTTTGACAAGAGATTTAGTTTAATGGTTTAGATGGAGGACCGTGGATGTATGTATACACACATGTTTTTCCTTTCCTATTGTGCAGAAAATGAAACGGGGATCTTTGATGCCATTCTTCAAGGGAAGCTTGATTTTTCGGCTGATCCGTGGCCAGCACTAACTCCTGGTGCCAAAGATCTTGTGAGGAAAATGTTAAAATATGACCCTAAAGAGCGTCTTACAGCTACAGAAGTTCTAAGTAAGACCCCTTCATAACATGTTTTGATGAATAAAATTTATGAATACACCGTATTTTATCCAATATTAACACGTTTTATTAAATACGCAGATCATCCTTGGATTAAAGAAGATGGTGAGGCGTCAGACAAACCGCTTGACAATGCGGTGTTATCCAGGATGAAACAATTCCGTGCTATGAATAAACTCAAAAAAATGGCCCTGAAGGTAATAAGAACATTTATTGAATCTGTCTTGCCATTGCCATAAGATTTTATGTATTCTTCTTTGAAAGACAATCTTTGCTTTTTGTTTGGCGTTTTAGGTTATCGCAGAGAACCTTTCTGAAGAAGAAATCATTGGTCTGAAAGAGATGTTCAAATCTCTAGACACCGATAACAATGGAATAGTAACCTTGGAGGAATTGAGAACTGGTCTCCCCAAACTTGGTTCTACGATCTCTGAGGCTGAAATAAAACAGTTAATGGACGCTGTAAGTCTTTCTATCACAAACCGCAACTATAGTTTCAGAATCCGTGTTTTCCCCTGCAATAATAGAATTGACAAAAGCATAAATTGTTTCGGTTTAGGCTGATATGGATGGAGATGGATCAATTGATTACTTGGAGTTTATATCAGCCACAATGCATATGAACAGAATCGAGCGTGAGGATCACTTGTACACTGCTTTCCAGTACTTCGATGAGGACAACAGCGGGTAATATATTACTCTTTAGCACTCTCTTACTCTTTAACAGTCTATGAATTCTCAATCACTTTTCTTGATTTGGGTTATTTAGCTACATAACAATGGATGAACTGGAGCAAGCCATGAAGAAATACAACATGGGTGATGATAAATCCATCAAAGAAATCATTGCTGAAGTAGACACTGACCGAGTACGTATACATTAGCCTTTTGGTCTGGTTCATTCATATATCTCTGTCATATGTTTTCTTTACACTTTTTTCTCTGTATTCAAATCTATAGGACGGAAAGATCAACTACGAAGAATTTGTAGCGATGATGAAGAAGGGAAATCCAGAATTGGTGACAAACAGACGCAGATGCAATGTGTAAAATGTTGGAGGGTAACAAGACAATCTTTCTCTATGTTTTCTCATCAGAGATCTATTGATGTTGTATGTTTGTTTTGTTTTTCTTCACTTAAAATTCTTTTGTTTCCTGCAATCTCTTTATCAACACATTATCCACACCATGAATTAAAGAAGCCATTTGCAGGTTTGTCTCATAATAATTTCATTTCCATTTTTTGGAATAGTGCATGATTTGGAGTTTAAATCCACCTAGAATTAAACCCCTGCTTGAAATTAGATTTTGAGATTATAATTCCGTGAGCAGATATAAATGATAAAAAGTCAAAAATTACAATGACATAATAGCGTCGATGTTGAATGTTATTTCATACGAGTAATCGGATCACTAGAATATGTCAAAAATTAAAAAATCGGATAGTAAGAAGAAAATATAAATAATTCGATTACACACAACTGAGCAAAAAAAACAAAAAAAAAAAAAACTCAAGGAAGAAGGACCGCGAGCTTTGGATCGAATTTTGTTAAAAGAATTTCGATCTCTGTAATAAACAACAAATGATTATTGCCATCTTTCCTCCCGAATCGATTCCGATTCATTTTCCCTGAGATACAGTCTCTGGTGTGTATTTTCTGATCGCCGAAGATCCTCCTAAGCGACGCCGCATCTCATCTTACTCGCGGCGGCTAGAATCATGGTATGTTATCTATTTCGTCGACCGCTTCGTATATCTTAGTCGTCATGAATCTTAAACCCTACCAATCTTATTGTTGGCCGTGCCAAATTACGATCGTGATCTCAATGGAATGTGGTCAGAGAAATATGAAATGACTGATACCGATACATCTCGATAGTCATTGAATTTATCTCTTGATACTAATTTTTCGGTCAGGGTATTGAAATTCGACTTAATGTCACTCCTGAAAGCAAAAATGCTGTGCATGATTCATTTCTGTGCATCTCTGAGCTTACGATTTGATTTGAACGCTACAGGCTTTCGTCTGGAATTTAGCTTCTTTATGTTAAGGAATCATGGTGTTATTTTTCCTTTTGAGCCATTGACTAGCCAACATCTGTGTATATGTGTGTAACTGTGCCCAGCCTGTTGCAATAAGTGTTCTGTTGTCTTTTCTTTTGAATCAGGCTGATAGGAGAAACAGGTGTACCCAGGTCCTCCTTTTAGCGTATCAGAGTTTTGGCTTAGTGTTTGGAGATTTGAGTATTTCTCCTCTCTATGTGTATAAATGTACATTCTACGGAGGATTGAGACATCATCAAACAGAAGACACGATATTTGGCGCATTTTCATTGATATTTTGGACCATAACTCTCCTCTCACTCATTAAGTATATGGTTTTTGTATTAAGTGCAGATGACAATGGTGAAGGTATGACCAGTGATTGCTATTTGAATCCATTTGTTTCTTGTGATACATGGGTTGGGATGTAAAATGTTGTATTTCTGTTTCAGGTGGGATCTTTGCTTTGTATGCTTTGCTCTGCAGACACGCAAGGTTTTCTTTGCTTCCAAATCAGCAAGCCGCTGATGAGGAAATCTCCACATACTATGGGCCTGGAGATGCAACTAGAAATTCGCCTAGTTCTGCTTTCAAAAGCCTTATAGAACAAAATAAAAGATCAAAAACAGCTTTGCTTGTCTTAGTATTGGTAGGCACTTCCATGGTAATTACCATCGGTGTCCTCACACCAGCAATTTCAGGTAACTAGGCAGTCCTTTGTTTCGTTTATGTCTGGTTGTATAGCATATGACATTCTTTTTTATCTTTTCCATGGTTTATTGTCTAACATTATTTTCTTGTAGTCTCTTCGTCTATTGATGGCCTTGTGGCCAAAACAAGTCTGAAGCACAGTGAGTAAAATTTTATCATTTTTATACTTACGTATCTAGTTTATATACGTTTACAACTTCCGTTATTGTTAATTATATTTCTTTACAAATGTGTTCACTGCTAGGTACGGTGGTCATGATAGCATGCGCTTTGCTGGTTGGACTTTTCGTTCTTCAGCACCGTGGCACAAATAAAGTTGCCTTTTTATTTGCACCTATAATGATTTTGTGGTTGTTGTCAATTGCAACTGTTGGTCTGTACAATATTATCACCTGGAACCCCAGTGTATACAAAGCCTTATCTCCCTACTATATCTATATATTCTTTAGAGACACGGGAATTGATGGATGGCTATCACTTGGAGGTGTTCTATTATGCATCACAGGTAATATGGTCAATCATGTTCTGAACATAGAATTAACAAGTTTTTATACTATATTATGTTTCATCTCGACCATTTTTCTAATTTCAGGAACGGAGGCCATCTTTGCTGAACTTGGCCAATTTACAGCTACATCTATAAGGGTATGTAAAGCAATTTTTTAGCTCCTTATAGAGCAGAAACCTCTAGAAGGACTTTTTCTGAGTGCTTTAGGAAATGAATTGTACATTTCGTAGAAGAACTTACGTTGCTAAAAATCCATAAACAGTTACTAATATCAGGGACTTATTCTTGACCTAGTAATAAAAAAAGCTATCAGACATTATCAAAATATGGTAAAATTGTTAATCTATATGACAGCCTCATTTGTAGCTATCAAAGATGAAAAAGCAATAACATTTTGCAATCTCATGGTTTTATGCAGTATGCGTTCTGCTGTGTTGTCTACCCGTGTCTAGTGCTTCAGTACATGGGTCAAGCTGCATTTTTATCAAAGAATTTTTCTGCTCTACCTACAAGCTTTTATGATTCCATTCCAGGTAATCATTTGGTCAATCTCCATTTTACATATTTTTCCTAGACTCACGATTTCTATGTTACCGTCACATTTTGAATTAATTCCACTACAAGTCCCAAAAGTATTATAACTTTTTAAATATTTAAGATGTTTTTGTGGTTTTTTTTCCGATACTCTCCTCTTTGCTCATATAGTTTATCATTATGGTCATATGTATTTTGCTCTTTTCATTCAGATCCATTTTTCTGGCCCATTCTCATGATGGCTATGCTGGCTGCAATGGTTGCAAGCCAAGCAGTTATATTTGCCACGTTCTCCATTGTCAAACAATGCTACGCACTAGGATGCTTTCCGCGTGTGAAGATTGTTCACAAACCAAGATGGGTCCTTGGCCAAATTTACATCCCTGAGATCAATTGGGTTGTTATGATCCTCACTCTCGCTGTCACTATATGTTTCCAAGACACTCGACATATAGCTTTCGCTTTCGGTAGGGGCTTAACCTTCCATCAAACTATAATTTTCATCTTTTATAATTAAGCTAATCCTTTTTTCTTCAGGGCTCGCCTGCATGACTCTAGCCTTTGTGACAACATTGTTGATGCCTCTCATCATCAACTTTGTCTGGAACCGTCATATTGTCTTCTCTGTCCTCTTCATCCTCTTCTTCGGAACCATTGAACTCGTCTTTGTGGCATCAGCTTTAGTCAAAATCCCTAAAGGAGGCTGGATCACTCTCTTGCTTTCCCTATTCTTCACCTTCATCACATACGTGTGGCACTACGGCAGCAGAAAGAAGTACCTATGCGACCAGCACAACAAAGTCCCTATGAAATCAATCCTAAGCCTTGGCCCGAGCCTTGGGATCATCAAAGTCCCTGGGATGGGTCTTATCTACACCGAGCTAGCCAGCAGCGTTCCTGCCACCTTCACTCACTTTTTGACCAACTTACCGGCATTCTACCAAGTCGTCGTCTTTGTCTGCTGCAAAACTGTCCCTATCCCATATGTACCACAGAAAGAACGGTACCTTATTGGCCGGATAGGACCAAAAACATACAGGATGTATCGATGCATTATCCGAGCTGGTTACAAAGACGTTAACAAAGATGGAGACGACTTTGAAGATGAGCTTGTGATGAGCATCGCTGAGTTTATCCAGCTAGAATCCGAAGGCTATGGTGGCTCAAACACTGACCGTTCTATTGACGGTCGACTGGCTGTTGTGAAAGCCTCAAACAAGTTTGGGACAAGGCTGTCTCGGTCTATATCGGAGGCCAACATTGCAGGCAGCTCGAGATCACAGACAACAGTAACAAACAGCAAATCGCCGGCTCTGCTTAGACTGAAAGCAGAGTATGAGCAAGAGCTTCCAAGGCTGAGTATGAGAAGGATGTTTCAGTTCAGGCCTATGGACACTAAGTTCAGGCAACCGCAGGTGAAGGAAGAGCTGTTCGATCTGGTCAATGCGAAGGACGCTGAAGTGGCTTACATAGTTGGGCACGGTCACGTGAAGGCGAAGCGGAACTCAGTATTTGTGAAACGGCTGGTGATAAACGTGGCTTACTCGTTCTTCAGGAAGAATTGCCGGAGCCCAGCTGTGATGTTGAATATTCCTCACATTTGTTTGATTAAAGTGGGCATGAACTATTACTTGTGAGTCTTTTATGTACCAAAATTCCTGTGAAGTTTTGGTGTTTCCAGTTTTATAAATTTGGCTATAGTGAAACGAAATGTTCCGTTTTTTCTTTTCTTTTTGGGGTAATATTTGTTGATCCATATATTCTTATTCTATTTCTTGGTGACTTATACTTGGTGAGACTCGCAAGTTGTAACAAAGTTGATAACCATAGCTCGGTTAATCATATTTTGGGTAGAAACATTTTAACGTAAAGAGGTTAAACCCTGCGATCTACTGCAAACAAAAGAAAATAAAGACGATAAAACCGCTCGGCTAGGTACATCTTTGAGCAGATAAAGGGAAAGGAAAAAAATCAAATTTAGTACAAAAACAGAGTAAATTTAAGAAAAATTGTCAGAAGTGGAATTTGAACCACGCCCTCTTCTCACGGGGACCAAAACTTGAGTCTGGCGCCTTAGACCACTCGGCCACCTGACTTTTGTTAAGAATTGCATTTAATAAATTGTTAATCATCACATATAATTAGTTGATTTCATATTATATATTTCGAAATCTTTTAGGTCTCGCTTGGTCGGCACCAGTCTATGAAGTTAACCTCAACACAACCTTTCAGGAAGGCACTAAGACCACTAGATTACTAATTTTTAGTTCAAAAGTAAGAATTATCTGGTAGCCAACTCGGCGGTGGGGCAGTGGCCGACAGAATCAGAAAACGTTATACATGTACGTTTCACCTTAACGTATAAGTTTATAGGTATACACAACATAAAGTACTTTGACTTCTGTTCTGATAAACAAAAAGTACTTTGAATCTGTCATGAGCAAAACTTGAACACGAGACTGGGAATTTCAAATATCTTAAAATTCTTGTAGTTATATAAAGAGTGTAAGAGAGAGAGACAGGAACATTACTACTTTTATATCCCTTGACACTGATCAACAATGACATAAACAACAAAACAAAACAGTCAGGGAAACTCCAAGTTCATTCACATGACAGAAAGGATCCACCTAAAAACCGCCCAAAAGCACAGGCTTCGATAACCATTTCACAACACCCTTTCGCTATCCACTGATAAACCTAATCTTTCTTCTTGTTCTTCAAAGGTCCCATTGGGATCTTGCTCAAGACCTTCTCATCCAACACTGCATACTGCTTCTTGAGCTCGATGATCGCTTTCTCACCTAATGGGTCGACTTTGTCTTCATACTTGTCGTAGGCAAGAGGAACTGTGAAGAGCAACACAAGAGCTGTTCCAACAGATTAAGATTTTGTCAGCTTAGTTCACTGAGATAAGAGAAGAAAAAGCACTATATGCGGCTCCGAAGATTAGGCATTACCTATGTATGCCAGTGTCAAGAAATTGAAGCAACCTCCCAAGATAGAGAGTATCCATAACCCGGCAATAGCCTATTCAATCCAGAAGGTAACATTGTTGTCAAAGATTAGGATAAAAATAAAAAAGTACAACTGCCAAAACGTTTCTACTTGATACATATGAAACTTACAAAGAGGAATTTTTTGAGATCCCTTCCAGATGCAATCTCACGAAGACAAGAGAATCCGCGGTTGATCTCAATTCTGAGCCCAGAAGCAAGCTGAAGAATAGGCTCTTCAGGAATATGAATTTCAGGAATCTTTGGTGGGGACCTGACAGAGAATCAACAGCTGAGACACGAATAAAGCATCACAGACAAGTGCATTCATTAGATTGTGGTCATTTGACTTACTTGTTAATGAACATGGTTGCATTAGACCATAGAAACAGCACAGCGAGAACAACAATCATCACATGGCAGAGCAGAGTGAGAAGGTGGTACTCCATCAATTCAAACAAAACCCAAGCGGCTGTGGCACCACCAAGTACACCACCTGACATCTTCTTGTTCTTCCACATGAAAATATCAGCAGCTGCAAAAAATAGAAAGAAGGATCAGGTCGTGCTAACATCAAACTATCCACAGAACCAATCACATTAGAGAAAACATGGAACTTGATATGGCACATACATTAAACCATACTATCAAATCAAGGTTTCCTAAATCAAGATAAAGTCATAGCATCAAAAACAACAAACTGAGCAGTTAATTAATTAAGTTTCCCTAAAGCAATAGAATCCATTTCTAGAATCAAAACATTAACTTAAAAACGGAAGCTCAAATTGTGACGACTAAACCCTCGAAACAGATGCCCAAAAAAAAAATCAAATAGACACGATGATCGATGCAGATGAAATAGTCAAGTACAAATCCTAAACCAATACGATGTTCGCAGTAATTTGCAGATTCAAAACACAGATCTTTACGAGTAAATCACCATTTTAGGAAAACCTAATCCCAAAACAAGATTTAAAATGAAAGTATCAGCCAAACAACACATATGAGAAACAGATCAAGCCACAACACAACAAAATCAATATAAAAAAAAAGAGAAACTTTTGAACAAATGAAACCAGATCGGAGCAAAACTTACGCTTTCCACCACCGAGAACCTTATGCACAGGCTTCTCCCTTCCGAACAAGCGGTAAACCTTTGATTTCATAGACGACGGAGAGGACGGAGAAGATGGCTTCTTCTTCTTATCGTCTTCGTCATCGGAAGATGATGATGACGACGAGGAGTCACCTTTGTTGTGGGTTTTCTCCGATATCTTGTCTATCAACGATTCCCTCTCCACAACCTCTACAGCTGGCTCAGGAGCAATCACAGATTCTTCGTGTTTATGTTCTTCCGCCATTGTTTCCGAATCGGTTTCTCGCAGATCTTAAGCTTTCGTTTCGATCGAAGAGCAAAAAGAAAAAACGCAGTATTTTAGCTACTTCAATACTAATACACCTTTTGAGAGAAAGATCTCGAAGCCTAAAATAGAAGAAAGAATTCGAAACTCAAATCTCGTCCGTTAAAATAATAGTTCTGATCTAAGCCGTTGTTTGGTTCGGATCCGAACCGAGCACGTTCGATACTTAATTAGAACCAAACCTTGGTGGGAAAGGAAAAAAGCCAAAAGGAAAGAGACATTTGAATAGAGAATCGATGGTCGACATATTACGCCGTCAGAGTTAACGGCTCCCGTCATGAGGGACGTTACGTGACAAGCATTAAGCTAAGTAATTGGGTAATGATCAGGTGTCACGCGGCTGGAGCAAGAGGCTGTATGATCGGATTCTTCATGGAAGGACACGTGGTCAAACATTCAGCCATTCGTATCTGTGTCACGTTCTTTCGGTCTGCGTCACAAAAACACAATTTTTATCCCTCTGTTTCCAAAATCCAAACGAATAGACATTTTACAAAAAGATTAGTTATACAGTGTGTTGAATATTCATTTCACCATTTATGTAAGAAAATTTCTAATACATGTTGATTAAAGTTGAAATAAATGTATGATCTATTTGATATTTTTTGTAACACTAGATCATAATTCGTTGATCTAATAGCCAATTCCTACATAGTTTAGTAGACAGTAAAACTCAATATGTACAAGTTCGCATATTTTAAATAAATTTACCATCTGGACACGAAATATCACTTGCATTTAATATCTAATTTTATTTAAATGAAAAGAGAGTTTTTTTTCAATTAAATGCTCTATTGAAAATGAAAAACTTGTTGAATGAATTTGAAGTGACAAAGAGGGGAGCCCAATAAGGCATAACTGATGGGCTTTATCAATAGTAAGCCGAAAGAAATTTTTCTCATAGGCCTACTACAGAAATAAGACCGATCACAATTAAACCACAATCAGAACGGAAAAAAAGAAGCTCAAAACCGATTAACTTTCTTTTTTGACGATATTTGGTCACTTGTGAGAAACCAGACAGTTACCTTGAACATGGAAGACGAAGCGAACAAGCAGAAGCTCCATTGTTCGAACTCCGAAAAGTTCTGTGCGCGAATTCTTCTTCAGGTTTTCTTTTACTAAAGAATAACAGAAAGCTTGGAATATAGATGCTTAATCTGAATTATAATAATGTATAAATCAAATGATTGGATCTAGTAGATATAAAATGGCTATACTGAAAATAATACCTTGACTTCAAACTTTTTTGTGTGCGTGAAATTTGTTGGTCGGAAGAGCAAGACGAGCTTATAGCTTGACATGAGGCCATATTTATTATACAGACGATTTGCCCTTTCTGTAATACAATTCTAACAAAACCATTTGGTACACATTGAGGCTGAATTGCTCTTTTAAAGAGAAATTCGATAAAGTTAAAGAACAACTTCATGGAATATTCGTCGAAACATGCTGTTGAACGTAAAATGAATAATGGGCTCATTATGTTTAAGCCCATAAATAAACCCATAAATTAGGCCCATTGGGATTTTTAAACGACAGCGTTTTATCAATAGAAACCTTACATTTCGGCGACTCAAGCTCCTAAACCCAGTTGGCCACTTCCTCTCTCTGGTAAACTAAAAAATGTTGCTCCGTCGTGTAACGACACTACCCAAAACCCTACAAAACCTCCGGTTATTCTCTCCGGCGGCGACAGCAGCTTTAGCGCTCGATCAGACTCAAGATACCCAATTAACTTACCTCCCTGGATTCCCTAGACCCGATCCAAAGTACGCAGAGACGATCTTGGCCGTTCCACGGTCTGTCTCCGGCAAGAGCATCTCAGCGAAAGAGCGTAAAGCCGGTAGAGTTCCTGCGATCATATTCGAACTGGAGGATGGTCAACACGGAGGAAACAAAAGGCTTGTCTCTGTTCAGACGAATCAGATCAGGAAGCTTGTGACTCATTTGGGTTACTCTTTCTTCCTCTCTAGGCTCTTTGATGTTGAGGTTCGAGCTGAGTTGGGTTCGGATGAGGTCATTGAGAAAGTCAGGGCTTTGCCTAGAGCGGTAATGTCTCTCTTAATCTTATTGACTGTGATTTTTGGTGCACATTGCAATTATTCATTTGTGTTAAATCTTTACTTGTTGAACTTTAGAATGGTGGGTTTGGATTATTGGTTTATGTATCGAGTTCTCAGAACCTCTGTGGTATGAAATTTTTCAGATTCATTTGCATTCTGGAACTGATGCTCCACTGAATGTGACATTTATAAGAGCGCCTCCAGGGACTTTGTTGAAGGTTGATATCCCTCTTGTATTCATAGGAGATGATGTTTCTCCTGGATTAAAGAAAGGTATTAAACCCTTAGCTAAAATTAATCTAACTGTATTTTGATCTTCCTTGAGCATATTTCTAAGATCTTTCATCTAGAGAAAATCAGCAAAAAAAAAAAAGACAAATAATTTTAGCATCTTAATAAGAATCTGAGATCTATGGACTGAGTAGCATCCAGATGAGTTAGTTTAAAATGCTTACACAGGAATCACTGTTCTTATTATGATTTTCCGGATATCATTTCCGTTTCTCGAATTGTAGGACTTGGAGAGATATTAACAAAATAGATGAGAAATTTGATAGAGTTGTAAGAGAGATAACAAAAAAAGTACTTCGGGTTGCTGCAAATAAGTAGCCATCTAGTCCTGTGTAGTGGAGTAGATATGCTAAAAGCAGGGTTAATCCTAGGATTACTTGAGTTCTAAAGTAGTTGGACCCTGGTTTAAATTACCCTTTCTTGGATCAGGCTGAGCTTAGCTTTGGTGATGACAAATAATTGTCGCTTCAAATGCCAATATGTTTGATGTTTACAAAACTTTAACTCGAGCAGGTATAATCTATGTTTGGACTTTAGGGGTCCATGACCAATATGCATGATATATCTTGGTTAATAATGACGCCAGCTTTGTTTAGTTGCTTGTAACTCTGTCTGGCTACTCTTTTCTAAAATCTTTAAGTTTCATCTCCCATAATTCTCTGCCACAATTTTGTAGATCACAGTCTCGTTAGGTTGCAGTATTGATTAACATTTCATAATCTTTTTGCAGGAGCATCACTGAATACAATAAAAAGAACGGTAAAGTACCTATGCCCAGCAGAGATAATTCCACCATATATAGAAGTAGATCTCAGTCAATTGGATGTGGGGAAAAAGCTAGTAATGGGAGATCTCAAGGTTCATCCGGCACTAAAGCTGGTTAAGTCCAAAGACGAACCAGTTGTTAAGATCGTCGGAGGACGTGTCTCTGATCAACAAAGGAAATAAAACGAGTGAGTCAAATTAACTGTGATTTTCAGTGCAAACCAAATATTGCTCATGCTTGTTTTTTTCCCCCAGACGTTGATGAAAAGTTAATGAATCGATCTTCTTAGGACTCGAGATCCTTTAGGATGAAGGTGTTTCTTTGTGTCATTAGTGTTGCCGGAGAGGTCTAGTTTCCGGCGGAAATTCTATCTTTTGAATTTACAGTGCAATTTTTGGACTACTTTGTTTATAAACATCTATAAATAATCGTAGAAAGGGAAACAAAAAATTCAATCTTTTCTATTTTAATAGGCATTTCCTGTCCTGAAATGGTGACATGTAAGATTTGAGAGCTTGTTCATCATCATCTTCATGGAACAATCTGTTTGAAGATGAACAGTTTTCTTGATACTCTTCGTTATCTTCACTTTACCAGTAACTGCTACATTGCTTCTTAAATCCACGCCTCTATTCAAATCCTCCATTAAACCTGGAACCGATGCTAGTAGCTTTGTTGTAACAATCTCAGCGGTCAGGTTCATCTTAACCATTCCTTTAGCTAGAACTTTAACTTGAATAGTTTCACTTCTTCCGATACGTTCTCCAGTCACCATCACTTCACCGTAGTGAACCGAAACAGTAACGTCTTTCACTTTAAACGACACCCGATTGCGATTACGTAATGAAATCTCCACCGAGACAGTAACGTTTCGACTTGTGTTGACTTTACCGTTGACGAAATCCAACGGTTGGATTAAGGATATTGATTCGACGGTGAGACTTGGGTTACGGAGATGGAAAACTGTAAGGGAGAGGACGATGAAGGTGACTGCGATGAGCAGAGTAAGAGACGCGCCGATACCGCAACATAAGATGAGTTTGGACCGCGAATCGAAGTGTTTGGCTTGGTTGTGGTGGTACTGATCTTCGTTGGGTTGGTCGCTGCGGAGAGTATAAAGTGGGGTTAAAGGTTTAGCTTGATCGTCCTTAGTCTCAGCCATGGCTAACTCAAAACTCTTGTATATGGTAAGTGAATTTTGGAGGTTAATTAGTTACAATATAGTTAGATACATGTATATATTATTATTTCAATATAATTTTCAAAAACGCGTTTTTTGACTTCTACTGATACTTTTCTTTTTGGACATTCAACTGGACTTGGTTTTATCCAGAATCTAAGTCTAGCCGGTTTACGCCGGTTGGTTCCGGTTAAGAAGGGGCTCTTGGCTATTCAACGTGCTTTTTAGCCATAAGACACGACCAATGGAAATTGCACACCAATTCATATCAACTGAAATCGACACTGGACTTTCTAAATTTTACCATTAATTTATAGTATGTACATTACACACGTTTGTTGAAAAGTGCACCAATTTAATTTGTTACAAATTCAAAAGTGTTCATGATTTACCTCTCAAACCAATAAACGCCGGTCAATTAATTTAATTATTATCGCATTTGTAAAGAGTTAGGTAAATGTTCATATATATTGACCCTTTAGTTGACACCAATTAACGTCATTGAGTGGAATTTTAACTATAATGGAAGGGTGTTAATAGAATCTAGCTCTTCAATATTACAAATGCATCCTCAGATAACGGAGCGTCTCGGAGGTATCACTTCCGGACAGATTTCCGATGAACTTATGGTACAAAACTATTTATAGAGTGGTAGCAAAAATTGTTTATGACAATGCCAACATTATATAACTAGCCCAAAGAGTTTAATAATTTCAAATTTTGGAAAACTATCTAGTGAAAATTGACAATATCGTTGTTACAAAAGTATCTTAAATTTGTTAAAATAAAATTATTTGTGCATATATGTTGTTGTTAAAATTCTGTAGCAAAATTGGTTAGTTTCTCCTATTGAACCCCCAATTCAGATTTGATACCCTCTTTTGAACCATTTTTGATATTTTTTTTTTTGATTGATATATTGAACCCGTTAAAATTAATTCTGGGTCCGCCACTAAATATATATATATATATATATATATATATATATATATATTCATATCAAGCCTTGCTTGTAGAGTCGCATTCTACTTTATGATATTGTACATCAAAAACAAAATAATTTTGTCGATTCCTACGTTATTATTTAGTATCTTTTTGGCTTTGTTACTACATGGACGAGAAGAGAAAAGGGCCCATATTTCCGTTATTTCCCGATTAACATATATATCATCATTACTCATCACTATCTATTTCATGATCTCCTCCTTTATTGTTATATCTTGACTGTTATTCCTGTCATTCATAAATTTAGCCTTATTAAAAAAAAAACAAGTATAAAGTATTTAATGATGTAACTAAATACTATAGTATTTTGAAAAATATTATATTCACATACAAGATCTATGTAAGTAGATCTAAAATTATTGTAACTAAAGACAAAAACTATAAGCATTAATTATTTCGCAGATTACTCCATTGATTATCTCTAATTAATTAATTAACAGAATCCAATGACTATACCTTACAAGAGAATTAGATTTGACAATCAAATTTTCCTTAATTATAATCAATTATTTAATTACAGATGCCTAACTAAATTTGAAAATTTTAAAAAGTTTAAAGAGTTCACACACATATATATATATATATATAGGCACTAGATACATAAATCAAACCTTATAAAACTTTTTTTATGCTATTGATTTGTTATAATGTCAATCTAGCCGGTTAACGCCGGTTAGTTTGGGTTAAAGTGCTCTTGGCTTTAAAGTCTGAATCCGATTCAACATGCATTTAAGCCATAAGAAACCAACACATTTTGAAATTTTTAGGAGATTAATACATATAGTCTATATCAAATTAAAAGAAATTGAAGTTTAAGAGATTATTAATCTTATTTTTAGAAAAGTAGAAGCATATTACATTGCAAACTATGAGAAAACATTACATGATTGGTGATAAGCACACCAATTTTACTTGTTACAAATACAAAAGTGTTCATGATTATCTCAAATCAATAAAAACACCCCTTTATTATCGGAGCATAAAGTAAAAGACTTAGGCAAGATCCATATTGACCCTTTACTTAACGCCATTGGCCTTTTTGAGTGAAGATCCAACTGTATTGGAATGGCGTTCACAGAAGCTCTTCAATCTTTCAAATGCATCCTCCAATGTCGGAGTCACCATGTCGATAGAATGCCTGGCCCAATTCTTCTGCCCAAATGCAATCCCTAAACCATTCAAACACAAAACATATATGTTCTTATATGTTAAAATTATCACAACTCACAAGTGAACATTATGCATATAGGAATGAATGAGATATTGATGGATACCTGGTAAAAGGACAAGGTTTTCTTCAGCAGCAAGCTTTTCACAGAAGGTTTCATCATCGTCAATGTCCACAAAGTATGAAAAGTTGATTTCGGTCTGCATGCAAGAAGAAAAGACACAAATATTAAAAGATTGATTCCTAATAAAAGGTCAAAAATGTTAAAGAAAATGTAGTAATAATAAAATAAATACCCATAAGAAGGTGCAAGCTTCAGGTTTGAGGTAGCAAGTTAAGCTTGGTATCTCCTTAAGCTTAGAAAATGCAAAATCAGCTTTGTCTTTCAGAAAACTCTGCCTCCTATCGAAGAAATCTTTTGGAGTACACTCCAAGATGGTGGGAATAGCTGCCTACATGATATAAAGGTAGACGAATTGGTCATATATATAACTTATATGAGTTTATGGATTGCATACTAATTGCAATAATACAAAACTACTTTGGTCTATATGCTACTTAATTGACAATAAATATGATATAAGTATCCAAATAAAAACTTGTGTACCTGAATAACAGTTGGTGGTTTAGAATTTATCTCCAAAAATTGCTTAGCAGCATCTAAGATCTGTCCATGTATAAGAGAGATATATATTAGGCCAAGAATAAATATTAGTTCTGAATATCAAATTCAGTATAAGAGATTAGATGATGATCAATGCGCACGGGCAATTAATCAATCAAATATTTTAAATGATAAATAGTTATACATAGAAAATATGTAAAATTTGCTGAGTTCTTCTCCAATGTTGACAAAAAAAAATGTAAAAATTTGTAATAAATGTCAATAACTAGATATGAAATCGTTTATAAATTAATGATAGGAATATGCTTGATGACTGATATGTAGCGGACCTTGGTGGATTTGAAGACACCATCTAGATCGTGGAGCGCGAGCCAACCGGTTCGCCATCCGGGAACAGTCCATCCTTTGGATATGGAACCAAGCGTAACCACCGGTACAATCGACGAGAACCTCCCCATGGGAGTAAAGGGCTTACTTCCAAACACAGTCCATCTAAAAACTTCGTCAGAAACCACCATTATCTTGAGTTCCCGAGCCAATTCAGCCAGCTGAAATTCAATAAATTACAGTATATCAAATATTAGATAATCATAAGGTCATGTGAATACTTCTATAGTTTATCAGAGTAGAGTAATTTCAAATAACCTGCTTGAGTTGAGCTTCTGAGTAGATATTTCCATTAGGATTGTGAGGATTGATTATAAATATCGCAAACGTATTCTCATCTACAAGCTCACGGACGCTAGCAAAGTCGATCTCATATTCCTTTTGAGGGAGGAAGTCGTACTTTCGGACCTCAAGATTCTTGTAGATGGAGCGAACCATGTCCCATGGGAAGCCTGGCTTGGGAAGCAAGACATTGGCGTTGGGTTTAGCCAAGATATCGACTGCAAGCTCGATGGCTTGTTTGCATCCAACGGTCATAAAAACATCATCTTTTGTCAGTTTATTCGGAAGATCTCTACTAAGATACTCAGCCACGGCACTGAGAGAAATGAGAAACAAATATGAATGTGTTATAGATGTGATAAATTATAGGCTAACAGGTCAAAACCAATTGACAATTAGTAAATTAACCTTAAATCATATATATTATATTAGAGTGATTTTAACTTCCGATGTGGAATATGTCACCATCTAACAAAATGATATTATAAGGTTGTTCCAACGATAGCTTACTAGCTAAAAATAATCAACGATAGTTTAATGTATTTTACCTTTTGGCTACAGGAAGACCAATACTTGGCGCATAGGCGTTTCCAGTACCGCAAAGGACAGCTTGAACAACAGCCTTCTCCGCTGTATGACTGTCTCAGCCGCTTCAATTCGAGGAGGCAAGATTGATGGTCCGTTAGGATCACAGAGAGCAAAGATCCTAGAGGAGTAAGTGCCTAGAGACACAGCTGAGGCGGCCTTTGCTGCTTCATTGCCGCTAAATTGCCAGTCAACGGATCTTTCATTGGCCATGGTTAATGTTTGAATATGCTTGTTGTATTATTGCTCTTGTTTAGATGTTTTTGTGTGTGTTTGGGTGATTACTCTCAACACAACGAGTGAGTTTATATAGAAAACATTTCCAACTTTTTTAAGACATGATTTTAACGTGCTTTGAATTCAAATGAATCTGGATAGAGAACAAATACTAAATAATAATGTATCTTGAGTTTCCACGCGTTAGAAGGCGAGAAAGTTCGATCAAGATTGAATTACCTATATTTTATTTGTAAACATTGAATAAAATTAAAAAGCAAAAAAAAAAAAGATTTATCAAAAGAAAATATGTTGAATATAATTTCTATTATTGAAAAACACATATAGCCGGCCTCTACGTGTTAGAACATGGGTTAGGTTGGATGCAAGGTAATTTGTAAACGTCGAATTCGAATAGAATTGCAATTTTAAATATTTTTAGGAATGAATATAATTAGAGATACGATTTGCTAATTGCTAATTATTCTCATCAACGAATTTATGCATACCTTCGCGGCACCGTTTGATCAGGAATTAGAACTATATTCAATCAAATTTTATTTTATCAACAATCTTACATTACTTAAAAATGTTTCAAGAACTCAAGAGAAAGAACAAAGTTTACATAAATATCAGGGCGAAACAAATTTAGAATTATGAATCAGTAAATCAACTTTGTAATTTAATTTGCATGGTATAACAAAAAGTGAAAAAGCTAAAAAAAAACCTTCTATTGGGATGCTGACACCATGCATTTTTCACGCATGGATATAGGGCTCATCCATAAAAGACAGATAATTATGTCAATTAATTATCATTCCATGATTTTTAAAATAATATAAGAAGTGGTTTGGGACTACAATGGAAATACTGTTCAGCTATTTAGTCAATTTCGGTTCAATTTGATTCTTTTTATTTCGATTTGGTTTGGTTTTCAATTCTTAATTAGGAAGTCTAGCCTTGTCTTATATTATACCTAGTACAATATCCAACCATTTTTTAGTTTTTCCTTTTTTTTGATAAAGAACCACTTTTTTAGTTTGCCAGCGATTTTTCACGTGGAATATTATAATGAAAAGAGAAGATAAGAGGAAAATAATGTATCTCGAGTCTCTACATATTTGATTAGAACGTGGATTTCCTCGTATTATGGTGATTACAAATTTGAAAAACTATTATTTTGTCAACGCAAAATTGTTTTGTTTGTCTTAAATTATTTAAACAAGTTTATATGATGCATAACAGATAAGACTAAGAACCAACGTTTTTTTTTTTTTTGGTTTTAAAGAATCAACGTAGTTGGATCTTCAACTATTTATTGGCAATGCCAATATAATAATAAAATCGAATAGTTTCTTAATCGAATTCCAAACAACAATTTAGTAAAATTTGACATTAAGTTTTTAATCAAAATTTACTAAATGATATGTTTTAAGTAAACTATATGCCCAAAAAATTTATATAAGAAAAATAAATTATATGTGGTTGATTTAATCTTAAATTTAACAGGTGACTTTTTTGATAGTCATCATTTCTATATAGAATTCGAATGAGATGTTGTGTAGACTCTACATTTCCCTTTCAGATATGAACAACACATACAACAAGACAAAGATATTTACGGCCAAAAAAAAAACAAAACCAAAATATTTCGTCAATAATTCATGAGTATAAGAAGAAAATAAGATTTCTACGTCTTTTTCTTCGATCTATGACACAACCGTGTACCGCCCATGTTTTTATTTATAGTTTCAAACTAAAAATCTATTACCACAACCCAATTATGTATATTTCGATCTCTTTATATTTGATTCAACCATTTTCTTCATTATAAGATGATTTTTATCAGGTTTTAACCTAACCGAACCAAAATCGTCATATTAAATAAAAATATTAAACAGAGTTGACAAAATAATCCTAGCATTTTATTTAAAGCCCTTTAACAAAAATGTCTAGTATAATTCTAATATCCAACAAAATAATTTGGTAACAAAAATTGGTTGATCTCTCCAGCATTTTCATTGGAGTTCCATTTTAAAATGAGTTGTGTAGTCCTGTAGGTATTTTTTGAAGTTTGGGAATTTGTGTTATGAATCAATAAATGAAATAAACACTATAGATGGAAAGAAATTCCCAAAGAAGAGAAAAAAAAATATACACATCATTCTATTTGTCACAAACTCTTCGTGCTTTATTTCAAATCAACGAAACACCCTTTATTATCATAGCATACATTAAACTCAGAAATCAGACCAAAAACACTTCAATCTTTAGAATGGCGTTCACAAAAACACTTCAATCTTTCAAATGCCTCCTCCAATCTTGGAGTCTCCATGTCGATGGAATGTCTCAACCAGTTCTTCTGCCCAAATGCAATCCCTAACCAATCCAACACATACATAATGATGATATTAGGATAATTTATACATTTTGCCTCAAATCATAAACCCTAAAACCAGAATAGCCATAATCTTAGAACTCTCTAGGATTATATATTGAAATCTGATCACATACAGGTAATGAGGGTTGATTATTACCTGGTAAAACAGCAAGGTTTTCTTCCTTAGCAAGCTTCCTGCAGAACTCGTGATCATCTTTAATGTCTACAAACTGCAATGGGTCCATCTTGGTCTGCAATATGCGCAATAATATATCCACAATGAGAAGTTTGATCTAAACTTGTACATATATATGTAATAGAATAAAGAATAGAATACCCATAAGAAAGTGCAGGCTTCAGGTTTCATGTGGCAAGTGAGAGCTGGTATGTGTTTGAGCTTAGAATATCCAATGTCCAGTCGGAATAGCTGCCTATGTACATTATAAGATCAAGACGATAAATTGGCTATATGATCATCTATAATACTTGTTAAAGTCAGTACTATTGACAAAAAAAAAAATTCTCAAGAGTAAACTAGTTGATGATCCGAACCTGGATAACAGTTGGTGGTTTAGGAGTTATCTCCAAATATTCCTTGGCAGCTTTTAAGACCTGTACGTCCATATAAAACTGAATTAGACCAATACAATTAAACTAACATTACAGAGTAAATCCTTAACCTTAAAGAGTAATTGAAAAAGAAAGCTAACCTTGGTGGTCCTGAAAACACCGTTTAGATCGTGGAGTGCGAGCCAGCCTGTTCGCCATCCTGGGACAACCCATCCTTTGGATATGGACCCGAGTGTCATCACGGGTACTATAGAAGAAAATTTCCCCATTGGAAAAAATGGATTACACCCATAAACGGTCCATCTATATACTTCATCTGAAACCACCGTTATACCGAGTTCCCGAGCCAATATAGCCAGCTAGTGTGATTCATTCACAAGGAGAGATTAGCCGTCTTGATATAATTTGAAGACCATGTAAATGTAAAAGTAGACATAAACTAAATACCTGCTTAAGATGAGCCTCAGTGTAGTAGTTCCCAATGGGATTGTGAGGGTTGATTATAATATGGCAAACGTGTTCTCGTCCACTTGCGCTCGGACGCTATCGAAGTCGATCTCAAAGTTCTTTTCGGGAAGAAAATCATATCTTCGGACCTCAAGTTTATTGTAGATAGATTGGACTAAGTCCCAAGGGAATCCAGGTCGCGGAAGCAAGATGTTAGCTTTGGGTTTGGACAAGATATCGACTGATAGCTCGATGGCCTGTTTGCATCCAACCGTCACATATACGTCATCTCCGGTTAGCTTATTATCAAGATCTCGGTTTAAGTATTCCGCCACAGCACTGATCAAAGAGTTTAAAAGGACTGTCAATTTCGGAATTTATATGGTTTAGTTTTGTATTTTTTAAATTTAATGTTAAGATCTAAACCCAAATAATTTTAGGAATATCCTGAACCAATCTAATATGTTTTAAAATAAATAAACAAAGAGTGAAAAATAAACACATCAAAATATATTTCCATCTGAAATTTTTTCTTCTAAATTTATAACGAATTTTGATTTTCTATAATATGGATAGACATGTCGAGTTCTTCCCAATATAGCAGTTAAGATGATCTAGTTAATGACTCTAACATTAGAGATTTGATCCATCCCTACTACATATAGTAGATTAAAAAAAGATTTAAGAGTTTGTACTTTACGCTATGGTTTGGGTCTTGTCGATTCTATTGTTAAAAAAAATGGATGGACATTATTGTTGGAGGTGGATCCGAGATTCTATTTCGGTTTACGGATAACAAGCAATGTAAACTTGTTAAGTCATGGACTCAGTAAAATGACTAGAATAGCATCACGGACTATTAGCCTTAACTCGGAGGAAACTTTAACTCGGCAATTCATCATACCTCGGGGTAAGAGGAACTCGGCCGACACGTCATCAAGAAGAGAAATAAATTTCTCTTCCGATAAGAAATATTTCCAGATATCTCACAAAATCTTCAAGGATAGCATCAAATCTTAACCAAATTGTAATATTTCCCATTTCGAATCTCTTGTAACCACCTCTATGCATTATAAATAGAGGTGAAGATCTCCATATAGAAACCACAACTCACATACAAGTAATACAAAGCAACTCGGTATTCTTGCTCACTTCTCTTTGCTACTTAATTAATTAGGATATGTACCTATCTTCCCTCTTGAATCAGAGAGTTGGATCTAAACTTTTGTGCTAGATCCTACTTGAACAATTATTTTCTAGAAAAAAAAACATATTCTGAACATATTTCCAACAGATTTGTCTTAATGTTCCAAATTGATTGTTTTCCTATAGTATCTAATCTATCATGATCTTCTAACAGACAATCACAATTGAAGCGTACAATAATAGTGAAAAGAGTAACTGGAGAAACACTACTATTATAATTGTAGAGAATAGTACGCAAAAAAAACCCTTAAATGATTAAGCAATATGTATATGTATAGATTACCGTTTGGCAGCGGGAAGGCCAATACTAGGAGCGTAAGCGTTTCCTGTACCGCAGAGAACAGCTTTAACAACAGCTTTTTCTGCGGTATGACTGGTCTCTGCCTCTTCACTCATTGGTGGTAAAATTGGTTTACCATTTGGATCACACAAACCAAAAATTTCAGAAGAATAAGTGCCTAAGGAAACAGCCGCATCATCTTTGGCCGCATTACTACCACTAAACTGCCAATCAACATCTTTTTCATTAGCCATATTTCTTACGTCTATTGCTTATTTCTCGAGATATGTTGAAGTGATTACTCTCCGTTGCTACTTGTGAGATTGTATAGTGGTATTTTCTACTATTGTTTTCATTAAACAATATACCACGTGGTGAGTATCAAATTAGATTGAGATAAATACAGAAATGTCACATTAATTGGATTTCTGGTCCCTGTACATGTGGTACAACATGGCCGTCCTCTTATCGCGATTACTTTTTCAATGTTAAAATAGTTCATTTATTATAAAATATTTGACGATGGAGATTTCATGGGAGTCTATTTCATACTTGGATTTTCAATTATATTATGAGATATTGTAGTACCCAAGATCATCTTAGTAGGTCGAACTTTAGAAGTATGAAAGCGGAAAAATAAAGTAAACTTTAAAATCAATTTATGGTGGTAGTGGTTGAGAAATTCCTCATATTGTATGTATAATTAAGGAAATCAATTCTTTCACCTATTTCAATTATGGTTAGTTGATATGAAAATTTTAGATGGTAAAAATATTGGTTTTTTGCATGATCTAGGTATTAACATAACATCTAGTCCGGAATTTCATGTTAATAAAAAAAATTTACTGGAATTTTTTTCACATAATATGGAGTATTTATATAGATTGTTTTTGAAAATAATATAGCAGGACCGGCCCAAATTTTTGTTACACCTAAAACAAGAAGTATTTTTTGTAAAATAAAACAAGACTTTGAAGGATTCGAAATTATTTCTAGACAAGATAACAACATGTTACCACTACCCTAAAACAAAACTTCAAAAATGATACCTCTAAAAATGTTTATATATTTTGGTACCTAAAACACATGTTTTATATGCTTTAACTCATGACCACTATTATATATTGTGTATGAAGATTATTAACGAATAGCATGCGTTATTAATGTTAGATAATATTTTTTTGTCAACACTGAGCCACAATTTGTCAGCCCATTAGCCAAGTTCCTATATAATGTAGGTAATAGGACTTAATCTCTGAATATAAGATAATATCTGCTTTTAATAGACTTGTCATCTGCTACTAGATCACTTCGTATAACTAATTAACATTAAAAAGGATAACAGGTAAACATATGACTGAATATCTTTCTATACTATCATTTCTCATACCCTAATTGTACTACTATAGTGTTAAAAAAAGTAAAAATCACCACTATTATATTCAATATTGATAAAATAATCTACCAAATGATAATACTTAGCTAGAACGCAAATTACGGATCATGCTGTGTCAACGCAAACGTCCTCTAAACGTCACGCCAATCACCCTTTAAGAAAAAAAAAATCTATGCAATCTAAACGCTTTTCGATGAAGATTAACTATAGGTACTATTAACACCTAACAAAATTTGATAAAATCATTGAGATAAAATTAGTTGATGAGAAAGTGTCTTAACTGATGAAGTAGTTAAATGTCTAACCTTGTAGTTTTTTTCACTTGAAAATTTGATTTCAAACAGTCTAGTAAATATCAGAGTTTTATCACAGTTTGGAGTCTTTGGACAATAAAATAGTTTTGGCGTCTTACCAATTTTGGTGTTATGTGTTCCATAACATAATTGCTGCCACATACACTTTGGTAATAAGGACACATTGAACTTTATATTATACGATATGAAGTATTCTACATTTAGCTGAAAGTATAACACACAAAAAGCATCATCTATATGGTCTTGGTTATTTGGTTTTGCAGACTTGAGTTTCAACAAAAGCTTGAGAATAGTGATCATGATGAAGTTATTAACATATTCGCATAAAACAACCAAAAATGTTGGGTACTAAAACCATAAGCCCATAGCAAAGGTAAGAAAGTCATAATTAGCAAAAGGAAAAACCTTAAGATCCTCATTACAGTAAGAAATGGACCAGGTTTTAAGATCTGTCTTTTAGGCAAAACCCACATATGCATAAAAACGAAAGGATCATAGATATCACATTAGATCAGATCTCCCATTTCTTGAGCTCCATGCCATCTGGAGGCGTGCTCTCGATTTTCTTAGTCCCAACCTCTTGCCAGTTTGTTGACAGAACTGTCCCATTCGATTCCACCTGTTCATTGTCCAAAACCAAATTAGTAAATCAAAAAGACTAAACTCTTTTAGTCTCCATGGAAAAGAAATACCAATGATAATATAGATAGATACTCACAAATGATTTGCTCATCGCCCGCCGCATATCCTCATCCGCATTCTGGTATATCTCACGGAAGAATTTGTTCAAAGCTGCGTCTCCCTCTAGTTTTTCATCTTTTTCCTGCAAATCAACCACAGTTAAAACACAAAGAAGAATGAACATTCTGTTTGGTAAAAGATTGTAAGTAAGATGAAGGACAGACCTCTTTCTTCACTTCAGCTTCTAGTTTGTCCCAGTCCTTAACTTTCTTAGAAGATGGATAAGCTGGTCTCTGGGAGACCTCTGCACCATCATACATACAACATATGAATTACATGACAAGAGACTTTTACTAAGCTTATCCAATGAAAAACTAATGAAGGAAAAGGTAAATACCTGATGAGACAAAAGGTTTTGGCAAAACCGCTGGCCCTTTGTTGTGTTCAAGGGAGGCCCATGTGATCATATCTGCTTTTGCAAGACGGATCTCAATTTTGGTTGACAATACTTCATACTTGCACTTATCTGGTATTATCTGGATATATACCATAAGAGAAAAGTGTTTCAACTCAGTGCTGAAGGAAAAACCACTAGTTGTTCGTTGGACAAAGTAATTACCTTTCCAAACAATCTCGGTTGGAGATGATAAGCCTCCTCTCCAGGAACATCAATGACGACACTAAGCTGCATATGAACCAAAGCGAAAAAATGAACACATAATCATACAGAAGTAGCATTGAGTTGGGTTTTTAAGAGCCTTGTACTCACAATTTGTTCGCCAAAGTCGATGTTAATATTCTGCTTGGGTACCCCTTTTGCGAAAATAGTTACCACAACTTCTTCTGGCTTTTGGTAGTACTCATGTCTTTTGAACACCCAGGTATATGAGATATTTGATGATTGTTACAACCTTGGAAATTTGAAACCAGCATTGTTTTCTACAATATAAAAATACCTGTACTTTGCTTTAGGTGGTGCTGCAGGCGCAGGGGTAAAATCAAGTTCTGATGCTGGTGGTTCTGTCGAACTTGAAGGCAAAGTGGATGACACCGATTGAACCAAATCTTTCTCTTCCTCTGAAAATGGTATCAACGAGATCCATAAGTCGAAGCCTTAGGTGAATAACATATCATATTGTTTGTACCATCGACCCAACCAACCAGACACAATAACAAAGCATTAAAACTATACCTGCGATTCGAAGATCGCATTCATCTATCAACTTCTTAAATTTGGAATCACTCAGTGCGATGGAAGCACCCTTTTCAAGAGCTGTTTTAGCAGTTCGATATTCGTCAAGCTTCATACAGGCAGTTCTACAAATACAAAAACCCAAATATGAATTATGGAAACAAATAACTTGACAGAAATATATCACAACTGTAGTAATCAATGGAATCAGATACAGAACTTAAAAGACCACTAAATCTTATATATACGATAAACAATGACACCTAGAAGGAAAGAGCAATACCGTACCCCTTCCTTAGGTAAGCTTTGGTCAATGAGGGATCCAATTCAATTGCTTTGTTAGCATCTGCCACACCTTCTGCTCACGAGTAAAATGTCAGCATCAGACCCAAAAATTTAGTAGGACCAGTAAACTTGTATAACACTATTTCAACCAAACCATGGAAGGAAAATGCAGCAGATCCTAAAGCAAGCAATAGTAAATACTAATAACACAAGCAAAGTATGGAACTTGAGAAACCATTTCTGCTAAAGAAACCAAATATTCCATATCTCATAATCGAAGGATCAAAAGACTAGCACAGTTAAACCAGAATGGGTACATAAACCAACTCAATCAACCAAATCAGTAAAAATTGCCCTTTTTTGAAAAAAAACCATTCGTTCTTGAAAGCAATGCTGATACATTGTTCATCTACAAGCAGCAAAAGAGGAGACATATATGCACCAAACTGATACGAAAACTCAATATTACGAGAAGAGTTATGACACTGATAAGTTATAGGACACATCACGAAAGCCTAAATTTCACAGAATCGGGTAAAAGCAACATCCTTCAACCATACAAAAGAACGACATGAAAACCCAGAAGCCAAAAAAGGCGTCCAGCCGTCTACTTCAGTAAAAGACGAAGAAGATTACAGAAGGAAGAAGTTACCGGTGAAGTTATCGAGTTTGATATTAGCCTGAGCACGATCTGCAAAGAACTCGGCGCAATTGGGATCCAAGTCAATGGCTTTCGAGTACAAGTCAACAGCAACGTCGAAGTCGTCGTCTACGAAAGCCTCTTTAGCCTTCGCCGCAAGTTCCTTAGCCATAACGATTCAGTTTCCCTGAAACCGGATAGGATCGAAGAAGAAGACGATAAATTCAAACAAGGAGGATGAAGTAGAGGCCAAGGTTCTGCTGTTCCTTCTCCTCAAGCAATTAAGGAAGGTATATAAGCAGAAGGATACAATTTTTCTCTTCTAGATTATTCCTTCTACGCGTATTGATTTCTACATAAAAAAAAGGAAAAAGCAAAATAATCCAAAAATAAAACAAATGCCAAAAATCAAATATTTTCTCCTCTTTTCTGTAAGATAATAATTTATACATTTTTTGAAAAAATAATAAGGATTTTAATCATATAATTTTGTAAGGGAAAAAATGAAAAAAAACATCATATTTTTTGTCCTTATTATCTTTGTTATATACTTTAAGTAATAATCTATATTTCAAAATAAATAAGATCTCTTGCTTTATGGATATATATAAAATAAATTTAATATATTTAGCAAATATAAAAAAAAAAATGTGATTAACTTGACTAAAATGTATTTTGTTCGAACTACTTTTTTGGTTTTTACTTCATTAAGTTTCCAAGAAATGTTCGGATTTTAGATGTTGATTGAATGCTTTGGTATGATGAAGAAGGAATTGAGAAGTTAAACAAAAAAAGAAGAAGGAATTGAGAAATTACGTAAGAAAAATGGATTGATAGGGATTTGATAAATTTATTATACACCAAAGACTTCGAAAACTCAAAGTTAAAGTATGTTACTGGGCCGAAATATAATCTATAAGGCCCATCAATCATTTAAAACTAGGGTTTATAAAATGATATTAAAAAAACATTTGAATGGATTCCCAATTTCTTTAGGCCCTTAATTAGATAGTGAAAATTTTATTACGTATATGTATATTTGATATATGAATTTTTTGATATAAAATATTAAGTAAAAGATAAATAACAAAATTATTATATAAATTTTAAAGAAAATGTAAATAAAAGATATATAACTGTGTTTGATATTTGATAAATAACAAAGTTTTGATTTATAAATAGAGAAAATGTTAAGTACGAAATAGATAATAAATACTTTGTATGAATGTCAAATTAATATGTTGTAAATATTAAAATCTTTTTTTTTGCATGAGGCTCAAATATTTTAAATACGGTTCTGGTAATACGTTATATAAACCTAGAAGAAGGTCAATCCTTGGAAGATACTTACCTCGACTTATCATCGAGAAAACGAGTGGCCTAAGCTAACATCCAAGCTAGATGCATTCTACAGCAAAGATTGCATGCATTTGCTTAACGAAACTAATTGAGTCATTCAAGTTTCAGAGTTAAAGTATAAAAATCTCTATACTGTAAACATGCAACGGATAAAGTTGTTCAAGTTCTAGTTACGTTCTTTGATTTTGGAACTGTTAATACGAGTTATTTTTATTTATTGCAGTGTAAAAAAGTTAAATACGACAGTATGCTTTGATTTTTCTATTTTATGAAACTAGTATACGATACTATAAGAAAACTGGCAATTTGCAATAGCGTCGCAAATGACCAGTTTGCTACAACTGTGACATCGACAAAAAGGTTACAAATCGTGAGTCGCAAATGATATTCATTGTAACGGTGTCGCAAGATCTGCGACGTCTCGTATACGTCGCAACACCTGTGTCCTCCCAGATACATTACAGGTGTTGCGACGTTGTTGCGATATCAGGCCTGCAACACTTCTGTGACGTCAGAACTGCAATGTTTTTGCGATATACGCTCTGCAATGTGATTGCGATGTACACACTACAATGAGTTTGCGACGTACATAAAAAATATATTTTTTTAATTTTAAATTATAATAAATGATTTAATAAAATTTATTTAAATTATTTTAAAAATTGTTTAAATAAAAATAAAAATGAAATATGTTAAAATAAAAATATTATACAAAATATTTTAAATATATAACAAAAAAAACTAAAAGTCTTCCGATAGGTCTGGGTTGTGCTCCGAGCTCCGGTTTGGATTTTGGTTCGCAGTCCCGTTCGGGTTTGTTGAACTCGATCCGGGTTCACCGAGTTGCATCTCGTTCAGCTGAGCACCAATGTCGGCGTCTTTCGAAGTCAACGTAGAGAATAACCTGTTGAACTGGGCGATGTTCTGCTGCAGAGACGGGATGAGGTGATCCTGAACTTGCAGCTTGCTCTCTATCTTCGCCATTTTTGCGGAATCGGTAGTGGGTTGAGATTGTGAGCTTTGCATCCAGTTGCTCTGCTCAATCTGTGAGCCCAACGAGTGTCCGAGCCCGTAAACTCTCCCCTTTTTACGGGGAGCAACTTGATAAGAAAAAAAATTAAACGTTAGTTAAACAATTTGAAACGTAATAAACACAAAAGAATATATAAATTTTTACCTCAGTATATATCTGGTTCTACAGTGCGGCTGATAGCACGGTAGATCCATTGCTCTCGTCACCCCCATCTTGAGTCAACTGCTGCATCCTCGCAATGACCTTGTTGTATAATCTCTTAGCCTTTTTGTCGAAGACCCCAGCCTTGTTGCGTTTGGTCTGGTAGAGGTCTCTACCAGATCAGGGTGAGGATCCCCTGTCGCTTCTTGCTGAAATGATTTAAGAAGTAATTAGTTTAATTAAAATTCATTTTATTATATGTTCTTTAAAAATAATGACGTAATATATTGTCATTTTCGGAGCTCGGGCCTTGAACTAGGTTTGGCCCGAGCAATGTCTATGCGGACCGTCGCCGTCAGGATCATCCATCTTCACTGCACGCTTACTTGCGCTTTTCTGCTCGGACTTCGGGTCTTGCCAATAGTGGACAAGACCCTCCCACACTTCGGTGTTGAACCATCGGAGCATTGCTTTGTCACTCTGTGCCTGCCATTTGGCCTTCCAACGGCCAACCTCGTGGCACATGCGACTCTTCAATACCTCCTCGAATTTCTTATGGACTTCGCCGTAATCGAGGGGCTCTAGTGGTATCGTTGATGAACAAGAAAAAATGTTAATCTTAAATCAATGTTAAAAGTTATTTAAAGAAATTGAATATTAAAAAAGTTACCGCAAATGTTTTGAACCACCTATCGACGACGTGGTTCGGGACTTGCGTAAAGTTTGCATGCGGTTCCACAATCTCCACATATGCCTTCAGCTACACCTCCAAAAGATGATTCAGAAGATAATTCTAGAAGTGAAGGTGAAGCTGATTCAGCAACTGATGCAGAAACTGATGCAAAAACGTCTAAGGAGACTCATGTAACTTTGTCTTTTGATAAGAAGAAGAAGAAGAAGAAGAAGAAGCGTGAGACAAAAGGAAACACTGCCGAAGATGACGTCAAACGAGCAAAACCAAACAATGGAGCATCTTCAACCAAAACCAAGATGTTTGAGAGAATCTGGTCTAAAGAATATGAGATTCTTCTTTTGGAAGTAAGATACATTTGGGAGAAAATGCTTCAAACTATGAGTTTTATGAATTTGTCAAAGATTCGTTAAGCGTTAAGAATCCTGATCAGATTAAAACCAAAGTTACAAACTAGAAAAAGAGGTTTAGAGGACGTGATGAATCTTCATTTTCAACGAGTCATGACAAAAAGTGTTGTGAGTTAGCTAAGCAGATTTGGGTAATTGATTAATCGGGTGTGAAGAAATCTACAAGAAGAAAGAGTAAAGTTGAAGAAGCTATTGATGAGTGGTTTGAAAAATCTTATCATGTGAGTGGATTTGAAACTGTGGGTTTGTTAAGTGCAAATACAGTCAAAGAAAAGTGGGAAAAGGTTTCATTGAAGACCAAGAAGATGGTTCACGAAAGGGCAAAATTGGTTCAAGTCAAAGAATCTGAATGTTCCAATGACAAGATTCGTCTCTTCAATGATTTGAGCTCTATCTTCACTGATTAGCAGAACTAGACTATTTATCTGTTTGTTTTGTTTCTTATGTTGCTTTGAGACTCTTTTGGTTTTGTGGTAGTTAAGGCTTTAATTATGAATCTTTTGAAGTTTTGTTGTTTATGTTTTGAGATTAATGTGCATGACTTCATTGTCAGAACAACTACATTCCTCTCTCAAAAGAGAAAAAGAAACTGATAGAATCGTGCAGAAGAGAACTCAATTCGTTATTAACTGCGAATACTAAGAAATACATAGAAAAGCAAGGAATTCTCTGTAAACTCTCTTTTGATTCAATGAAAGAACAAGTTTTACATTCACAAATGCCTGAGAGAGATAATTCTCCTCTCCTCTATTCTTATATCAACCGACTAAACAAGAATTCAGTAAAAACAACATACTAACTAACAATTGACAACCCTTGATCTTGCCACCTCATTGTCTTCAATTGGATTGATCAATGGTCGCTATGTTGCCATATCAGCTAGTTGCTTCTGCACTTTCTTCTGATAGAATGCTTCCGAGGCTTATCAACTAAACTAATACAAGGGCCCCTTTACTCCTCTACCTCAACATATCCTATGCAAAATCATGTGAAGACATATTAAAGCCTAACATCTTACTGTCACAATGTAAAGAAGTTACGTCATGTTCCGCCTCAGGTTGTAGCGTCTTTGGCCAACGGTCTGTGGCAAGACAGCAATTGTCTATTGTCTCTTATGGCATCTACCAGTTGCAATATCCTCAATATGCTGTCTTTTCTTTCCAGCTCTGCCTGCTAGTTGTCTCAATTCATCTTTTGATGATTCTTCATGGCTGGCATGCTTGGCCGAACCTGTAGGATTCGAAACAGGCATTGATTTTCTAGGTCTGCCACGTCCACACTTGGCATCTTCCATGCATTGTTTTTCCAAACCCAAGGCTTTTCTCAAGTTTTCTTCGCGTTATTCGACAGTCTTTAATGCGTACAGATCTGATAACATTTACCTTTGAAGGATTTCTTGAGCTTCTCCGAATGCCTGATTTAGTTTTTCATGCTTCGAAACCCATTCTTTGTTCTCCATGAGAAGCAGTCCCATATTGTGCTGGTAGCCATATGGTGTAAGATGGTTTTTATTACAGGAAGTTGTAGACGAAAGGGATGAGTAGCTGAAGAAGCTTAAAGGAGAATGGGGAGAAAAGGTGCATAACTCTGTTAAAACAGATCTTGAGGAGCTGAATGAGTATAATCGAAGTGGTCGGTACACAGTTCCTAAACTGTGGAACTTTCAAGTAGGAAAGAAAGCGACATTAAAGGAAGTGATTACATTCATTTCGAAGGATATCAACAGTTTGAAACGCAAAAGAACCTGAAGATATGCTTTATCTTATTCGGTTGATATATGCCTCTTGATTGAGCTTATATATGTAATGTGCTAGACTATGATTTTATTATCGTTTCTTGGAACTTACAACTAAAGCTTGTAGAGGCAGTTGATGAAAGTAGGTGAAACCAAGAATCATTGCAACTTTTGATGCTTTTGTTTAAGATGCTTATAAGTAGTCATCAGCTTTTAACTATTAGTTGTAAGTAATCTATGGATGGGGATTTGTAGTTTTTGGTGATCTAGTTGAGAAACTGCTTGTTGCACCTATCAGTCGGTGAAGTAGTATGTTTTTGTATAAAACTAATGGATGTAGTTTGTAACATATATGAAGTATGAGAAACTGCTTGTTGCCCTTATCAGTCGGTGAAGTAGTAGGTTTTTGTATAAAACTAATGGATGTAGTTTGTAACATATATGAAGTATGTTAAGTACTTGAGAAACTGCTTGTTGCACCTATCAATCGGTTAAGTGTTGCGGTTGCAAGTCTTTTGAAAACAAAGTTGTCCATATCCTTCTAATATGGATTATATCTAATGATACGAGCTTATTCTAAGATGCTCTAATTATGAGTCACCTCATTCTCGTCTTGATCAATGAGATCGTCACACTCTGCAATCTCTGAAGTTACCGCACTTGGAGAACCTGAAACTATAACTTCAACTTCATACAGAGATTTCACGTACGCACATTCCTCTTCAACAACTCTAAACTTGTCTTCTAATTCACTATACTTGTTCTCCATTTTCTCAAGCTCCTCTTCCTCTCTTTGTTTTGACAAGAAAAGCAGTTTATTCTTTTTCTTCAATTCTTCGATCGTCTTCATCATCTCTTCAACTATTATCTTATAATTGACCTTCTCAGTTCTTTCTAAATCACATTCTTCCAGCAATCGTAAGTTTGCTAATTCAAGACTTTCATACTCTTTCTTCAAAGACTCATGCCCCATTTTCATTATCTTTATGAACTGAATAGCAATAACTCTAACATGAAACAAACACAAACAACATCAGCTTTTGATGCTTTTGTTTAGGATGCTTATAAGTAGTCATCAGCTTTTAACTATTAGTTGTAAGTAATCTATGGATGGGGATTGTAGTTTTTGGTGATCTACTTAAGAAACTGCTTGTTGCACCTATCAGTCGGTGAAGTAGTATGTTTTTGTGTAAAACTAATGGATGTAGTTTGTAACATATATGAAGTATGAGAAACTGCTTGTTGCGCCTTTCAGTCAGTGAAGTAGTATGTTTTTGTATAAAACTAATGGATGTAGTTTGTAACATATATGAAGTATGTTAAGTACTTGAGAAACTGCTTGTTGCACCTATCAGTCGGTCAAGTGTTGCGGTTGCAAGTCTTTTGAAAACAAAGTTGTCCATATCCTTCTAATATGGATTATATCTAATGATACGAGCTTATTCTAAGATGCTCTAATTATGAGTCACCTCATTTTCGCCTTGACCAATGAGATCATCACACTTTGCAATCTCTGAAGTTACCGCACTTGGAGAACCTGAGACTAAACCTTCAACTTCATATAGAGATTTCACGTACGCACATTCCTCTTCAACAACTCCAAACTTGTCTTCTAATTCAATATACTTGTTCTCCATTTTCTCAAGCTCCTCTTCCTCTCTTTGTTTTGACAAGAAAAGCAGTTTATTCTTTTTCTTCAATTCTTCGATCGTCTTCATCATCTCTTCAACCATTATCTTATAATTGACCTTCTCAGTTCTTTCTAAATCACATTCTTCTAGCAATCGTAACTTTGCTAATTCAAGACTTTCATACTCTTTCTTCAAAGACTCATGCCCCATTTTCATTATCTTCATGAACTGAATAGCAAACTCTAACATGAAACAAACACAAACAACATCTACACCTCAAACTTAGACTCAAGAACTTTACCAAAAATTCAGCAGAAAAACAAAAAGTTTCTATAGACAATAGATCTGAACCAAACTGCAACACAAGCTTAAAACCCTAAAACCCTAAACTTTTGGTAAATCTAAAGAAAAAACAGAGTCCGATTTTAAATTCGAGTTACAAAAACAAAAATAACCTTAACGAAGAAACCGCCATGGAGAGGTATCAACATTTAAACCAAAAACCAAGCTACTGCCTGACAAATTGAAGAAGAATTCAAGCGATGCTTCAATCTTCATATGAAGAAAAAAAGAAGACAAACCTTGTTTGTGTTACGGTCACGTCATAAAACTGATACTTTGGCATTCAAACAATAACCAAAGACGTTTTTAGGTTTGTAGAAGTTACCTTGCGAGAATTTTGTAAAAATAAAACACCCAGATTGTTGTTCGTTCGGATCAACAAAAGAAAGAATTGAGATTGTAAAAGTTACCTAGCGTGAATTTAAGAGAAAGGAGTTTAATCTTTCACAAGTTTAGGGTTTAAGAAGGGGATGAAGAGTCAAGAACAGAGAGAAAATATACAAACCTCTCACATTTCGACTTCCTAAAAAGCCTTAATTAATGTTTACACCGTTAAGTTTATCAAAATCTTTTTTTTGTGAAGATTGTTGCATATGATGGTTTAATCTCTCCATCATCATATCGTCCTACCTGGGTTCTTTTGGTTTTGACAGTCGGACTAAAGTAATACGATGTGAAATGAGATGTTTCCTCGGTCAAGCTTCCTGCAATAATCGATCCTTCTACTTTTGTTTGATTTTTTACCTTTCTTTTCAAATAGCCCATGAATCGTTCAAACGGGTACATCCATTGAAATTGTAGAGGGCCACCAAGAGCTGCTTTATGAGGTAAGTGGATTGATAGATGTTCCATCACGTAAAAAAAAGAGGGCGAAAAGATTTTTTCTAATTTACATATCAACACTGCGATATTACTGTCTAGTTGAGCTACGACATCCTCTGTTAGTGTTCGTGTCCACAGATCCCTGAAAAATGCTCCAATTCCTACAAGTTAATACAAATTATATGTATATATATATATATAAAACTAGAATATCTTATATGATTAATAGAATGCTAAAATTTAACCTAACTACATGCAATTGCTTTGTGGACATTTGTGGGTAAAAGCTCAAGCAAGACAAATGGCAATAGTCGATGCATGAATACGTGGCAATCATAACTCTTCATACCAGATATCTTTTCCCTTGCTCGATACATCGGGAGAATTTGGAGACGTAACCATCTGGAAACTTTACATCTGAAGATATCCCATTAAACAATGCTTGTCACACTTCTCCGGTCAAACGAAAGCTAGGAATCAGTTATTTCCAATCCCGTGTAATATGTACTTCGCTTTTCGAACATATTTAGGTTATGTCCAACATTGATTTCAAACTGCCTTTACTATTTTCCTACACATTCAAAATCGTGTTCATGATGAGTTGTCCACCCATATAACATTCCGTTCGTAAGAAAGTCACTTATCGTCCACAATAAAACTGCACGTATCTTGAAATTCTGCTGCTATGAGAAATCATATGTGCGAACACCTCTATATTATAACTGTTTAATCTCGTGAATCAAAGGTTGTATGAACACATCAAGATATCGCCTAGTATGACTAGGACCTGGCACTAGAATGGTTATAAACAAGAATTTGCTTTGCATGTACATATGAGGTGAAAGATTGTATTGCATCAATATGACAGGCCATAGCGCATATTGTTTTCCCGACAAACCAAATGGACTAAATCCATCTGTGCATAAACCAAAATAAACATTTCTATACTCTTTGGCAAAGTCATAATGTACCGTCTGGAAGTGTTTCTAGGCTTTTGCATCTTACAGATGTGCAACCTTCCCATCATTTGTTGTGTGTTTTGCGTGTCATCTCATTGCCACTGATGTCCTTTCCAATTGGTAAAATCGTTTCAATCTATTAGTGATTGGCAAATACCATATACGTTTGTATGGGACACGATTCCTTCCACATGTTGCTCGATACCTCGAATTTCTGCAAAAACGACATTCCTCCAACTTATTATCGTTTTTCCAGAAAATCATACAATTGTCAATGCAAACATCAATCATTTCTGATGGTAATCCGAGACCCGCAACTAACTTCTGCATTCCATAGTAACTCTCAGCATAATTATTGTCTCATGGCAGGTACTCTTTAAACGCATCTACTAATTGGTTCATACTTCTCTCAGTTATGTTTCTTTCACTTTTAATATACATCAACCTAGATGCTAATGACAGTTTGGATAGATCTTCTCTACATCCCTCATAGATAGGTTGATTAGCAGCATCAAGCATATCATAGAACTATTTCGCTTTTGTGTTAGGTTCTTGAATAGTATTTTCATTACTAACTAGAATAGATCCATGATATGCATATGTAACCATATCATGATATCTATTACCTTGAAGATGCTCATAACTTTCAAACATATTTTTGCCATAATTATTATTAGCATTATCAGTAGGTTAATCATCACCACCATCACTCATACTACTACTCCCAGCACCGAGACTATACCTCTTCCCATGTGAAAACCATACATAATAGTTCGGAGTAAATCCTCTATTATATACATGTTGTTTCACCATATCAACATTCAAATATTTGGTATTTCCACACTTTACACATGGACAGAAGATGTTTCCGTCATTCGGAGTAAATGAGTTGTTAGCCGCCTGGTTTACAAATGCCCGCAACCCATCTCCAAGCTCTTTTGTCACTTCTCCCGTCTCCGGATCTTTTCAATTATACATCCATCGTCGTATTGTGAACACTTCATGTTCCGACGTCATTTTTTTAACTTAAAAAAAAAATTCTCAAATTTTTTTCCCTCTAAATCTTTCTCTCCGAATTCTTTCTCTCTCTAAAATTTGGTGTGAAGTTACAATCACGTTGTGGGCTATTTATAGAGAAAATGTGAAAATTTGCAATGTATTTGCGATGAAGTTAAGTAACATCACAAGAATATCTCAGATGACTCGCAATATTGTTACGGAAAAGATGTATCGCAATATTGCAACGCACTTACAATAGTAAAATATGCATTACAAAATGGTTGCAAGGGCTTGCAACATTTTTGCGATGAATTACAATACATCACAACAACGTTGCAAATTTGCAACGTTCTTTTGCCATCACAAAATTATGTCGCAAATTAGCGGTTTTCTTGTAGTGTGATTAAAAATGTCATATATCTCGTAATTGAAATTGAACGAGTAATTAACGCAATATTAATTGGGAGATGTAACGTCCACGAATTTGCGTTAGGCGAAAAACAAAAGAGCACATAAAAATTTTGTCACATGCTTTGCCTATCAAGCCCATCACCTAATTTATGCTCTTATTATGACCATCATCTTGACCAAAACTAATATTTTTATATTTTAGTTATGAATTTCTTTGGAGTTGAAATAGTCATCTCATTTGGCAGATGTTGAGAATGTCTATAACTCTATATATATATAGAAGCCAATATTACTAATCCATAACTAAATCTTTATATAAGTGTATTTTCTTTTCTCTTATACGATAATAATTTCATAAACTATGAAAATAACATCTATCGCCATCGATAATCAGTTAGGAAAAAAAAATCCAGTCTAAAAAAAATTATGACAGTTCTAATTAAAAAAAAAAAGGAACTAGCACAGTTCCCTTATTATATCATTATAAAAAACAGTAACGAGAAAGGAATTAAAAAAGCATAAAACCAATAGAATTGCATGAAAACAAGAACAACAAACAATAAATTATAATAACTAATAACTGAAAACAAAATAAGAAAAATAACGGCAAAATCTTAGATTGACATTAGAGGAATCGTACAGAATATTTGATACAGCCACACATTTCTACGGCATGGAGACTGCATTTCTACGGCACGGAATCTCCATATCACCACTTGGCACTAAGTCAATCATTTTCTTAAACGTGATTAAGGCCATCAATTGCGTTTTCAGGCAACATTCCATGTTTCTAGTTTTTAGTTCTTATTTTTATTTTATAATCAAATCTCACGTTTTCGTCTTATACGATTTCGTATTATATAGTAACTTCGCACAGTTTCTAATTAGTTATGCTGAAACTGTTTTTGCAAGTTGACATTTGTGCAATGATTATAATTTATTAAGTGAATGCAATGTTTTGTTTCTTTTTTATTCGTTATTGGGTCGATGAACATATTTAATCTATATAATATAAACATGTAAACTTCTAACAACATCACGTGTGGTTATACAATTTGTTAGAATCTGATAGAGTCTAACAAAGATAAATATTTAACCACTTAGTCAATAACATTTCTTCAGTTTAGTTAAATATAAAATAATTCTAATGTGTATGTAAAGTTAATTTTAAATTTTACAGTTGATTATAACTTTTGTGTCATCGAAGCTTTGAACGAATGTAAATTAAGTGTTAAAACAATATATATTCGAGCCTAGTTAATTAGCTAGGTGCATATACTTACCATTATATACTGATATATATATCAGGTGTTATACAATTCAAATTTCCATCAGTATCTTTGCTTATTTTGCTGAACTTGGATAGTGGGTACATACATTATCCATGAAAATTATGGGCTATTTTTATTTGTTATTATATAGAAATTTGCTTGTATATCCAAAAGTCTAGGCATGGAGAACCGTCATTTTTTATTTTGATCCCTTGTAGCAAAACTTGTACTATCATTTTCATATTCATTTTTTTTTTGGTAAGAAAATTTTAGATCCTTAACAGAATTTTGAATTAACAAGAACACTTACAATTTTACTACAACATATATATATATATATATGTATATATGGTTTCTAACAAATTTCTAACTAATTTATGGTTTGACATTACAAACAAATATAGGTTTTACAGATCGTTTTTTCTTTTTAAGAAAGAAAAAAAAACATCCTAAAAAAGTGGTGATTCAATAAAAGAAATGAACCAGAAAAAAAAACCATTTTTAAAGAACCGTATTTAATTCCAACATTAAATAACAACTTATAAACCTTAACAGATAGAATCGCAAAAATATATATACGATATGAAATGTCAATAACTACAACTTACTATGTTGAAATCCTTTGATTGTGATTCCGTAATTATCGAAACTTAATTTTTGTTAGAGATATATTAACAGTGAAATTACTTTAAGGTTACGTGAAATATCTCACGAGATGGAATTACGTACCCAACTTTATAACTTGCATGCAATATCTATAAATACCCACATGAACCACATTCGATGCAAAATCAAAACACTCAAAACACATTTCGAAAGAGAAACATTTCTAAAAGCAAAATATAGTGATAAATATGGGCAAGCTTTTGGTTGTAATGTTAGTTGGGATGTTCTTTGCTTTCCAAAGCTTGGAAGCTCTTAACTATGGTGATGCACTGAACAAGTCAATCTTGTTCTTTGAAGGTCAACGATCCGGTAAACTTCCGGTTGATCAACTAGTTAAATGGCGAGGCGATTCAGCCCTCACTGACGGTTCATTGGCTAATGTAAACATCTCTATGATGCATATTAATAAGGCCTTATTTCATCAATGATGTTATCTCATCTTAAACCCATTTTTGGGTGTTTTTGATATTCCAGGTGAATTTGGTTGGAGGGTATTATGATGCAGGCGATAATATAAAATTTGTGTGGCCAATGTCATTCACCACAACCTTGTTGAGTTGGGCTGCAATTGAATACCAGACTGAGATAACTTCCGCTAATCAGCTCGGTTATCTCCGGACTGCTATCAAATGGGGAACCGATTTTATCCTCCGTGCTCATACTGCACCCACCATGCTATTTACTCAGGTAAAACCAATTTTTTCCTCCGGTTTACAAATCTAAAACCAAACCAAGCTCAACTGTCATCACTTTTTGTTTATCTTAATTAGTATATGGCTATTAATGGATAGTTTTTGTTTTTTTTTTGGTTTTTGTTTTTAATTTTTAGATTTTAGATTTTGGTTTTTTGTTTTTAAATTAGTTTTTGAAAACAAAAACTAGAAAAATTGGTTTTTGGTTTTTAGAGAAATCAACATTGATTTCTTAAAAACTAGATTTTAGGAAAACCAAAAACCAAAAACTCGAATGATAAGATATAACGTAAAAACTGTTTTTGCAAAATCATAATTGGTTAAAAAGTAGTTTTTCCAAAAATAAAAACTAGAAACTAGTCTAAAAACTGCTCCCAATCAAAACCTATATCTTTGCAGTTTATGCGATCTAACACTATCTATTTGGTAATTGGTATGATTCTTGTATGGAATGCAAGGTTTAAAAATAGAAATATTTATAAAGCTTTTTCTTTGGTTCGTTTAAAATGTTAGACAAAATTATTGAATTCGGAACTTCTAGTATTAAGAGTTTCATGCACTATTCATATTAAAATAACTTATCTTTTGATAATATATGATACAAAAAGGTTGGAGATGGAAAAGATCATGACTGTTGGGAGAGACCAGAAGATATGGACACACCAAGAACTCTCTTCAACATCACTTCCGCTTCTCCTGGTTCCGAAGCCGCCGGTGAAGCCGCAGCCGCTCTTGCCGCTGCCGCAATCGTTTTCAAAACGGTCGATTCTACTTACTCAACCACGCTACTAAGCCATGCAAAAACCGTAAGTATATTCACACAATATCACATATCAAGTCCAACAGAAAAAGTTTATATATATAATCACTAAATTCAATCATAAGGTTTTTGATTTGACATATTTGTATCTATTTTTCTGTAGCTATTTGACTTTGCTGATCAATCCAGAGGATCTTACCAAGCATCTTGCCCTTTCTATTGCTCATACTCAGGCTACCAGGTAATCAAACTAGTCCATGTTATATAAATTAACTAAAATGTTATTTTGTATATAAATAATAACGATACGTTTTTATAATATTTTGGGTTATATAAAAAAGGATGAGCTATTGTGGGCTGCTGCTTGGTTATACAAAGCAACAAAAGAGAGCAAGTACTTAACTTATGTAATAAACAACAAAGCTTGGAGCCAATCCGTTAATGAATTCAGTTGGGACAATAAATTCGCCGGCGCTCAAGCTTTACTCGCATCGGTTAGTAATATTACAAACGACTTCACTAGATTCTGTGACCACATAAAATTCATTACATTGAATATTTTCTTGTTGATTTCCTCTTTTTAGGAGTTTTACAATGGGACAAGTAATGACTTGGCAAAATTTAAGACCGATGTTGAATCCTTCGTTTGTGCATTGATGCCAGGAAGTAGCTCTCAACAAATTAAACCAACTCCTGGTAATTAGCTACATAACCGGTTTATTGATTTTTGTCCTATTTATTAATGTTGGTTTATGGTTATATAACCTTTTGCACTTGTTTATTTAGGTGGTCTTCTGTTTACCAGAGATAGTAGCAACTTACAATATGTCACAACGGCTATAACGGTTATGTTCCAATACTCGAGAACTCTAACCAAAGCCAAGATCGGTTCAATCCAGTGTGGCTCTACTCAATTCACCGTATCTCAAATTCAGAATTTTGCCAAATCACAAGTATTAAACTATGCACCTCTTAATTAGTCCGGTTTATGTACTATTTCCATTATTGGTTATTATTCGGTTTAATTTTTCAGGTGGATTACATCCTTGGAAATAATCCATTGAAAATGTCTTACATGGTCGGGTTCGGGACAAAGTACCCAACACAAATTCATCATAGAGGCTCATCATTACCATCAATTCAATCTTATCCGACAAAAATCACTTGCAATGGAGGATTTTCATACTATAATTCTGGTAATCCCAACCCAAATGTGCATACCGGTGCAATTGTGGGTGGACCAAATTCTTCCGACCAATTTGGCGATCAAAGATCAGATTACTCTCATTCGGAACCCACAACTTATATCAATGCAGCTTTTATTGGACCTGCTGCTGCTCTGATTAGCCAGAGTACACCATGATGAGTTATTCTTCCGTCTAAGTTGGTTATTTGGAAACAAATAACACAAAAGAGTAACTATTCATTAATAACTATCAAGACTACAAATTATCAAATATATATTAACATATTTATATAAATGTGTATATAAAATATAAATATACACACTTATTTATTATTGTATCATGTATCTTAAAAATGAAACCTATTTATAGTATAAATATTTTAGATATTTGCAATAATGTTTTTACGAAGTTAGACGGTAATTAATGGTATGGATAAAACCGTAACTATCTCGAGGAGCTAAAGAAGAAATTAGTCGCTAAATTAATTAACAAATATAGTATGACATTAATTAGTCAGACTAATAATACCATTTAAATTTATTTAATTTTTTGACTTATAGTTATTTAAAAATATTATATAAAATAAATCAAGCTAACGCGCTTATTTCAACTCATTTGAATATAAAATGTCTCCTCAATAATTGATCTACAAACTAGAAAATAATATGAACATTCAATACAAATGTAAATGCGGCTAAGCTGCTGAGTTGTAATTTTGGTATCTACAGTGCCAAATAAATTTTCTAGGATGCCTAGTTAACTATTTAGACCAGGTAGAGGGTTCTTCCATTTATCCCCACCATCTAAATGCAGGTAATATAATATTTATAATTTAAATCATAACAGAGTAATGCAATTATTTGGAATTGTGAAAGAAATAAACATTTAACTATTTAACCAAAAATACTTCCTTAATCATGTTTTAGATCAGTAACAATTATTGAGTATTAATAAACCTATGATAATATTTTGGAATAAAGATGTAAAATTTTCATAAACGGGTTGTGTTATCATTTGTTTTACAAGAAAAATCGAATACATTTGTTGAAATTAAGCTTACGCTGGAACTTGGAAGTAAGACGAAAACTATGACCCTCAAATCTTCTATAAGACTAGACATAAATATACATTTTCCTCAATAACTGAAACGATAATATAAGTTTTATATATTATATACATATACATATAGCTAATGTTCTCTACTAGCTCCATAAGTAGCCATTGAAGAACTCATGGCTATTCAACAATTCATCGAAGTCACCGGTAAAACTTGGAAAAGCTCCGGTTCCCGACATCAAATCGGATGGCAAATTGTCACTCATACCCTCAATTTCTCGAGCTGTTTGGTATGTACCCATTTCTGCACAGTCCATGTCTTGAACTGCAACAGAAGATTCATCAACGGAAGCGATCATGGGATTACTTGTGGGAGAAGAAACCACTTGCTTTCCGGTTTTTTTGGTTAAGGATGGTTTGGGTTGAGAAGATTTGGCTCGAGTTGAACCGGCTAATGAGTTTCTCCTAGTTGGCAAATCATGATTGTGATCATTTGTATACGTTATAGTGAATTTCTCTGGGTTCTGAGGATTTCTTTCGACTTGTTTTCTAGCTAAACACCCTTTTGAGCTGCTACATCTGTAATAACTCCTGAAGAATAAGAAACAAAACAAATCGAGAGGTTAAGTAAATCTGGTTATGTTGGTTTAAGAGAAATGAAGATGAGATTTAACCGGGATTTGGTTAAAGACCTCGGGTATGGAGATCCTTTGATTGGTTTCTGTCCGTATTTACGCCAAGCCCATGCGTCGGACAACAGATTCTCTTCCTTCACTTGCTCAACAACTCTCTTCTGTTGATTCTTCTTGCTGTCCAAATACAAAATATTACAATAAATTTAATAAAATCCAGCAAGAAATATGTATATTTAAGAGAATTAATTAACAAAACAAGGTTGGAGATGAAACAATCTTTGTAGCCATATATTTTACTAATTTCCTAATGATTTATAATTGTAATCAAGACATGCATAAATTTAGTTTCCTTACATGATATTTATATTAAGAATAAATTGTTATTCTTGGCATTTTAAAGAACCCTTCTTAAAAACTCCTAACTCTTCTCGGTCTGTTGTTAATGGCCCAGACATTTAAAATTCGACTCCACCCCACTACATATGGTAGTTAATAGGCAGTTTTAAGGATGAGTTTGGGTCATATATTGGATCTTGTCGATATAATTGTCGAGATTAAAATCTTCTCAAGAACTTAAAGAATACTAACCTCTTCTTAGATTTGGATTCTGGGATTCGGATATGATCTGCTCTTGATCCATTGGACAAAAGACAACCATGTGGTCGTTGTTTCTTATCATCTCGGAAAATCTTAGAATCTTCAGGGACAGAGACCGAGCTCGTAAGTACCGTTTGTGTAGACAAAGGATAAAAGGGTTTATAGAGTTCACCAAGCTCATCTAAACCGGTTGTCTCCATCTCCGGTTCATAGAAACTAGACATCTCAAACGGAAGACAAAACGAAGGTGAAAACCCACCGGAACTATCACCGGAAAACGCGTCTCCGGAGCCGGAGTAGCCTCTGACTATTGCTTCTAAGTCTCCTTCGTCTGTATAAGTCGCCACTTCACCCATACTTCTCTCTTGTTTCCTCTTTAATCTCTTTAACACGAGTATATGGAGAGATAAAGGCTTTTGGGAAACATTGGCTTTATATAAAATAAGGAAAAGAAAATAAGATTGTTTGTGGTTTAGGGTGTTTTCATTTCCCATATGAACCCGTTTCTCATTTAACTTTTAAAATTTATTGTGTTGACATTTGAAAAAGTCAAATCGTACCTAAACTTTCCGAAAATCTGAATAAATTGTCAAATATCCATCTCCGACAAAATATCTAAACTATGTACCATACACAAATTTCACATAATCAATATTAATTATTGAAAATTTCATAACAATATGAATATATAATTATTTATATTTATATAAGGTTTTGGACAATATTGTCTTTTGGAATATACATGAGTCAGAGAGAATTTAAATACGATTGGTTATAATAAATTAAATACAGAAAGCGTATTTGTACATGTATATGTAAAGTATGACGTTTAATAATTTCATTATTTTATAAAGGTTTTGTCACTAGTTTTCATAGTTGTATAATTATGTGTGTGGTTAATGCGATGCGTACGTAAGTCTAGTTTACCTTGTGTTCACGTAACGAGCCATTGGATTTAAAAATTACTTACAGAAAATATTGCTGCAAGTATCTGCATCGTAAGCTTCATTAATAAAATATTTGAAAAATGTTAAAATAATAATAATTTTAATCTAAGAGGGATTTATCACTTTAGGTTAAGCCTTGTGGTAATATATATAGATTGGTCCAATAACCCCCACGCCTCTATATAGAATAGGGATACCTTTATAATGCCACAGCATAAAATCTTTCCAACTAAGACTAGAGAAAAGATTCCAATAATATCTTCTCCTCCATTCTTTTATATATTATGATTCTTTTGTGTATATATATATGTTCAACTATTATGTGTTTTTGATTGATCTTTTCATTATGAATTTAATTGAATAAAATAATTTAAAAAAAATCTAGAAACAAGTACTTAAAGTACTTTGTTACCTCAAAAAAAAACACTATGCTGAAAAATCTTATGTCGTACTCCATATTGTAAATAATGATCATATAAATTTTAAATAATTGCACAATTTTTTTTTATGTCAAAGGTATAAATAATTGTATAATGTAATTAGTAACATCAAGCTCTTTAATATTTTCGGTCCAAAATGGTAGCCTTTTTGTTTCTTTTTTAGGCGAGGAAAATAAAAAAAGTTGGCACGGGCAATTGCAGTCCCATAAAAGGCAAAAACTAAAAGTCAACAAAACAATAATAAAACCATATTGAGAGAAATAAATTAATTTAAAAAATGAATTTTAGTCAGCTTCCTCTATTGCAACTTGGAAGAAATTTTCACCCCATTTTGCTCCAACTTGACGGTCAATCTTATGGATTGCTACATCCACAATTATACAAATACTTTTTAAAATTGAAATATCTATTTTATCACTTAAAACGTGTTAATAGTTAGAGATTCATTAAACGTGTATTAAACGTGCATTTGAGTTCTTAATTGTTGTTATGAGATATAACAACAACAATTAAGTGTTGATATATGATTCATTAAAATGACCGGCCATATCGAGTTTACATAAACCTAACAAAGTAACAATATTATATGCTAATGAAATAAAAAAATCTTGCTAATTAAGTCTACCATATATTTTGTAGTTTTACGAGCATATTGACTTGTGTGACTTCGATTTGGATTATAAACTTAACAACTTTTGTCTTTACATATGTGTGTGAACAAAAGAATGAAAAAGAATATTTCAGTATTATTTAATTATCCTGTTATACATAACTAATTGTGTTCTTGTCGACACATAATCAATCACTACATTATTTTTAATCACTTTAAATTTAAGATACAAAAAGATTATTTACTAATTCAACAACCAGTTTTCTTCCCTATATGTTAACAATGTATGTTAAAAAAGTATACATATATGTATACTCGAGTTTAAACAACTTAGTGGTTCCTAGTTATATAATTTGATTGATTAATTAATATAGATATAGTATACATATCACATATGTATCAATTTTATATTCGTCAACATGTATATATGTTATATATATACATCGTTATATATATAACATAACATAATATAATAACAGTGATGATGATGTCACAAGAATACAAATAGAACCGACTTCTTTGAAATTCTTTGTTTAACGTGTGAAATAAGCATACCGGCAGTATATATTGATCATGAACACTTCATGTTATCATGTACATAACATTGTCAAACTACATTATATAAAATTTATAGTTAACTCAATATAAGTATCAAACAGCATATAGCTATGTCGTTTTATCTAAGTTTGTGTGATTGCCTCATGAATCATGCTCTAAGGATCGAAGTCTACTGATTTTATTAAAAAACAATATAATATAAATTATTGTGATTATTATACTATATATTTTTATAACCATAGATTTGATTAAATATGGTTTCACGTAATATATACCGAAATTTCTAAAAATCAATTTAATTTCTACAAGCAACATCCGAAACATATTGGTGACATCATGCGTAGGGTTCCACTTGCACTAGTTAAGTTGTATATATTGTGCGGACGTATACGAATATCAAATAATCTTATATTATATGTATAGGTTTCGTTACGCATGGGATCACTACATATTGACCATTTCAATTTGATCTCTCTAATTATTGGCCCATTTTCATGAATTAAAATGTAGCACAAAAATGAAATCATTCGTCGATCCAATTGTTAAAAAAAAAATCGGAGAGATACAATTATTGCTACAGAATATGGTGGTTCACATAATAATTAACCTAAAATTATATTTTTTAAGTTTATTTTATATATATTGATAAAATATGTGTTTTAGTGGCACCTACAAAACAACTTTTAAAGATTTGGGTATACATTTTAAGAACCCAAAATGCCAGTTTCAAATGTTACATGCATTATACGTAAGACTTAACAGAGTTTTACTCTTTAACTTTGATATAAATCATAATCAACGTGTATTGTTTCTCTCAAGTATCAAATCAAAACAAATTGACAAACCAAACCTAAAAATGTTTACAACATTACAATCATACGAAAATTACCTGATTATTATACGCCAAATTATCAGTGCGGAATGACAAAAAAAAGGGAGAGAATGATGAGAACACAAATTGCAAACGTTTTTCATATCGATAGAACAATCCTTTGGAAATGACACTAACCAACAATATGTATATATATGTATGTGTAACACAAAAAATGGATTATTTCATGGCAATTTCTTAATTTTTTTTTGTAAGTGGCAATTTCTTTATTTTTGATGGATAAATAGTCATCAACCCTTGTTTACAAAAAAAAGTCATCATCAGTGAATGAATTTCCTCTAAGTCTTAAGCAACTCCAAAGTTACTTGAATTTAAAAGATTTCTTTAAAAACTTGATATAATTAAAGATTAATTAAGTTAGTTCCGTACAAAGAAATGGTGTGTTTGTACGTCTTGGTGCATGAATCCATTTTTATATAAGGCAGTGATAAGATGACATTGTCACTCTCAATATATATACTTTTGGTCGACTATAATTATTGTTATTTATTTAATATCGAGTGATTATCAATAGTTCAATACTAAGCCAATAATATTAATTATTGTTATTCAATTTACTTTAGATTTGATGTGACATGTCTCCGTACGCGTTTTCGTGTCATAACTAAATAATTGAATTATAACATTTGTAAACAGTATTATTGATATTAAAAGAATACAATTCACTAAAATTTTCATTATATAGTATGATATATAGGAATTTAAATTCAAATGTTAGCATTATTATGACACCAACACTTGAGTTACCATTCAAAGTCTTACAATATATTTTTGGTCTTTGTAAAAATTGAAAAAAATAATATAAACTTTTCGTAAGTATATCTTCGCTTGCACTTGGATTGTTTGTTATATAAGCTTCTCCTTCAGAATGATATAAATATATATTTTTGACCTAAAAAAAGAAGAGAAAGGTATTGTGATTTTGGGCCATTTGACCATGGCCCATACCGGTAAAATTGAGAATTTGATATAATAAATTTAAACCGGATGATTTCCCGGTTTATTGTTGTCACTGGTTTATGAAGTCTTGTATTTGTTCGTTAACGTCATTCTTTTTTTCCTTAAACCCTAATCAAAATCTCTTCTTCAAGCTATGGCGGCCTTGGAAAACAGAGCAGATGAAATCGATGAAATTGCCTTTAATGATGGCGACATTGATATCTCTCAACAGCTTATGGACCGTTACGGCAAGTCCTCGGCCGCGCAGCACCGTCATCTTGTCGCCACCGCCGCGGCGATGCGCTCCATTCTCACCTCGGAGTCTCTTCCATCATCTCCATCAGCTTTCTTCGCAGCTGCTATATCCTCTGTGGATTCATCTACGGAAGACCCTGTGGCGGTTTCTGCTTTGCTTACTTTCCTGTCCATAGTCGTTCCTCTGGTTCCTCCCGGAGAAATTTCAGCCACTATGGCTCGAGATGCTGTGGCTGTTTTGGTAAAACCAATTGATGGAGAAGAAGATAAATTAGGCGTTGCGAGTTTGAGAGCTGGTGTGAAATGTATCGGGACCTTGCTTAATGGCTTCTGCGATTTGGATGACTGGGAATCTCTTCAAATTGGGTTTGCTTTAATTCTCAAGTTCGCCATTGATAAACGACCCAAGGTATTCACTTCGTGTGTTTTTCCCTTCTCTGCTTCTTATAGTTAGTAATACGTTAAATCAAATGACTGAATTACTACCTTCTATAGAATGACCACTTTTCAAATTTAGCTTTCTCTATCTAGCAGTTGCTATGAATTCATTATGTTTAATCCAGTCACATACTAGTGGGCTTGTTGGTCGATAACCCATGCTTGTTGCCATCTTTATAGAATTTAATTTTTAAAAGCAGTATCATATTGTGGTTACAAGCAATCTTGGTTTGTGTGTTTGCTCTGTTAGGTTAGAAGATGCGCTCAAGAGTGTCTGGAGAAATCATTTGGTTCTCTCCGATCATCTACTGTTAAAAAAGAAGCTACTAATACCGTTTATGCATTACTTAAAGAATATAAGCCTATTCTATCTGATTTGAGCGCAACAAAAATCGAGGAAAGTTCTAAGGTTGACTCAACATTGAAATCCGTGAACGCAGAGGCTGCCCACGTGCTAAATGTGCTCAGTGCTACAATTCCGTTTCTCTCTGCCAAAGTTAGTTCTAAAGTTTTTTCAGATCTTTGCCAGCTTATGGGTTCTCAGTTCTCGCCGCTGACTAGGCAAATACTCAAAGCTTTTGATACTTTCTTCAAGAGTTCAAAAGATACAGTTATTTTTCCCGAGATAGAAGGAGTCATAACTTCTCTGACTAGTTATATATCTTTGCACGAAAAAAATCCTGCTGACACTATCGTGCATGTTATCAGCCTTTTAAAAAGTGCTTTGGAGAAAGCCTACTCAGCCGAAGCGACATTATGTCTAAGGAAACTTCCACTAGTTTGTGGATCATTGGCAGGTTATTTCCTCCCAACTTTCAGCATCTAGTTCTTTTGTTCTTCATTGTGGGCTTGAATTTATATTGTGATAAATTTCAACATTTTATTCCTCTGCTTTAGGCCTCCTGAATTCCACGGACGATGTTGCATCCCAAGCCTCAAATATATTAAAAGATTTGATCAGTAGCTACATCGGTACAGATAATCATATGACTGAGGGAAGCTTATCTTGTGAAGATGAGGATAACTTAACCAGTGGAAATAATGTAAATGTTGCAAGATGTGTATGCACTGTCTTTGAGAGAATCCTAAACTCATGTGATGGAATTCCAAAGAAGCACATTTTAACTGTCACAACTCTTTTGATCGAGAAACTTGGTAGGTGTACTTTCACTCGGGTTCTGTATTTTGTCATCCTGATCATGTTAGCTACAGAACTTGTGACAAGCAAATTATCCGTTTTCCTAAAAGTTGATACAGATGGGGTTGAATAACATATCTTTTAAGAGAAGTTTTAAGATCTATCTCCCATTGTTTCAGGAGAGCTTTCATATATTCTTGCAAAGAATATTATATTAGAGCTTGCCAACTTGATGAACAATGCAATTGAAGATACTTCAAGCACGCAGTATGTAAGTTTCAATAATTCTTGCACTTGAGTAATTGTTCGTACCTTGGATTTGTAAATTATTGTTGTTAAAGGGTCTATTGTCTCCCAGTTATGGTACTAGGTTCTTACAACATAGGGTCTATTGTGTTCCAGTTATGGTGTTCCATCTTTACTATTTGATTATACTAGACTGGACTTACCTTCAGGTTCAGGAATGCATTGGGTCTGCAGTGGTTGCCATGGGGCCTGTGAAGCTACTAACACTTATCCCTGTCACCCTTCATTCTGAGAGTCATTCATGCACAAATGCTTGGTTAATTCCTATTTTAAGAAGATATATTGTTGGAGCATCTCTTGAGTATTATGTCGACTACATTGTTCCCCTTGCAACATCACTGATCCTTGCTTCTAAAAAAGGTACTCTTTTATGTGGACAACGTAAGATTCACTTTCATCAAATGGAATAGACTTTTCTTATCCCTAGAATTTCTAATACTTATGATGATGTCTCTCCGAGCCGGGTGATATTTTCACTAACTTTTGTTTATATCCTTGTACGTTAGCTAAAAAGTCAGCTAACAGCAAAGAGTTGCGGGCCTGTGGAAATGAGCTCTTGAAACTGTTACCTGGCTTTTGTAACTATCCAGTTGATGTGCCCCAAAATTTTGGATCGTTAGCCAAACTGATGATTAAATTTGTTAAGAAAAAATCTTTCATGCATGAAGCCGTGGCCCTTTCTCTACAGGTGAGTTCCTTCACATTCATTTAAGCTAGGGTGAGCTACAACTTGGTGTTGCTATCAATTTTTTCATTGTTTTCTGAAGCTTAAACTCACTGGAATTTTCCTTGTTTAGATGCTTGTAAATCAGAATAAAAGAATGGCTAAGCCCAGTACAGATATGGGCGAAGCAAAAGCCTATATAAGTGAAGATGCAAAACCAGAGCTTGAAAGTAGATGTCACTATTCGAAGAAAGCTTCAGTTAAAAACATGAAGGCTTTGGCATCAAGCTCGGCAGAGTTGCTGCAAACTCTTGTTGATGTATTCACTGTTTCAGGCACAGAGATCAGTGCAGACTTTAAGGTTTACAAAGTTCCTTCTTATTATTTGCATTTCAAACTTACAAAAAGTTGGTTTCAGTTCCTCCATTGTCTCCTATTTTGGAAGAAAAACAATTACAATTATATTCGATATTTTTTGCTTGGAAAATAGATTTTGCTCAAACTACTATTTGTCTTTGGTAAATGTATGTTTTATCTGATGTCAATATTCTCCTAACTAGGAGCTTCTTTAGTTTTTTCCTGATTGCAAGGATATAGACAGTGACTTTATTTCTTTGTCATAAATTTTTTGGCTTCTATATCTGTCAATGTCTACAGCACAGGTCAATGTGGTCTTGAACTTATTTAACTTATGACTGGCTGAAAAAATTAATATATAGTTAATGCTCTTGTAATGTCAGGCTGCAATTGGATGCTTAGCTTCTACTCTGGAATCCTCAGTTAGGAAAAAGATTCTAATTTCCTTGCTAAATAAGTTTGATCCTGCTGGAGAAAGCGAAATTGAGGGGCAGGACAATCAATCAAATGAGTCAAATGATGAAAAAGAAGAAAACTGCAGTGCCACAAAGACACAGTTAAAGAGGTAAAATTCAAGACAAAGGATCTGCCCGTTAATATTTAACTTTTATATCTAAAACTCACTTGTAAAATTTTCTCCATGACATGTTAGATTTCTTGAATATCATTAATCAGTGTGACAACCATAACTAGATCAAGTTAGGTCTCCTCTTCTTTTACATCTGGTACGAACTTTTCTCTGGCCTTTGCTTGCAGGTGTGCTGTGTTGGATCTTTCATCTTCATTTGTGGAAGGAGCCAAGGAAGATCTTATTGAGTTGATTTATAATCTTGTTCGTCAAAGTTTTCAGGTACGTTTCTAAACTTGAGGTTAGAGCATATTCCTATGTAGAGGCTGATCCATGAGTTGTATTGGGTTTGAAGGCCACCAATGAGGCTGATTTTCGCGGGGCATATGATACTCTGAGCAGAATTCTTCAGGTTGCTGACCTCATCTGAAATTGTTGCAGTAGCGTTTATACTGTTCACTGGGTAATCCTCATGCATATGTGGCTTTGTTGCCCTCTTTGGTGCAGGAACATGGTTGGTTTTGTTCATTTCATTATGCAGAGGTGATACAGATGTTACTCAGCCATAAAATTCCAGAGGATGCGGCGTCTTCTGGAAGCAGATTTGCATGTCTCCAGGTTCTAATGGCTCATGGAATTCAGGTTGAAATATTTACTTTTGTATTAAAATTATAACTTGATATCAGTAACTATCCATTGCTTGGGTATTTTCATGCTTCTGTATTAAAATATTTGCTTCTGTACAATCAAGTGTTGCCTTGAAGACAGTTACTGATACTCTTGATGTTATACTCCTTTCTTTTTTTTTGCAGTCAAGCATAGAGGACGAGAATGAGAAGGCTTTCCTTATCCTGAACGAGATGATCCTGACACTGAAAGATGTAAAAATACTGTTTGCGTCGTTGCTGCTTCAGTAGGAAAACATTACAATTTATTCAAGAAACCTAACAGTTTTTGTGCATTGTCTTTGCTTTGTATATACAGGGGAAAGAACAACATAGGAAAGCAGCTTGTGATGCACTGGTTATGGTGTATACCTCCCTTAAAAATTCGTCATCTATCACCGGTGATGAACTTTGTCCCAAATTGATTAATATGGTCAGTGCATGAGATGAGCTCCCCAAAACACATTGACTTTCTTTTTTCTGTCATATGACCAATTGGCATCCATGATTTCAGATAACAGGCTATATATCTGGATCATCTCCGCACATAAGGAGTGGAGCAGTATCTGCATTATCTGCCTTGATATACAAAGACCCTGAGATTTGCCTATCTTCACCTGAGCTTCTTTCATCCGTTTTATCATTGCTTCACACCAAATCCATCGAGATTATAAAAGTAAGTCTACCTTTTTCTGTTTTAATCAGACCTCAGCATGTTGCTTCTTTAAGTACATACTTTTCGTTTTGTCCTTAAGTTTCTCATGAGTCTTCTTTTATCTCCAGGCTGTTTTGGGTTTTGTAAAAGTTTTAGTCTCGACATCACAAGCCCAGGACTTGCAGGATCTACTGCAGAACCTCTTATACGAAATCCTTCCCTGGTCGTCTGTTTCAAGACATTATTTTAAGTCAAAGGTAGTAAAGAGACCAGTGCTTAAATTAGTTTCCTATTGATTTTAGTTCTTTTCCTTCCTCAAAAATTTACCTTACGAAAAATTTGCATTTAGGTAACAATCATAGTTGAGATTATGATTAGGAAGTGCGGCACACGAGCAGTCCAATTAGCCACACCAGACAAGCACAAGAATTTTATCCAGACAGTTTTAGAGGTTCATCTCTCCCCTTCTCTCTTATTATATATGTATTTTTTGAATTTTCGAATTGCATAACTTGGAGGAAATGGCTGCATTATTTTGAAACTTTCATCTTTTATATGCAGAATCGCTCAGGGAAATCAAAAGACAAAGAAGAGTCAAACGATTCACAGGCTACATCCATCGACCAAACCAGAGAGTAAGATCTTTTGCAACAGCAATTATACTTAGAAATAAAAAACACATATGCAATCAAATCGTTGCTTGTTCATTATAATGAAATTTGGTTTGTTCTTTACAGACCGCGGAAAAGAAATTACAGAGAAGCGTCATCAGATACAACCAAGAAAGACTGGAGTGTAGAACCTAACAAATTCAAACGACAAAAGAGAACACATCAACATACACCTGCTTCCGACATCAACGGAAGCAGAACAGGACCAAAACGACCTGGTAACAGAAGCTTTGGGAAACATAGAGAAGCATCTGAAAACAATCACAAGTCAGGAAACAGAAGCTTCGGGAAACATAGAGAAGCATCTGGAAATAATCACAAGTCAGGAAAAGAAACTCGAAAGCCACAGAACAGATTCATGAAACCAACATAACTTTTAATCTCAGTCAATAGAGTTTTGCAGTTTTCATATACCAAAAACAGCAACATTGGTGTGTATGTATACGATTTGTAATTATACACATCAAATTGTTTAAAAGATCAGTTTTTTAGACTAAAAATCGCCAAAGAAAAGAAAAAGAGAAGACTTTGTTGTTGTTATAGAAGATTTACAGATTAGATAGCAGAAGCTTGATCAAGCACAGAAACAATCTCTATTCTGCTTCTCATCAATCTATGGAATACTTGCCTCACTTGTCTCTGCAAGTTGTCCAATCCCACTTCCATTCTCCGGCAAATCTCCTCCACCTCATCCACCTTCTCTGCAACTTCCTCCTCCTCTTCTTCCTCCGCCGGAAACCTAAACCTCTCCACGAATTCCATTAAAGATAACCCAAGCCTCTCCAACCTCTGCATTTCATCCATCAATCCACCACAACGCTTCTCCTTCCGTTTCATCTCTTCACCAATCCTCTCTTGAATGTTCACGGCGGCGCTAGCCCAGCTCTGATGTTTCGGAAGTGAAAATGGCGCCACAAGAACGCTGCTTGTTTGGCAAGGAACTGCCGCCACTAGCACCCACAATACCAGAACCATAACACTACTCATTATATATACCGGCATCGCCGGTCCCGAAGCTTCTGCACCACGTGGCAGTACCAGATTGCTCACCATTGCCTGAATCTGCTTTGCCCCAGACCAATTCTTGCTGACGTGTCCAGATGATCCTCCTCCTCCTACGGTGATATTGCTGCGTTGTCCAAATGACCAGGACCGAGACGTTGTCCTTCGGTTACTGGAACCACATCCTCCACTGTTTTTATCTCTTCTCTCATCGGCGTTTAAACCAATCAGGAGGTTTGTTAACGCACGTTTCGCTCTACGAACGCTTCCGTCACATAATGGCCGTTGTTTGAGCGCCGTGACGGCTATCTCCGCAAAACGTCGGCGTTGTGTAACGGAATCAATGCCGCAAATCACGGCGTTACAGATATCAAGCGCCTTTAAAATCCGATCAATCATTTCCGACAAAGCCCTTTCTAAAGACGGCGATTTCGAGATCTGGGTCGTGCTTAGAAACGCCTTGAACTCCGCTTCACAGGACATGAAAACATCGAGGAGATTCTGAAGCCAAGGGATCGAGAGAATCGGATCAGACGGCTGAGAAATGGCGGAGGAAGGAGACGGAGATGGAGATACCAACAACTCCGAGAAACATTCCGCTACATGTTTCTGGAAATACTCGAGTTCTTCAAGCTCTTGATCGTGATTGATGTCCATAGAGACGATCTGGTTGCGGCGGATGCTGAGTCGGCTGAGAAATGAGCCTTGATATTCCGTCGTCGACGCCATTAATGGAGTGTGAAGAAGAGTCAAAGCAACAAAGAGTATCTGCCGGCGATAAAGGAGAGACTTTTGAAGAAATTGAGAGAATTGGGTTTAGATGAAAGAAGGAACCGAAAGAGTGGAAAACATGTCTTGTCGGAGAGAGAAGTGACTCGTTTTTTAAGATAGTTTTAGTTTTGGGACTTGCCAGTAAAGAATATTCGTCTTTCGTCACTTTGACGACTTTTATCTTTTATAGATACTCATTACGTCATTTTTCTCAAAAACTACAAGAAACTTGTCAGTTTTATTTTCTAATTACATCTACAGACCCAATGTGTAATTAGATAAAAAGATCTATAATTTTATATTTTGATGCCTCTATTTTTTAAAATGATATTTCGGCTGGTTACAATTATATTACCTCTATCCCAAACTGACTATCGAAAACCAAAAAAATTAGGTAAAACTTATGAATATACCACACAAATTGCATTAAGAAAATGTTGAATTTGGATAGTGTATTACCAGTATCTCTAGTAATAACCAAAACTTCGTAGGTAATGTCTTTATCTTAATATGTATTGAAACCATTTTGCCAAAAAATTTTAAGTTTGATAGTTATTATGATTCATAGTATGATTGTGTAGATTAGAAAAACTAGATTACAAGGAGTTTATGCTATATATTGGGTATTATCAATCTAATTATTATTTTTATTGTCAATAATTAGATCAACAAGACTCATATCCTAAAATCTTTTTTATTTTTTCTATTTATATCGGAAAAAAATTGAACCATAGACCTGAGAATTTGTAAAATGACCATCACTACTGGATCACTTGTCTTCGGCAAAAAAACAATATTGTCCGAAATTTCTAACTTATTTCGAATTTATTTTTTTATTTGTTAAAAATCAACTGAAATTCGATAGATTATTTTCGATCAGAAATTCAATTAACTAATAATTTCTTAACTCGTGATACTACTAGGATTTCTGATGAGTTTCATCATCCATGTTATCCTTTATCACTATAGTAGTGAAAACAAAACATTTTCTCAAATAAAAACTTCTCTCCCAAATAAAAAGTTTTTATTTATAAAATATATAAATAGACATGTTCTCAGAATTTAATATTACAACAAAATGCGCGTTGTATACATTTGTTCAGATCTCAAATTCAACACAAAGGTATAAAAGGTATGAGTCGCTGATTAAGGTCGGTCAGATAATGAGTGAGTCCAAGGGAAAGCGGTAATTACGGGATTCAAGACTTTGGCTTTCACAATAATGTTAAACTCATTTATTTATGGTTGGCTAAAGTAACCGTTAATGACGGTTATTAACAGTTTCATTACATTGTCGGTCCAATTTTGGAGTATTATATATTTCGTAGTTTATTACTATCTCAAACTTTTTTTTTTTGCATCACTTTTTATATCTTCAACACGAGAGAGCAATGATGAGAATGTTGTAGCAATAAAGTGATCACATTAGCTTTAATAACTTGGTATTTTTTTTTCATAACTAATTACTTATTAAACTTTAAACGATTATCTAGTAGTTCAAGAAACACATACAATCAATATTATATCTCCAATTTCAGATATATGAATAATAACATAATAATCGAATGCTTCATTAACTTATAAGATCGTACGATCGTATCATTGTCACAAAAGCATTATAATAATCAAAAGTGACAATAAAGATTTATTATCATTATGGTTGCTAACCGTCACATGGTAGCCACGAAGAGGAATTTAAACGCGTAATTTTAGAATTACATAAAGGAATTTTATTGATAGAGCTAAAAGACAGCAGCAATTTTTGTTTGATACTAATAGTGTTGTTATACAATTGTAGTGCAGTCTTTAACAAAAAAAAAAAAAACTGCAGATGCAGTCAAAGTCAAAGAAAATTGCACCGATGTAACAGCGTTTGATACGAGTTAGTGTGCAATTGTTTTTAGGTATGCATGTGTTTTTCCTTTTTTCTTATATCTATAATCATTATTAACTAATACAATCTATAATATGAAAAAAAATCATATCTTAATTTCTACTTTTTAGCCGTTAAAAAACATAAGACCCAATTACTTTATTCCTAATTTAGTTATGCACCAGATAATACGTTCGAACTATATCTTGCTCTAGTTAAAAAATTTAGATTATGTATAGAGTTTTATCGATCTAATAGTTACTTGTTGATAAAAAAAAACTCTCCACATCTTTTTCTATATGTAAAAATTCAGTACTCACTAAAAATTTACATTCTACAATAATTTTGTTAAATAAAATACATCATATTCCATAATTTTATTGTATATTATTATAGTTTATGTTTTAAATCTTATAAATTTGAGTCGAATTTGGTTAGTATTCAGATTGGTAAAGTTACTCTGACGGTTGTATTATTTGGCAAAGTTGACAATTTTGTGTAAGTTGGGTACTTATTATATGTACATGTAAGATATATGTAAAATATAGAGATAGAAAAAATGTAGACTTTGACTATATGGCATATAGAGTTAATGTATGGATTTAGGTAAAAGATAAGGAATTGATTTAGGAAGAAAATCTAAAAATCAGAACTAATGATTATTATCTGTCCAAATAAGGTAATTACTTTACGGGAAAAAACATTCATTCCTTTTTTTTCTGACCATCTTGCAGATATTATGTAATCTTCAATAAGATTATACAAATACGCTTTGTTAGACCTTCTTGTATGACAATGTTCCTTCTTTTGATAATATTCTTCCTTTCGTCGTCCTTGGCCGTGGACCTTCCAGTCGTATCCAGCCGGAGTGATGCAGACGTTAGCAACATTTTCTTTGTAAAGAAAAATGACTTTCATAGTGCTTAGCACTAGCCCAAGACTGTAATACTCCAAAACACTGGAAGAAACTAAAAAGAGAAATCCTCTAAGTATGATAAAAAACTTAGAAGAATAATTAGAGACTACTTGAAAGACTTTTAAAAAGATTTAGATGACTTATAAAGAACACTCTTTCTTTGAACTTCCTTTTTATTTCACTTTTTCAAATTGATTACAAATGATATGTTGATGGGGATATTTATAGGCCCCAAGATTAGTTTACAAAAGTTTCTAGATTATTCTACTATTAACTCTAAAGTATCTATCTTACAAACTTCTAGATTAATCTACATAATTATCTAAATATCTATCTAATATAATTCTCTAGATCTCTTTGAGGAGGTGATGATGTTCATCATGCTTTTAGAGAAATCTAGATATTAGGCTTAACTTTGGGTTTAATCCAATATGAGATGTTGGATTATAAACCCATAATTATGCTTAGCCCAAAATCAAGTTTAACTTCAATACTCCCCCTTAAACTTGATTTTGTCAACCATCCCGAGCTTCGAGGGAAGTAACTTGAATTGGCCTCTCGGTAGTGATTTGGTGAAGATATCAGCAACGTTGTCACCACTTCGAACTTCCAAGGCTTCAACTGTTCCATCAAGAACCTTCTCCCTTATGAAGTGATGTTCTAACTCAATATGCTTTGTCCTTGCGTGAAACACCAAATTGTTAGTCAATTTAATAACACTTTGATTATCTCCATAGACAACCACCAATTTATTTGTAGGCTCGAACAAATCTTCAAAAAGTCTTCGAAGCCATATACACTCTAGAGCTGAGAGTGTCGGAGCTTTATATTCCGCTTCAGTGGTAGACAATGACATCGTTACTTGCTTCTTGCTGCACCATGAAATGCTTGTGTCTCCACATAAAAACACATAACCCAAAGTTGATTTTTGGTCATCTGGATCTCCACCAAAGTCAGCATCTGTAAAACCATGAAGAGAATTTTCTGCATTTTTCTTGTACACCAAGCCCATCCCAAGAGTTGTTTTGACATACTTCAAGATCTTCTTTGCCGCTTCTAGATGTGGCTTCCTTGGTGCTTGCATAAACCGACTTACAAGACCTACTACAAAGGCAATATCAGATCTTGTAATAGTTAAGTATAGAAGACTCCCCACAAGAGCACAATAAGGTCGAGGATCTGGTAGCAATGACCCTTCATCACGTTTGAGCTTGATGTTCATATCCAATGGAGTTGTACGTGTCTTCCCTTCGTTTACTCTAAACCTTGCAACAATCCTTCTTGCATAACCTTGTTGACCAACAAATATTCCATCCTTTACTCTTTCAACCTTTAGACCAAGAAAGTTATTCAGCTCTCCCAACTTTTTCATCTCAAACCTTATCGACATATCCTCTTGTAAGCGAGCAATTTCTGCATTATCGTTCCTGGTTATAATCATATCATCCACGTAAAGAAGGACTACTATGTGGGCTACTCCATTCTTCTTGAAGAATAAACTCGGATCATAATTTAATGCCTCATAGCTGCAAAATTTAAGGAATTGAGCAACTTTTCCATACCAAGCTCGTGGAGCTTGGTATAACCCGTACAAAACCTTTTTTAACTTGCATACATGATCTAGATACTCTCTTGATACAAAGCCATGAGGTTGCTCCATGAAGATACTTTTATCAAGCTCACCATAGAGAAATGCATTCTTCACGTCTAGTTGCCACAACTTCCAATTAAAGTTTGTAGCTAAAGATAAAAGTGAGCGTATCGTAGTCATCTTCGCCATTGGACTAAATGTTTCATCATAATCTTCTCCGTACTTTTGTGAGAACCCTCGTGCAACCAACCTTGCTTTAAACCTATCAATGCTCCCATCTGCCTTTCTTTTGATTTGATACACCCATTTGCAAGAAACAAGTTCGACATTCTTGGGCTTTGGAACCAAATCCCAAGTTTCATTCTTCATGAGAGCACTCATCTCCTCTTTCATTGCGGTCTCCCATTCTTGAACTCCTTTTTCCCATGTACCATCTCATCAGGAGACTTCATATTGTTTGGACTAAATGGCATCCGATTGATGACATAAGTCGCACATCTCATGCATTCCGCCCATAAATCCTTAGACAAATATTTGCCATATAACCAACTTCGACAAGTCTCACTTAAATGTCTGATCTTCCTTTCTGCTACTCCATTTTGTTGAGGTGTATATGGATATGTAAATTCTCTCTTGATATCATTTTCTTGACAAAAAGAGAGAAACCCTTTAGACATGAACTCCCCTCCATTATCTGTCCTTAAAATCTTGATCTTCCAACCTAACTCCCCTTCCACGGTAGTCTTGAATTCTTGAAACTTTGAGAATACTTCAGATTTTTCCTTCACAAAGTATACCCAAGTGTACCGTGAGAAGTCATCAACGAATAACAACATCTATCGATACACGGAGTATGACGGTGTTCTTGTCGGACCCATCAAGTCATTATGGACCCTTTCCAATGGAACATTACACCTTGAGTTGGAGTTATCAAATGGAAGCCTATGAGACTTTCCATATTGACATCCTTCACAAAGCGTGCCTTCGTCTTGGATCTTCAACTTGGGGAGTCTGTTAACCAAATCTTTATTCACCATAACCTTGAGCTTAGTCATATTTATGTGACCAAGCCTAGCATGCCATATAAAGGCATTATCATTGAGTACTCATCTTCCAGTTGGTGGTGAAGTGCTTCTTCCGCTGACGACATCCCATAAGTCCTCACTTACCAAGTATGACTCCATACATGATCACTTCCATAACCGGTAGTTAGATTGGTTCAAGACTTTCATTCCTAATCCAACAACACGACCCATGGATTCCATACTTAGAGTAAACCCGAGTTCTCTATAATCCCGATCTTGATGAACACAAGATTATATTAGAATAACTCTGATACCATGTAAAGAAAAGGAACTTTGATAGTGCTTAGCACTAGCCCAAGACCGTAATACCCCGAGACACTCCAAAGAACTAAGAAGAGAAACCCTCTAAGTATGATAAAAAAAACTTGGAAGAACAATTAGAGAATACTTGAAAGACTTTTAAAAAGATGTAGAGGACTTATAAAGAACATTCTTTCTTTGAACTTCCTTTTTATTTCACTTATTCAAATTGATTACAAATGATAGGTTGATGGGGTATTTATAGGCCCCAAGATTAGTTTACAAAAGTTTCTAGATTATTCTACTATTATCTCTAAAGTATCTATTTTACAAACTTCTAGATTAATCTACATAATTATCTAAATATCTACCTAATAGAATTCTCTAGATATCTTTGAGAAGATGATGATGTTCATCATGCTTCTAGAGAAATCTAGATATTAGGCTTAACTTTGGGTTTAATCCAATATGAGATATTGGATTATAAACCCATAATTATGCTTAGCCCAAAATCAAGTTTAACTTCAATATTCTTAACATGGATGTCGAAGCATGGGAAGGCTTATACCAATACTCTCGAAGAGAAGGAACAAACATTTTCAGATCTTCAAGGACAACCTTCGTTTCATCGACAAGCACAATGCAAAGAACCTCTCTTACCAGTTTGGTTTGAATAGGTTTGCTGACTTAACCGTCCAAGAGTATCGAGACCGTTTTTCTAGTCTTTCTAAACCGAAACATAGGGCTCTCAATATCAGCCGTAGTAGGTACGTGCCACATGACATAGATCAGCTTCCGGAATCAGTTGATTGGAGGGAACAAGGTGCAGTGTCGGAGATCAAAGACCAAGGCGATTGCAGTGAGTTCTTATTACACTTGCATTTATTACGATTTCAATCAAATAGTGTTTCTTTCGATATTTCTGTTTTGGGTTTTTTTTATCGGATCTACAAGATTAGATTGATAACCTAAAATATTCTTATAATTTACATAAAGGGTACGACTCAAACCCCTGATATTAGAATTATTAGCTATATCAACGTAATTAGATGTGTTAACATTTAATATATGTATTTTTGGATTTTTAAAGATCTAAGAAAATCACAATTAACATTTTTTTTGGTTAACAATTAGATCGATAAGACCCTATCCATAGTGTAAAACCCACATCCTAAAATCCTTTTTTAGTCTACTAGTGAAGCACGGTGACAAAAAAAAAGTGACAAAAAAAAATCTACTAGTGTGGGTAAGATTCGAACTCTAGTGCCTAAGGCATTCGCTAAGTCATTAGCTAAATTATTCTAACTACCAGACTAAGAATAACTCGGCAATCACAATTAATATTTAATATATGTTTTTTTTTCTTTTTTTTTTGCATATTTGAATGGAAGATTGCTGCTGGGCATTCGCTACAGTGGCAGCAGTGGAGGGAATAAACAAAATCGTAACAAGGAAAGTTAATCTCATTGTCCGAGCAACAATTGGTCGACTGCAATACGAACAACAATGGTTGTTATGGAGATGGCGCAATGGACTTAGCTTTTGACTTCGTAATCAATAACAATGGTCTTGATTCAGAATTAGATCATCCATACATGGCTGTTCAAGGCTATTGTAACCCCAGACAGGTCCACCTACCTATGAATTCACAACTAAAGATATATACATATAATGTGCTTATATTTCACTACCTGGTTTCAATATATTTATGTTTTGGGTATGTTTTCCACAGAATATCATTACAATTGATGGCTACGAGGATGTGCCAGAGAATGATGAGAATTCTCTACAAAAGGCAGTTGCTCAGCAGCCTGTGAGTGTCGCCATTGACAAAAGCTCCCAAGAATTTATGCTCTATCAATTGGTATTTTATCCTACCTTCAAGATTCATTCATACCAATAAACGTGTATTGTATGGTCCATGTTTGCATGTTTGATGTCATTATATAAGGGTATATACACCGGACCATGCGGGACAGAGCTTGACCATGCGGTTGTTATCGTTGGGTACGGTAGTGAGGACAGTCAAGACTATTGGATCGTGAGAAATTCATGGGGAACGATGTGGGAAGATGCTGACTAGCTATGTTAAGATTGCTCATAACTTTGAATATCCAACTGGTCTATGTGGGATTGCCATAGATGCTTCATACCCTGTCAAGAATTAGACTCCCAATGCATGAGAGCATTAATCATTGATTTGTTTGGCTATGTCAAAAGAATCTTGAGCTTTTAAAGAAAATTGTTGTGAGACTCTTGAAGTTTTAGGATATTTTAGCCATGAGTTCTTGTTCAAAATAATAAATTAGTGATTGGTTATTCAGATAATGGTTATTGTTTTTATTTTTCCATACATAATATTTTCCCAACATGCTATTTCTTTTTGTTTTTGTCATCAAATTGGATTGATAAAATTCGATTCGTTTTTATCATCAAATTGGATTGATAAAATTCGATTCACCGTCCAAACTTTATATATAAATATTTAACTATTCTCAACGTCCTATTCATGAAAATAGTTTTAGAAATTTGATTTTTTTTGTAAGGGCCTAAAGCCCATTTAATTAACCTCGTACATGGACCACATGGTTTGAACCCTGGTTGCCTAAGAACAGTCTATTATCTATATATAAGTGGCTCAGTCACTACACTATGGGTTCAGCCACTAGACTATAGTTCCTCGTAGGTTTAGAAATTTGAATGATCTCCCCTAGATGCTATTTTCAAAATTAGTTTTGTACTTTTATTTACTTCTAAATAAGTTAATACTCTTAGTTCTACAAAATTATAAGATATCTGTAAATATGTATCGAATAAAACCCAGGATTGTTTCTAATCCATGATTATTATGCGCTCAAACAGTTAGTGTTTCAATCAGATTAAATCGGAGACCAGCTAGTTCCAGCAAATAGGTGCAACGTTAAATTTATAATCTTATATTTCTCGGTCAATGGCTTTATTTTAATTTGTTTTGACTTTGGAAGATAGCAGACAGGTTACCAAAATGAAGTTGACAATGTTGTTTTGGGATAAGGGTAAGTGGAGTTTCTATTGGTTAATGTCTTCATTATAAATTTGCTTAATTTTTGTTTTCTCAATTGATGGCCAATGACCGATCCATATGTCTAAAATTCATACTCTAAAATCTATTTTTTAATCTATTATATATAATAGAGAATGATCAAACCGCTAATGTCAAAATCATTACATAGATCATCTTGATCATTAGACTTAGAAAAACTTGATAAATTTGCTTAAAATTTAGTGAATTTATTTTAATTATCTTCCAATGATGATGTACACCAATTATGTTTTGCGTTTGTTAAATTGTTATTTAAAGATTGTTGGTTCTTCGAACTTATTTGCATTATTAGAACGTATTTTTAAAAGCACACATCAAGCACGATCTAATTTTTATGACAAAACTGCTGTCGCATTTTTTCGGTCGTAATTTTCTAATGGATAGAGCTTTCATTATTTTGTAATATTCTAGTAAATACTAAATACAACTTCAATTATTTGAATATCACTAATAGAACCTTGATTAGTTGTTTGACTATATTAAACATGTTATTAGCATGAACTATCTTACAAGAAAAACAGATCCAAAAGATGGTGTTTGAGATGGGACAAACTAGTAACAACAAGATTCAGTTGTTCATCAGTTTTCGAGGACATGACGAGCGCCTGAAACTATTGTCACATCTCAAACCTCTTTTGGAACGAGAAAGCAAGGTAAATGTGTTCATCGACGACCGCAACGCTGGAGAGCCGCTTACAAATCTCTACTCACATATCAGAAACTCAAGGATCGTGATCGTCATTTTCTCCATAAACTACTTGGAATCAGATTGGTGTTTAAATGAGCTTGTACATATCAGGAAATGCTTGATTACAGAGAAGATTGATTTCGTCATACCCATTTTCTATAATGTGGAGCCCTCCCACGTTAAAGAACAGAGTGGAGAGTTTGGCAAAAGGTTTCTGTCTTTGCAGGAAAAGCATCCAGAGTCTGTCAAGAAATGGACAAAAGCTTTGTTATTCGTCGCTAATTATGGTGGATTGGCTTACGACATGAACGAGTATGATTTGGGGTTTTATCCTTCTTTTTTTTTCTTTTTGATAACTTAGGTGGTTCGATCTCGAGTCGAGTTCACCTGAGGTCCAGAAGAAACCATGTTCCTATGAAGTGTGTTTTTGATTTAGGGAAAGTTGAAAGTCAAGTAGCTTACTACAGCTTGTCATGAGTCTTTTCACTCGGCCACTAGACCACAACTATGTTGGCGATTTTATCCAATTTTAGATCAAAAGTGTTTCTCTTTTAAAACGTTTTGTTTCTTTGCAGTTCAATTTCCGAGTATGATTTCATCATGGCTGTTGTGGACACGGTTAACATAGTTTCAACCAAAATTACATCCAAGGACGGACATAAAGTGGATGAGATAATGAACATGTTGTACCACTACTCAGAGGTTTTGGCAGCTCTGGATCTGGAAAGACAAAGATCGAGTCTTCAAAACTACAACAGGGTCTCTGTTTCTCTCAAAGTTTGTTTTATTGTCTGCGAAACTTCCTCATTTCATGCTAATGCGTATGGTTCTACAGGGTGTTTATTTGAAGGAGCAGACTCGTATAAATCCTGAACCCTATATCGAGGAATTTGCATTGGATGATAACTCCTCTCATGAATGGCCTCATCTTGTATATAAACGCAACAACTCAGTTCCCAACATATTTCAGATTTACCCTCCGCTTTGTAAGTTCACGTCTTTGCCATAGACTTATGTTTATTGTTTGACTAATGAATTTCTGAATTTTTAAAAGCAGCAGATGAAAGGACAATGGTCCAATATCACCCGGACGCATATGAAGTGAGCATTGACGATATTCGGCAGAATGAAACGATAGTGGTCCATGACCATTCGGTCATAAATCAAGTGAGCAATAACAATATTCAGCAAGATGATACGATAGAGGTCCAAATCCACCCGGTTATAAATCAAGTGAGCAATAACACTATCCAGCCGACTGAAAGGACACTGGTACAAAATCAACCAGTCATAAATCAGGTGAGCAACAACAATACTGAGCAGGTCGAGAATCAACAGAGCAATGACAAAAAGGTCGAGAATAAATATAGAAATGGCACGAATAACTTATCGTCTCTGGTTTACTGTTTGAGCTTTGGTTGTATCTTACTACTGGTAATCCAGAGGTTTCGCAGAAAGAACACTTCCATTAGAAGAAACTGAGCGTCTTTCTTTTACTTTTTTTTCTTCTTTTGGAAATTCTTTTTTTTTTGATAAAAGTGAAAAAAGGGTCACTCAACCTAGTAGTATTGCACGCTTAACTGTTGAGTCATAATGAGATCTTGTGCATTAGTGCTGATATGATCACACCCTGAATTTACGCTGAATAATCTTTTGTTTTACCTTGAGATTGTACTCATCCTGAATTTACGTTGAAGAAAGATCAACTAATAAAAAAGAGTTTGATGCTCAGTTGGTCAATTACATGCTTTTGCTTTTCCTTTTCTTGTTAGTACTAGTGAAATCAAAAGTGTACAAAGGGAAAAATGACTACCGTTTACAGAGCATGAAATTTTGTACTTTGGAAACTTAAAAGAAGCCGCAAATGGAGATATAATGCTAGAGTAGAGGTTGAAAACTCGAAACCAAGTAGTGAGATATGATTGATTATCAAGTAGCATTTGGGCCAGTGGCGTGCCACACTCCTTCGAATGAGTGATCAGAAGTCTGGTCCCTTGAATACGTAGGATTTGACTTCGAGAGGAAAATGTATCGGAAAGAAGGAAGACGAAAAGAAAAAAAACAGATTTGATTCGATTTTTCAATAGTTCTGTGCACGGAATAGCAGATCTAATATTCCCTAAATGAGTTATAGATTTCGGTTATAAGGGATGAAGCAGGTCGAGATTCCAATTAATGTGTAAAGTCTTGTATTCTTCTGTTTCCAGATGAAGTAAACAGTTAGTCCAAGTCCAATATCACCTACACTCAGCACAACCCAATCCAAAGAAAGCCCACACACCTCCAGATCCCGTAACGTACCTGCAGAAGAAAAGACACCATCTCAACAGAACCGTTACCTTGTTTTGCAATCACTAAACACTGAAGAGGCATCATAATTATTGTGACACTTCTAGATCCCTCTGTAAAATTTCTATAAAATAAGAATCAGTTTCAGCATTGTATTCATTCAGTATCAAGTTAATAAAACTCAGTTTTACACTTTCCTTTCGTCTTCAAAAGTCAAACAAATTGAAGGTCAAACAAAGGTCAAACAAAACTCAGTTTTACATCCAAGGAAGGACATAACGTGAATGTGGATGAGATACTGAACATATTGTACCACTACTCAGAGGTTTTGGTAGCTCTGGATCTGGAAAGACACAGATCGAGTCTTCAAAACTACAATAGGGTCTCTGTTGCGTCTATGTTCACGATGAGTCCATTCAAAAGGAAAATTTTCAATACTGGACTATAATTAGCTGGTTCATTAACCAAGTTCCTATAAAATGTAAGTTCACATCAGACACGACGCTAAAAGGCATTGCTTCTTTGGTTACTTGGACATCAAGTTAGACCTCTGTTTTGTTTTCACTCAGATGATTAATAACATGACCGGATGTGTAAAAGACATATGTATGTATTTTTTTGGTAAACAAGACCTATGTATGTTTGATGTTCTTCACTTTTCCGCTCTTTAAACATTTCGGTTATTCAATAAAATTTGTCGTGTGCCATAAGCCCAAAAAAAAAAAAAAAGATTTCATGTTAATCTCTGTCTCCCACAAACAAAATGAATCCTATGTATTCGTGGACTAAATTATCATATAAATGAATAAGACAAAATAAAGATTGGTTGACAAAAAGACATAAGATGAAAAAATAAGTCGATGGCGATATTATTTGTTTATGACCAAAAGACCAAAGACTCCAGAATAAACATTTATACAACGCATCACAATAATTCTTCTAACAAACCATCTTTTATATAACATTTTTTTTTTGGTTTTATGAAATTATACATCAAAGGTAGAGAACCTAATTTGCTATATAAAGTGTGGAAGATGCAAGATGGAGACAATATTCTTTTAGTGACAACTTACTTTTATTTAAGTAGATATGTAAAAATTTCGCATCTATATACAAAATGCTTTAAGAAAGATGAGGTTAAAAATCGAGCATTTAATAGTTTCACAAATCTGGCATTAATTAGTGGATTAAGCCGTAATATCCTATTCCTAGGTACTTAACACGTGAATCCTTATTGTCCAGACCGCGTTATCATATAATATATAGCTTATCAAAGACATATAGAAAGTTGGTTGACAAAAACGGAATATTGTAAAGAAAGACTTCATTGATTGCAAATGGATCTGTGGTATAATTGGTTTGCACTTGATAAACTTTAAGGTTACCAAATCCACTCAATGGTATTTCTTGATTTGAGTAATCATTCCATAATATCAATGATTGAATCGATAAAATCTGATCTATAAGTTAAATTTTTTCCAAATTATAAATCTTATTACGTGGGTTACACGATTTTTAAAAATCGAAATTTCGACAGAAAAAATCGAAGAGGTGGATATCCAATTGACCAAAAACACATCTTCATTTCTTTTTTTTTAGGTTATTTTTAAAAGATTTCAGATTACAGTTTTCATTATCACGGAACAAGATAATATTGTCTATGTATGTAGAAGGTAGAATGCAATAAAATGTCAAATTGACAGACGTTCATTTAAATCATTATGTTACATAGTTTTTTTATTATTAATCGGATCGATAAGATCGCATATTTTGAGTCAAAATCGGTAGGTGTTAGTAGTTTAGTCACTGAATTTATTTTATTCGGGCTTCTTCTTCATGCTAGGTTGTTTGAGTATGAGATCAAGCAAGAAAGGATACGAGCATGTGTACCATTTACTCTCTCCCTCAATAATTTGAAAGATAATAATCCAAATGAGGTTACTTTGCTAGAAAAGTCAGACTGTGAAACGCGTTATGTGAGACTGGTCAAAGTTTCATGGATAACTATTGATATATTATTATTATTATTATTATTATTTTGTAATTGAGGAATTCTCAAAACTTATACGATGGGTTTAAACTATTCTCCTGGGGTGGTGCAACCCACTGATAGACCATCACCTCGAGGTATTTAAATGTATCAAAAGCATGAGCTCATATCCGTGTATGGGTGACTAGAAAAATGTGTTTTAGTTTTACATATCGAATTTCCGAACTCTTTAAAGTCTTAGACGCGCCCCTATAACTTGACCACAAGCTCCTTATTTTGATAGTATTTAAATAACCAAGATCACTAGTATTAGACAATTAGTAAGTTTATAGACCCGTGATTGTTTGGTTGACTTTTCTTGATCACTCTCAAACCTTGTGATGATGAATACGAATAAGGATCAAGTGGTCATTAGTTTCAGAGGAAAAGATCTGCGGAACGGATTCTTAACTCATCTCAAACAAAAGTTAGTAGAGGGCAAAGTGAATGTGTTCACCGACGACAACCTCACTGGACAACCAATCCAGAATATCTTTGGACACATCGGAAATTCAAAGATCGCAATTGTGATCTTCTCCAAGAACTACGCAGAGTCAGATTGGTGTTTCGATGAGCTTGTGGAGATCAAGAATTGCTTTGAGATGAAGAAGCTCAACGCAGTCATACCCATCTTCTATAAAGTGAAGGTTTCAAGCATCAAAAAACAGAGCGGAAAGTTTGGGGTAAAGTTTCATGCTTTGCAAAATTCTTTGCTTGGTGACGAAGTCGATAAGAAGAAGGTTAAGCATATCAAGTCCAGGATCAAGAGATGGAATAAAGCTTTAGAGATAGTCACTGAAATTGCTGGATTGCGTTATTACAGGAATAGGTATGATTTGGGATATGACCAGAGTATTTGAGCTGATTACATCTTTAATTTGAATTGTATGTTTGCAGTCCTGAGAATGTTTTCGTGGAAAAAATTGTTAAAGAGGTTAATACAAATTTAGCCAGAATTGCAGCGGAGGAAGGGCGTAATAGTAATACTGATCCAGAAACCAGTAAGGTGTGTTCTTAGTTCTTTACATTTTTTTATGCCTTATACAAGACATGGTAAGCTAAATCTCTTTATTGCAGACATCACTGGAAAAAGAATTAACAAAAGAATTGAACCAGACTACGTTCAATATCAGTCAGTTGAACGTAAACATCATTCACCATCGTTCAAGGAGTTTTGAAGCTCCGAGTCTGAGCTGGAATCCTGAAGGCTACAACAAGGTCTCTGTCTGTCAATCGCAGATTTTTTTTCCTACTGTAACCTCCATCAGATTCTGATAAATACATTTATGATGTGACTCACAGAGTATTGATTTGAAGCTCATTTCTGGTGCTATTAAACGCAACGCCTCATTTCTTGACAATATAGGTCAACTTGGCCCCTATCCTTGTAAGTTCAGATCATAACACAAGCCTGCATTGTGTCGTTTTGAAAAATTGACTAAAAATTTGACTTTAAATTCACAGTTGAAGCAATGAGAGTTCAAACGCAGGTCGAGAATCCACAGAGCAATGACAAAAAGGTCGAGAATAAATATAGAGGTGGCACGAATAACCTATCGTCCCTGCTTTACTGTTTCAGCTTTGGTTGTATCTTAGTACTGGTAATGCAGAGGTTTCGCAGGAATGAGACTTCCATTGCAAGAAACTGAATGTCTTACTTTTACTTGTGCTTAATAAATAATCTTTTGTTTTACCTTTAGATTTGTACTCATCATGAATTTACTTTGAAGAAAGATCAACTAATAAAAAGAGTTTGATGCCCAGTTGGTCAATCACATGCTTTTTCTTTTCATTTTCTTGTCAGTATTAGTGAAATCAAAATGTACAGAGGGAAAAATGATTAGGGTTTACAGAGCACTAAATGTTGTACTTTCGAGACATAAAAGAAGAAGCCGCAAATGGTTGAAGACTCGAAACCAATTAGCGAGGTATGAACGATTATCAAGTAGCTTTTGGCCCAGTGGCGTGTCACACTCCTTCAAATGATTGATCAGAAGTCTGGTCCCTTGAATACGTAGGATTTGACTCCGAGAGGAATATATATCGGAAAGAACGAAGACGAAAAGAAAAAGAAAAACAGATTTGATTTGATTTTTTCGATAGTGCTTTCGCGCACGGGTTAGCAGATCTAGTCTTCCCTGAATGAGTTATAGATTTCAGTTATAAGAGATGAAGCAGGTCGAGATTCCAATGTGTGAAATCTTAAATTCCTCTGTTTCCAGATGAAGTAAACGGAAGCTTGTAATGACGAATGATCAGAGCAATGAACGTGTTCGTCAGTGATGGGATGACCAAGGTCGAGGACCTATTTCCATATAGGGAGAGACAGAAGAAGAACCCAGTTTTCCTATAAATCTACTGACCTTGCCTTGACTAGGCATGGGCATTTTGAATCGCTTCCGGGTCGAGTTTTTTGGTTGAACGATTTTAGGGTTTAGAAACATCAAGATTGTAATTTTTTCATAATTTTAAATATTACACTACAACATTATGTTCATAATATTTCATTTCATTATATCCACGAGAGGTAATTCGCTTAGTTGAATCTGAAGTAGACTTATGGTTTCAGACCCAAGGTAGGGTCCAGGTGAAACAATTAACATACGAGGTTTCATATGAACCCACTTGGGACTTCCAGTCCCGTCCATCGATAGATTTTCCTGGTTTCACGGGATACAAATGTTATGTTGACAGGTTCTGAAAGAACTTAGAGTACTATTCGGGTATGGGTTGGATGCAACTAATGGCCTATGTATGGGCACCCGAGGAATTCGTCACAGCCTCTTTGCTCTACATTCTGAATTCGAAACAGTGATTTGGGTGATGACTTGCTTGATTGAGATGAACATCACTGAGGTGGCATTAGCATCCGACTGCTCAGAAGTACTGAAGATGGTCTCCTCCCCATCTTTCAAGGAGTATCTAAAGATTTCACCCGCCTCAAGAGTTTTTTTAGTGCTTTCTCCATATTTTGTATACCTCGTTCTTTAAACTACAAAGCTGATCTTCTTGCTTGCACTATTAGAGGGCTTTCGAAGAATTTATCTTTTGTAGACACTACGTCACGAGACTAGCTCCCTCACATTTTTTAATGAGAATTATCTAAGTTGACTAAAACAAAGAAAAAAAAAAGAACATTGTTGGCGCAATGATATTGAGAAAGTTTACAAAATTATTTACAACCACAGTATAATGTAATCAGATGATTAACGATACTTGCTTTATCTTAGATAACTTTTTGTTATTATATTTTATGGAATTAATATGAAAGAATTTTTTTGATTCGTTTACGTTACTTGATATATAGTTGGATTGTGTTGGTGTCATGAGCCTCTACCCAAAAACATTTTCCCCTCACCATTGACATTGGATTTTTCAATCTTTCAGTTATTAGTTTTTTCTTTTAAAACAATCAAATCACACACTATAATGCAGATATAATTTTAATTTGGTTTTTTTTCCCGGAAAGTTTATTGATAATATAAGAAGTAAAGAAATACAGCTTAAAGAGTTCAAGGTGAAAGAAAATGACAAGGCTCCATACCAGAAGGTATGATTGAGCACTGAGATGTGAAAACACCAAGGCAAAACTCAGAAAATATTTCTGAGAAAAGTTACTTCTCATAGTTAAGCTATAACTCCGCTTCATAAAGCGTTATGCATAGATTTACTTTTGTTTAAGTAGATATGCATAGATTTCGCATCTATATATGTATATAAAATGCACTATAGAATACAGTATTAGGTCTTTGACAAAAAAAGAAAAAAAGAATACGGTATTAGGTTACAAATCAAGCATTTAATAATTTTACAAATATGCCTTAATTAGTTGGTTAAACCGTAATATCCTATAAGTTACTAAACACGTGAATCCTTAATGTCCATATTCGGATCGCGTTATCATATATAATATTATATATAGAAAGTTGATTGACAAAACGAAATATTGTAAAGAAAGACTCCATTGATTGCAAATGGGTTTTTGTTATATTTGTTACCGAATCCCACTCAATGGTAGTTTCTTAATTTGAGTAATCAGTCCTTTCTTTGTTATATTAGATTAATTTTTCCTTAATTTGTCATGGAATAATAACACTATTATCTATGTATGTAGAAGAGATAGAGAATGCGAGAAAATGTCAAATTGACACCAAAAACTTTCATTCAAATCATTCTTAAATATGTGTTAAGTACTTTTACTTTTTAATGGATCAATAAGATCTAAGGAATACCATGGGAAATGACTCTTTTATATTTTAAAGTATGGGAAATGTCCCTTTTTTAAAAACATTTTGTAAAATGCTTATTTTATGTTTTAAATTATGGGAAATGCTTTTTTTGAATTGTAAATTGTGTCTACACTGGACAATAATATTGCAGTTTTATCCACAATGTACATATTCAGTATATATGTCCACAGTGTACAAGTATACTGCATTTTTATTTATTGTATACGTAAATTTATTATATATGTTCACAGTAAACCGTATAAATTTTTATCGTAGACAGCACTGTATATTATGTCCTTATTTCAAAATAGTCATTTTATGCAAAAAGGAGCATTGCGCAAAAAGTTTTAAAAAGGACATTTTCCATAACTTTAAACATAATAGGGATATTCTGTACAATTTTCTCCAAGATATAACTCATATAATAAACAGGACTATGCGATCAATTATAATTCGGAGTTTAATCACCGAATTTGTTTCTATCTCCCTGTTTGACTAGGAGATGAAGCAGGAATGATAGCATGTGTACCATTTACTGTCCAACTCAATTGTATAATTTTATAAATAGTGAGACAAAAAATCATCCAAATGATGTTAATTTGCTAGGGAAGTTAGACTCTGAAACGCGTGATGTGAGACGGGTCAAAGTTTTCATGGATAATCATTTTTTTTTCTTTTTTACACTGGTAGATATATAAACGTGAATATTGAACAACAATCTTACAATGAAAAATACAAAAGATATCAGTGAAAAATAGAAATATTTCCGGAAACAAGCCCAACCAAGAAAAACTGAAACCTTCGAGAAGGGAAACTAACGAAGAAAAATCAAAAAACCTAGCTAAAAATTAAAATATAAGACAACAAAAACTAATTTGTGACCCAGACTCCATAGCCAAACTGCGAGCAACCCCAAGAAAGCTATTATAGCAAACACTGATGAAGTTGAAACTACACGAAGCCGAAAAAAGAAACCAAGTAAGAAGACAGGAAAGAACGCAGACAGAAGGAGAACTCGGAGACAAATTACTACTCAAACATAAACTCGAAGACAATATGATCCTAGCAAACCAAAGCACAAGAAGATCTTGGATATAATAATATTTAAATAACCAGCATTACTAGTATTAGTAAGTATAGACTCTTGACTATTTGGTTGAGTTTTCTTTATCACTCTCAAACTTTGTGATGAAGAATATGAATTACAATAAAGATCAAGTGTTCATTAGTTTCCGGGGAGAAGATCAGCGGTACGGATTCTTAACTCATCTCAGACAGAAGTTAATAGATTGCAATGTGAATGTGTTCATCGACGACAACCTCACTGGACAACCACTCGAGAATCTCTTCCGATACATCCGAAAGTCAAAGATCGCGATCGTGATCTTCTCAAAGAACTACGCAGAGTCAGATTGGTGTTTGGACGAGCTTGTGGAGATCAAGAAATGCTATGAGAGGGAGAAGCTCAAAGTCATACCCATCTTCCATAAAGTGAAGGTTTCATGCGTCAAAAAACAGAGCGGAAAGTTTGGGGAAAAGTTTATGAGTTTGCAGAACTCTTTGCTTGCTGAAGAAGTCGATAAGAAAGAGATTAAGCGTATTAATTCCAGGATCAAGAGATGGAAGAAAGCTTTAAACATAGTCACCGGAATTGCTGGATTAACTTATAACAAGACTAGGTATGATTTGGAACATGACTGCAGTATTTGAACAAATTATCATCTTTAATTTTGATTGTTCGTTTGCAGTCCTGAGTATGAATTCGTGGAAAAAGTTGTTGAAAAGGTTAATATTAGCTTAGCCAAAATTGCAGAAGAGGAATGGCGTAATAATACTCCAGAAACTAGTCAGGTGTGTTCTTAGTTCTTTACATTATTTTTCGCCTAGTAGAAGATACGGTAGGTAAATCTATTTATTGCAGACATCACTCGGAAATCAATCAAGCCAGATTACGCTCAGTTTCAATCAGTTGAACGTAAACATCCATCTCCATCGTTCAAAGAGCTTCGAATCTCTAAGTCTCAGCTGGAATCCTGAAGGCTACAACAAGGTCTCTGTCTTAGTCTGTCGCTCTCATAAAGGTTTTCTACATTTTTTTTAGTACTGTAAACTTCATCAGTTTCTGATAAACTACGCTTATGATGTGACTCACAGAGTATTGATTTGAAGCCTTCTTCTGATGACTTTAAACGCTCCGCCTCACATCTCGACAACAAAGATCAACTTGGCCCCTTTCCCTGTAAGCTCAAATCATTACATAATAAGCCTCCATATGTGGTTTAAATACTGACTAAGAACTTAACTTTAAATCCACAGTTGAAGCGATCAGGGTTCAAAAGCAGGTCAAGAATGAACATAGCATTGACAATATGGTCCAGAAAAAACAGAGTATTGACAATATGGTCCAGAATGAATATAGAGGTGGAACGAATTTCCTTTCGTCTCTGCTGTACTGTTTCGGCTGTGGCTGTTGTACTGACAGGACAGAAAAGATGATCCAAAGGTTTCGCGGAAATGAACCTTCCATTGCAAGCAACTGAAATCTTTCTTTTATTCGTGTATTAAGGAAAAGCCTTTATTTCATCTTGAGATTGTACTCATACTGCATTTACGTTGAAGAAAGATCAGTTAATAATAAATAGTTCGATTCCCAAGTTGGTCAATTACGAGATTATTTTCTTTTCTTCTTCTGGTTAATAAGTTAATGAAATCAAAATATCTCAGAGTGCGAAATGATTAGTTTTACAGAGAATTAACAAAGCAAGAAAGAAGAGTAATTCCAATGTGGGAATTGCCTTGATGATGACTTATTCTACTCCCTAACTTCGTTCATACAAGCTCTGAAACTTGAATTTACAGACATCAAAGGCTTCACAGAGATCACCAATGGTATCGTATATCTTAGCCTGAAAGAAACACTACGTAATGTTCCTCAAATTGGTTACTTGGGAATCAAGCTAGGCCTCTGTTTTGTTTTCCATCAGATAAAATCAATAACATGGCCGGATATGTAATATATATATGAGTGTTTAACGATTGTTTTCTTCACTTTCCGTTCTTAAAGCTTTGTCTATTATTCAATCAAATATGTGTCTCATTCGATTACATGTTTTACTTATCATCCAAGAAATGTATTAGTAAATAAGAAAATGTTTCATGTTCTCACATATTCCTTCTTCTAGAATAGCAACGTTGGAGTTTCACTTCCGGAATCGGCTCTTCCGGGAAGTTGCATGGGACAATCGTCCCCGGTTCCTTTTCCGGCAACAACTGACACGGCTGCGGAGTTACTCCGCTTGTATAACCCGAGACGTCCGTACAATTCCAAAGAATTTTCTTAGGTTTCGGCGAAAGAGTGATCGTCACGTTAGAGATACAGATCCCAGTAAACTGGTCTCCTGATATTCCGGCCAATTGAGCCGGCATCGTCACGTTTTCAGCAACCATATCTTGGTAGTTGATGTTCTGAATCACGGGTAACGCACTCGGATCATAATGCTCGTCGGGATGAGAACCGTAACTTCCGGTCATCCAAAATACATATTTCATAGTCTTCATCGTCATTCCTCTTACATATACATCCTTCACGTATCCTCCTCTTCCAATAGCTGTTTTGATCCTGCAAATCGAACCAAACTAGTGGATCACCATCGCAATTCAGATTTAAACCAAATTAAACCGGTTAATTTGTCAAAATCGGGTGATTACATACCTGATTCCAGATTCGGAGTCAATAGCAACGATATCTTCAGCTCGAACATCTTCAATTCCACCGGACATTTCACTGCCGAGAGCGATTACAGCACTATCAGGGGAAATACATGTGAGCCGTCGGATCAAGAGCTGTTTCGTAGGCATGCCGTATTTGATTCCGTACTGATCCCATCCACTCTTCACAGCGATACAATCATCGCCGGAGACGATGTAACAGTCCTCAATCCTTGTGTTGGTACATGAATCTGATATAAACCGGAATTACTCTCAACAAAATCCAATAAACCGGTTAGCATCGGTATCTTAAAAATCATCGGTATAATTTCGTACCTGGGTTAATTCCGTCGGTATTTGGTACCGTGACCGGAGCTAAGATAGTCAAACCTTGGATAACAATATTTCTGCATTTTGAAATAAATTAAATATACACACCACCGGTTATTTATCGATAACCAAACGATTAAACCAAGTGAGTTTTATTTACCTGCTGTAAACCGGGTGAATATGCCAAGAAGGAGAATTCAAAAAAGTGAGATTGGAGATTTGGATTCCATCAGAATGCATAATCTCAATCAAATAAGGTCTTGTGTATTTTAATTCTCCTCTCTTGAATTTCCCCCACCATGGCTCTCCTTGTCCATCAATCGTCCCATTCTCACCTTTTATTTCAGAAAACCACAATTCAGAATTGAAATTTCGGATACTTTGGTTTAATTCAAAACTGATTGAAGTACTAACCAGTGATAACCACGTCGGTTAAGTTAGAACCGAAAAGTAGACTGATGAATCTTCCACCATCTGTGTCTCTCCCTCGTCCGTATGAAGGAAGTGGCTCTATCACTTCATACTCACTCTCTTCCTAGACTCACCAACAATTTCATTATTAGCTTACAAGTCAAACTTTGTTTACTTACTTACCAAAAACATTGACTTAAGAACTTGAAAAACTTTTTAACAATAAAAACTTTGAAAAGAGTTTCACATTTTGGTTAAGCGTGGGCCAAGAATTAAGTTTCATAAAAAGTACTACTTTACGCTAAGGCCCAAAAGTAAACATGTGGCTCAGATCTGGAACAGAAATGAACGGCTGAGATCATACTAACTACTATGGATTGCACAATTTTATAACCGTCCAATCGCGATCTCCACTAAGTTTGCCTATCTTGTTGTCTTTGCGTAACAACTTCCAGTCCTTAGTCTATGTCTATACTATAACCTCTTACTTTTAGAGTAACGCATACTAATAAATATAGGTAGCTTTTAGTATAACAAAAAAATCAAGAACAGCCTTAAAGCTCAATTATAATTTTATACCTTTTAAAATACCTCAAATCTTTTTCAAATCACAATTTCAAAGTAGGCTACTTTCTTTTTATAAATCTAGATCGACAAGACTCGATATATACATCAAACTCAATTCATCTCTAATAATAGAATAGAATTAATCTTGAAATGTCTGAGCTATTACTTGGGACAAACAAAGACCAGACTAAGTTATGCTAGTTTTAATATTGGGTAATATAACCAACATAAATTCTGTACAAATAAATGAAAGAAACATAGATTGAATGGCTCAACTAGAAGCTGGACAGCAAAGTCACGTGTATGTATGATTTATAACACCAACAATATTGCTACAGAAAAATTATTAATTCATCAAAGATGTTTATGGAATTTTGTGTCACGGGCTCACGAGTATTCCTAATTAATTTTTTTAATTCTTATAATAAATTCAACGAAATGTTATAATTGAGAAAAATAATCTTACTTGGGAGGCGAGGATAACTGCATCACGGTGGAGAAAAAGCGTGAAATGGCTTGTAAGGTTAAAGTTTCCGGTGAGCCACCGTCCAGCGGGAACAAACAACAATGAGCCACCATGATCTGCGAAACGGCTAAGTTGTGAGACTGCGTCACGAAACGCAGCCGTATTTGAGGTCACACCGTCTCCTACGGCGCCAAACTCGTCAAGAGACGCTGAGTAAGCTCTACACGTTATGGCTGAGTACTCAAACTCTTCTCCGCGACTATTGCCACGTTGGCGACGATGGCGATGAGACCGATGTCTATGGAAATCGGTGGCTCTGCGGTCATGTTCTGCATCGGCAGCTCCGATGAAGCCACCTTCGAGGCTGATAAAGAGGAGGAGAAAGAAACCGGCGATGGAGAGAGAAGTTGGCATGACGGTTTTTCTTGTGGAGAAATGAAAGTTGTTTTTTTTTGTATGTAAGGAGATGTTTATTTATATAAGGAGAAACCATAAATAGTTCTAATTTAATTATAGCATTATGGTGTATATATTTTGGAATACTTTATGGAATGTTATTTAATCAGAAAATTTAATGGAATTTGAGTCGGGCTAAAAAGTAGTATAATAAGTAAGAGTTATAAGCACACTAAATTATTTTGGATCACTATTAATAATTTGTTTTTTTTTTGTCAACCTTACTCATTGGATTTAGATTAACAAGGTCTGATTCATAATTTAAATGTTCAAACTAGAGTTAGTGGAATTCAAACTCTTCACCTAGTGCCTAACTAGATCAGAACAAGCTAAATAGACCACATGTTTTTTGGCAATTTATATTGTTTTTATTAAAACAAACATAGATTATATAGATAAAACTGTGCATTATAGTTAAGGAGACGTTATTGCCTATAGAACATAACTTATTATTACTTTGGGTAAGTTTACATTAAAATGAGCAACAGACAATTTAGAAATGAAAACACTATTTCATTTGACTTTGAATCCATTATTGTGGAATTATGAGACTTCCCCAATATGAGCAATTGCATTGTTTGATTTATAAATTAATCATTGTTTGATTTGTTTCCTAAATACTACAAGAATTATTTCAAAAATAAAGAGTTTGAGATTTCAAGGCCTTGAATGGTAAATCCTGTTCTTATGTGCTGTGCCTTTTTCAATAGTACCAAACACGTAAATGTCACCAATTCTCATGAAATCTAAAATTTTGGAGCAAACTCTCCACAAAAATCCATTCAAATCAACCATGTTGTAAGTTTTATACATGTCTGTTTTAATTGTCATTTCTCTTGAAAACATGGAATATTTTCTTTTCTTTTTTGTCTAACAATTGGATTGATCATAATCCAAAAAGCTGTTCATAAGAGACCGACCCAATTAATTAAAACTCTTTAAGTGATCGCATGTCATTGGCATATGTGAGCTCAGAATCTCATTGCACATGCAAAACCTGAACAAAAACAGAATCAAACACTTTCTTCTTTATATTGTTAGGTACGTATTAGTATTTTATTACATGTTACCCTAAGTGTCCAATATCGTTGGCCAAACTCCGTAACGGTTAAAACAAGGTCTATTACGTACCCGCACAAGGGCCTATGTGAATTATTGGGTGTTAAGACTAGCTATTGGTAGATGAGACTTTAATATATATAACTAAACCTTCCTGGTCAAAATATCTAACTAACCTCTATAATCGACCTATCAAAAACCTGTATGAACTCAAATGTCAAAAAGAAATAACCAACTAAACCTACAATAGACTTAATTTAACCTAATCGATGTTAAATGTTTCTAACAAACCCGACGCGACTGAACCAAATCATGAAAATTCATGCACAAACGTACAGTAAATAACGTGAACTTTAGAGAACTACTACATAGTGTTATGAAAAATAAAAACATAATAATGTATATATAATATATTATGCAATTTCCGAATTTATATACAATTATTTTTGTCAACAATTAGATAACAAGATCTAATTCATAGTAAAACCTCTAATAATATTATGTGAAACAAACATGATTTTCTAGAATCAAACTCATGTGAAAATCGGAAAGCAGCATATGTGACACTCAACTAGTTGACCAAAATCACTTCCCGAGTTTAAATACAACTTATGCCTAAAATTATAATTATATGTCGTATATATATGTCAACAATGCTTAATCTTATACCTAATACAACGTTTAATATAGAACTTTGTTTTCTCTTTTATTTTTTATGAGGACTATCTAAATTCAACTTGAGAAACTACAATTTTGGAGGTGGGATTAAGTATTATTGTCTGAAAAGGGATCGTTAGTGATACAAACTATTGATGTGTGCTTATTATGTCGGCTTGCACGCCACCATTTACTCTGCCCATTATCCCTGAGCTAGCTTCCCTCAGCAATTGCATCAAACCATCAATTTATCTTCTCCACTTCTTATAAATTATTATTATTATTTTTTTTAGCTATGTATTTTTTTTTAACACTGGACCACATCTACCCGACCCATTAACCAAATTCCTACGTAATGTAGGCAGAAAGATTCGATCTCTGGATGTTGACAAAACTGGCTGGTCCATTAGCCAAATTCTTAGCTATGTATTATTTTTATATTTTCTTTGTTGTTATATTTATATACTTATCTTCCGCCATATTCAATAACTCCATAATAGTATTTTAACTAAAAGTACAAGTAAAGGAAATATCAAAATGCTTCATCTTTACTTATTACTTATTGTATATTGCACGGATATATCCTGCAATTTGGTGGACATTTATAACAAAATTTACGTTTACTTTTAGTAACTTCTATATATGTTTGTTTTTACATATATATACCACCTTGACTCTTTGTTGATGATGTCTTATTTTGGATAACGGAAGTGGGTTTGGTATTTTTAATAATTGAGAAAAGGGAAATTCTCTAGTCATGGGAAATTTGGAAGCAACAAACCAAGCATTTTGATCGATAGTGGTGGAGTGCACGAGAGGAAAAGAGACAGTATTATTATAATATTTTATATAAAAACAAATACCTGTTTCTATAATCCATTATGCCAAACTTGGCTCGTTGCAAAAATTAAAATTTTCCTTTAACATCGAAAGAATGAGTTACTTAAACTATAATTTACATTTCTACGTTTTCCATTGAAATAAGAATTCTTTTTAAAAAATTAGATTTGGAGAGATTTGAGTGGTTTTTAGGATATTTGAAATGCTTTGATTAATTATTTTTTTAACAAATAATTAGTGATTTGAATAGATTTTATTTGATTTGATTTGATTTTTACATATTATTGGTTGGATAACAATAGATTATGAATTATTTTGTATGATTTCATATAAATCTTAAGTTCAGTAACATAGAATTTGAGGAGACCTTTAGAAAAGTGATTTAAAAAAGCATAAACCATAATCTTTAAAAATTCTTATTCCAATTACACACTTCAACATTTTCTCTAACGATGAAACTAAAGAATGAGTTACTTAAACTGTATAATTTAATTATATTTCCACGTTTTTGTATTGGAACTCAAAATTGATATATTGAAAGTTTTTTTCTAATCCAAAATGTGAACTAAAAGCTATTGCAATTGTTGAGGTTATTGACCGTTTTATGTTAGCTTAGAACACACTTTTGATGGCAATGTAATACTATGTGATTAACAGAAGTTTTGAGTATTCGATTTGGTTTAAGAATGGTGATAAAACTGAGAAACAGAGCACAAGAGACACCACGATTTAACGAGTTCACAGTCACGAACGTGACTGCTACGTCTCGCCGAGATAACTTGGAAATCCACTAGAATGAATAGGTTCTCGGTTACAAAACTTGGGCAAAATAAAACACTCACTCACTCACCCCATGTAACCCCTCTCACCACACTCTGTTTTCTCTCTCTCTCTCTGTAACTCGTCTCCTCGCACACACATTCCTTTCTGTCCCCTGATTCTCTTATAAGAGAATCATTCTTGTCTTGGAAATCGGTGTGGCCGCGCCTCCAGCACAACGGCTCTGTCTTGTTGTCTCCGTACTCTGAGACTCGCAGGTGGTCCTGCATTCTTCGGAGCATGAAGACAGACCAAGGGTAATTACCTTTGTGGCCCTTCTGTTTGTCCGCTTATGGAGTCACGTGAGTTCAGCGTGACACATGCTTCCAAACCTTCTGATAGAGCTGGTGGCAATGAGTCCTTCCAGATCACTGAGAGACTTTGAGACCTTCTGTCTCTCTTAGAGTGTCTGTGACACTTAGGCATATTCAACAAAACCTCACCTTGCCTAAGTGTTACAGTGTTCTCGGCCTTTTGTTTCCTTCTAGTGTTCTTGATTCCCATCTCGGTCCTGGGTCTTGTGATCATTCTTGGATCACCCTGAGCTTCCTTAACGAGCCCAGATGCTTCGATACTGGTAGTACCTTAGTTAACATATCAGCTGGATTCACCAAAGTTGATATCTTACTCACTCTCACTTCGCCTTCTTCAACTAGTTCTCTTATAAAATGGAATTTTGTTGCGATGTGTTTGGTTCTTTCGTGATGTACTGAGTTTCTGGACAAATCAATGGCACTTTGTGAGTCGCAGAAAACTTCCACTGAATCTTGTTTAAATCCCAATTCAGTCATGAACCTTCTTAACCACACTGCTTCTTTTGTTGCTTCGGTGAGGGCCATATACTCGGCCTCTGTTGTGGAGAGAGCCACTACATCTTGCAGTCTCGACCTCTAGCTAACTACATTCCCTCCTACTGTGAATGTATAGCATGTGGTCGATCTCCTCCGGTCCAAGTCTGCAGCATAATCCGAGTCCGCATAGCCTTTTACTGTGAACTCTTCCTGCCTTTTAAACTGCAGGCGTGTATTTACAGAACCTTTGATGTACCTTAGTACCCATTTAACTGCTTGCCAATGCTCCTTTAATGGTTTACTCATAAACCGACTTATCACACCAACAGGATGTGCCAAATCTGGTCTTGTTCCCACCATTGAGTACATAATACTTCCCACCGCACTCGCATAGGGGACGTTCTTCATCTCTTCTGCTTGTTTTTCGAGTTCACTGTCACTGGCGCTTCGTAGTCTGAAATGTACCCCAAGTGGAGTCGATACTGGCTTGCATTCATCCATCTGAAAGATTCTCAACACTTTCTGCAAATAATCCGCCTGAGATAGCTCTAATGTGTGAGCTTTTCTATCTCGGTTGATTTCCATTCCCAGTATCTTCTTGGCTTCTCCTAAATCCTTCATGTCGAACTCGGACTTAAGCTTTTGTTTAAGATTACTCACTGTCTCTTTGTCCTTTGCAATGATCAACATATCATCGACATAGAGCAGTAAGAAAATCTTTTTCTCTGTTTCTGTTGCTTTGAAATACACACAGTTGTCGTGTAAACTTCTTGAATAACCTGCGTTTCTCATGAATGAATCAAACCTTTGATTCCATAGCCTCGGAGACTACTTTAGACCATACAGTGATTTCCTTAAGAGACACACCATATCTTCCTTAGACGTAACTTCATATCCCTCGGGTTGATCCATATAGATCACTGTGTCTAACGTGCCATGAAGGAAAGCAGTTTTGACATCGAGTTGTTCAAGTTCATAGTTGAAATGAGCTACTGCTGAGAACATAAGTCTGATCGAGACATGCTTGACCACTGGAGAGAAGATTTCGTCATAGTCAATTCCTTCTCTTTGTGAGTATCCTTTTGCAACGAGGCGAGCTTTATGTCTTGGTTTTTCCACTCCCTCTATCCCTGCTTTCTGTGTATACACCCACTTACAGCCTATCACTTTACAGTTCGGTGGCCTTGGCACTGTATCCCATGTGTGATTTTTTCGATGTGAATCCATCTCTTCATCCATCCCCTTAATCCACATTTCTCTGTCCGTATCTTCCAGTGCTTCTCGATAACTTTCTGGCTCAGTCATTCCCCCATCTTCTGTTGCATTGTATGCAAAACCCAACTCACCATCTTCATCAAACCACCGAGGCTGTTTAATATTTCTCCTGACTCTATCTCTGGCCAATTGATAGCTTCTCAGGCCTTCCTCAGTTCTGTTTCGTTCTTCTTCAGTGTTTGTCTCTGTTTCCGCTTCGGTCTCGTGGAACTGACCTTCTCTTTGTCCATTCACTGTTTCATTTACTCTTTCTTGCTCTCTGTTATGATTTTCTTCTCTTGGAGCTATGGGGACCGAAGCTTGAACACTTTCCCTTCGTTCATTTCTTTCCGCTTCATCCTCTGTTTTTGTTTCATCTTTATACATCAATTTTTCCCTGAAAATCACATCCTTACTTATAACGCACTTTTTATCATCAAGTAACCATACCCTGTATCCTTTCACTCCCATTGGATACCCGAGAAATACACCTTTCTTGGCCCGTGGATTCAGCTTTCCTTGATCGGTATGAACATACACGATGCATCCAAAGCTTCTCAATGTACTTAAGTTTGGCAGATTACCTGTCCATACTTGCTCGGGAATTTGGAAGTCTATGGATGAAGCTGGGGATCTATTTATCGCGTGTACCGCAGTCGAAGCTGCCTCAGCCCAAAATCTCTTCTCCAATCCCGACTCACTGAGCATGCTTCTCACCTTCTCGACAATGGTCCGGTTCATTCTTTCCGCCACGCCGTTTTGCTGAGGCGTGTAGGCACAGGTCCTGTGTCTTGCTATTCCTGCTTCTCTACAGAAACCATCGAATTCTTGATTACAGAATTCAAGACCATTGTCCGTTCTCAGTGTCTTGATCTTTCTCCCTGATTGGTTTTCCACTAACTGCTTCCAATCCGCAAATGTCCTGAATGCTTCATCTTTTCTTTTTAGAAAACGAATCCACACCTTTCTTGTATAGTCGTCTATAAAGGTAATGAAGTATTGACAGTTCCCAATGGAGTGTGTAACTGATGGTGAACCCCATAGATCGGAATGTATGTAGCCTAGTTTCTCTGTGGTGACATGTTTCGCAGGTCCAAAACTTACCCTGTGGGCCTTGCCATAGATACAGTCTTCACAGAACTCAAAACTTTGGATCTTGTCTGCTTGAATGCATCCCTTCTGAACTAGTTTTTCCATTCCCCTTTGGCCAATATGGCACAGCCTGCTATGCCAAACCTTTCCCTCTGTTTTCTCACCTTCAGAGGTGTTTAACTCTCCCATTTGCATCACTGTGCCTTGCAGATAATATAAAGTATCACTCTTAGCTCCCTTCATCACTGTGATACTCCCCTTATTCACCTTTAATGTCCCATTTCTTGACTGAAACCAATAACCTTGATCTTCGAGTGTTCCCATCGAGATCAGGTTCCTTGATATTTGTGGAATATATCTCACATTCGTGAGTAAGGAAATGGTTCCATCGTCGTTCTTAATGCGAATATTGCCGACTCCTTTTATTTCTTCGTGAGTCTCATTTGCCATTCTCACCTTTCCCGTTCTGGATTCATCTAGGTCAGTGAACCAGTTTCTTTTCGGAGTCATGTGAAAGGAGCACCCAGTGTCCATGATCCACTTGTCTTCAATATTCTCACCTTCCGCATTTAGAACCTCTGAGACTGTGAATGCCTCTGCTTCTCGTGTTTGCTCCACATTCTGTGAGCTGTTACTTTCACTGTGATACCCTTCCTTTTTGTTCCTTTCTTTCCAGACATAACATTGTTTCTTGTAGTGACCTTCTTTCCCACAAACCCAACACGTCTTCTTATCTTTTGATTTCGATCTGCCATAACTCTTACCTCTTCCAGAGCTTTTGTCTCGGTTTGTTGTTCTCCCTCTGCTCTGAACGAACAAACCTTCTGAGCTGCTCTTTACTTGTTTTCCAGCTACTCCGAGTTCCAGGATTTTTGATCTTATAGCTCCAGTTATTTCTTCCAATGCAAGTGTTGTCTTGCAGTATTTGAGAGTTTCCTTTAGCTGATCGAACTGTCTGGGTAAAGACATTAACAACACGATGGCTTGATCTTCATCTGGGACAGATACCCTTACATTTTCAAGGTCTGAGATGAGCTTGAAGAAATCATTTACATTCTCCTCTATAGTCATGCTTTCGGACATCTTATACCCATATAGTCTTTGCTTGAGATATATGCGGTTTGGAAGAGATTTCGCCATGAAAAGCTGGTCAAGAACTTTTATCATTCCTGCAGCTGTTTTCTCTTTTATGATCTTCCTTAAGACATTGTTTCCAACACTCAATATAACAGTGGACCTCGCTTTAGCTCTCTTTTCTTTGAGAGTCTTGTCTTATGTCCTTATTGAGAACAATGTTTCTTCCGGTGTTGTTTCACCTGTTTCAGCTTCATGGACTTCTTCCTCTGGTCCGACTCCACCGAGGCCTTCGGTTAAGCCAAGCAGCTCCATGTGAGCTAAGAGCTTTTCCTTCCAGAGGATGTAGTCACCTTCACCATCGAATCGCTCCACTTCCACACGCCCTGACGCCATGACACTTACAAGTTTTAAACTTTGTCTCCTCCAAAGCTTTCAGCTTTCTCGGTTCTAGCTTATATGGCTCTGATACCAATTTGTTGAGGTTATTGACCGTTTTATGTTAGCTTAGAACACACTTTTGATGGCAATGTAATACTATGTGATTAACAGAAGTTTTGAGTATTCGATTTGGTTTAAGAATGGTGATAAAACTGAGAAACAGAGCACAAGAGACACCACGATTTAACGAGTTCACAGTCACGAACGTGACTGCTACGTCTCGCCGAGATAACTCGGAAATCCACTAGAATGAATAGGTTCTCGGTTACAAAACTTGGGCAAAATAAAACACTCACTCACTCACCCCCTGTAACCCCTCTCACCACACTCTGTTTTCTCTCTCTCTCTCTGTAACTCGTCTCCTCGCACACACATTCCTTTCTGTCCCCTGATTCTCTTATAAGAGAATCATTCTTGTCTTGGAAATCGGTGTGGCCGCGCCTCCAGCACAACGGCTCTGTCTTGTTGTCTCCGTACTCTGAGACTCGCAGGTGGTCCTGCATTCTTCGGAGCATGAAGACAGACCAAGGGTAATTACCTTTGTGGCCCTTCTGTTTGTCCGCTTATGGAGTCACGTGAGTTCAGCGTAACACATGCTTCCAAACCTTCTGATAGAGCTGGTGGCAATGAGTCCTTCCAGATCACTGAGAGACTTTGAGACCTTCTGTCTCTCTTAGAGTGTCTGTGACACTTAGGCATATTCAACAGCAATAAAACTAAAACTATATATCATACAAAAGAAAAAATTGATAAGAATTTTACATAAACCGATTTAGTTAAAGGCTAGTTCGATCCAACACTTATAATGTCAGGCCACACTGATTAAAAAATAGGCTATATGATCCATTTTCAATTAGGGCTCATCAGTGAATAACCAGTACCAAATTTTCTATTCAATAAATTATCTTCATCAAACAAAATATATATATACACTTTACCTAGAGAGAATCAAAGGAATCCAAAGGAAGAAGGGGATCCATTAACCAAAACCATTGTTGCAGTCTCTAATGGCGTATTCTTCAAATACTAGACTTAACAGAGAGATTCATATTTATTGAGAGAGAGGTTTCAAAAATTTTACCAAATTATAGAGATTATATGGATTCGAACCGATAACTTTGTTTGGTAGAAGAGAAACAAGAATACGTTGAATGAGAGCTCTGAAGTCAATACAAATACAAGCCTTGGGATCATAGACTATGAGTCTACAATCGGCTAAGAGCTTAACCAACACAAACCAATACCACTTATCTGTTTAATTTTTTTTTTATTCACCAAATAATTAAAATGGTCTTCACGTTCTCTTTCCCATGTATTGCACTTGGCTTTCCATATATATGAAAAAGCCAAAAAGAAAAGGCAGAGAAATTCGCCTAAGTAAGTACTTGTGTGATCAAGGTTGATTGATGATACTTGTGTCTTCTGTTTCAAGCTATTGTTGGTTTGTTACTCCTTTTCATCCTCTTGACTTCTCAATTCGGGTGCATGACTCAGTATTTTCTATTGCTTCGATTTCGATTTTCATTTTCTGGGGGACTCACAATGATTACATGATCTGATTATTTGGGTATTTGGATTGGAACCCTTTTTTTGCCCCTTTGAATTTCGAAGCCATAAAATAGATTAATAGAACCAATCACGTCAATGGTTTATATACTAAGTAAAATTGTTGCAAATTAATGTATCCATTTACTAATGTCTGACTTTCTTATTATCAATAACCCAAACAGAAACATGCTCTAAGACGTGCATAGCAATCTTGCATACTATTTCTGTACAGAACCTGAAATTTTCCAATTTGGACTTTCTTATCAAACGTTTATGATGGTATCATGCTTTTGATAGTTATCATAAACAAACAACAATGCACAATTAATAGAATCTCTTTTGAATTTTAGTGTCTCTTTCAATTTTGTGCAATCACCAGAATCTAGAACCAGAAATGGTAGCACCAAAGCTCGAATCTTTCAGGCGGGGTAGCATGTCCGATGGATCTTTCAGGCGAAATAGTATGTTCGATGGTTCTTTTAGACAAAGCATAAGAGATAGACTTATCCCACAGCACACTAGAGGCTATTCCTATGACATTGACGAAGAAATTTCCGTCCGTTGCTGCTCCTACAGGTTATACATTTACATACAATCTCTCCTTTCAAGCAAATCTATTGACCAAATATTTTGAATATCGAATCTGATGCCTTTGGCTCTTGGAATCCAATCTCACTCGTGTAACAACAATCTCAAATGGTTAGTCTTGAAATGCAATGGGCTTTGTCTGCAGGTACATCTCCGACAAGATCACTGGGGTTGTGAAGAAACTACAGGATGTTTTGATTACAGCATGGAATATGGGAACATCTGACCCGAGGAAGATCATATTTTCGGCGAAGATGGGTTTGGCTCTGACACTTACCTCTATCATCATTTTCTTCAAGATTCCAGGCTTAGAGCTCAGCAAGCACTATCTCTGGGCAATTCTCACAGTTGTTGTTATCTTCGAGTTCAGTATAGGTAAATGCAAGAGAATTAACACATCAAACATTGAGCATTCTAAATCCAAACAATCAAAATACCTGACGTGTGATCTTCTATTCTGTGTAGGAGCCACCTTTAGCAAAGGATGTAACCGGGGACTAGGAACATTATCTGCAGGAGGATTGGCGCTTGGCATGGCTTGGATATCCGAAATGACTGGAGACTGGGAAGAGGTTTTCAATGCTGTTAGCATCTTCGTAGTAGGTATACATAAATCATCTTGTCTAAACTAAAGTGTCAACCTTTGTATCTCATTCTGATTCTGACAATATCGTGTGTCTGCTCTTGTATTAGGCTTTTTTGCAACTTATTGGAAGCTATATCCAACAATGAAGCCATATGAGTACGGATTCCGGGTGTTCTTGTTGACCTATTGCTACGTAATAGTTTCAGGATACAGAACAGGGGAATTCATGGAAACAGCAGTTTCACGGTTCCTTCTGATTGTTCTTGGTGCATGTGTTGCTCTCACTGTGAACACTTGCATTTATCCCATATGGGCTGGGGAAGATCTCCATAACTTGGTCGCTAAGAACTTTGTGAATGTTGCGACTTCTTTGGAAGGTTACTTATTTAGTCTCTCTGCATTTTGAGTTGCAAGGTGACAAGCTTAGATTGTTTCTTGTTATACCAATCCATAGAAATGGTTCCTTTTTGCAGGCTGTGTTAATGCATATCTTGATTGCGTAGCATATGATACAATCCCATCAAGAATTCTGGTCTATGCAGCTGTTACAGAAGATCCAGTGTACAGCGGTTACAGATCAGCCGTCCAATCTACAAGCCAAGAAGACACTCTGGTAAGATTCTATTCACTCATCCAACACATAAGATGAACAACAATATTATCAAAAGACCAACTTACTTCAGGATCTCAAATCTTCTCTCTTTGTTTTTTGTTTTTTCTTTGCTTGGTAATGTGATTGTGAAGATGGGTTTTGCTACATGGGAGCCACCTCACGGTCCATACAAATCCTTTAGGTATCCATGGGCATTGTATGTAAAAGTAGGTGGTGCATTGAGGCATTGTGCTTTCATGGTGATGGCATTACATGGCTGCATTCTCTCGGAGATTCAAGTACATTGTTAATTTGTTTCCCTCTTTTCCAACTGCATGTCAGAACCCCAAAATCTTCAGATCTCATAAGGGATTTGACACAAAACCTATACATTGTAATTCAGGCTGCAGAGGATAGAAGACAAGTCTTTCGTAATGAGCTTCAAAGAGTCGGGATTGAAGGATCAAAAGTACTTAGATACATTGGTGAAAAACTGAAAAAGATGGAGAAACTAAACCCTATAGAAGACATTCTCCACGAGATTCACCAAGCAGCCGAGGAACTACAAAGCAAAATCGACAAGAAATCGTACCTTCTCGTGAAGGCAGAGAATTGGGAAATCGGGAATCGAGATAGGGATTCGACTGATGAACACACAATCTCTAATCTCGACTCAGATCTAACTCGGATCCTTGCTCATAAATCACAGAGTGAAGCCACACTTCGTCCACCAACGAATTGGGATGTTGTAACAAGTACAAAAAACCTGAATTCAGCGACAATGCCTCATAATCAATCAAGGGCGTTTATACAGAAACAACCATCGTGGCCGAGCCGGATCTCGATAACGCCGGGAAGCATGTTACAGCCACCATATGATGAAGCGATGCTGATGTACGAGAGTGCGAGTAATCTGTCTCTAGCCACTTTTGCTTCGCTATTGATCGAATTCGTTGCAAGGCTTGATAATCTTGTGAATGCGTACGATGAGCTGAGTGTAAAAGCGAATTTCAAAGAGCATGTTGTTGAGTAAATAAAACTTGTTCGTCGGATTGTAATGTTTTTGTATCTGAAGAAATTAAATTTGTAACAACCATTGACTGTCACGCAGGTGACCTGAGTTTGATCCTCGGCGATGGTGAATTGAATTTTTGTTATTTCTTTTTCTTTTCGTCCTTTAACTTCACGGTTTTTTTTTTTTGTCATAATTGGGTAGAATAGAAAAAGATTTAGCAATTCATTACTTTATTTACGTGAGGTGGGGAGATTAGGGCATAATTTTACGGCTCTTCAGATCAAACCCGGATATGAAAGCTAAATTGTCCTAACAAAACTAAACAATTTATATGGAAAGCTGTATCAGGATGTACCGCGGTAAAGCAAAACCTGAATACCTGAGTTATCAAGTGTGATTCTAGGTGTTGTAGATGTGGGGCAGATGAGGAAACGATAAACCATGTTCTTTTTGAATGTTCACCGACTATTCAAACTTGGGCTCTCTCGTGCATTCCATCTGCCATAAATATGTTTCCAGAAAATTCATGTTGGTATAATTTGGACTATCTATTCTGGAGAATCCCCGATCGAATTGATGTAAAAGTTTTTCCTTGACTTATTTGGCACATTTAGAAGGCAAGAAATGACAAATGTTTCTCTAATGTAGACATGAATCCACAAGATATTATTTCACAAGCAAAAACAGCGACTTTTGAGTGGTTCAATGCTAGGCATATAGAGTCAATAAGCACTCAACCATGCATCTTTAGTTTCGCTCCGGTGTGGTCAGAGGTGGCAGTTCCTACTGTTTGTCATTCAGGTTTCACAGGATTCAGATGCTTTGCGGATGGTTTGTAGAAAAGTTCTGATTTGCATTCTGGTCTAGAGTGGATTTGCTTCTCGGACTCTGTATAGGGAGAATGTAGGGGGCTTGGACGATCCGGCATAACCTATTAGCTCTGCACACGGAGGTAGAAGCAGTGTCCTAGGCGATGGAATCCCTTTACTCTCTTAACATCTTAGAAGTGGAAGTTGCAACAGATTGTGCGGATGTGCTCAAGATTTTGATCCAACTAGAGGAGTGGCTAGCTTTTCAGACGTACCAGGAGGACTTCCTCAGGTTGAAATCGTTTTTTCATTCTTTTTCTCTTCATGTAATCTCGAGATCTCCGAACCATAAGGTTAATTGATGCTCTCACCCGACTTTTTAGAGAGTCGATTTATGGTTTAGTGTTGTAGTTTTGTACTCTATAAGTTATATATATCATTCAGTTGACAAATTTTTTTTTAGCAAAAATGGCTATAAAATTCTTATTCAATTACACACTCTTAAAAGTTTTCTCTAAAGTTGAAAAATGAGTTACTTAACTATAATTTACATTCCCACGTTTTTCATCAATCTATAAAAGTCGTGTTTTATAGATTGACTTTTTTTCCTTTTCTGAAAAAATATAGGTAAATCATAGTTCTTTTGATTAAGTGTTTGAGTTTTTTTTTTTTTTTTGATGCCAAAAAATAGCACTAGATCATGGCAAACATGGGATTTGCAATCAAAGAAATGTAAGCAAACTCCTAAATATGACCATGACATATGGTTTGACTCTTGATTTGACATATATATAGAGTAATTAGGTGATTAAAGTTTCTTTAATAAAGACTAATTAGGTGATTAAAGTTTCTTTAATAAAGACTAATTAGGTGTAATTAAGTGCATCTAGCTACAAAAAATATATTAATATTATTATGAACATCATCTTAATTAGTTATGGTGAGTTATTCTTATAGATGCCCTACCACTGTTGGCCCCTACAACCCAACTATAATCGTAGTGGAGACAGAGTTTATACGCTTTTGTACGGTTCCATCAATAATTAGATCATGTATATCTTTAGAAATTTATTTTAGAGAGATTTATGAAAATAGGCACAGTCCTACATGTTATTATCAAAATGGGAACTGAGCACATTTTTTTAGGAAATCTTATTGTTTTAGACAATTATAATCCTCAGTTCACATTGCACAATACATATGTTGACTATCAATTATATCGGTTGTAGAGGTTGGGGTTCGTCATCTACGGCCATAGCCGAGGTGTTGTTCCTTGTGTTCATGTCGCTGCACCAGCTGCAGGAAAAACTGTTAAAAAATTGATGCATCGGTTATTAAAGGAGAAATGTGGAATTAGAGAAGATGGGAGGTGAGAAATCTAGGGTTAGAAAAGCTAAAGAGAAGGAGAGAGGCTTAAACCAATAAAAAAAAGAGCAGGAGACAGAGGCGAGAGTGGGAAGATGAAAGGTGGGGAAGTTAGGGATTTTGTTTCACCATTAGAGAAGAAGTGGAAGCATAGGCGAGAAGAGAGAAAGGAGAGGAAGAAGAAAGAAGTCAAGGGTAAATTTGCAATTTTGTCAAAATATAAACACAGTTTTTACTAAAAATCCCTACAATACCTATTTTGGAAAGAATTATTAATTTTAGTGGTTTCTATAATTATCTTTTTATTTTACAATTTTATGTTGACAATTACTAATAAGTTGCTTTTTTAGATTATTCTGTAGCCACCTAGAGTTAGATATTATTTTATATATTGATTTTTCAACAAAAAGAAATTAGTTGTACATTAATAAGAAAATTATATATATACACATTAAAAATAATCATCAAAATAAACAAGGAAGGTCCTAATAAGAAATGATGGTTAGTACATATATCTATAGTAATATTTCTTTAATTGGAATTTCCCAAATTAAACAATACAGAAATATAATACTTTTCATTTTTCAAGTTGCAAATAATCACACTCTTCGATTTAATCCCACTATTTTAAGACACTTTACTTTTATAATCCCCTCACTAAATGATAAAAGACTAGAATGACGATTAAATAATTTAATACAGGTTTGGCCCAACCCACCTGGTCCTGTCGATCAAGATAGGTGACCGATTTATCAAACATAAACAGTATTTTATCTTAGGTTTTAACCATTTCTCCAGATTTTCAAAAGGTTTTTATTAGTTCTATAATTCATAGACAAATTCCCGAACTTATCCAGACGAGCTAGCTTTATTAGCAGTCATCAATTTGAGTTTCCGATTCTGCATAGAAAATAAGTATTTACAAAGAAAATATTTAGAAGTTACCTCCAAATCTACGGAAACTAGAGTTTCGATCTAAACTTTACGGTTAACAAAAAAAAATTACAAAACTTTTTAAGTATCCACTATACACCATACTCTAACGGGGATATCATATAGAAAAATCCATCAAAAATCGTGAGAAATATTTTTTAGATAAATTTTATATTGACAATTTTTCTAGTATACAACACCAAAGATTTTCCATTTCAAGAAGAAATGCTTGTGTGATTTTTTTACAAAATATTAACTCTTACAGATAAAAAAATTTCACTTTGATCCTCAACTAAAAATCGGGAAATAAGGGTAAAATGTTGGGATGAATTTCGTTCATTAGGTATGTCATTGTTTCAGTTTATCAGACTTGCGTGTTGAACCCATGAGAAATCTACCAATGGCTAAGCTCTCTGGTAAATTTTGAGTTTTTAATTCAAAATCAATTAGCAATAAGTGCATTGATCTTTAGATCATATATATTAGATTAGTATGACCCAACTTCTTGTTAATGTCAGATAAACCAAGACACTTGCGGAATCATTCAATCGGAGAAGAGATAAAGCTTGATCGGAAACAATGGCGATGAGAATCGACTTCTTCCTAAGCTAAGTGTTTGACACAATTGATTATAGAGTTCCCCAAATTTGGGTACATCTCTTTTCAGGTGTTGAGCCTGGTAATCCACTAATCACTTGGTTCCTTTATTTTGTGTTATAGGTGATCAGCTCTTGAGCTTCAGCTCAAGGAAGAAGACGAAGAAGAGTACAATGAATCAGAGATGAATCTGGCCTTATATGTGGCCAGATTCATTACAGAGTTATTGGACTAATGGGCCTAAAATGGCTGATATACAGATTTGGCCCAGCAGATATGGATCCATCAGAATCAACTAATGATACTGGTGGGCCTCTGTCTTGGCCCACAGCCCACTCGGTGAATGATGACCAAAACCCTACAATCTCCACCCTTTTGACTTCATTTGTCCGAAAAATACACAGCCGCTTCAGTTCTTCTCTCTGCATGCGATTCATCTTCTTGAATCGTCGTCTCTGATCCTTCGGACCTTTTCCGATGAAGAACTGTACCGCTCTTCATCTATGTCGACCAACAACGAGTGTAAGTCTTCCTCTTCCCTTTCTACTTTGTTATTCTTTTGCTCTGTCGTTTGAGATTCAATCTCCTTCGACTTTTCCGAGCTCCGTCGTTTGAGATTCTTTCTCTCCATGACTTGTTTTGTCTTCCGCTAGCTCCTTTTCCAATCTTTTACTAACAGATTTCCATGTTTCTTTCGTAGATCCATCCAAGAGTTTCAGGTCCTTAACTCTTCGGATCTCTGGTGAAGACCTCCTGAGCAAAGCTCTGTCTTCTCCCATTTTCAGTACTCACATGAGACTAAAACATCTTCCTGGTAAGAAAAATAAAATAGATTCTCTTTTGTATTTTGTTTTCTTTTACCAAATAATTAATGGATCTTCTTTCTGTGTAGGTCCGACTTGAAATCTCACAGATTTCGAGTACTTCGTCTTTTCAGATCCCCGACGAAGCATCGCTTGAGCAGTTCTCAGTGTTCCTCCATGTTCAAAGCCTGCATGTAGCCTCTGAACTTCTCTCCAGGTAAAACCTTTGTGAACATATCTGCTGGATTCACTGATGTGTGGATCTTAGTGATTATAACTTGTCCATCTTTGATAACTTCTCTGATGTAGTTATATTTCACTTGAATATGCATTGTTCTTTCACTGCACATGCGATTCTTAGCTAAGTAGATAGTGCTTTGAGAATCACAGAAAATTTCGACTGAACCCTTTGAAACTTGCATCTCTGAGCATATTCCTTGAATCCATATTGCTTCTCTGCTTGCTTCTGACAATGGAATATATTCCGACTCTGTAGTAGATAATGCAACCACTTTCTGTAATCTAGATCTCCAACTCACTGTATTGTTTCCCACTTGAAACATATAACCTGAAATTGATCTCTTTATGTCTAAGTCTGCTGCAAAATCTGCATCACAATAGCCTTTGATTTTGAATTCTGTGCTCTGCTTGAATGTCAAGTATACTTTCCTTGCTGACTTCAAATATTTCATTATCCAATTGACTGCTAACCAATGTGTTTTTCCTGGTTTTGACATGTACCTGCTAACAATGCCAATTGGATATGAGAGGTCGGGTCTAGAGCCAACCATCGCATACATTAAGCTCCTCACTGCATTGGTGTAAGGTACATTCTCCATTCATTCTCTCTCTGTTAACTCATCTTTAGTAGAAACACTTTTCAACTTAAAATGAGAACCAAAAAGAGTGGTCACTGACTTGCATTGGTCCATATTAAAAACATTTAAAACTTGATCAATGTAACTTGTCTGTGAAAGTGTTAATGTGCCCTGCTTTCTGTCTCTGTGTATATCCATGCCTAGTATTTTCCTTGCTGCACCTAAATCTTTCATCTCGAATTCACTATGAAGTAGATGCTTTAGCTTTGAAATCTCTGTCTTGCTTATTGATGCAATTAACATGTCATCCACATATAGAAGTGGGTAGATCACATTGTCAATTGAATCACCTTTGATATACACACATGGATTATACTAGCTTTTCTGAAAACTCTGCTTGCTCATGAATTCATTAAAACGTTGATTCCATTCCCTTGGTGACTGTTTTAAACCATATAGTGATTTCTTTAGTAAACAAACTTTGTTTTCACTGCCTTTAACCACATATCCTTCTGGTTGATGCATGTAGATAGTCTCATGTAGAACTCCGTGTAAAAATGATGTCTTTACATCTAACTGTTCTAATTCCATGTTCCAATTAGTAACTATTGATAATAATATCCTAATCGAAATATGTTTGACTACTGGGGCAAAAATCTCATTGTAGTCAATTCCCTCCACCTGAGCAAAACCTTTAGCCACTAGCCTTGACTTAAACCTTGGTTTTTCAACGCCTGGAATTCCAGGTTTTAACTTGAAAATCCATTTACAACGTATCACCTTATGGTCTTTAGGTTCATCAACTAGATCCCATGTATGATTCCTTATCAAGGAATCCATTTCCTCATTTGAAGCATTGTTCCACTTCTTTCTGTGTTTACTGTTCATAGCTTCAACATAGGTCTTAGGTTCATCAATTTCTATGATTTCCGAGCTAACTAGAGCATAAGCAACTAGATCAGCTTCCTCAAATCTAGATAGTGGCTTTACTTGTCGTCTTTGTCTGTCCCTTGCAAGTAGATAGTCACTTAGTTCTGTGCTTTGATCTGTTTCTTGTTCTGTTCTAGAATCCTCAACACTTCCTCTTGTAGTCTCTGAATTCTCTGAATCTGAACCAACTTCCCTTTCTTCTTGCCCTTCTATGTTCATAGTATTCTCCGAACTTTCTTTAGATCCTCCACCTGATTCAATGTAGGTTCTTTTCTTAGACTTGTCATCCAGAATTTCCTCTAAGTCTTCCTTAAAAGTTACATGCTTCCCTTTAGCTTTCTTAACTCCTTGAACTTCAACTGAATCAATGTTCCCTTCCAAACTTAGTTCCTTAAACAATACATCCTCATTGAACAACACATCTCTGCTTATGACGACTTTATCTTCTTCTGGTAACCAGATCCTATACCCTTTAGTTAAAATTCCATAACCAAGAAATATACCATATTGAGCTCTCAGACTTATCTTGTCTTGAACTGTATGAATATAGGCAACACAACCAAAGCTTTTTAATTGATTGTAATCTGGTTTAGCATTAGACCATAACTCCTCTGGAATTTTAAAATTAATAGATGATGATGGTGACCTATTAATAATGTATACTGCTGTATTAGCAGCTTCAGCCCAAAATTCTCCACTTAAACCAGTTTCTGCCAACATACTTCTCACTTTATCCATTATAGACCTGTTCATTCTCTTGGATACACCATTTTGTTGTGGTGTATAAGGCATAATTTTGTGTCTTTTTATCCTTGAAACTCTGCAGAGTTCATGAAACTGATTGTTACAAAACTCAAGTCCATTGTCTGTCCTTAAGCATTTAATCCTTTTCCCTGTTTGATTCTTCACCAGAATTTTCCAATTCGAGAAAGCTTGAAATGCATCACTCTTCTTCCTTAGAAAATATATCCACAACTTCTTTGAGTAATCATCTATAAAACTGATAAAATATTGAGCTCCTGATAGGCTAGGTGTTGTGTTCTGTGAACCCCATAAATCCGAATTGATGTATTCTAAAATACGTTTTGATGTTTTCTTAGCTTTGTGTGGAAAACTAGATTTGTGTGATTTCCCTAGTACACATGCTTCACATAAGCTTAGGTCCTTGATTTCTTCACCTTTAATGCAGCCTTTCTTAACTAGTGTTTTCATTGACCTCTTTCCCATGTGAGCAAGCCTGCGGTGCCATCTTGTAGTTGTATCAACAATGTTCTTTGCAACATTTGCTTCTTGTGTTCTAACTTGACCGTGAAGATAGTACAGACCATTTCTATACTTTCCCGTGATATCCTTATCACTTCCTTTATAGAAAACAACTTCGAAATCCTTCCCTTTATGGCTACAACCAGCTTCCTCCAGTTGACCATAAGAAATTAGGTTTCTGCTCATGTCTGGTACATATCTTACATCATTTAATTTGATCACAGTCCCATCCGCATTCTCAACTATAATTCTGCCAATTCCCTTCATCTCACATGAATCATTATTAGCCATTAGCACATGTCTTCCTTCTAACTCTTTGAATTCTGTAAGATACTCTCTCTTAGGCGTTATATGGAATGTGCAACCTGAGTCTAGTACCCACTCATCCTCTGTAGTGACTAAACTGACTGCATATGTTGATGATTCTGGTAGAATTACATTTGCAGAATTATTTCCTTTTCCTTGACCCTTGTTCTGTCCTCTTTGTGGACAATCCTTTTTCCAATGATTTTCATCTCCACAAGTCCAACAAGCCCTCACATTACTTTGTTTCTGTCGTGACTTAGAACGTCCTATGCTCTTTGATCTGCCCTTTCTTTTTCTTTGGCCTTTATTCCCTCTTGACTCAGTTCTGCCTCTACTTTCAACATTCAAACCTTCTGCTGAATGCTTTTTCTTCTATAGTTGACCTTTCTGTATCAAGTTTGACTCCATTCCATATGCTCCGGTGATCACATCATCCATAGTTAAAGAATCCTTAGAATTACCGAATTGTAGAGTATGGACTAGAGGTTCAAAAGCCAGTGGCAAACTATTGAGTAAGCCAATTGCTTGATCTTCATCTTGAATTGTAACCTTCAAACTCGCAAGATCATTGACTAACTTCAGGAATTTATCCAAATTTTCTTCAATTGTTCTGTCCTCTTCCATCTTGAAACACGAAAATTGTTTCTTTAGATAGATTCTGTTAGCCTTGGTTTTAGTTTGATAATCCCTCTCCAATGTTTTCCATTGACTATATGCAGTAGGTTCATTCATGATCTTCCTTAGGACTGAATCTGTGAGACATTGTCCGAGCAGACTCCTTGCTCTTTTGTCTCTCTTAGCCCATGAAGTATCCTTCACAACAGTCTCTGCCTTGACTTCTTTACTACCCTCTGCCGCCTTCTCAACAACAGTTTCTTCAATCTGTTCTTCTTCAAGAACATCACGCAAGCCAAGTATCTCAAACTGACCAAGAACACGGTATTTCCACAGACCAAAATCTCATTTCCCATCGAACTTCTCAACTTCAAATTTTCCCATTGTCGGTTCCATTGCTTGTTTTTTTGATTACTTGATCAATTACCTGCAGAATAATAGATCAATTAGGTAGATTACTGTAACTTCTTGTTACTTGGAATCTAAGCAATCCGATTTCCTTGAATATTTGAATATTTCTATGAGATAGTATTCGATATTTGAATTAAACTTGCAATTAGAATTCAACTCCCTGATGTTAATCTTGAGATGAAGTTCTAATCAGTTTCTTTGATTTTGTTCTTTCTGTGATTGTGCTTCTTCTGAGTCTTCGGCAAATCCTCCGCGAGATTCGTCTCTAGGTTGAGACGAGTTCCTTCTCTGCAACAGCCGATGATCCTCAATTCACTGCCGTGTCTCGTAAGCTTTCTTTCCTTTACCTTCCCGCCTTTTCTTGATTGAATCTTCTTTGTTTATCTTGATCGGTGAACTCAAACTGTGCTCTGATACCACTTGTTAATGTCAGATAAACCAAGACACTTGCGGAATCATTCAATCGGAGAAGAGATAAAGCTTGATCGGAAACAATGGCGATGAGAATCGACTTCTTCCTAAGTTAAGTGTTTGACACAATTGATTATAGAGTTCCCCAAATTTGGGTACATCTCTCTTCAGGTGTTGAGCCTGGTAATCCACTAATCACTTGGTTCCTTTATTTTGTGTTACAGGTGATCAGCTCTTGAGCTTCAGCTCAAGGAAGAAGACGAAGAAGAGTACAATGAATCAGAGATGAATTTGGCCTTATATGTGGCCAGATTCATTACAGAGTTATTGGACTAATGGGCCTAAAATGGCCGATATAAAGATTTGGCCCAGCAGATATGGATCCATCAGAATCAACTAATGATACTGGTGGGCCTCTGTCTTGGCCCACAGCCCACTCGGTGAATGATGACCAAAACCCTATACTTCTAATGCGGAATATGTCATTCTAACAAGTTTACTCGAGATGGTAGGTGGTATAACCTAATATCTCAAAACACCACAACAGACGCAATATCATCATGCATGTCTGATAGGTCAAGATCGTGGACTCTAAACCATAATAAATTATAAGTAGATTGACTCTTAGATCATATATATTAGATTAAAGTAACTTCAATTTTCTATGTGGAATAAGTCACCATATAACATGCATAAGATTCTGAAAGCCATTGATGCATCAAAATAAGAGAATAATGCCTATGTATGCCAAGCATACGAGCTATATGGGTCGTTAGATCATGTACGATGGTTTATAAATTCAATACCCTACCTTTTGCTCCATGTCAAGTTATTTGTCTTCTACCTAATACTTTTTAGTATATATCACCGTTGTCTCACCATTCTCATCTTTTCAATATGTCCAATTTATTTAACACCAATTAATCTACCTTATTTCAACACCTAACCATCCCCATTGCACCTATTCAACTACTTAAAATTTTTATCCAACATTTTCATAGTAAATGGTCTTAATGGTAGAACTAACCAATCTAGGATCTAATAGCCCTATATAAAAATAGATTCGAAAGAGATACCAAAAATAACCTATCTAAAATAAACATACCTAGTCACTACTTTGATTGCTCAACTTAAAGACAAGATCTTTGACCCTGCAAAAGTTTTCAAATAGCATCAAATCGATGTTCCAATACGATTTCATCGTTTTATTATTTATTTAATTTTCAACAGTTAATCTAATTCTCACCAACGAACAATACCATCTACACTCTTACTGTCACCTCTATTTAAGCTTCTCTCTCTAATAATTCATTATATTGGTACTCAGCATTTACTGAACAAGCAGCCTGCAAATAACTAGGGTTTCTCCGAGAAGCAATCAAGTCACTCAGCCCTAAATTGGACAATGAGCCGAGGTGGGAGCTTTGGCGGCGGACAAAGCTCGCTAGGCTATCTTTTTGGGTCAGAGAATGAGATTCCAAAAAATCCTCCACCGGTGGCTCCAAAGCCTGCACCACCGTACGGCGTAGATTCCACGGACAACGACGGAGCTGACCAAAAGCCCAAGATCTCTAACAACAACAACTACCAAAGATCTAAGGGCCAAAACTCTGGCAACTTCGTCACTGTAAGTCTCTATATTACTTTCTTCTTGATGAGTCTTCGGTTAATTATTAAACTACCCTATTTTTTCTCATTTCTCAAATACAACTCTTTGCAATATATATGTAAAAAATTGTAGGATCGTCCATCGACGAAGGTGAAATCAGTTCCTGGTGGAGACTCATCTTTAGGATACTTATTCGGAGATAAATAAATGAATGAAAATGAAACTAGGGTTTAAATTATTCTCTATTGAGGCTTTTATTATATAAATCTAGAGATCCCTACCTAGATCTCTCTACACTTTGATTTTTATATCTACGTACGGACATGTGTGTTTTGAGTTTGCAGTTGGTATATTTCAACGTGTTTTTAGTCGATATTTTCAGTATTATATTATAAAGATATGGGACATATTGTGTACCATTTTGTGATCAAAATGAAGTTTTTCTTTCTCTTTGAAAATTCAGAAAGTGGAGCTTCTACCTTTGCAGCACATGTGATGTGAATACAACTTAATTGGTCATTCTCTTCTATGTAAGGGACATAGAATTCATGAAGCTTAATTAGATGATTATTTTTATATTCATTTGAACCTAATCGAGGCTTGATCTATCATCTCCGCCAACAAAACAAATTGTTATAGATCACTATGGTTGTACATAAAATTCAATCCACCTTGAATTTGTACACTGAATATTATGAAATAAAATTGCATTAGCTTTTTAAAAAAATCATAAATCCTTTAACACGGTCTCTATAGTTACGTAATTAGGCAGAGGAAAATCATGTTTTTTCACTTGAAAATCCTATATGTATGATTAGTAGATCTATAATATCTAGACACAAACATAAATAAAACAGCAAAATAAATGATAAAACCCATAAACATAGCAGCTGATGCTCGAAACTAGGGTATGCAGAATAAGGAAACGATGATGGTTTTATTAGCTTAACGCATGTTGTCAAGAAAAAAAAAAAAAAAACTTAAAATTGTACTCAGTCAAATTTATTTACGGAGTGAAGTACGTGAATTGGGTAAAATTTAGAAAACCCAAAAAGGAGATGATTTCTGGATCTGATTGAAAATATAATAAATATTGGGAAAATAAGAAATATGGAAATAGTTGGAGGCGTTTTATGAAATTAAAACAGAGTCCCGGACCTTCTCAAACCTTCCTCAGCCACTAAAATACTAAAACAAAATCTGCGATCAGTCACTGAAGAAAAAAATCTTACGAAGAAGACATCGAGACACTCACTTGATTTTGCCCAGTTATTTGAAATCGGAAATTATCATGATCTCACTTATGCAGCGTTCTCCTGCTCTTATTGAGAAGCTCAAGCCGATCTTGCCGGTCTCAGGATCAAATGGTAATATGAATTCGTGTATCTATAATGTCACCATAGTTTCATGTGTTTTCAGTTCATCATGAAGAAAAAAAATCGAAAAGATTGACCCTCTTTTTTCTTTTGTGAGAAGCAGGTAAAGTGGTGAGAACCATTGCTCCGAAGAAACCTGTGAACGAGAAAAAAAGTGAAAGCGAAATGATGAAGAGGGTGGAGGAAACGATCGAGCCAATGGTTGCTTTTAGTAGACCACCGCCATTTTCACCAATCTTTGGTCCACTGCTCATGTATTCACTTCTTCAATCATGGTCGAGCTACAATGAAGATGGCTAGTTCTTTCTTTAAACTAGAATCTCTTGTATCTTCTCTGATAGGTAATATAACTGAGTCTTTAGCCATGTAAAACAATGTTGAGATGTTTAGTAGAACATTATGAATTTTGATGTTTGGCAGAACACTGAAGCTCAAAAATTACATCATCTGTTGTAATCAGTCTTGTCCGGAAAACAACTGTGTGTTACTGTGTTTTATCTTGTAGCCAACAGTTGAGAAACCAGACCACTACTCATGAACCAAAACCAGTTTCAGCTAGTCATTTGGTTCTGTCTCTTTACATAACTCTAGTTTCGAGAAGTGACGTTAATGGTAATTTTAGTGTTTTTGAAGTGAAGGAGAGACAAAGCATCTTTATGGAAAACCGAGGATGTTTTTCAAGTCGAGGACAAATCAAATCACTAATCTATGAAATTGCTCTGCAACTAACTATATTTTCTTTGTGTAGGGTTATGACACCATCATAATTCATGATTTAAAAGCATTTGATTATGGAAAAGCAAAAGTTAATAGTCAAGTTAGATATGCTGATGCAGTGTTGAGAAATGATTCTTTTGGTATAAGAGATCAATGACTATCTTAATCTATAGATTTGAGGTCATGATGAAGTGTTGGAAATATTGATGTTGGATAATGAGCTTAGTTGATGACTCATGGGCTTGGGCCAAGATCACCAAACATTTACCTAAATAAGAAAGAGAATATTATGGGCTATACCCTTTTTAGATTTGAAATTGTAAGAAACAACCACTGTTATAAAAACTTAAAAACGGTAATTATTCATAATTTTCTAAGAAAATAATATTAATAAATTAGCAAGCAATAATTTCGAAGGGAACAATATAATAAACCAAAAATCATCAAAAGTGAACAGAGGATATGATATTTTATGCAATAGCCGTAATGCTGGGACCAAAGATCTCAAAAATATAATAATTAGAGGAATATATAGCAGGTATAAACATCTTTTTATTATTTAATTCATAAATACTATTTTAAGCAACGAGAAGACGACAGAAATAGTATTAATCAAGAATCCAAAGGAGAATGTAATACAATAATTTAATGGGTGTAAATCCCACTAATTAATTTTCTTTAGCTCTTAATTATTGAATTATAGACAAATAACAAATATGATTTGGTTGGTTATGGTGGAAGTTTGATATTGGATCTATCATATTCATCTGGATTCAATCAACAAAAACCTACCAAATCCGTCAATACTTTTATATCAAGTATTACCAATGTCAAACACCAAAAAGATGTTAGTTGTTATAATCATTTATCACCTTCTCTAACAACAACAGAAACTATCATCGCTTTATGTGTCACTTTCATAAGTTTTTATTTTTGCAATTTGTAATGATATTAATCATACAAAAATACGCTATATTTATGTCAAAATAATCTACAAAAATACAATTTTACTGTTTCTAAATTATCAATAATCGAAACCCACAAAAAAAACGATGAAGCCAATGGGATAAGTCAGTTAGCTAGAGCCTTTTCTTTTGGTGAGAAACGAGCCTATGAAACGACGTAGCTTTAGCTTTAATATTTTAAGACAAAAACTGACACGTAGATAGTTCCCTATGGCTCACGTGGAAAGACCGATGAAAAGCTGGACCCATTCATACTCATCGGTCCGACCAATCCTCTTGTGTTTTACGGTAACTCTAATTTTAAAAAGAAAAAATAAAAAATAAAAAACTACTAATATTCATCTATATTTCATCAAATAATTTCCATAACGAAAAATTAAGACAACGACTTCGTTTTATTTATTTTAATAAACTTTTTCGTCTCCTTTTTAATCTAGTTTTATTATATATATAAAGTAACTACTAATAAGTAATATTAATCTATATTTCATCAAATAATTTGAAACAAAAATATAAAATAAAGAAAACAACTCTTTATAATTCGTCTCCTTTTTTATAATTTTATTTATTTTAAATATACTGTATAAATGTTTTACGTTTATGGATGGAGTTTATAGTGGGAGAGTATTGCGTTCTCTCTCTCCTTTTATCTGTCTCCCATTTCTCTTTATCTTTTTTGCTCGTACAGAAGCACAATTACAATTAAAAATTACGCATTGGAAATTTCCCTTATTTCCTCAAGTTTTCCCTCGATTTCTCAGCTATCAACAGTCTCATTCTAATTGATCTTTCTTTTTGTAGGAAGAAAGATCCAACTTTTTTGGTTCATTCTCTTCTCTGTGTTACGTATCACAAGAGTTAGAGACTCACTGTTTTCCTTTTTTCCCGAATTTCAAACAGACCCCGAAATTAGAAAATACTAGAGTTTGTTTTCACAAATTTTTGATCTTTTTTCTTTAATTTGGGAGTGTGTCTGAGAATTAAAGCACAAAATTTTGGATGAAAGGTAACCAGAAAGATTCGTCGGAGAAACCGATATGGGATCGGAGCTCATCAAGTACTTCTATACCCGGAATGTGGTCTTTGACCCGACCCGGTCCAAAACTAATGGTGTGGCTAATCTGCTTCATCGTTTTCACTTACATTATCTACATGCTTAAGCTCGTCTCTACCTCACGCACCTGCGACGAATCCGCTCCTTCCATCACCGCCGTTTCCACTCTCTCCACCAACACCTCCTCCAATGTCTCGTTTTTATCTTCCTCCGTATCTTCACGGCGGCGAGATTGGGAGGAGGAACAAGAGTCAGGGGTGGATGAGCCAACAGATCTCAACCACGTTGTGTTTGGGATTGCTGCATCGTCTAAGCTATGGAAACGGAGGAAAGATTACATTAAGATCTGGTACAAACCAAAATACATGCGTGGTTACGTTTGGTTAGATAAAGAGACAAAGAAGAGTCTTAGAGAAGAAGACAATGATGAGCTTCTTCCTCCTCTGAAAATCTCCGCAGGAACTGCGTCTTTCCCTTACACTAACAAGCAAGGACAACGCTCAGCGTTACGGATCTCAAGGATTGTATCTGAAACGCTGCGTTTAGGTCTAAAGAACGTGAGGTGGTTTGTGATGGGTGATGATGATACGGTGTTTGTTACGGATAATCTAATAAGGGTGTTGAGGAAGTATGATCATGAGCAAATGTATTACATTGGGAGCTTATCGGAATCTCATTTACAAAACATTTTTTTCTCGTATGGAATGGCTTATGGTGGAGGTGGATTTGCTATTAGCTATCCATTGGCTAAGGCTTTGAGTAAGATGCAAGATCGGTGTATTCAGAGGTATCCTGCATTGTATGGATCAGATGATCGTATGCAAGCTTGTATGGCTGAACTTGGAGTTCCACTAACTAAAGAAGTCGGCTTTCACCAGGTACAATTTTTGTTGAATGATTGTTGATTTAGGCTAAATGTGTTCTAGCTAAGTAGTCAATTAGAGATTCCTGAGGACTTAATGAAACGGAAATTGATTGTTTAGTCTAGAGAACCTAAATTTGATAGCTTTAATTGGTAGTTTGTTATTCAGTGTTAGAGTATAATAAGCAATTTTGATGTTTTGGTGGCAAAATTGACATTTTTTTTTATGAGTTGTTGACATGGGAATTGAAAGTATTGATCTTTAATTGATATAGGTTTCAGTCAATTTGCTAACTTCGCAATGGAAACTACTCAACAAACTTACAAAAGCTTGAGACTTTTGAGAGTTTTGTTTCTAGTTTTAGAAGGAATGGCTTGAGTACCAAAGTTTGAATCTTTACAATAATAAGCTTTAGTACCAATATTATTTTTAAATGTTCATCTAAAAAAAGCCTTTGTTAATATCCGCATTTGTTTCGATTGCTATTTTGGCAAATTTTCAATGGTTTGGTACCGACAACGCGGCGCGTGAGTAGCTTAGTGTTGTCTATTTATATTAGTCGGATTGCTTAATTGTCTGAGTGGGACCCACCATTCTGTTTTTTACCTCGTTAATTCATACACTCGCACACACGGCACGTGCAATCCACGTTCTTTTTCTAACATCTTAATTTTGTTGGTTTATTCCGGTTTAGTACGATGTTTATGGAAATCTCTTCGGCCTTCTCGCTGCACACCCTGTAACACCGTTTGTCTCAATGCATCATCTCGACGTAGTGGAACCAATATTCCCGAACATGACACGTGTCCGTGCTCTCAAGAAGCTAACTCAACCAATGAAACTCGATTCAGCCGGACTTCTCCAACAGTCGATATGTTACGACAAGCACAAGAGCTGGACAATCACTGTCTCTTGGGGCTACGCGGTCCAAATATTCCGAGGAATATTCTCTCCTCGAGAAATGGAAATGCCTAGTAGAACATTCTTGAATTGGTACAAAAGAGCTGATTACACTGCCTACGCCTTCAATACCAGACCGGTTAGCCGTAACCCGTGCCAAAAACCGTTTGTGTTTTACATGTCAAGCTCGAAATTTGACCAGCAGTTGAACACAACTGTTAGCGAATACTCACTACACAATGTTTCACATCCGTCTTGCCGATGGAGGATGACAAATCCAGCTGAGATTCACACCATCGTCGTTTACAAGAAACCAGATCCTCATCTATGGGAAAGGGTAAGTAAGAAGTGACGTAAATATCATCTTTGGAATATGGTTAATATGTGAATTGTGTTTTGGTTGTGCTTAATGGTTATTGTGTTTTTGGTACAGTCACCTAGGAGGAATTGTTGCAGAGTATTACAAACTAAGAGGAACAATACGTTATGGATCAATGTTGGTGTATGTAGGGCAGGTGAGGTCACGGAACTTAAGTAATTTTTTTGTATTATTTCTTTGGAAAGCGATGAAAAATTAGATAGGCTGTTTTTTACCCATCGTAATTTCTTGTCACGTTATTTATAATTCTATTCATTGAGATCCCGTCTATTCGTCGAAAATCTTCTCTGAGTATGGTTCGCTATATAGTATTCTCAAATACAATTTATCGATATTAGAGACTTACAAAGACAACAAAATAGTCGAGAGCTCTAAGAAAAAACACACGGCAGTGATGGTTTTTTCAATCTTACAAGTTACAACCAAGACCACTAGTTTTCCGCCTCTTTTATCTGGCCTGTGTTTTTCCTGTATATACGGATCGTGATAATATTGGACTCTGAACTTTTAGAAAAAAAAAAGAAATTCAACAAATCTCCAAGAGGGACGTTTCAACAGACAATACCAACCAACAAATGAGGTCAAATTCTCATACAAACAGCGACCTCAAAACAATCAGAAGAGACTCTCAGCACTTGACAGGTAAAACACACATCATATATTCAAACGACGTTAAAGTGAATCAAGAAAAGAAATGCCAAAATTTTCCAAATTCGAAGAGAATGATTATTTTGGATAACCCGGAGGAGGAGGATAAGCCCCGGGAGGGTATTGAGGATAAGCCGATGGTGGATAACCTGATGGAGGAGGGTTTTGAGGATAGCCAGAAGGTGGATAGCCTTGTTGTGGAGGATAACCCGATGGAGGAGGGTTTTGAGGATAGCCCGAAGGTGGATAGCCTTGTTGTGGAGGATAACCGATTGAGGGTGGAATGGCTTGATCAAACCGTGACATTTGCTGAGGTGGAGGCACTGCCATTGGCTGTGGGCCAAACTTACCATCTCTCTTGTCCATTTCAACCTTGTGTTGTGTCTACAGAAGCATTATTGAAGGTAAAAGATTTCATTCAGGAGCCTGCAAGATTAGGGTTTAAGTAGGACGAGACTGAAATAGGTTAGTATCATCAATCTTACCTGCATACATGCGCAAACCCTGCAGTTGAAGCAAAATATGATCATCAGGACGATAGGTTACAAAATAGTTTTTTATTTTGAATTCTTAAGAATGGGGGAAGTCTTACGTGCAGTACACCATGTCTGCTAAACAAGAGAGCAACTGAGAAGCTTCTGAAAGCTCATCAATGCCGACTATACATGCAACTATAGAGAATATGCAAGCCACTTGGTTGAGGCAAATCATGAAACCCTACACAGCCAAGAGAACATAGATAAGGACACTCATTTCTTTATGTTTCACAATCTTGTTCGTTTCTGTTCTAGTTGATTGTGTGCGTCAATAACCAGGGGGCTTTGGTAAGAGGGATATTACTTACAATGATGCAGTTGTCACATTGTGTTGTCTGAATTTGGAACTCATCTTGCAGGAGAAAACGAGTCGAGGCTACTGAAGTTCCAAAGCATAAAAACACCTGCAATTTTCGTTTGCAATTAAGAAGACTGAAAACATGCAAAAACTCACATGGTTGCAAAATAATTCATGACTAGGCACAACTAAGATTATATACGTATGTCACAGGAAGCATTTAGATGCTGAGACTGAAATTTCTAAACCAACCTCAGTAGCAAGACAAAGTTGAGGACATTTGGTTTCTCCACATCTGCCGCTACAAGGCATGTAGCCAGCGCAACATATGTACCTATGACACAGAGAATGTTCCTTATAAAACTAAGAAGATCGAATGGCAATGCAGCTATGCGAAGAATATTGAACGTGTAGAATACCTTGACATATCATTGTAAAGCGCACGTTTGCGGAGCAAGTATGATGCACAAGGGGCACTGCAGGTAAAAGAAGAAGAAGACAAGGCATTTTCATTTGTATGGAACAGATCAAACCCAAAAAAAAATCATACAATCTCAAATTGCTGTTGCACACTCTCTAATACCACACTCGAAGATGAGCAAATACTCGTATTATCTGTGAAACTTAGATCACTCCATAAACAAATTCCTTTGATGAAATGAAAACCAGGCCGATCTAAGAATTTAATTCGACTTTATTCAAAAGTCAAATCTTTGTCAATCAAATAAACAAGATCAACCACTAGAATATTCAAATACCAAATACAAATATAGCGAATAGCTAAAAATCTCAGATTGATCGGAACTTACCACCACAATGCAAAGCAGCAATCTGCGAACAACAACAACACATAAATGGTTCGATCATTACCCAAAACCGATTAAACACAAATTTCAATAGAAAGAGAGAGAGTGAGGAGAAATTACAGGGTGTATCGCTCTGGATGCTGTGTGTGAGATCGGTGTGCCAAACGTTTCGGAAGTTCTTGCGGAGCTCCATCTTCTCCATGTCGTATTTCGGCGCCATTTTCGCTCCGATCTGATTTCGATAACGAGGTTGAGTCAATCGAGAGAGAAGCGATTAGGATCAGATTCCCAAAATCCTCTGATAACTAATCAAATCACACAATCAAAAGATCTCACAGACGTGTTTCTAAGTTCATGCCTCTCATATCGTCAACTTGAGAAAGAAATTTCCCCCCGTTGGCAGCTGGCGTTGACTAGACGAAGGCTTCGAGATATGGTCAATTTGAAATTAACTTTATTTTCAAATTTACTTACAACTTTCATTAATTCACAAATTACTTTTATTAATTACCAAAAGTTACTACCGTCCCGACATGAGTTTGAAATTACTAAAAGGCCATTTGAACAACCAACGTTGTTGATTTTTTTTTTTTTTTTTTTGATTACGCGGTAATACAAACGACCCGGCAAATCCCCGAATATGAAAGTTTATCGATCTTATGTGTGGTCAATATTACATTATTTTTTACATAGTCTATCTCAATCTTTAAAATTCTTATTTAGTTTATCAATTTGTAGAAAGAACAAAACGAATTTTAACTACCAGACAACAACTCGGTTTTGTTGAAACTATGATCGTTGATGTTGTTGATTTAAAGGGAGTATTATTATTGAATCAAAGGTAAAACCAAAACAAATTGAATTTCCTTTGTTGAACCTGAGGGAGTAGTAGCGTGAGGCTGAAGTAATGCCACCGAATAAGAGCATGTAGTCAGAACTATATGCCATCACATTAAATGGCTATGTTAAGATATTTTAGTTTATACTATTTTGAGATTGGGACTATTCCAATTTTTCGATAAGGACAGATGAGATGTATAATCCAAATTCTAATAATATCAAGTAGAATTATAAAACTATTTTAATTTGAATTCTAGTAAGAAATGATGTAATATTGACCACACATTTTGTGTAATATTTATACTCAATAATATATTGACCAATTTTTATTTTTTTCCTAATTACATATTTGCTATCTTGTATATCAAATCATAAATATATGGACCGTAGCGTAACATCTAGACTATTGACGACTTCTTTTCTTATAATATTTTTTGTGTATCAAAAATTAGGTTAATTGTAGTTTTTGTTGGTGATGAAATATTATATTCTTACATTGTCACGCATTGACATATGTTATTTCTTTTTCTTTTATTCAAAACATTCATCGATTTTTCATGTTTTTGAAAAGTAATACACGTCGTTTAAAAATATAAATAAGAGAAGATAAACAAAAATTGACTATTCTACTAAATCTAATTGTGTAGCTATTTTTAATTACTCTTGGGACACTCTATTCATTTCAGATTATTTTTACTATTCAGTTCACATACTAATCAAATTCATAGTACTTTAATACAATTTTTTTAAGGTTGACCTAAATATAGAAATTCTTAGAAGCCAATTATAGTGCCTAAAGACAAATTGGAAAAAAACACCAAAAAATATAATTATATGAAACTTACACACTTTAATTTTTTTTTTGTGGGTTAAGTTATACAAATTATACTCTCTTTCATTTTATAAGGTGTTTTGCATATTTTTTACAAAACTTAATGCATTTAATATTTTATTTTTTATAGTATTGTTCATGATTAGTTGGATTATATTTAACTAAAGTATCAAATATTTTTTTAAACATATATTTTAAAATAATAATATTAGTTGTTTTACAGATTATCGTTTCAATTCGGCTCGCTATTTCTTGGAGACCATTAATCGAATTATTTACACAATCTTTATCATAAGTGATCCAATCTTTAACAAATTAATCACACAATCTTTATCAAAAGATTTAAATAGTAACAGAGTAATTATTCTTTGGCCCACCAATACCTCATATTAGTATCCTTCATATTTAGCTGTTAATCACTTGTCTTGTTTATGTTTCCTGATATGTTTCTCATGTTTTTGTCAGGAAAGGAAGAAGAGCGCCTCTGGTTCTGGTATGTATGCATTACCGTCTTGCTTGGTATTGAGATTTGGTTATCATGACTAACCCTCAATCTGATTAGGTTATCATTCTTGTTGATTAGGGACTCAATGTGATCATTCTTTAGAACCAACACCTATCCTTGACAAGAAACCATTGGAATTGATCCTTGACAAGCTTCAAAGGTACATAACCGAGAGTTCCTTTTTTTTTTCCCATCTGCTGCAATTTCGTAATCACATTGTTTAGCTTATCTTATTTGGAAATTATCAAACAGGAAAGACATATATGGTGTGTATGCAGAACCTGTTGATCCTGAAGAGGTAATGGTTCTCGGTTGATTCCCTGGAGTATCTCTGAGCAATCTCTGTGGCAATTGGAGTGTAAAGTTGTCGTATCTAATAGTAACGTAGATCTTGTTTCTTTTTTTTTGGTGGACAAAAGGGAAGAAAGTCCTCCCCAAGGCATTTATTAATAAAAAGTAAACAAATTAACCAATACAAATAAATCTAGAAACTCCAACACCAACTCTATTTTCCTCCAAAATGGCGAAAAAATGATTTGGTGGAGACTGCAAGAAGTAATAACCCAAATCCAAACTAAAGACATAATTAGCCAAACCATTCGTAAGGCGCTTCGCTTCTCGATGCAGATGTGTAACTCGTACAATCCAATCTTTTGAAAGAAAATCATAACACAAACGTACTAGAAAAAACATAGGGTGAGAATCACTAATTCCTGAATTGAGAAAACCCACGACAATCTCCGAATCTACCTCCACATCCACATGAGTAGCATGATGATCTCATGCAATGTAAAGCCCGTAATATACTCCCCATAATTCAGCTAACGGAGCATAACAACCCCCAATATTGACAAAAAAACCATCGCACCAAGTACCATTCTCATCCCACAAAACCCCTCCAACGGAAGCTAAACCTGGGTTGCCCTGTGAAGCTCCATCAGTATTCAACTTTAGCCACCCAACAGAGGGAGGAGACCGGACCTGAAATTTATATATGTTCGGGTATTAATCGGGTTCTTTGTAAATTACTAAACCCGACCCGAATCTGAAATGTACTGACCCGAACCCAATCCAAATTTTCAAAATACATGATCGAGTCCTCTATGCCTAAATCCGAAATACCTGAAACCCGAATGACCCGACCCGATCGGGTTCGGGTACACGGCCCAGGCCTAGTCTCGAACATGAATTAAAGCTTGCTTTAACGTAGTTAGCCCTCCCTTACCACGTCTACAGACCGGTATAAAACCATCTACATTCTCAGTACGAGCATGAGTTCAGATAGGTTGAACTCTATCAATGGCTCGTGATACACTGGGAGATTCCTTCGGAGCTTGAGGGCAGTTCTGAACCTGATGACCATAAACCCCACATCTTGAGCATATATTTTGGAGAACTTCATAGAAGAAAAATTACCGATCGTTATTCACCGAAATAGAACCTTTCAAGGGTCGCGAAAGATTAACTTCAACACAGACTCTCGCAAAACGTCCTCTAGTAAAGTTAAAAGTGTTTTCATCCACATGAATCGGTTTACCAATACCACTAGCAATCTCCATTAATAGTGCATCATGATAAAGACTCATTGGTAACCTATCAATGCAAATCCAGACAGGAGTTGTTCGGATATCACTTTGTGAAGGGTCAAAACTAGGAGACAAGCTTGAGTTAAACGATAACTTCCAAACATCCTCCAAGAGCCTCTTGTCAACGCAGCCACGTATTCACTTTCAACTCCAAACTTGACGAGAAAGAAGTTTCGTGGCAAATCAATAACTTTCATCGACCCAGAGGATTCCAAAGTTCATGAAGCTTTTTTGTCATAGCAGCGATGTAAACACTCCGTCCCAGAACTTTCACATACATGCAATTATCCCACAAGGCATTCATGGCCTTCATGACCTCGTCATCAATCAAAACCTTAGCCTCGCCATCTTTACCTTGTGGATATTCAACCCTAACCCTAGCCTTAATAAACTCTCTAGAGACCCGAGCATCATGAATCAAGCCCCCACCAGACCTAGCCGTCGTCTCAGCCCAAGAGAGCAAAGGGTCCGGCGAACGGCCCTTATCAACGACATCAAACATAGTTGGATCATCCGCACTTCCATCCAAAACCTTAGTATCCTCCTTCGTCCCTTCTACCACACTCTTCTCCACAACCCTAGATATCAACTCAACCAACCCAACACAAGGCGTAACCCGATCCGAAGGATCCCTAGGCAGCGCCCCCTTGTCCGACGTATCAACCATCACTGCATCGTCCTTACTCTCACGAGTAACCCTAATCGCCCTCACAGTCATTATGTCCTCTTGGTTCTTCTCGATCGTGAGAAAGCGTTACTTCCTTTTTACTCTTTGTACGTAGATAATATTTCTGATTACTCTTTTCATATCAAATACTTTTACTAAATTATAAAAAAAAATCTTTGCTAATTGTTTTTAGGCAGTTGTAAAAGTTTTAAATAATAAAATATATAATTTTAAATAATAAAATATATAATTTTAAATAATAAAATATATTTTATATAAAAGTGCATATGAGATTTTCTCAATTTGCAGGTTAGGATGATTCAAACTTTGAAATAGAAATTTAATTTTTCTTTACCATATATAGTAGATGAAATTTTTTTGTTGAAAAACAAAAAAGTGCATGCAATCATTTGTTATTAAACTTGCTTAAATTATAACGTATTATGTGCTTATTATATCCTAATATTCATAGAATAATTACCTTGGTGTGCATAGATAACTAATAAAAACCGACGGTAAAAAAAGAAGATAAATATTAAAAACCGCGGAGGTTCCTTGTACGATATGGTTTTCTGATTCTGAATAAATAAATACAAAAGAAGTTTGATTAACAAACCAAATAATTCATTAAACAAATTGATTTGATATTATCTCTCCCCGATAAAGTCTCCTCTCTCTCGTCGCAGCGAGTTTTCTTTCTCAGAGAATTTACACATAAAAATTCTTCTTAATATTTCCTATTCAACACAAAAACTTCAAGAGCTTCCAACGAATCCTATTAACTTAATTAATGGATTTTTAAGAAAAAAGATCAAAGCTTATTTCCCTCTCTGTGGATCTTTGAGTAATCTTCTTCTTCTCCGTTACCAAAAAAGTCTCCTTATTTTGTTTTGTAGGACCACGAACTCTGTTCTTATGCTTCTTCTACTTCTTCTTCTCTGTTTTTTTTTTTTTTTTATCTTTAGCTTTCTCAGAAAAGTATATTTCTTTTTGTTCTGTTTCAACCCACTTGTTTAGTTTCCTGTCTTTATCTTTGATCTCTCTGTTTTCTGTTCTTCGTTTATTAGGATGTCAAATTGATTTTTAATAATTATCTTTGTTATAGTAAAATCGAGTCAAGGATTTTTAATACTATTGTGCTATTTTTCTTGTAAGCTCAAGGTATTCTTAGGATCAAAACTACTCGAGGGCCTTTAATCTGATATATTTGTAATCATAATTAAACTAAGTATAAATTTATCTGAAAATTTCAGGTATTTTTTGGTAACCAAAAGAAGGGCTACACACTGATCTTCGAACTTCGTTATACCAAAGAATGGGTTACTGCTGCTGTTGTTTCCCGACTGACATACCTGAAGTAAAAGCTTCTTCTTCTACTTCATTCATTGCCGATTGATTCTAAGTTGGAAGTCCATCAATTTATCAACTGGTTAGATTTTTGTTTTTTTATTTTCTCATGTTTTTATTGTTTTATTGCAGCCCTCAAGAAGTATAGATGAGCATGTTCCTTTATCACGTCAGCCATCTTCCTCTTATGTATCCACTGCAACATCACCGCTTTCGCCGCCTATTCCTTTAGTTTTGTCCAATAGAAATCTTCAAATTACTCCACCCAAATCTCCAAGAAATCAGAGCAATTCGAGTGAAAAAGCTCGTGGAATCAAACAAGTTGTTTCAGAAAAGGAAACATGGCCTGTTAGTGATGTAAAGAAACAGGATCGAGAAACCATTGATGAGTGTCCCATTTGCTTAGAAGGTATTTTGTTTACATCATTCAAAGTTAGTTACTAAAGTAGATAGCTTTTGGTAATAAAATCTTTATTCGTTCTTCAACTGTTTGCAGAATATGAGACTGAGAACCCGAAATTGATCACTAAATGCGGCCATGATTTTCATCTTGCGTGCATACTTGAATGGATGGAAAGAAGCGAGGCTTGTCCAGTCTGTGACAAGGTTTCTGTCAGTTAAAACTCTTTTTGTTTTACTTCCTGAGTCACTAGAATCTACTTTTGACAGTAGTTCGAATTCTTTTCACAGGGATTGGTACTCACTGAATCATAATCCTGAACAACAAACAGAGCTCAGAACAAGAAATATGAAAACAAAAAAAAAAACAGAAGATTTGATTAAATTGGCTTTAGGAGTTAGTCTGGTGGTATGATAAACATTGTTGCACTCTACAACATTCGTAAGCTTTGAGATCCTTTTGATTGGTTTTTTATTTTATTTCTTTCTTAACAATCTTTTGTGTATATATCAGTTAGACAGAAATTATATTTAATTGTTATTCTTTCAAAAGCTCTATATTCAAGTTTCTTAAACTGAATTAATTCGATGAAAAATGTTAATAATTAGTCTGTGAAAAGAGCCTGAAAAATTCAGAGATTTTACTGTGTAAAAAAGGATTCTCTGACAAACTTCTTACATAACAGTATCTTTATTCCTAAACGCTCTGTATAAATCTAACTCTTATGGCTAAAATAATGATAATTAAACAAGAAACTCTAACCTTTTAACTTTTACAACAAGAAACCCCTAAAAACCTCTCTATCACGGTGAACTGTCATGAATCTGATGAACATTGGATAAAAGCCTTGTTAACTTACTTAATGTCTCTCGAGCCGACACAGTCCCAGGATGCTCTTCTCCTGAGATCGAAGTTCTGATGTAGATCGCTTTTCTGATAAGATCATCAGCTATACCGAACTGCCCACCACGTAACATCAGCTTAGCTCGAGTCTCTAGCACAGTGGCTCGAGCCAGAGCTAGTTCTTCCCATAGAATGGGGTTTAGTTGTGCGCTTGTCTGAACTGGTCTCCAGCAAAGTGACTTGTCTAGCCACTTCTCTACTGGCGTCACTAACGTTTGGTCAGCTGCTTCAAGAGCGTTCGTGCAGACCCTAAGTAGCTCTACTGCGGCGCTGCATCGTGAAAACGTTATGAATGTTCTAATAGCTAGGGGTAAGATTATTTGTTTCACAAGAATAAGCAGCTCTGTTATCTTCAACTGCAGAGTAGGAGATTCGTTGCTGAAACCAAACAGCAAGAAACAAACCGCCCATATCTGCTCTGCAGTTTCAACGGTTGAGCCACGACTTATCACAGCTTGGATCATTGCAGGTGCATTCTCGTTCACTAGTACTCGATATCTCGCATAGAGTTTCACGAGCTCGTGGATTTGTATAAACCCTAGCTTCATGCTGCTGGTTCGAGCAATGTTGAATCTTAGTAACATAGAAGCAGCTTCAGCTCCTGATCGCTTGGAGTTTGAAGAAGTAAAACCGCAGGTTATCGCGCGTCTCAGTCTTCTCCACAGCCGTTTCGGACCTCTGTGTTTCTCTGGGAGTTTATGAGCAGCCAAAGCTAATAGAGAAGCTGGGACTGGTGCGGGAGCTAACCATCCACTCGCAACAACCATTCTTGTAGCCAAACTTCGTGGTCCATCCGCATGGTCAAATATTGAAAAACACACTTCAAACAGCTGTAACAGAAACGCATTTCGTCTCAACAGATTCCCGTCCCGACCACTACGTACCATCTCTCTGAATGGCATTCTGTTTATGGTATCTAAAAGCCGGCTCGGGTTTATAGGTAGCTCTGACAATATTGCGCCCACAACTGCTAATCCCAATGTTAAACGTTTAAGTTTATCTTCAATCGCTCTCAACGCATCCATTTCTGAAACCGGATAGTCTTTGACATTCCCCTGCATCAAGCACATAGCTTCAGCACCAGAGAGGTAAGAGAGTTTCATTGGCTCCATGTTCATAACTCGGGAGAGACGAGTAGATATCAAAATGTGAGTCCCGCCTCCAAACCGAGGTAAGAGATCCATCACAAGCTTGGAATCCCACCAATCCTTTTCACTCTCCAAGTTATCGATGACAACCAAGAACGGTATATTCCTCATTAGCTCTTTTCTGATTCTGGAAATCGCAGCATCCTCTTGCTCTTCAAAGCTTTTCATCCGCGTTTTATCAGAACAATTCTCTATCCCAACATCTACTTCCAAATACTGATAAAGATTTAGATAGTTTTGTCTGATGTAACGGCTCTCACCACCAATCCAAAGGACCATCTTATATCTCTGGTGATGCCTGTACGCAAATTCAAGAAGCAGCTCAGTTTTTCCAATTCCTGATTCACCTGAGACGCTAGCCACGCCTTTTCCATAAACAATCTTCATTGACCGTTTTCTCCTCGTGTTCCTCCCTACTTTCACTTGATTCCGAGAGGGTAAATCCATACTTTGCATCTCGATCTCTTTCTCTGACTCCTTCCACACAACTTTCTCTTTGCCTTTCTTCCGTCTTTCTTCTGCTGAACCGCCTTTGTTCCATCTGAGTGTAATGTTCTTCTTCCTTCTCGTTGGCCTAGCCCTTAGCTCAAAATAATCCTTTTCTGAATCTCCAGCAACATCTCCAAACAAAACGAACTCTAGCTCGGATAATTCCTTCTTTCTCCCAACAAAATTGTCATTCCGCGGATAAGGAAACTCTTCTTTCTTCGCTTTATCTCGCCATTTGGTTAACCGTTCCACTATACTTCTCCTCCCTAACCGCATTGCCAATAACGTAACTGCTCTGAAGATACAATCTCTCCAGTTACCTTCATGAGCTTCAAGCTTCCAATCATCAACGCGCGATAACCCATGAACGGCCTCTTTCCACTCTTTCTCAATTCCTCCATACAAAACCCACAACTCCCCTCCATGTTTCTCCCACAAATCCCCTCTCTTCTCAACTATATCCCTCACAAGACAGTCTCCGGGAGATAAATCCAAAAACACAGGAACCAGATTCTTCTTGTTTGCAAAAAACCGTAGCTCCTCAATCGTGTAAGGATTCTTAAACGCCTTTCTAGTTAGAATTATAACCCCAAAAGATGCACCGTCCATCGCTCTCTCAACTATTCTTTGTTTACGAGAACTCCTGCATCGACCTCTATCCGACATAAAACAACTCATCCCTTGAAACTCTAACTCAGCCTTGAGCCAATCTGCAAACCGAAGCAAAGAAAACTTTTGACCATGTAATCCTATAAACACATCGCAACATCTCAACCTATTGTAAGAAACAGAGACCGAAGATGTCTGAGTATACGACGAAGAATCATGGCCTCTTCCATATCTAGAAGGTGCATAAGAGATCACACTACTCGAAGCGATTTGATCAGCCTCAAGGCTTTGACATTGAGGAAGAGGGGCGGTTAGAAAACCGAGCTCCGGGTCTTGGAAACCAGAACTGGAGCTAAGAGGATCAAAGCTGTCACATTGAGCATCAGACCGAGTAGATTCAGATAGTTCTTGTTGGATTTTAGGAGATCTTGGAGAGAAAAACGGAGACTGATTAGCTGAGAAGAAAGCCGCTGATGAAGATGAAGACATGTTCCTAGAGGGTTTTGTCGGATACTGCCCGAACCTGGAACTGTCATCTCGAGAATCCATAACCACAAATTTTCCTTTATTAACAATCTATCAAATCCCATAAATGCAGCCTATGATGAATCCATTGAAGTCAATCTGATTCAAGAGAAAACAAAAAGTCAAATAGCTGTTAAAGCATGGAGGAAAAAAGGAGCAATTTTAGGATTTCAGATTTTAGAGTAACTTTTAATGATGCAAGATTTGGCAAATAAGAACCCTAGAAAGAAAGCTTACTGCTTCAAAATCAATTTTTGCATTTAAATTTAGTAAGAAATCTGTAGAGTAGATACCATAAGCTTTCTTTAACAGTTGAATGGTTATTGAAAATCTATAAATTTAGCGAATAGTTAAAAGGATGAGACTTTCATACATAAGGAAAAAAACACTTCCCAAAAGCAAATAGAAGAATCATGATTTTTCTTTTAAGGAAAAATAATTGATTTTGAGGACGTTGCAGATCTAAGCAGAAAGGGAAATAAAATAATAATTTTAATAAAAATGAAATTTCTTACATATACATTTTTTTTACATGTTCGTACAGAGGATTTAGATCTGAGAACTTACATGGTTCGGCGCCTTGAGTAAACCCTCAACAAGATCATCTCTATTTATTCAGAATTTATCAAACCCAGGAAGCTCAAGAGAATGATGAGTCCTAAAAACCAGACTTTAGAAACTGAAGAAATGCGAGAAATCACTGGAATTTCTAGGGTTTATAGAGCAGTCCTGAAGAAGAACAAGAAGAAGCCAGCTCAATTAAAACGACTAGTGTAAATTCCCTCAAAAAAGGGTATCAATCAATGAGAAAGTATTTGAAAGTGAGAGATTGAAAGGTTTAAAGAGAGGAATAAGAAATGAACACTAGAGCTTTCATAGAGTAGCCAAATGCATCGCCATTTACAGATAGACTTTGAAAAGGACTCTAATTTTTTGTTGGGTTAAAGATATATAAAAAACAGAGGAAATAAAGTTGAGATTTTTTAATCATATAATTCAATAAAATAGAATTTTGCTCAAAATCCAGAAGAGAACAAGAAATGTAGCTCAAACGCAGAAGAGGAAACAACCATGAAGAGTATGAATTTGATCAGTTATTACAAGAAGAGAAAACACAACAATGGAATTGATATTAGTGACTTACCTCGACAGATAATAGTGAGTTGTCCGAAAATCTAGAGAGAAAGTAATTTTGAGGGTCCTTATCCAGTAAACAGAAACATGGGCACTGTCAAATCACAAGACACACAAAATCACACGCTCACTTTCTCTATAGAGAGATGTGTTCTATTCACTTGAAATATTGTTCAAAAGGAGGAAGAAAGGATAGAGAGATTGGGAGAAGTGAAAATTTGAAAGTAAAAAGAAATGAATAAAGAAAGAAAAGAGAGTGACCTAAACGAAAAGAGAGATCAAACTAGGTATGGCTTGTAGGCTCCACACATCAAGTACTTTGTTATTACATAAAGTTTTTATCTTTTTCGATTTCTTTTCCTGTTTAATCTTTCTTCTGTCCGGAATCTTTGGTGAACAATGTTTCCTCATAACAAGTTTTCATCAATTTAGTCGAGATTTATAGTCACGTCCCCAAACAGGATATGGGTGTTTATCGACATTTTTTTATATATAGTTGAATCGATAAAATTCGATTCATATTCTAAATTTCACAAACAGAGGGACAGTGCTGAAAATGTGGAAACCATAAACATCGAAGAAAAATGGAATCTTCTGTGCAGTCTTACAACATATTTAGAAGTAAATATATATAATTGTTATTTAAAAATACTTGTCACAATTGAAGAAAAACAAAAGAAATAATAATGAAAACACACTTGAATCAAAAATATTTTTTAATTGGATTCCACTATAATCATTATTTTAATACATTTTTATGTAGCTTATTGTTCAAAATTAATGTGAAAAATTATATATATATAAATATAAGTAGAATAAAAATTATAAATTGTATAAAAAATTGGAGACCCTAAATTCATGCTTCACTAGCATATGCTCATGGTTGGGCATGCGTAAAAGACTGGATTATCCTAACACTATAGTGAGAATAACTCGGCTCTCGTCTTTTTTCTTCGTAAAATTAAGTTTATTTTTTAGGATCAAACGAACGTGAAAAATGATAATGAATCAATAGGTAAAGAGCCTTGTAGATAAATTTGTTTCATGTTATTGAGAGTTGACAACGTAAAAACATTGGTGCACTAGTAATGATCATTGTCATTATTATTTTTGAACTTTTATGTTGACTTCTTATGATTTTTTATGTATTGTCTTCAATTGCAACTTTGGATTGGAAAACCCCGGAATAAATGTGTAATTTAACCATTGTTTTAGCAATTCATATACATTTAGCGCAGCCGTATTAATATCCGATCGGACAATAAACCACTTATTACGTTATTGTTTCCCAACAAATCTTTAATTATATTCTCTAGGTTCCAAAATATATATGATGCTTTAATATCAATATAATAATTATTTGGCCAATTAAAAATTAATATACAAAATATAAATAGTTAAAATAGATAAAAATAATAATAATATTGTATTAAAAATTGAAAACATCAAATAATTTAGAATACAATTTTTTCTTAAAACTCTTATATTTTGAAACGGAAAAAATATTAATTACGAGTAGATAAGTCACCGATGAAATTACTATAGTTAAAATAAAATATTCTATAATATAGAAATCACTAGTCACATTTTGTTAAATAGAAAATTTAAAATATTATGTAAGAGTGATGATGTATTCTTATTCATAAGTTTTGACAAAAAAATTTGGGTCACATCGTAGTTGTTGATAATATTATGATTTGAAATGGGAATGAATATTGAAGAGTTGACAAGAAAATGAAACGTTGTTGTGACGTGCAAGTAGTACACAAAAAGACTTGACGTAGATTAATTGTTGCATTAATTAATTATCCATTATAGAAGGGTTATATGGTAGGGCTTCATCAATAAAAATACGAAATTAGATAGATAAATCTTTACTATTTTTTATTACTATTTTTTGAACCTTGTATAGTTGCATTACAATGAACAAATTATTTGTTAATTTGCCAACTAACGGTCGGGTCAATTCAAATAGATAGATCACGTCCCGAATTACGACACGATGATATTTAAACATATTATAATAGTTCAGTTTGATTTTATTATTTTTTAATGTGTCGTTTTATTTATTTCTTAAATTAGCAACTATTCATAATTTGTAATGTTCATTCAACATTTCAAAGATCAATAAAAAGTCCGGGCCGTTAAAGGTTTTGCTATTATTTGTCATTCGGATTAGTTCGTGAAAGAATGTTTTTCTTTTTGAAACACGAAAGAATGTTTAAAATATATTAAGATGCTTAAAATTAGCAATCATGATGGTTTCAATCTGATATACAAAAATTGTAAGTATATATATGTTTATCATAAAAGAAAAAGAAAATATATATGTTTATCATAAAAGAAAAAGAAAAAAATGTAGGTCATTTGTCAAATTCTTTCTATACAATAGTAGTAAGAACATGGTTCCTTCATATATATTGCAATTAGTATGAATTTATTTTCCAAAATCATATGATAAAATAAAGTAAACCAAATTTATTAGATTGAGAAATAAAAAATTTGGTTCGTAATTAGTATTAGTCGTGTTCACGACCAGTGTTTTTGTGTGGGTCAATGATTGAAGACGTAGACCTTCCCATGAACGTAGTTCAATTCTATCTATTCAAACAATAATTGAGTTTAAATAGAAACTCCATTAAATTATGTGTACGATATATCATAATATCCATCCATGTTAATATGTAACCTAGATCCTAATTTTATTTGTTCATATATTTTGGTCTTTGTGATTTGTTGTTAGTATTTTCTTAGATTGCTATGTTGAAATCATAATGCAAGTGGGTTTGTATTAAAAAAATTTTTGTCAACAAGTAATTATTAAATCGATAAATACTGATTCATAATCTAAGTTTTTTAATTGGAGCAGAGTGAGATGCAAACTCACCATCTATTGTCTACCTAAATCAGAAGCAAATTAATTAGACCATATATTTTTGGCGGTTTGTATTAAATCTATAGTTAAGTAATAATGTGTAGCTTTAAGTCGAATAAAGATAAGCTTAAGAATATGAATTAAGAAGACAACAGTGTTGTGTTTGACACCATATGTTTTATGGGGGGTAACAAAGAACTCAATGATATCTGCTGTTTTTTCATGGTACACCGAATGATGTTCGATGTTTCCCTCAAAGTCTGTCCAAATCACTGTTTTGTTTCTACATGCTCGATCTCTCCCCCACGTGCCGTCACGTGGTCTCGACGTACGGTCCTGATTGCCTCATCGCTTCGTTTTCACACGTTTAATCAATTGCCTTCAGATTAACGTCTCTCCAATCCTCGAACTGTTTTTTGTACTCTTTACGGATTCTTTTTGGATACAAAATTGGGTTTATTTAAGAGCTTAAGTGAGTATGTGAGGACTATTCTTATAAATTAGGAATTTGGGATTAAAAGGTATCAAAATAATTTTTTTAAGATTCTTTGTCGAAAACATGTGATCCAATAGTAATTGTTATTTTACAAATTTTTAGACACCGAATTCGCTCTTTCTCCTATATAAATGGAGGGAAAAAAATAGATTTTAAAGTACGAGATTGTAAATTTTAGCATAGATCTGATATAATCAATCTAATTGACAAAAAAAATTTAAGTTTTTTTAATACATCAGTTGATCAAATGTTTTTTTGAGTACATGCACAAAAATCGAATAGCCACATTACGGAAAAGAGCAATTATTAAAGTTAAATGTGTAGCTGGTAGATAAATACAAAAGAAAACGTCGAATCTGTACAATGTACCTATGATACATATCCAACATGATTGACTTTTTGGCAATTATAATATAAAATAAAAATGGAATTTAAATTTTATGAACAATTTAATTACTTTGTAGTACCACGGATTAATTGCATAGATCAAAACACATAGGTGTGAACTTAGATCAATTTTTCTAAGTGGTTTGGAGGCTGCTCAGAGAGTTCAGAAACTTTACAATTGTCATTAATCATTAGTCCAGTCTCAACGATCCATATTTATTTATGAATTTGTCATATATGTAATTTTGAATATATTTTATATTTTTCCAAATATAATGTTAAGAGATGCATGGTTACTTCGTGTATTTCTAACATTACAAAACATGTTTGATTTGATTAGATGGTTTCATTTGCTTTGTTGCTGTTGCCAATAACACACCTAATTATATTTTGTTTTGGCGTCACTACAAATCTGGTTTTATTAGTTTCTTTCCCATTACAATACTTTCCAGACTCTTCTCTTGTGGATGGCTCAATGTTATATTGGATTTTTAGTTATATTTGAACACATATAAATTCATAATTCTTTATCAAATTTCAACATATACTGCATATCATTTAACGTCGTTTGCCCATACTAAAAATAAATATATATAGAAAACGCCATCTAACAACCAACAATTATATATAGAGGGTGTGAAAAGAATTAAATAAAGAGTCTTTTTTTAAAGATTTTCCAGCAATCTCAAAACCTAGATTTTTTTAATATCCATCTTAATCCTAGATTTCAAGATTTTCACGATCTTCATAAAATCTAGGTTCGATTTTTGATGAAACTTAATCGTTTGATTATGCATTTGTTATCCATATCATTAATGTCTTTGATCATGGTTCTACATCGGATCGAATCAAACATTCCTCCGATTCTGTTAGCTATATTTGCGTCATTCTCAATTATTAGCTATGAATTTTGTTTCCAGATTGATATATTCTTTGCTGTGTGTTATTACTGCTGGAATTCTATGTATCATGTTCCATTTCAGCTGGATTTGCTCTCGGATTTTATACTCAATGTTGTTCTGAGTCTTTTTCGATTTCTATCTTTGTTGATCACAAGCATTGAATCGTGGTTCTCTTCACCTTTTATGTGAGTTTATAGAAGCTATATGTTTAGGAAAGAATATTTCATCCTAAATCGTTGGATGATTCTTCATTGCTCATTTTCAGTATTTTCAAGAATTTTGAAATTTACTGACTTATTATTCAGCAAATATTCAACATTATTTTCTAGGATTTTCTGGTCTATTTCGTTGATTGAGCTGGTTATTAGACTCTCCTATTTAATTCAGTGTTGTGTTCAATTGGAGACCACACCTTCTTTCTCAGTCTTACATTATTCTATGGTCTCTTCTTCTCTGACTCTTTTCATCTTGTTTTTATTATTCTCTTCTGATTTCCTCGACATCTTCACAATGTCGCAATTGAACAAGGGAAAGCAGATAATGGAAGCTAATTTTCCTCCACGAAGACTGAGGATAAAGGTCCCTCAAATTGACAATGCGGATTTGGTGGCTAGAGGTGCTAAAAAGTGTTACTTGGTCGTTGTCTCAATCCTTTGGCGCATGATGTTGATTCGTTCATTTACATGATGCCTCGCTTTTGGCGAATAGAAAGGAAAGTGTATGGCCTAAACCTTGGCAATAGGCACTTCCAATTTGAGTTTAACTTGGTGGAGGATCGAGATGAAGTCTTCCGTTTTGGTTCCACCAGATTTGATAACTAGATGGTGGCCTATGCAAAGTGGAAACCTTTGGTAGATGCTACATACCCGAGTACCATTTGTCTTTCCACATGAATGACTAGAATTCCGTTTGAGTTCCGAGTTGAATATATCTACCGTCTAGTTGGGGAGTCACTTGGTGAGGTGGTAGCCATTGATGTAAACAAAGGAAGAGTACGTTTGGAGTATCGATGCACGAGACCTCTGATTTTCTCTTCCTCATTGGAATTTGTTGAAGGAGAGGAATCTCAACTTCTAATTGACTATGAGAAGCTGGAAGGTTAGTGTAGCCTTTGCTATCGGATGACTCATGAGGCATTGTTACAAAGCTAAAAAGAAGAACAAAGATGCTGTTAATGAGGAGAATGAGAAGAATCTGGGCTCAGATAACCAGCTCAGCTACAAAGCGATGGTGAATGCTGGGAAGTCTCAGCCAAGTTTGAGCAGAGAAGCTTTTCGAGGACGTCCTCACAATGAATCTAGCTCTCGGATGCCAGTTACTAATGCGGCTTCTTTGAATGTCTATGTTCCTGTTTTCAGGTCTAAAGTGAAGCAGACCTTGCAGATTTCTGAGAACAATTCATAGGGCTAGTCCATGATGGGAGCTTCGTGTTTTGTTATTGCCAGCTCTCCATCTTCTTCAAATGGATATCGTGCAGCTGGGACAGTGCTCATTGGTTCTCTCTCGGCCAAGAAGATAAAGAGGGACATACAGTCTGATTTTCGAAAGGAAATGATGACAAATGTTGAACATGTCAGTGCAGCTTCTTCTTATATACTTACAATGACGGAGGAAGAAGTGAAGAATAATGATCTCTTAGACACACACAGATGATGGAAGGTCTTCCAATACAGAAACTGTGTTTTGAGGATGTTGCTTCTGAGGAAGAGAAGGAGTATATAGCTGAAGAGGTGGCTGTTCATCAAGCCCTTCACAAAGAATTAGAGGAAAAGCTTGCACAAGAAGCAAGAGTTGCAAAACCACCTCCTGGTCCAAGAAAACCGGCATCGAGATCTTTAACTCCTTTTCGAGGAGTTAATTCTAGAAAGACGAATGCTTTGGCAGCTATGTCTCCAAAAGATGTTAAGATGAAAGGGATGAAGACTAAGGAGTCAGGAAAAGGCTCTATGAAATTTTAAACAATTTTTTAATGTTATCAATCCTTTGTTGGAATTGTCAAGGTATTGGTAATAGGGTTTCAATAAATTATCTAAGAGAAATTTGAAAAAAACATAAGCCTGATTTTGTGTTTCTTTCCGAAACTAAGAATTCTGTTACTTTTATGGAAAAAATGCAAACTCATCTCGGTTACAATATGCTCATTACTGTTGAACCAGATGGACTTAGTGGATGATTAACCCTCTTTTATAATGATATTCTCAATGTGACATTGAATCATAAGGATAAAAGAATGATTGATGTGTCATTAAAAGTCAATGATAAGTCTATAAGCATTACTTTTCTATATGGAGAATCTAACCAAAACCTGTGTGAAAGGGTTTGGGAACGTTTAACAAGGATTGGTATTTCCCGTAACTCTCCTTGGTTAGTTATTGGAGACTTCAATGAGTTGTCTGGAAATCATGAAAAACAAGGAGGGACCCTAAGACATGCTAATTCATTCTTACCGTTCAATACTATGATTCAAAACTGTGGCCTTATTGAGTTTCCAAAATTAGGTAATTCATGATCTTGGAGAGGAGTTCGATGTTTTAATATTGTACGTTGTATTCTGGATAAAGCCTTTGGCACTACTGATTGGCATGACTTTTTCCCGATGTCCAAAGTCAAATATCTCGATATGATTGGATCCGATCACATACCAATTATGGGGGGATTTTCTGATAAGATTACATGACGTAACCACTAGTTTATCTTTGATAAAAAATTGATTGGGAGAGATTACTTTGAAGACACTATTAGGGCAGGGTGAAAAAAGTGTTCAATGTCGTCGCATGATTATGATTATAGGACGTATTTGAAACTGTACACGTGAAATTTCCTATTGGAGAAACAGAAATGTTCCTTTAGGCCACCAGAGAATTATTACTTCTCAAAAAAAGGTGGAGGATTTACAGAATGCTAACTCCATAAGCCCACAAAGGGGACTTCGTCAAGGAGATCCCTTATCACCGTATATTTTTATTCTCTGTACATAGGTACTTGTTTCCAAATTATGAAAAGCATAGAGAGATAAAGTTATTACTGGGATTTCTATTGCGAGAATGAGTCTAAATATTTCACATTTATTATTTGCAGATGATAGCCTTTTCTTTTGTAAAGCTACAACAAAAAAAGTTATTCAAATTATTAGAATTCTAAATGAGTATGAAGGAATATATGGTCAACAAATCAATTTTGACAAATCCTCAATCTAATTTGGACACTCGCTTCCCTAGAGCGAGAAGAAGTCTCTTCATCAAATATTAGGCATTAACCAAGTTGGAGGCATGGACTCATATCTAGGACTACTGGAGAATATTGGTGGAGCTAAAACCAAGTGGATGATTAACCCTCTTTTATAATGATATTCTCAATGTGACATTGAATCATAAGGATAAAAGAATGATTGATGTGTCATTAAAAGTCAATGATAAGTCTATAAGCATTACTTTTCTATATGGAGAATCTAACCAAAACCTGTGTGAAAGGGTTTGGGAACGTTTAACAAGGATTGGTATTTCCCGTAACTCTCCTTGGTTAGTTATTGGAGACTTCAATGAGTTGTCTGGAAATCATGAAAAACAAGGAGGGACCCTAAGACATGCTAATTCATTCTTACCGTTCAATACTATGATTCAAAACTGTGGCCTTATTGAGTTTCCAAAATTAGGTAATTCATGATCTTGGAGAGGAGTTCGATGTTTTAATATTGTACGTTGTATTCTGGATAAAGCCTTTGGCACTACTGATTGGCATGACTTTTTCCCGATGTCCAAAGTCAAATATCTCGATATGATTGGATCCGATCACATACCAATTATGGGGGGATTTTCTGATAAGATTACATGACGTAACCACTAGTTTATCTTTGATAAAAAATTGATTGGGAGAGATTACTTTGAAGACACTATTAGGGCAGGGTGAAAAAAGTGTTCAATGTCGTCGCATGATTATGATTATAGGACGTATTTGAAACTGTACACGTGAAATTTCCTATTGGAGAAACAGAAATGTTCCTTTAGGCCACCAGAGAATTATTACTTCTCAAAAAAAGGTGGAGGATTTACAGAATGCTAACTCCATAAGCCCACAAAGGGGACTTCGTCAAGGAGATCCCTTATCACCGTATATTTTTATTCTCTGTACATAGGTACTTGTTTCCAAATTATGAAAAGCATAGAGAGATAAAGTTATTACTGGGATTTCTATTGCGAGAATGAGTCTAAATATTTCACATTTATTATTTGCAGATGATAGCCTTTTCTTTTGTAAAGCTACAACAAAAAAAGTTATTCAAATTATTAGAATTCTAAATGAGTATGAAGGAATATATGGTCAACAAATCAATTTTGACAAATCCTCAATCTAATTTGGACACTCGCTTCCCTAGAGCGAGAAGAAGTCTCTTCATCAAATATTAGGCATTAACCAAGTTGGAGGCATGGACTCATATCTAGGACTACTGGAGAATATTGGTGGAGCTAAAACCAATGTTTTTGCCTTTGTTCGGGATAAGTTACATGAGAGGATCAATAATTGGTCTTCAAAATTCCGGTCTAAAGGGGCAAGGAAAATACTGGTAAAATCAGTATTGACGACATTACCAACTTATGTTATGTCATGCTATAGATTACCCAAGTCAATAATTAACAATTTGAATTCTGCAATTTCTAATTTTTGGTTGTCAAATTCAGAATCATGTAGAGGGATTCATTGGATGAAGTGGAAAAAATTATGTCTACCCAAAACAGAGAGAGGCTTAGGTTTCTGAGCATTAGAGGAGTTTGATTCTACATTTCTGGCCAAGAAAGTTTGGTGTCTGATAGATTATTCAGATTCATTATTTTCAAGATTGATGAAAAGGAGATATTATAAGGATGCATACCCAATGACGACAAAACCGAATTTCAATATGTCTTACGGTTGGCGAAGTATCTCTTCAGTGAGATCTTTGGTTAATAAGGGTATAATTCGGAAGATTGGGGATGAGATCGACTGTGGTTTGGAGAGATCCATGGATACCTGATGTAATCCCCATACCAACGACTAGAATGAGACATGAGATTTTTCCAGACTTTACAGTTGATCAATTTATCGATGTCCAATCTAAGTCTTGGCGTGTGCCAATGCTTCGACAATATTTTACCTCGGAAGATGTACAGCTAATTATGGGCATTGCCTTACCCCAAAATATCAAAACCAGATTCATGGGGTTGGCACTTTAATAAAACGGAACGTTATTCAGTAAAATCTGGGTACCAAACTGAAGAGACGAATTCATTACTTGAGGTGGAGAGATTAGAGCCGAATTTCACGACTCTTCAAGCCTAGATATGGAAGCTAAATTGCTCCAATAAATTTAAACATTTTATATGGCAAACTGTATCAGGATGTACCGCGGTAAAGCAAAACATGAATACCCGAAAGTATCAAGTGTGATTCTAGATGTTCTAGATTTGGGGCAGATAAGGAAACGATAAACCATGTTCTTTTTGAATGTCCACTGGCTATTCAAATTTGGGCTCTCTCGTGCATTCCATCTGCCATAAATATGTTTTCAGGAAATTCATGTTGGTATAATTTAGACTATCTGTTCTGGAGAATCCCATATTGAATTAATGTAAAAGTTTTTCCTTGGCTTATTTGGCATGAATCCACAAGATATTATTTCACAAGCAGAAGCAACGGCTTCTAGGTGGTTCAATGCTAGGCATATAGAGTCAAGAAGGAGCTGCTCTGCTCCGGTGTGGTTAGAGGTGGCAGTTCCTACTGTTTGTCATCCAGGTTTCACAGGATTTTGAAGCATTGTGGATGGTTTGTGGAAACGTTCCGATTTGTATTATGGACTAAGGTGGATTTGCTTCCCGGACCCTGTAGAGGGAGGATGTAGAGGGGTAATGATTCGGCGTAGCCTATCAACTCTGCACATGGAGGTAGAAGCAGTGCTCTGGGCGATGGAATCCCTTTACTCTCTCAACATCTTAGAAGTGGAAGTTACAACGGATTGTGCAGATGTGTTCAAGATTCTGATCCAACCAGAGGAGTGGCCAGCTTTTCAGACGTATCAGGATGACTTCTTCATGTTGAAATTGTTTTTCCGTTTTTTTTCTCTTCATGTAATCCCGAGATCTCTGAACCATAAGACTGATGCTCTCGCCCGTCTTTTTAGAGAGTTAACTTATAGTTTAGTGTTGTAGCTTTGTACTCTATGACAAAAAAATATATATGTAGCAAAAATGGCTATAAAATAATGTTTAATTAAGTTAAGAACACATAAAATTTGAGGAGAAGTTTACAAACAAGTGAAATAAGGTGATTAAAAAAATATTCCAAAATCTTTTAAAATTCTTATTTTAATTGCACACTCCTAAAAGTTTTCTCTAAAGATACTAAAGACTATTAATTGCACACTAATGACTATTAATTAATTAATTAATCTTGCTTATAAAAGTACTAATAAAGTATTTTTAGACTAAACTCTCGTCATTGATTTTAAATTTTAAACTATTATCACTTTATCAATGATGCATTGACAGTTTGGTCTCCTCGTGGCTTCTTCTCCTGTTTGAATATGAAAGCTGTCTTTTTATATCTGTTGATAAATGATTACAAAGCTTTTTACTTTTTTCTTCTGTCTCTCTGCTCTTTTACATCAAGAAAGGTCTGATGATACCAGAACTAGACCATCTTTTGCAGAATCGAAATGATTTAGATTTGTTATACATTTCATTTCCTTTAACGAAGACCCAGATAAGTATAACAATCAATACACGTTTAAACTATAATAGAAAAGGTTCAGTACTGAACATTTTAACTATTACTTTTAAGAACTACTTTCTCCTGATTGTGACTCAGTAAGCTTAGCGCTGAATTCCCAAACCTTCTTGGCCAAATCTGAATCTTTGGCAAGTGGTAATGGTTTAGCAATGTTGCTATCTGAGAAGTATTCTCCTGTAACTCCTGCTACCTGAGGATTCAATGCCACATAGCAAGTCGTTGCTGCTCCCTACGAAATCGAAAATTCTGAAATGATAAAACAGACAGTAGACAAACCAAATCAACCCCTCAAGCTAGACCGGTATACCATGAACCAGGACTGGCTCTCCCCTAGAGTCCTAACTTAACAGGAGAAACCTTGAGACCGCTTGTAACTAAATTTAGTTATTCTTTGGCTATTAGTGTGAGGTTAAGAAACAAGAATCATACCTGAGGAACAGTCTTGAGCACATATTTAGCCACTGCACCAACAGCTCCTGCATTAAGCAGTGACAGAGAGGATTAGAGGAAAATCAGACTTATAAATGCATTGTTTATTTGTGAGTAAATTTATGAAGCATGGATTGATGAGAGTGGAATAAGAGAATAAAAAGTTACCAGCCAAATAGCTGTTGAAGTAACGCCCAAGATTTGTCATAATTGTTCCTGGATGAAGTGAATTTGCTGTTATATTCACTCCATCTTCCTGTATTTATTCATAACAAATTTGAATCAAGATACACAAGAAAACATAGATTCTTTATTGAAAGATCTTTAATATTGTAGTTTACCTTCAGTTGCTTTGCTAGCTCGTTGGCATGCAATACATTGCAGAGTTTAGATTGTCCATAAGCTCGCATACTACTGTAACTGCAGTGGAGACCAAACCAATGAAGAATATTAGATTTTGAAGAAAAGACAGGATTGAAGAATTATTAGCTGATCACTTCCCCATTAGTAACCTTGACTTGTCGTTGATCTTATCAAAGCGGACTCCTTCTGGGTATGTGTACCGATGAGCTTCTGATGATAGGTTAACAATCCTTCCTTCTCGTTTGCTTTCACGTGATGTGTTCTTCATTGTATCTAGCAGAAGTTTCGTCAACAGAAAATGACCTGAAGTACAATTTGATCCCAAAATCCATGGCACTTATTAAGAACTAACAATGAGATTAACTAAAGTTTATTAGATTTAGGACCAACGTATAATGATAGTTTAATTCTACTTCTCACCTAAATGGTTAGTTGCGAATTGCAGCTCGATGTTGTCCTTAGAGAGCATAAAAGGACATGCCATTATCCCCGCATTGTTACTAAAGAAAATGAGACAGTTCAAAAAATTAATTGTCAAATAATCGCAAATCGCTATACATGAACCATGATCTTTTGATAACTTACATCAAGAGGTTGAGTGGAAGACCAGTAGACTTGTACTCAGATGCAAAGTTCCTGACAGATTCTATTGAGCTGAGATCTAACTCCATGACATCTAGTTTAGCCCCAGGGACTTGATTTACAATATTTTCCTTAACTTTAGCACCAGAGCCAGTGTTCCTAACCGCCATAACCACATGTACACCACGCAGAGCAAGAACACGTGCTGTCTCTACACCTATACCACTCGATGCTCCTGAAAATATAAGCACAAAGAACAAAAAAACTTAAGTACCTAAAAATGTCCAGAAAGCTCAATGCAAGCTACAACACTTTCTTAAGTTGTATCAACTAACACTAGATTAAGCTAATTCCTAGCCATTTCAATACCCTGATAGGCTAAAACAGAACATGAGCAAACCTTCTTCTAGGAACACCAAACTACATACTAAACCTACTAGATAATAAAGCAAAACTTAAAAGCGAGGACAAAAATTCTGCTCGATCGTTGCTAGACTCAATTTCCTAGTGTGATCTTTAATATTTAACTATTGTTTAAGACAATAAGTCACATCACAGGGTTCAATCAATTCAAGGATTCCATTGTTCTTGATTCAGACCTTTCAATCTTTTTCCTTTTTTCTCCCTGGACAAAAATTGTATAGATTGTGATAACACAAACTACAATCCGCAAAAACAGAGACTAGTATATGCAAGTCTTTACAAGCACATGTTATTTGCAGATCTTAAGTTAATTCCTCTTTCAGCTAAATGGTCCCAATTGCCAAACATGTTGTACATTGAAATTCACCAAAGCTAGAAAAAAAGTATATTCAAGACAGCTTTCAGAGAAGAAAATTTTGTGAAGAAAGATTGTGTTACTTAATGACAAAAAGACAACTTTAGAACAACAAATAATGAAATCTTCAGTATTTATTGTATCGACAGAAACACAGACAGACCCTGATCATGAAAAACCCAAACTCTCAAGTAAGAAGTTATATACACAATGAATCAAATCTAATTGCATAGAGGTGAAATCAATACGAAGACATAATCAGAGAGTACTCGAATTCGGGAAAATTGTAGAAAAGTTCCCAATTTTAGATAAACCCAAGTCGCAAAAGGGATAGAAAGTTTTGATAGAAGAAACCTGTGACAATAGCAGTGAGGCCAGTCCCATCAACTCCATCTGTAACTTCTTCTGCAGTCGAACGAGACGAGAATCCAGATGCTCCTTTCGAACCAAAAAACCACATCTTTGTGTCCTTTCTTCTGAAAATTAGAGAAGATGAAGGATAGAATGAAAAGTTACCAACTGTGAGAGTTGTTGGCGTTTTTTCTCGAGTGGTCGAGCGATTTCTCTTTAATTATTTAGTTTTAATTAAAAAAACATTTTGTTCATACGTGACGGTCACTTGGTGATGGAAATGTGATTGATTCCATTATCATAAAGGACAATCGTCATGTCTCACGTGGTAAGAAATTTGGAGAGGAAGATTAGATCTTAGGAAGTATTTTAAGGATTTTTTTTCACAAATGTCCTTATAATAGCTCCACCAATAACGTGAGTAAAAACTCCAAACACTGACTTAGATATGGACTGGAGAGATTTGTTTCCTCATCAAACTCCGACTCCAATTCAAGTGTAGACTCTTAGAGAACAACATCAATAAAAATCAAACTAAAATTAAGAGAGGCCGCGCGAACGCAGGCCTCCAATGCTACAAATAATGACGCAGGCTCTTCCACTTGGGAAGACCTTAAGCTAAGCACCCTTCCTTAATGTGCAATGGAAGTCACTAGCCTAGGCCACTCTTCATCTTGATCAAGAGTTGACCCCGTCCAGGTAAGTACCTTCTATAGCCCGACCTTCGTGTTATTTTGTAGTACGCAAAATATGTGTTCCATGATGTAGCTTCCGATGTGGGAGAAGCGACATTATATGGGCCACACAGGATCTCGTTGTTTGACTAAACTTAGTCTTATTCCCTTATGGGCCTTCAGCCCACTCAAACCCACTTAACTATGGATGCACTGAAAAGTTAGCAACCATATAGCCGTTCCTATATTTGTCACAGAACTTTATAGAAAAGGTTTTTCTAAGCCACCTTCATTAGTGCTGTTGAACACTCATCATCTGACTATATCTTGACACAGAGCATCCTCAATAGATGGACTAGTTGTATCCACATTTACCTTTATTTCTTGTACCATATCAGATGGTTACAGTCTTACAGATCTGTAGTCTTGTAGATGCAAGGATAATATAAGATTCAATACATGCATATAATTATATTTAAAATGAAATAGTTTTCATTTTTAAGGTACATGATGCAATGATAAGTGGTTTGTATTTTTATTACACACATAGATAGAGATATTTGAAGCAAATGTTATGTCCCCTCATATTTTTTAGTCATGATAATTGTTAATGAATAATCATTCAACCAAATCTAAACGTTAGTTTGTTCGGAAGAATTCATCACGGTGTTCTAGCTAGAATTCATGCCAATCAGAGCAGCGAGGGGCCCAATAAAGGCGGCGTTGATATAAGTTGTAGGCTCCGTATGTTTGTGATCTGATCTTTGGTCGCTAAACTGGTCGTAAGAATTTGGTCCGCCCACAATTGCACCGGTATGCTCATTCGGATTAATATCCGGACTTGGATAGTATGTACCATATCCTACGTGGCACTCGATTTTTTCTGGATGAGATTGGATTGATGGCATTGGTGAGCCTCTGTGATGAAGTTGTTTCGGATAATTTGTCCCGAACCCGACCATGTAAGACATTTTCATTGGATTATTTCCAAGGATGTAATCCACCTGAAAAATTAAACATATATTAGTTTATAACAATGGAAACGGTGCACAAAACCGGACTAAGATGTAATTTAATCAGTTACTTGATATTTGGCAACATCCTGAATTTGAGACACGGTGATTTGGGTAGAGCCACACTGGATTGAATCGATATTGGCTTTGGTTAGAGTACTCGAGTATTGGAACATAACCGTTGCAGCCATTGTGACATATTGCAAGTTGCTACTATCTCTAGTAAACAGAAGGCCACCTGAATAAACAAGAAGTATATGCCAACAATTATATAACCATCCATAAAACCAACAGAAATAGGACAAAAAAAAACAATAAATCAGTTATTTAGCTAACTACCAGAAGTTCGTGGAATTTGTGCGGGGCTATTACTTCCTGGAATCATTGCGCAGATGAAAGATTCAACATGCTTCGTAAAATCTTTCAAGCCATCATTGGTATCGTAATTGTGATCAAACTTCATGAAACAAAAAAGAAAAGAAAATATTCATTGAATCAATGTAATCAATATTATCATTATGTGGTCGCAAAATCTAGCGAATTCGATTGTTATATACTAAACCGATGCGAGTAAAGCCTGAGTGGCGGCGAATTTATTGTCCCAACTGGCTTCATTAACAGCGTAGCTCCAAGCTTTATTGTTTACAACATAACTTATGTAGTAATTGTCTTGTGTTGCTTTGTATAGCCACGCAGCAGCCCACAATAACTCGTCCTTTTTCATACAACACAAATATTTTGAAAAGATAAAAGTGTATTGTTATTATTTCAAAATACAAAGGAGTAATTTCATTAATGTAAATAATATACGTAGTTAACTGAATGAACTCGGTACTCTATCAATGTGTTCCGGTTTGATTACCTTATAGTTGTCTGAGTCTGAGTGTGAGCAGTAGAGCCTTCATCGCAAGATGTAATAGACCCTTTAGACGTACTAGCAAAGTCAAATAACTACAGAAAATAGATACAGGTACAATCAAATCATATAATTATATTTCATTATTGAATGTAATGATCATATATAAGCTTTTTTAATATTGTTGGACTAAATATGTGAATATACTCACGATTTTTGAATGGTTTAGTAGAGTGGATGAATAATTAGGATCCGATTCGAAAACAATTGCAGCAGCTGCAAGAGCGGCCGCGGCTTCACCAGCGACTTCCGAACCGCGGGATTCGGGAGTGATTTTGTAGAGAGTTCTGGATGTGTCCATTTCTTCTGGCCTCTCCCAACAGTCATGATCTGTTGTTGCATTTCCCACCCATTTGAATATGGATACTGAATCTCTTAATACTGGAGGTTCCCAATACAATATTTTTGTCTAATTTTTTAACCAAATTTTTAAAAATATCTATCGGTTATTAGCTTCATTAGTTGTATAAATATATATATATATATATATTATACCACTATTTTGAATTGTCCACTCTAATTAAATGAAAGGTATATTACTAATTGAGATATATTTAACATTCAACACAAAAAATATAATTTGAATTTCTCTTGTATCTCAAAACAAACCAAAAAAGTAGGCTTAGGTTTAGATTTGTAAAAAATTGAGTTCACCTGCGTATATAGAATGTTGGGCGAAGGGTGTGCGAGGAGGATAAAATCGGTTCCCCATTTGATAGCAGTCCGGAGATTTTCGAGTTGGTTAGGGGAAGTAATCTCATTTTGGTATTCAATTGCAGCCCAACTCAACAAGGTCGTGGTAAATGACATTGGCCACAGAAATTTTACATTGTCACCTGCATCGTAATACCCTCCAACCAAATCCACCTGAAAAATCAAAAACACCAAAAATTGGGTTAAGAGATATAGCACATAATTGATGAAATAAGGTTCCATATCGGAAGACTTAATTATATGCATCGTAGAGCTATTTACCTTATCTAATGCACCATCGGTGAGGCCAGAATCACCTCGCCATGTAGCCCGTTGGTTAACCGGGAGTTTACCAGATCGTTGGCCTTCAAAGAACAAGATTGCCTTGTCAAGTGCATCGTTATAGTCAAGAGCTTCCAAGCTTTGGAAAGCCAAGAACATCCCAACTAACATTATAACCATAAGCTTTCCCATTATTATTACTATATTTGCTTTTAGAAATGTTTCTCTTTTGAATTGTGTTTTGAGTGTATCTTGATTTTATATGTAATGTGTGGTTCATGAAGGTATTTATAGCTATGTCATGCAAGTAAGTTGAGTATGTGATTTCCTTTCATGAGAAGTTTCACGCAATTTTAAGACGTTAGTCCCAGTCAATACGCAATTTTTCTACAAGACTAATGACTAGTGGTGCATTGTTTTTTTTTTTTTTAAAATAAAAACTAGTGGTGCATTGTTGATATGCAGATGCCATGCCGTAGAAGAAATGGCTGTATAACTATTCAGTACCAATTCCCTAAACGTCAATCTAAGACTTTGTAGATTTTATTTTATTTTATTTTGTTTTTAGTTGTCATAAACTTTATTTCAGTTATAAGTTAATTACAATGGTCATGAACTTGAGCGAAACCAAAAAGCACGTGATTGTGCCCCCAACAGTAACAAATAATGACATAAGCAAGAATCCCACTTGGAGAGACCTTAAACCTAAGGGCACTTCGAAAAGTGCAATGCGAGTCACAAGACTAGGCCAGTACAGATCTTCACCATTGCCTATTGACTCTGTTCATGTAAGTATCTTTTCAGATTCGACCTTCTGTTTTATTTATACCATACAAGTGATAACTACTCCAAAGTCGAGTCTCCAAAGTAGAAAAAGTCTCAGACACAAACCAATGTGAGAACATTCGACACAAGTGACTTGAATGCCCAACACCTTAGATAATCAGAAAAGAGTTAACTTTTTTTTAATAGATCTTGGACAGAAAATAAATTGAGTCCTAGCCTCTAAAATCTAGACATCAGTCAATTCGATTCAACCTGGGCCATTAAAGAGGTTCTGGCAAAAGAGTTAGCCATAGAATGACTTCGTCTTTACCACAAACAAAAGTTAAACTGTTGGGAATGAGAGGGGCCGCGCGAACGCATGCCCCCACTGCCACAAATAATGACGCAGGCTCTTCCACTTGGGAAGACCTTAAGCTAAGCACCCTTCCTTAATGTGCAATGGAAGTCACTAGCCTAGGCCACTCGTCTTCATGATCACAAGTTGACCCCGTCCAGGTAAGTAATTTGCTGGTTTAGACCACCTTCTTATTTTATACAACGCCGCACAGAGTGTCCTACTCTCAAGCTTTCGATGTGGGAGAGACAGTTATCTTTTAAGAAAGGCTTTGTTGTATACCTTGATGGGCTTTTTCAGTGGCTATTATATAGCCCAGATAACCCATTGGACTATTCTCTACTTCGGTTCTCGGATTCCTTGTGATTTTAAAAGTGCTATTGCTATATCGTTATTTTTTTCATAACCTTTTCAACAACAGGTCGAAATTTCATCAACAAAAATTTAGGCTCTGTACAAACATAAGACCATAAATTTGAGGCCAAGAGCTGAATCGCAAAATTTGAAACATTACATTCACTAATACCGATCTCTCCCATGCCACCACCTTGACCTACATTCCCCCCCAAAAAATAAAAAAATTAGTTGCATTAGAAAAGAGAACTAATCATCAAAACATTCAATAGAATATGGAAAGCTTTTTCTTTTATATAATCCTCTAAAGTGTAGATAGTAATAATTAATTAATAATATACAGCTAATCTCACCAGGACTGTTCCCGACCAGGTCGAGACTTTGACATGCCATAGCGTCCATAAGGGAAGCCGTAATGTTGAGGGCGTTTGGCGTTTTTAAATGCACAACAGCCAATGCAGTATATGGAAATGAGGAAAAGAACAACAACTACGTTAACTATAGAAAGCTTATGCCAATCGCGGCGCACTGTCTCTAAAACTCCTGCTCTGCACGAATCACAGTCATAGCAGAGCACAGTCGGAGCGTTGTTCCACCGATAACAATCAGGGTCTTGTTGAATTGGCGTATCCGTGTTGTAAACACATGACGTCGGTGGTTTGCAGCATCCTGACTGTTTCCAAATAATCCTGAATTTAATGGAGTAGTCGTTTTGATTATCAAGAGATTAAAAAAAGAGTTATAAGGAGTACCTGTAGAGGAGATAAGTCTTTTTGGAGATAGTCAAGAGGAGTCCAAAGAGAGATCTTAGAACAAGTGAATGAGCCCAAGAGACAAGTCTTTATAGTTAACCAATAATTAGAATCCAAAACCCTTGTCTTAAGCCAAGGATGATACTCTTCAAGCTTAAACTCTTTATAAACTCTACCAGTCACACCCACACCACCACCATGGCTAGTCACTATGAACCCAAACAAGGTCAAACCCATGAGTGCAATTATGATTAAGACCATGAAGAAGAGGTAGACCCACAAGACCCAAGACACTTCACAACATGCACCAATCACACCAACTAGTGACAAGACCAAGATCGCTAAGCCTAAGACCAAAAGTGGCTTCTGAAGAAAGTGTTCGCATGTTGTCTTGCTCTTACCCATCCATAAAGCTGATCCTATTAGAATTATGGAGGAGATTAGTGTTAGGATATTCACAAATCCTATCACTGCATTGCTCATTCTGTTCATCTTCCTTCTCTCACTCTCTTTTAATTTTGTTACTAAATGATTGTTTAAAACTTTTTGTGTGTGTGCATTCTGAATATTGTAGCTGGCTTCTCTCTTTCTATTTATATCTTAATCAAAAATGCCTCAGCTACTTTATAGTATTTGGTGTTTTATACATAAAAAAACAATGATGTTGATATACATTCACACGTTTAATTGAAATTCAAAAAACAAAATCCAAAGAAAACAAAAGTTGATGAAATAATTCTCTTATCTTTTTATCTAATTTCTTTGTGTGTTCGCTACTTTTGATGTGATAATGTATGCGTCCTCACTTGCTTTAATTTCCATCGCTTTTACATTTTTGTGAGTGGCTTCACCTTTTCTTCAATTTGTATATTTTAAATATTTTGAATTATTCTCTCATTGTTCATTGATTTGGATCTTTCAAGCTTTTTATCATATAAATTCAAAATGTTTGTTGAAACTTTTTTTTGTAAAATTGGGCTTAGTGTTTTTTTTTTGGTAGGAACTTGACGATTAAGAAACCTCTTTCGTTTGGTTTCAATATCGATATAAAGGAGCCCACACATACTGCACAAAGTGGGATGATTATAAGCCAAACTTCTTAACCATTAAGTAACTTTTCCGGCATAACCTTTATATTATTTTTGTTTATAAATTAATCTTAAGTTGAATATACTTGACCATAATAATATGTGTATATAGTTCGTATATTCGGATATTGAAGCTCATACTAGTGTAAGAACATTACATAAGCATTTTATTAAGTAATGGTTTCGAATATTGATTAGTTTTAAGGTTTTGTTTTTTCACTGCAAGATATTTAAAGCTAATGAACTATTATTTTTCTTGTCACAATCAACTTTTTTTTTGTGTCTAGTAGATCACCATTGCTAATTTTTATATTTAGTAATTAGGAAAAAAGATTAAGGTTTTCCAAACAAAAAACAATAATTTACCTTGATAATTACCTGTTACATAAATATACATGTATAATTGGACTAATATAAGAACGAAGGCAAATACTTAATTATTCAGTTATTCTCTAAAGCTCAAGCTGAAGTACTCTCACACATTTTTGGACAGCCACTGTTTTTAGTCTTCAGCAGAATTTTGTAAACCACAATACCAGTTGCTGCATAAACCACAATACCAGTTACTACATCTGGTTCCAAAAGTGTTGGAATATCGATTTATTTATAGAAGAGAAAAGAAGAAAGAGACAGAGTCATAGAAGAACGAAATATAAACTCTTTATTTTTCTGAAAGTTGTTCATTTACATCAATACAAAATTATTATATATAGACAACAAATAGACATAATATAAGAGTCGCAACTCTTCAACTTGTGATGTTTGGCTAATTGTGTCTATTTGGAAGTAACACAACACTTAACCAAGAGAAACGCCAAAACTAATCTAACCGTCACGACCATTTATATGTAACTAACGTAATACATTAAAAACATATAATCACAAACTCAATTATAAAGGAACAAAAAGAACAAGAACCTTAGAATTAAAACCTAGCCAAATGTAAGAAATGGATTTTTTCCTTCCAATAGATGCTCATTAGATTAGCATCACATGACAAAGTTTAAAAGCTGGAAATATCAGCAAATATTTTTTTCATAGAAGCCTAACATAAACTCTGTAATTTCAATTTCATTGAACAAAAAATTTCTTTCATGTCATGAGTTTGATAAACGGAGTTTTTATCGGTTTTTGACTCTTGTTTTGTGTATTTTATTGGGTCAAAGTATGTGTTTTAGAGTCTTTTATTCTATTATCGAGTATTTTCAGGTCATAGGTCACATTGGGAGAAAATGAGATGTTTTGAGTGAAAACGAGCATATGAAAATGCAGAATCATGCAAATGTGTCAGAAGTTTATCTTTCTTTGAAATACTTCCCATCCTTGCATCAAGCTGAAACTTTGAAAAAAGATAGCCACGGGAGTTATCTTTCATTTGGAGTTGGTTTGAGGGCAATCGGACAAGCTGTTAGGAAGATATGACGATTTTACTTAAGATAGGTCATTCTGGCCGTGAACAGACGAGATCGATCGATCTAGTATCCTGAAAAATTTCCGCACGACTTGAAGATCGACCAGACTTGCTAGAATGATCAATCCTAAGCATGGGATCGACCTGTCCACCCCAGATCGATCAGTCCAAGTTTTACTTATTTTGTACCAGAACGAGTTTGCCCTATTAAAACTAGGTCTAGCCACTTCTTAGCACAAATTCTTTTCACTTTTTCTAGTTGGAGACCCTTTTCATTATTCTTCTAATCTTTGGGGAGAAGATCTCAGTTTCCACAACCTTTGGAGAAGATTTCTGAACCCTCTTTACTTTTATTTCAGTTTATTCATGAGTTTTAATTATTCTTCTTGCTTGTTCTTTTCTTTCATGTCCGAATAGTTTCATAATCAGGTTTAAGGTTTAGGGTTTTCTAGAGTTTTCTTTCATCTCCGTCTATTGCTGTGTGTAAATGCTTAGGCTAGCATGATCATCTAGCTTATGATCATAGGTTTTTTAACTCACCAAAAGTGCTTGTTAGATGCGTGAAATAGCATAGATGAGCAATTAGTCTTAAACCAACGAAAGCTGATGTTAGAGCTAATTGTGGACTTATCAGACCTAATCGATAATGCGTGTCTAGATCTCTAGGACCAAACGATATTTTAGGATTCTAGGTTGCTAGATATAGTAGTCGACACCATGACAGTGAGTTTGCTATATTTTTATGTCTGAGTCGAGAATTGGTTATATATGTGCACTGAATAGTTTTTTGATTCGATTCCTTACTTCCTGATGAATTCTTTATGCATGATTTATTTATTTATTAATTTCACATCGTTTATTGCTTTGTTTTGTTTCATTTCCATCACAACCACCATCTTGTTTTGTCTTAGCTTGAGTTTGATTTAAATGGTCTTCGTGGATTCGATCCCTAAGTAATACTTCATTTGTTGTGCACTTGCAGTAGTTTTTAGAGGTTAAAACTCTGTGTATTAGAGTTTTATCCACATATAATCAGTTGAGACAGAACCAACACTAAGAACTGAATAACACCCAAGAAAGTCTAGAACTGAAACTGTGATAAAGGAAAAAGAAGAAGATTCAGTTAATGTCATAAAAAAGCGGAATATTCTTTTATACAAGATGTAGACTAATAAGATACAATTTCATAGCCTATTTGCACATATAATACAGTACTGTAACAAGATACAACCCCATTGGTACATTCTAAATTACATATACAATGTTACAACATTGAACTCCAATGGTAGATATAAGATGATGATCAGGGAAATGTACATAGAATGAGAGAGAGGATGATAAATTTTTATAGCTTGATGATGATCAGAGAATATGTGGGAAGCTTTATGTCTTGGTCTTGAAAGGAATGGCTCTAATGGTACATAGCAGCAAGAGCAGCACCAATGAATGGGCCGACCCAGAAGACCCACTGAAAGACACGCATCACAGAAGAAAACACAGATCAAAGAGCAGAATTTCAAACTAGGCAACTATTTTCTCAATCCGAAAACTTAATGTTTGATGTATATTCACACTTGTAGCACAATCTTTGATGTGATTAAAGTGTAACTCACGTGGTCGTCCCAAGCATGATCCGTGTTGTAAATAATGGCAGCTCCAAGACTCCTGGTGGGGTTGATGCCAGTTCCAGTGATTGAAATGGTAGCCAAATGCACCAAGAAAACAGCAAACCCAATTGGAAGAGGAGCCAAGATCTGAGAAATGTTTGACGACCAAAAATATATGAATTCTAGCTATGTCAAGAATATGAACTCAACCTAAATCAAGGAGAGTAAAAATCTAGCAACATACAGGAACATGAGAGTCTCTGGCACTTTTGTCAGCATCAGTAGCTGAGAAAACGGTGTAAACCAAAACAAAAGTGCCAATAATCTCTGCACCAAGACCTGAACCCTTTGTGTAACCATGAGCTACCAAGTTGGCTCCACCGCCATTTGCTTGATATGGCCCGGTTTGAAAACCCTTCACCACACTAGCACCACAGATAGCTCCAAGACACTGCATTACCATGTAGAAGAGAGCTCTAGTTAAAGATAGCTTCCTTGCCAAGAACAGACCAAAAGTCACCGCCGGGTTTATGTGTCCTCCTGTTCATTACCAAACCACAAAAGTCAGAATCAATTTATATTCTTGCCACAGAAGAAACCAAAAGGGATTTTACACTAAGAACAGATCCTAAACCTGAAATTCCTGCAGTACAGTAGACAAGAGCGAAGATCATGCCACCAAAAGCCCAAGCGATGCCTTGGATTCCAACAGAGGCACACATATTGGGAGCACTTTTGACGCCCATGACTGTCAAAACGGTGACGTAAAGAAAAAGGAAAGTTGTAATTAACTCAGCTATGCCGGCTCTGTAAAATGACTAAGATTTAAGCTCGTCGGGTTCAAAAAGTGGAGCCGGAGGTGGTTCTTGATAGTCCTTGCCATATGTTTGCGCCGCAGTGCCTATTGGTTGCCTCTCCGGGAACTTATTAGCTCCAACATTCACATCCTCTTCTTTGCTCTCCATCTTTCTTTCTCCAAATCAGAGTTTTTTTCTCTCTGTAAAATTTGGTGACTGTGTGTGTGGCAAGGTTATGATTTTATAGTTTGGTCCATTAAGACCAAAACAGTTATTAATTATTTAAAAAAAATTGGGTCGACGATCGGATCCCCCTCGAAAGTTTCATATAGCACCAGAATTACATAAACTATAGGCCTCTTTCTATTTCCCCAGATATAGAAGTTGCAAACCTATTTCCGCACTCACAAAAATCATAAACATAATTACCTCCGACACTCAATTTGTTTGGTATCGTTAAACCAAACCAAAATTGTATAGAACCAAACAAATTTTGTTACCCGAGTGCTCTTTAAAACCCGACCCGCTTATTTTTTCCCCAAATCCAAAGACTAAACCCTAATTTTGTTCTTCTCAAAATTGAGAGTTCTTCTCTATCGATTGTTCCATTATGTTGTTAGGATTAGATTGCTATCATGATTCCGAGTTATATGGGATCGATTTCTGGCACCAAACCGAAGAAGAACCCTAGTTACTTCTTTTATCAGTCTAATTCACAAAACTAGAGCTAGAATCACACTTTCACTTTCGTTAAGAAAAAGATGAATACAACACAAATGACAACAACAAGGCAAGATGAGTAATTATACACAAATGATATTAATTTTACAACAATGATGACACACATGTATATTGAAGTGTTTAACTATTGACTTTTCAGAGCGACGCCGGAGAGGATGACGAGGACGGTGAAGAAGAAGACTGAGAAAAAAGCAGAGACAACTGCTCCACTGGATTTCTGACAGAAGTCTCCAAACTGTTGGCAAATAGGGAACCAGTTCGTGTTTGTGTTTCCATTGTGTGCTAGATACGATTGCTTCATTTTTGTGTTCTAATTCTCTGCAGAGGGATGAATTGTTTATTCTATAGTCATTGGATTGGAAGATGATCTTCGGTATAATTATGGTTTGGTTTTAAAAGTGGGTCATTCTTCGGTTTAATCAACAATTATGGGCCAATTACGGTTTAATCAAAGTTGGTTACGGTTAATTATAATAAACCACATTTATCCAAGTTTGTGAGGAAATAAATATTCTAACTTATGTAAAAGGGGAAATCAAACTTTTAAAGTATAATAGGGAGAAATTAATTTTTTACAGGAAATAAAAAGAAGCTTATAGTTTGTGTAATTCTGGTGCTATATGAAACTTTCGAGGGGGATCCAAATCGTCGACCCAAAAAAATTTTATAGGCTATAATTGCTAATTTTACAATTCTTTTGTTGAACTATTCATACAAATATCACTTATTTATTCTGAATATGTATACATATAATTTAGTCTAAAATACCTCAACCTATTTGAAATGTATGACACAACTCAGATAGATTAATAAGACTTCGACTTAAGTCTGTTTATTAAGGTTAATTATTTACAATAAAATTCTGGTAGGTAGTTGAAATGTACTGGACAACTATAGGCGCGAAAATGATGTATATAAGATGGACATAAGATTAAGCAACTGCTATATAATTTGCTAAAATAAATTAGATTATAACTCAAAGTCTCAAATGATGTGGACATAAATGCAACAAAATGTTTCTCTCAATTATACGAAGTGAATACTAAAGAGGCCATAAAACACCTCACATCGACCCGTCCATATTATTCTACAGTCAGAGAACTCATCCAAAATGTTGATGCCTTATCTACCAATGCTTCATCACTATTACTTAAATATGTGTCAAATGATTGAAATACGACATATTATTATTATTATTATTATTATTATTATTATTATTATTATTGTTATTATTATTATTATTATTATTTATTATAAGTTCTACAAAAGATACCCACTAAAGTTTTATTATATAAGCTAATTACCAAAGTACAAAAATTTTGCGAAAAAAACGTCATGTCCAAGTAAGTATTAACTACAAATGACATTGAAAAAGCCACAAGAGTAGTAAAATATGCATCCCTTTACATTACGAATAAATTAATTGATTAAAACCCAATTTAGTACTGTAAAATTTTATTTGATAAGCTTTGTTTTATGGGCCTAAACGAATCTCATATTAATCCTAAGAACCTGTGAATGACTAAATATTCTTTCCAATATAAGCCAGCGACATTGTTCAAGGTCCCGGGCTTAGCTAACAGAGCAAGTTATCCATCTTGGGACGATCAAGTGTATAGCCCAAAAGCAGAGATGACTCCAGTTATGAGAAGTGGGCATTGGCCTAAGGAAGGCTCAAGTAAGGCAACAAATGTGAACATTATCAAAATCATTGATAGTTTAGGAAATGCTTTGGATCCAGGAGAGCAGTCCAAACTGTTACAAAACCATATATATCCATGAAAATTATGATCCTTGGTTAGGAGCTGTTTCCTGTGGAGGTCCTGCAAGATAACTACAAGATAATCTATGACCTGAAGACTTATCTACAAGATAACTCTTTTAAATGCTTTTATGAATAATGAAACTATAGCTAAAATCTTAAGTTTCAAAACAAATTATCATAAATTACCATCCTTTCAAATACAAACATAATGATTAGTTAGCCAAGAATGTGGATTCCACTGTTACTGCTTTTTCTCTGAAATATACCAAAAAGGCTTCTTTTTGTCACGTCTTGATATATATATATACCCCTAGGCATAGCATAGCTTACCCCTACTCTTTACCCCTAAACCCTGAAGACAAGTAAATATATTATCTAATGTCTGTACTTCAATCCTCTTTGCAGCTTCCTGTGTTAGACTTAACACAACCAATTCAGTCCTGTGTTCTGTCTTCTCTCTCTGAGGCTTGTAAAGAGTGGGGATTCTTCTATGTCACCAATCATGGAATCTCTAAAGAGATGTTCAGCAGAATCTTTTCCTTGTCCAGAGATGTTTTCAGAGTTCCTCTTGAATCAAAGCTCAAGCTTGGTCCTTTTTCATATACTCCTCGGTACATAGCCTCTCCTTATTTTGAAAGCCTTGTTGTCTCTGGACCTGATTTCTCCGCTTCAGCCAGAGCTTCTGCAGATGTTTTGTTCCAAGATAATCATAAACCAGAGTTAAGGTTGTCACTACAGCACACATCAATGATCTTCTTTTTCATCTTCTGTATTTCACATCTTTTTGTTGGCTTAACACTTTTAAGCCTCCACTGTTTTATTTTTCAGAGAAACACTGCAAGAATACGGATCCAAAATGGAGGAATTGTCCAAAAGACTCATGAAGATTCTCTTAATGATGACCTTAGGAGATGAAACTGGGAAGAGATTCTATGAAAATGATTTTAACAATTGTCATGGATACTTAAGAATAGTGAACTACACACCTCCACATGATGTGGAGAAGCAAGAAGAGCTTGTTGAAGGTCTCGGTATGCACACGGATATGAGCTGCATAACTATAGTCTATCAAGATTCCATTGGTGGCCTTCAGATGAGGTCTAAGGAAGGGAAATGGATCGATATAAATCCGTGCGAGGATCTCCTTGTTGTTAACATTGGAGATCTTATGCAGGCATGGAGTAACGGACGGCTGAGATCATCTGAACATCGAGTTGTATTGACAAAGTTGGTGAACAGAGTCTCTCTGGCGTTTTTCCTCTGTTTTGAGGATGAGAAAGAGATACTTGCTCCGCAAGAAATAGTAGGGAAGGGAAATTGTAGGAGGTACAAGTCGTTTAAGTGTTCAGAGTATCTGAAATTCAGACTGAGTAATGAAGTAGGGAAGTTTGAGAAGATTGGTTTCACTGTTAAAGACTTTGCTGGACTTAAGCTACCTCAACCAGATGATCCTTAGAGAGACTAAACCGGTTCCAGAATGAGAAAGAGATTGTTGCGAGTGTCATGTAATATTTAATAATAGGAAGTGGAATCCAAAGGTACTTTTGGATTTATAATTAGAAAAAAGTGTTGCCTGAATCTTTCTGTAATTACCATCTAAAGTAATGTTACAGAGGTGTCTTTTGTCATTTTTATGAAAAGTGGAAGTCTTAATTAAGCTACAGAAACATCAAAGTACAATTTAAAGTGTGAACAAAGAAGCATAAGAGTAGCCCAAACATGATTGTGTCCTGAAAAAGCATTGAGTAGCAGCACTAAACACTAACTTTAGTTCCCTTTAGGTTTCTGTAGTTTGTCTAATCCAATTGACCAATTTGATTTATGCAAAGTTCAAACGCCTGCTTTTTGTGTTCTTTTTGACTCGCTTGTGAGCTTAAGTCCATCTCACTAACTGAATACTTCATAAAAGACTAGGGTTTAAGCTAAAGTTTGCTTCCACTTCAAGAGAATCAGTATTATTGAATAGTAGTGGAGCCTTAACTCCATTAAGAGAAATTTTGTGGACCCAAATAGAATGATATCTAGCTTGAATATATTTACAAGCTTTCGGTTACAGAATATACATGAATCTCGTTATTGTTTCTATGCAAAAGTGAGAACATGAAAAGTAAATAAAGAAGGTGAAACTGTTACAAAAGCCTACTTTTTTAGAAAATGATTGCTGTTCAATGCTTTTAGATTTGAAAGTTGACACACAGAAATCAACAGTACAGTTTAAACTTTAAACTACTGAAGAAGGAAACTCAAGATGGAGAACAAGAACGAGTCTTACAGGAGTTTCAAGTGTTTGGAAAATCATACTGACTTAATTCTTCACTGAGGACTAATGAGTAAACATATGACCAAACCCTTCTTCTATGGGCCTGGAGACCAAAATTATAAAAAAAACAGCTAAACTATAGATAAACATCAATTGTTTTGCTTTCTAGATTGTTTACCAAGCAAATCAGCTTCCTTGTCTGAATGATCAAAACTCAATGGAAACGCATATATTGTTCTAAACAATCAGATCAAACACCAACATGATCATTTGAAGCTAGGAGCTACTAAATTGATTAACCACACCATTATCGAGATTCAAGTAGTTTACAAAGGTGGAAACTGTGTTAGGTTTTATCAGCAATGAAGTTGGTGCTTGAAGCATTACATCATAATCAAGCTTTGAACCGCAAACATTAGAAGTTCCTTGAAGAACAGAAGGTTGTTTCTCTCCTCAACGTTTAAAACCGCACTAGATTGAGAAATTTGACAGAAGTTATAATCAAAATCTTTATGTAAAAGTCTGAGAAAACTGCTTCTCATGGAGGCCGGAGAAGCTTGTTCACAGCCGTGTCAAGAACATCCACATTTCTCCTCAGGTGCTTTCTGCAAAATGTTTTATTAAGGACTCTAGAACAAATTCTGATGCTTTGAGCTGACATGTATGTCTGTGTCCGTATGTTAAGCATTCGGACACAAACATAGTTGATACAAAATTAACAATTAAGGATACAACCGAGCTGCCAAATTCTCAACATCTTTTATTTCCTCATTTAATCTGCATGTGGATACAAAAAGAAATCATACCGGAAGCTAAAGACAATTAGACTGAACGCATTTTGAAAGTCAGAGGTCAAGGGTCAGGATTCAGGAATCACATCACAACTTAAGATGAAACAAACGGCAAGATATATATGTCTTAAGAGTTATAAGCAACCATTTTGGACATGGACTTGGGGATCTCTGTTGATCAGATCAGAGTATTATCGAGAGCGTTATGATAGTACCTGAGGCAAGAGTTGATGTAACGATTCCCTTTGGTGGCTGCATCCAGAGCTGAATATTCATAGAACAAAGGACGGCAGCTCAAATTGAGTTATAGATGGCAAATTAAAGCTACTGCTCAAAAACAATAGTGTTCTTTACCACTTTCCTGAAGCCGTCCCACTGCATCTCCAAAGCAACCCATGTGATCAACCGAGCTGCTAGTAGCCTATAACACCATCAAGAAAGTATTATAAACTACACAAGACTAGTTTTTTAATAAAACAAATAAGCATCCTGAAAAAGAAATAGTTCTCCATGAAAACAAACAGTTTAAACGCTATTCTCTGAAAAGGACTATCAAACTTAGCAATGTTTTCATTGATTTACTAAATCTGAAGAATCACATTACCTGACGCTGATACACACGATTATGATCATTCCACAGAGCTCAAAACATAGACATTGAAATTAGTTTTGCTTTTATCGAACCATTACTTATACAAACTAGACAAGGTATAGATGAAATCTCGTGAACCCAGAATCCAGTAAACCTCGCTTCTGTAATTAAAGCAAGCAAGGCTCCTAAATTTTCTTATTTCACTAAGAAACTGTGCGAAATTGATGGATTCAAACCCTAGACTTCAACTCCCCCAAATAAGATAATTTTCCTCAGTAACAAAAAATCGGTTGTTAGAAGCGCACTCTCACCTCAGATAGAGTCGATCGGAGGGAAACAAAGAGAGACGAAAAGCTCTCCGCGATTGCCTGCGAATCCTTCTCGACCGTAGCAAGTGTTCTCAAAATCTCCTCCTGTTTCAACGAAGACAGCTCCGATCTTCCGCCGTGGTCTTGTTCCGAACAAGTTTCCGCCGATTTACCGTCCTCCGCCCGCCGAACCACATCTATTTCATCTCCGGCATCCATTTCCCGGTGGGTAGTAGATGTTGCTCAGTAATGACAGTTAGATTGTATCAGTTCTCCAAGTTTCATAAAATTAAAAAAATCGCCCCAAGATTCTTTTATCTTTCCATATAATGCCCAAAACTTTAAAGATTTCAAACTGATACCTTTTTCAGAATCATGCATTAGTGCATTGCTACTGCCTGATGAGCTTCAAAAGGAGTTGTTACCAGTGGTAGCTTACCACATTATAGGAAAACTCCTCAAGCTAACAAGAATGTTGATTCATGTGGTGCACAGTGGTCAATATTTTTTTTTGGTCAAAATCACAGTGGTCAATTTATATTCTGCATTTGGGTGAAAATCAAAATAAATTAACTGACAGATCGTGAATTAGGTCATCTTAAGACAAAAAGTTACCAAACTCAAACATTCAACTAACCATCCAAAATCCACATTAGAAAATTCAAGGACGATTAGTCATTTCCATATACCACAAGAGATTGAAAATTATATTTAAATTTAAATCCCTGAATAAAAAGATATATTTTTCATTTAATTTCATATAATGAAACTCTTGGAGTAAGCTTAATGTCAAAGACTTGTTGAGTAAGTTAGGTAGTTAAATTGAGATATTTTATGAGTTATCTAAAATATAGTTTTTTTTTGTGTAATAAAAACTTATCTAATCTATATAAGAAGATGCAAAAGTTGTGAAATTGAGATTTGAGAGTTTAGGTTTTGAGTTATTTTCCTAAGCTAATAAAGAGAGTCATTCTTGATTTCATATTTTCAATTCATAAGAAACAATAGAAACACAAAGGCAAAGACTTGTAAGTAATCCTCTGGTTTGTGCTCATAAGCTCTTTCCTACCTTTGCAAAACTAGCTAGTGTGTGACAACTGAGTAATCCGTGAATTTACTCGTGACAAGCACATCTATTCCTTGTTCTGTTGAGGATGCCTCAAACATTGAGATGAATCCTTGTTGAAGGAAACCAAACAGAGTATTATTTTCTCACTTGCTGAACACATAAAGACAATGAACAGTGGAAACAGTTTGATTTAGACGAATCTTTGTTTATTGTCCATGCTTAGTAGTATGTGTCATTTAGCATAAATTTTAGTATATGAATAATTTTGTCTTCAACGAGGAGCTACACTAGTAATGGAAGCATCATCAATCGAACAGAGAGCAAGAGCATTCATAGATGGACCCTCATCTCTTTGTTCATGCCCACTCCGAAAGAAAAATCCAGGTTGTTTAGGCACGGCGAGAGAAATCGAACTAGTAGTGAGCATTTGGACGATTACTGACATGTGTGGACGATCCTCAGCATTTTCTTGCACACATAGTAAAGCGATATGGATGCACCTAGTGATTTCGTTTGTTTGATAATTATCTTCAAAGGAGGGATCCAAAAGCTCTAGTGGCGACCCAGTGCTCCATAGCCTCCAAGTCTATGAACATTTTAAGATCTTAGACTATGGTCACTTTCAAAGAAAGCAAAATAAATTTGGAAATCTTAAGGCTGTATACTCACATATGAAACCAAGTTGCCAACACCACCATCCATTTGATAGAGACTACTGTTCTTCTTGCCGCTTATAATCTCAAGAACTAAGACCCCAAAACTATACACATCTGATTTCATGGAGAATTGACCGTACATCGCATACTCAGGAGACATATAACCATGATATACATGATTATTGCATAGGTTTTGCATAGCATTTACATGTAGTTTTGCATCAATTTTTAGTAGTTTATCTTCCATTTTAGTTTGATTTTGCTTCATATTGCATTTTAGAGTCTTAGGTAGATAGAGTCGCATATCTTTCGTTTTCGAGTCGTTTTCAGGTGAATTTGGATGCATTTTTGAGCTTGGAAGGCTAAGGAAGGTTTGGTGCTATCCAGCTATGGACAAAGTGGAGCAAAGACATGAAGAAGAAGGAATGGCACATTCTGATGCATGAAAAGTCGACCCTCACTCCGATGTTCTTGGAGGGTCGACGTTCTCAACACTCAAGAGCCAACATTTCTGGAAACATAAAACGTCGACCACCTCTCCGAGGTTTCTGCGGGTCGACGTTTTGAGCAAAACGAGTGAAGAACCAGTACAATGTGCTTAAAGACGGTGATCTATGAAGACCTTCTCGTGAACGGAATTGGCTGAAATTTTGACACAAGATAGCCACAAGAGTCAGCTTTCATATGGGGGTAGTTTGAAGGCATTTGGACGAGCGGTTAGAAAGATATGACAAATTTACTCAAGATAGGTCAATCTGCCGCGAAGCTTAAGCCAAAGCTTCTGAAGGTTGAAAAGGTCGACCCTTGCTCCGATGTTTTCAACGGGTCGACGTTTTAGACACGCGCTGATTTAGTTAATTTGACCCATTTTGTTTTGGGGTATATTTAAGCAAACTTTGGATCATTTTTACATATACTCTTTTATTTTTAAGCTACAAAGAACTTTAGAGAGAGTTTGAGAGGGAGGATAGTTGGAGACCCTTTTGGGGATGATGATCTTTGGATCATCATCTCCCATCTATTGAAATTTATTCATCTTATTTCTTCTCTTATTGATTATGTTTGTCTTTGTTTCTTTTGCTTTAAGTTTCTTTGTTGTTATGTTTGAGTAGTGAAGTGATAGGTTGATGGTTAGGTAGATCTTAGGTTTTGATAGTTGAATCTTGAGCTTAAGTTGATAGATCTTTAGATTCCTTCATTTAAGGTGTTCTTAAAGCTAGATTTAACTTGATCACCTAAATCTAGATGCTAGGAAAATTATCGCCCGAGAGGTGTTCGATGAAATTCCTGAATGATCTTTTTATGAGCTTTTCTTCCCTAGCCATTGAGAGATGATGTTAGGGTGATTAGTGGTCTTAGTGAGCTTGATTGTAATGCTTGTTAGTCTTTGAATTGGCAAATGAGAGTTTAGCTCAATTGATTGACTAGGAAAGGGTTCATTGCCATGAGAGTGGGATGTTCCATAGTTGTGTCTCATGCCCTAGGATGATGCTTAATGGTTCCTTATGCTCATTGATTTGATTGTCATTTCCTTTGATAAATTGCCTTGCCATAAACCTATTGCTTGCTAGTTTTGTTTTGTCCTTTGTTAAGTGTGCTTGTCATTTCTTTTATGTTGGTTCTAGTTTTGATTTGGTTTGCTTGTTTTATTGTTAGTAGTCTTTAGTTCAAAACCCCCAATCTATTGCTATAGCTTAGATCTTCATTCTCATAGTCTTATTGTGTTGATTCTAGATTCTCTTGGGTTCGAATCTCAAATGCTTTCAATGATAGTTGTTTAGCGTTTGTTGATTATAAATGTAATTGATTGTTTTGCACACAAAAAAACGCTCGCATCAATTTGGCGCCGTTGCCGGGGAATCTATGCAATTAGCCATTAGGATTTGAATTAGATTTAAGACTATAGCCTTTTTCTTTTGTTTATTTTGGTTAGTTATTAACTTACTTTCAAGTGTTTGTTCTTTTTGAAGGTACAATCACATGGAGGAAAGTACGGCTTCGTATTTAGCTTCCATGAGGAAGGCTCATTATGAAGCTCAAGAGAGAGAGATGGCTTGGGACCCCACAAGCTATCATGGTTATGAATGCACATCCACTTATCAAGAAGAACTTCCATATGGAAATTACTTTCAAGAAGACCAATATGGATATGGTGAGAGCTATCAATCTTGGAACAATGAATATGAGTATAAAGAAGCTTATGATTATGAAAAGCCTTATGAGTACGAAGAAGCTTCTCCTTCCCCAAGCTATGAAAAAGAAGAAATTTACAACTTGCTAAAGTTGGTTTTGGAAGGACAAGAGAGTTTTTACAATAATATTTCAACCCGGCTTGATGCCTTGGAGGTTACCTTGGAAAGAAACTCAAAGGATTTGAACAATCAAGAGAATAGTATGGATGAAGCTATGTTGATGAATTGTCAAGAAGAGATCCCTATATGCATTCCATCCACGCCAACAATTGTTGAAGATCCAAGTAGTTTCACTTTGCCTTGCGTCATTGAGGAGAAAGAGCATAAGTACTTGAGTTGGGGAACCATGGAGGAGTTGCTTAACTCTTGGGAGGAAGAGAGTGACGAAATCCCGCTCATAGATTTGGAGACAAGTTCTAGCATAAGTGAAGAGTCCAAGGAAGTTGGTAAGGATACAATTGAAGATTACCCTTTGAGTGAGCTCAATGCACCAAAGGATGAGCTTAAGTACTTACCAAAGGAGGATACATTCCTTCAAGAAGCTGAAAAGACATTGCAAGAACTTGAACTTCTTAATTGCAAGGTTGATGAGAATTGTGTGATAAGGTATGAAAATCCTTGTGAAGATGATGTGGTTGTAGAATGCATGAAAGACATGGAGGAAAAATCAATTGTTGAGAATGAGCTTTCAACTAAGGAAAACATGCAAGTGAAACACATGGTCAAGCAAGAGACAAAGGTTGCAAAACCTATAGAAAATCAAAACAATCTCATCAAAGTTGTTTACAAGGAATATGATGAAGAAGAATCTCCAAAGGCAAAGCCATTTAGCAAGCATCTTGGTATAATTCTCACCATCGAATTGGGTATTGAGGATCGTTGGAAGTTGTCATTCTTTGAGGAGGTTAGGATGAAAGAGTTTAGGGGATGGTTTTATTATGAGTATGATCCTGGAGATCCAAGTTCATGCCACACTCCTTTCTTGAAAAGTAAAAGGAGTCTACTCTCAGGACGCGTTAGCGGAGAAGATTCCGCTTTCCGATCCTATCGCCGCATAAAAAGCGGTGCATTATGTCGAGCTTGAGACGTAAAACAAGCGCACTTGGGAGGCAATCCCATGGTATCCTTGTATATATCATTTTTCTTTCTTTTGTTTGCTTGTTTTTGTGTCTCTTTGCGTGTTCTTTGTGTTGGCTCAGCTTATAGGGAATCGGATAGGGAGTTGATGTGGAAAACATGAAAAAGTGTCTCTGGAGTGCAAAACGTCGACCATACCTCCGACAAAATCAACATGTCGATGTTTCTTGCAAAAATTTCGGAAGCCTTTCTGGTGCAGAAAACGTCGCCCTCTGCTCCGATGTTTCTGCAGGGTCGATGTTTTCTGCGAAAATCTGCACTGCTTCTGTTGTTAAAAACGTTGACCCCTCTTCCGATGTTTTGAGCGGGTCGATGTTTTTTTTGCAAAATCGCGAAAGTCTTTCTGTGGTTAAAAACGTCGACCCTTGGTTCGATGTTTTGGATAGGTCGACGTTTTAACCCGAGCCAAGGAACAATGCCACCAAAGTCTAGTAACCTTCCACTTATTGACTCTAAGTCATCGAAGGGAAAGGAAAAAGCTTCGGCTGAGACATCAAAGATGGTGCACATGAGAGATAAGTCTTCCACAAATCATTCTCAATCGTCCCAAGCAAGCAAGGGGAAACCGGTTCCTCCGGGGACTTGGATCCTACCGGATATTAATGAGATGCTTGGATGTATATCTGATGAAGAGGACAACGTCCGTAGAGAGCATGAAGAGGAATCTCGAGAGCATGATGATACTCCCATCCGAGGATCCTCCATTCCTTGACAAGGTACCAATTCACCTTTGTAAATATTTTTCTCTTTGCATTTTTCTTTTGTTTATTGCGGTTTTCTTCTTTGTTTTTACTTTCTCACCGAGACGGTGAGAAGTAAGTCCGGGGGAGGAGACCGGTTTACTAATTTGCATTTGAGTTATTTTGTCTTTGTTTCTTGAGTCTTTGCATTACATAAAAAGCATAAAAACCAAAAAAATTAGAAAACCATAAAAATCCAAAAATATTTTTTATTTTGCTTGCATTTGTTTAGTGTTTAAGGTTAGACTCATGTAGGATTGCATTGCATTTGCATAAGGAACAATGATTAGAATGCCTTAAATTAGCCGATTGCTCGACTTGTTAAGTTCAATTAGTTGTTTGATGCATAAATTGCTTGTTGAAAGGTAAAATTGATCCATGCTTGGAATTCTTGATTTTAGATTCACCTTAGTTGAAGCATGCTTTGATTTGATATCATCTCTTATCTATTGGAACCTAATATTGACTTGCAATTATCATGCTATGCATTGAATTTGAGCTCATGGATTTATATATACATACTTGGATTTCTTTTACCATTTTACCACTCTTTGCAATCCAAGTAGCCGGTTTAAATCGGTTTTCCATACCCTTGCCTAACTTTCTTTTAAGCCTTTTGATTTTTTTGTGTGTGTGAGGCCTTATTTGGGAATGAGCTTGGTAGAAAGCGTTAGGTTTGAACCGACAAGAATAGGTTCTCATGTAGTTTCAGTTCACGCTTTTGAGCCGAATAGGACTAAGTGGGAGCTTAATCATGGGTATAGGAATGTATATGTTTGGATTTGGAAGAATGGATTGGGAAGGTATTGAAAAGAGAAGGAAAAGAACGAAAAGAAGTGATTGTTCAAAGGAAATCCTAGGAGAGAAAGGGAATGTGAATGGAAAGAAAGTAGTCTAGTAAAGGGTTTTGGAAGTGTTGAAGTTTGAAAAGGGTTCTTTGAAGTAAAAAGAAAAAGAAGATAATCAAAAGAAAGCAAATGAAAGTAGAACCTAGTTGCAAGTGCATCCAAACCCGCTAGACTTGAGTTTTAACCCCTCTCTTAGGAAAAGAAAGAAATGTAAGGAATGAATGGTGGAAGTTGTTGAAGTTGATCTAAGCTTGGAAAAGAAGTGGCAAGTCTTGAAAAGGGTAGAATTAGGATCATTCTTGGGTTTAGATATAGCTTGGGTTTGAGAATAATGTTAGTGTATTTGGGTAGATGAGAATCTAGTCTTGTATGTATCTATTGGAGCTTACCTTTAGCATTCTACTAAAGTTTCATTCCATTCATAGAGAGATCCTTACATTGAGCATATTGAACCTATGGATGAAGAGATCACTTTTATCTCTTGACCTTTCCCTTGACCAAATGAGTTCATTGAATGTGCATAGTATGATTCATGGTTTGAAAATGAATGAATGTTAAAAGAGAGGATGGATTTGAATGCATTGTGTAGATTAAGGTTGAATTTGAATTGAGTTGTGATGAGTATGGCTAAGATTTTTGAGTAAGCTTGCTTACCTTGCATCCTAGAACTACAAACTTGGACATTGAGGTTAACATTTGAACAATTAGGTTGTGGCTATGAGTTCCCGAATTTATCTACTTCTCCGATTTGCTATATTTGCTTGAGGACAAGCAAAAGGCAAGTCCGGGGGAGTTGATATACATGATTATTGCATAGGTTTTGCATAGCATTTACATGTAGTTTTGCATCAATTTTTAGTAGTTTATCTTCCATTTTAGTTTGATTTTGCTTCATATTGCATTTTAGAGTCTTAGGTAGATAGAGTCGCATATCTTTCGTTTTCGAGTCATTTTCAGGTGAATTTGGATGCATTTTTGAGCTTGGAAGGCTAAGGAAGGTTTGGTGCTATCCAGCTATGGACAAAGTGGAGCAAAGACATGAAGAAGAAGGAATGGCACATTCTGATGCATGAAAAGTCGACCCTCACTCCGATGTTCTTGGAGGGTCGACGTTCTCAACACTCAAGAGCCAACATTTCTGGAAACATAAAACGTCGACCACCTCTCCGAGGTTTCTGCGGGTCGACGTTTTGAGCAAAACGAGTGAAGAACCAGTACAATGTGCTTAAAGACGGTGATCTATGAAGACCTTCTCGTGAACGGAATTGGCTGAAATTTTGACACAAGATAGCCACAAGAGTCAGCTTTCATATGGGGGTAGTTTGAAGGCATTTGGACGAGCGGTTAGAAAGATATGACAAATTTACTCAAGATAGGTCAATCTGCCGCGAAGCTTAAGCCAAAGCTTCTGAAGGTTGAAAAGGTCGACCCTTGCTCCGATGTTTTCAACGGGTCGACGTTTTAGTCACGCGCTGATTTAGTTAATTTGACCCATTTTGTTTTGGGGTATATTTAAGCAAACTTTGGATCATTTTTACATATACTCTTTTATTTTTAAGCTACAAAGAACTTTAGAGAGAGTTTGAGAGGGAGGATAGTTGGAGACCCTTTTGGGGATGATGATCTTTGGATCATCATCTCCCATCTATTGAAATTTATTCATCTTATTTCTTCTCTTATTGATTATGTTTGTCTTTGTTTCTTTTGCTTTAAGTTTCTTTGTTGTTATGTTTGAGTAGTGAAGTGATAGGTTGATGGTTAGGTAGATCTTAGGTTTTGATAGTTGAATCTTGAGCTTAAGTTGATAGATCTTTAGATTCCTTCATTTAAGGTGTTCTTAAAGCTAGATTTAACTTGATCACCTAAATCTAGATGCTAGGAAAATTATCGCCCGAGAGGTGTTCGATGAAATTCCTGAATGATCTTTTTATGAGCTTTTCTTCCCTAGCCATTGAGAGATGATGTTAAGGTGATTAGTGGTCTTAGTGAGCTTGATTGTAATGCTTGTTAGTCTTTGAATTGGCAAATGAGAGTTTAGCTCAATTGATTGACTAGGAAAGGGTTCATTGCCATGAGAGTGGGATGTTCCATAGTTGTGTCTCATGCCCTAGGATGATGCTTAATGGTTCCTTATGCTCATTGATTTGATTGTCATTTCCTTTGATAAATTGCCTTGCCATAAACCTATTGCTTGCTAGTTTTGTTTTGTCCTTTGTTAAGTGTGCTTGTCATTTCTTTTATGTTGGTTCTAGTTTTGATTTGGTTTGCTTGTTTTATTGTTAGTAGTCTTTAGTTCAAAACCCCCAATCTATTGCTATAGCTTAGATCTTCATTCTCATAGTCTTATTGTGTTGATTCTAGATTCTCTTGGGTTCGAACCTCAAATGCTTTCAATGATAGTTGTTTAGCGTTTGTTGATTATAAATGTAATTGATTGTTTTGCACACAAAAAAACGCTCGCATCAAACCACTGCCAAAATACTAATACTGTGGCATCAATAGAAGCATATTGGAATAGGGATAGGAAGTAAATGGAAAAAGAAAAACTTACTAGGTTCCAACAACTCTTCTTGTATTGGCTTCTGTTTGGTCTATCCCAAAAATTCGTGCCATTCCGAAATCTGCAACTTTTGGGTTCATATCAGCATCCAAAAGGATGTTACCTGCTTTGAGGTCTCGATGTATGATTGTAAGTCGTGAATCTTGATGAAGATAAAGAATTCCTCTAGCAATTCCTCCAATAATCTTGTCCCGTCTTGTCCAATCAAGCTGCATTCGCATTCTAGAGTCTGTACATGCGTATTTAAAATGTTTTAAACAAAGAATGCATGGCATGCAATTTGAGACTCTATCTTGGGCTAAGTGTTAAAATTAACTGACCAAAAAGAAAGTAATCGAGGCTTTTGTTAGGAACAAACTCGTAGACAAGTATCTTCTCTTCTCCTTCCAAACAGAAACCAAGCAGCCTTACCAAATTTCTATGTTGAAGCTTTGCCACAACAATAACTTCGTTTTCAAACTCTCTTACACCTTGTCCTGATGTCTTCGATAGCCTCTTCACTGCAACTTGTACTCCATTAGAAAATGTACCCTACAAGAGTAATTCATTATAGCATATCATAAGTATAAAAATTGACAGTAAGATATGAAAAGGAAGAAGTACTCAAATGCAATACTGTAGAAGTTAGTACTTGTTCACAACTAAATGTTCAAAGTGTGTGTGGGGGATTTGATTTGGAAATAGGGAGGTAATTTACATGGTTTGTATTCTGGTGTATTTTGGTTCTGAGTAGAAAACTCATGTAAGTAAAGACTTAGTCAAACACGTCACCGCTTTCTTTGTTTTCGATATCAATGTCATTTGTTATGATTCAAAACCGAGAATTTTGAGGTTTTTGACAACGTTTTACAGAACTTAGAACACTCTCAAGGTTCAAAACTCTAAACTAATTCTTGATGTATTATTCACCATTTGTATTTATAATACCTTATAAACTTCACCGAATCCACCTTGACCAAGCTTGTTACTAGGCAAAAAGTTATCTGTTGCTGCGTCAATTGTCTTGAAATCAAACTGAAGTGAGCCTGCAGTCGTAATATCATCCTCACCGGCAGAAACAACTTCAACGGCTGAATTAAGTGAAGAACAGAGCAGACTATTCATTCGACGTGGAAAAAAAAGATGAGGAGACAGTTTGTTGTGTCTTTACCTCCAGGTAGTGGTTCCATCTCATAAGTCGTCCTTGTTTTTCTAGCCCGGACACCGAAAACAACTACGAAAACAAGAAAAATGGCAGTGATAGGAACAGCAACAGCAATTTTTATGATAGAGGAGTTTCTGCCTTTTCCTGTATTGACAGAAACAATTTGTTTTTTGTTTTTGTTTTTTTTTTTTTTGATAAAATGACAGAAACAATTTGTTCAGAACACTTATGAACTCTTGTTTTAGAAAAAGGGATGTCTATAAGAACATTTTCAATGGAAATATGTAATCAAAGGAAAGCAACTGTTCAGACCAGGTCGTGGTGAAGGAATTGAAACCGGCCGTAGTGCTGGAGGAGGAGCTGAACCCAGTGTTATAAGGGCAGATTCGTTGTAGAATGCATAAAGCTCGTACCTTATATTACAACTCGGCCAAAGAAGTCTTCCTCCAATTCTGGAAAAAGGCATTTGATTAATGCATGTTTGCAAGCAACGGTAACATTCTAGGCTCAATAGATCAGGAGTGCATTGAACTAAGGTGTACAATGTCTCAAGTGAATTCCAATTGGCCTTTCTCGTATAAAACTTTTTAGAACTGCTGAGTGCTTCTACTGCAGCTTCATTCAGCGTTGTCGACACCAGATCTTGGAATCGGTCTACTAAGTTACTTGAAACCTGATTATCGTTCATTTTGATTCGTCCTTCTTCGAGTCTAAGAGTCGATAAGATATTCTGGTCAGAGTATCTGAGCATACACTCATCGTAATAGAGCACGGTTTCTTTCGAATTAGGACACTGAATAAAGGTTTCTTTGATGGCAAAGAGGACACAGCTACGGCAAAACTCCGGCGAAGCGTCTCCGCGGCAAAGGAAAAGTCCAGTGACCCTGTCAGGTTCTTTTCCGGCTATGGTAGTTTGGAATCCGGTGGAGTAAGAGGTGTTAGGAGAAGAAAGAGAAGACAAAAGGGTCCTGAGATTGGTGAAGTAAGTGCTGTTACTTGTGAAGGTTGTGTTGGAACAGGAACGACTTGTGTAAATAGGATTTTGAGCAGAAGCTATGAAGCTACAGAAGAAAAGAATAAAGAAAATGAGAGAAGCCCAAAAAGACATGTTTTGGTTTCCTAGATTTTTGTTACAGATCATGATCAAGCTCCTATCTCATATAATGTATTTATTTTATCATAGTGAAATGGAGGACCAGTTGATTCGCTTTTGACGACTAAGAAGTCATTTACGGTCAAAGTAAACACCCAACTTGTATTTACAGTAATTTGTTCTTTGTAGTACGTTAGTTGAATTCTCGAGTCCAACTGGAATTAGAAGAGTCATACCCCGGATTATTATTCCGTAAAAAATCATAATAAAACTCACCAAATTGAAATTTTCTTTTTATCAACCACTACCAGCAAGAGTATAAAACTTTTTTGTTATGTTAAACCCAATCAAAACTTTGCTATATTTTTTCTCTAATTTGTTTTCTGCAATGCTGAAATTCTTCTTCTCTAGATTTGAAATTTGTAGGACTAGTCAGCCTTTAAGATTAGGCTAATTCATGAAAAGGATGTTTAATGTGTAGAAAGTTTCTAGGAAGATAACAATTTCAGCTTTTTACTTGTCTTCATTTCAATCCAAAATATCTTCACTTTAGCGTATACAAGCCGCTTGATTGGCATCAAAATAAAGACCGTTCACGTATTGTCGTATTGGTACATTTTGTTAAACTTTGAATACAAACACCATAATATTGGGCTTCATTTCAACCTCAATCAGATTCAGTACTATTGGGCTTCATACTTATAACAATCGTAATTGACTCATCATTGTTTATTGTCCATGCTTAATATATAGTGCTTAATATATAGTGCGGAATCATACAGCAGAACTTCTAGTTTATGAAAAGTTTGCTCTTCATTCTTCAACGAGGAGCTACACTAGTAATGGAAGCATCATCTATCGAACAGAGAGCTAGCGTATCCATAGATTGAACGACTTCTCCTCTTTGTTCATGCCTACTCCGAAAGAAAAATCCGGGTGGTCTAGGCACAGCGAGAACGATCGAGCTGGTAGTGAGCATTTGGACGATTGCTGACATGTTTGGACGGTCTTCCGCATCTTCTTGCACACATAGTAAAGCGATATGGATGCACCTGGTGATCTCGTTTGTTTGATAATTATCTCCAAAGGATGGATCCAAAAGCTCTAATGGGGACCCATTGCTCCATAGCCTCCAAGTCTATTGAACATTTAGGAATTTTAGACTTTGGTCAGTTTTAAATAAAGCAAGACAATATTGGAAACTTTTAAGGCTGTGTACTCACATATGAAACCAAGTTGCCAACACTATCATCCATTTGACAGAGACTATTGTTCTTCTTGCCACTTATAATCTCTAGGACTAAGACCCCAAAACTATACACATCTGATTTCATGGAGAATTGGCCGTACATCGCATACTCGGGAGACATATAACCACTGCCACAATATTACAGTTGTTGTATTTATAGAAGCATATTACAGTCTAGAGAGGCAATAAATGGTAAGAGAAAAACTTACTAGGTTCCGACTACTCTTTTTGTATTGGCTTCTGTTTGGTCTATCCCAAAGATTCTCGCCATTCCAAAATCTGCAACTTTCGGGTTCATATCAGCATCCAAAAGGATGTTACCCGCTTTGAGGTCTCGATGTATGATTGTGAGTCGTGAATCATGATGGATATAAAGAATTCCTCTAGCAATTCCACCAATGATCTTGTACCGTCTTGTCCAATCTAGCTTAATTTGCATCGTAGAGTCTGCACATACGTATTTAATATGTTAAAAACAAAGAATGGCTAGCAATTTGAAACTCTTATCTTGGGCTAAGTGCTAAAATTAACTGACCAAATAGAAAGTAATCGAGGCTTTTGTTGGGCACATACTCGTAGACAAGTATCTTCTCTTCTCCTTCCAAACAATAACCAAGCAGCCTTACCAAATTCCTATGTTGAAGCTTTGCCAGAACAACAACTTCGTTTTCAAACTCTCTTACACCTTGTCCTGATGTCTTCGATAGTATCTTCACTGCAACTTGTACTCCATTAGAAAATGTACCCTACAAGAGCAATCCTGTTAAAAAGATTCATAACATAACTATGGGATTGGTGAAATTAATCATGAAAATGAAGATGCAGTCAGATGGAATTTTGTAGAACTTTGTATTCGCTATAGGTCAAGGAAGATGAGAAAGGATAGAGATAAAAGAAAGATTCTCTGTAGTTACAAGGTTGTTACACCTAAGCCTCTACACAACGCAATACTCAAAGTAGGTGTGAGACTTAATTCGGAAACAGAGAAAAACAGAGTATTGTGGTCTTGATTCGAAATATTTTAAGATATTTTGTAACACCTCACGACTCTCTTGCTTTCTAGTTTCAAGCTTTACATTATTATACCTTGTAAACCTGGCCGAATCCACCTTGACCAAGCTTGTTACTCTGCGAAAAATTATTCGTTGCTGCAACAATCACCTTAAAATCAAACTGAAGTGAGCCTGCAATTGTAATGTCATTTGTTTCTGTAGGAACAATTTCAGCACCTTAGTTACGATAAGAATTCAGTATAATAATCATTTGATTTAAGAAAAGGAATCTTCTACCTCCACTTAGTGGTTCTATTTCATGAATCTTCCTTTTTCTCTTAGCCAGGAAACTAAAAACACCTAGAAAAAGGATGGTGATTGGTACAACAACAGCGATGATTATGACTGAGAAGTTTCTGTCTTTTCCTGTACTGACGTAGAGAGTTTGTATCAGATCACAACATATAAACCCTTATTTTGCAAAGTATTGAATGTCTATTAAGGAAAAGCTGCGGTTGAACATGTAATCAAACGAAAGTCGAATGGTCAGACCAGTTGGCGGTGAAGGAATTGAAATCGACGGTGGTGGAGAGGCTGATTCGAGCTGAAGTAGTGTTCCAACTGCGGATTCGTTATAAAATGGGTAAAGCTCGAATCTTGAGCCACAGCTTGGCAAAAAGTATCCTCCTCCCATTTTCTCAGTGGGTAATATATTGAAAGTCTGTTGCAGACAACTTGAGCAGTCTTCACTCGGCATATCAAGAATGCACTGAACCAATACATACAAATTCTGCAATCCGGTAAATCTGACCTTTCTGGCATGGAACTTTCTGCTATTGTTCACAGCTTCTGTGATTGATTGGTTCATCGTGGACAACAACAACTCTTTGTACTGGTCTACTTGATTAAATCTAACATTCTCAGTGTTATACAAGATAGTACCAGTTGTTCCATTCTGGATTGAAGATTCCAAGAAAATATTCTGGTCAGAGTATCGAAGCAAGCACTCGTCATACCATATCAAGCTCTCTTTCTGGTCAGGACATCGAGAAAGAATGTCGTTGACAGCAAAAACGACGCAGTCACGACAGATTTCTGCCGAGACATCTCCACGGCATAGGTAAAGCCCGAATACAACGTCAGGACTCTTTCCTGCAGCGGTGCTATAGAATCCGCTAGAGAAAGTGGGAGAGTTGGAAGAAAGAGAGGACAAAAGGATTCGAAGATTGGAAGAGAAAGTACTGTTTCTGGAGTAAGTTGTGGTGTTCTGACAAAGATGGAATGTGTAAGTAGGGTTGTGTTGTTGTGCAGAAAATCTTAAGATTGTAAGAAAGGTTAAAAGTAAGAGAGAACCATAGGAGACATAACCAGACATTGTCTAACTATACAGAAACATGGAAATGGAACTTTACGTCAATTTATTCAACTAAAATTTTGTTTCTCTCTCTCTCTCGTACTTAATGGGACAATGTATTAAATGATTTGCTTGGACTCTTTGGATTATTTGAGTATCCTGTAAACATTTGCACTATTTTACTAAAATCACCCTAATTATAACATTGAAACATTCAGACGATTGTTATGTTTTTAATGGTTTTATCCGTACACGCGGTTGTGACGTACACTTGAATAATTCTATTTGATCTACTAGTCAAACACTGACGTGATATTCTTTTTATTTTTACTAATCCAATGTTGAACATTTCTTATTTAGAATATACAGTATTGTGTGGACTTATTAGAAAGGTATAAAACTAGGCAAATTAATTCCAAGTGGACTTAATTGCAATAGTGATAGAAAAAACACGATACATAACCTTTTTCTAAATCTTTTACTTATGGTGAGGAGATGTTCAATCCCTAATGTAAGAACCATTAGTTAGGTAATCTAAACTACCAAATTGAAAAAGCTCCGCACATATTACTATTAACTTAATATTCTTTTGTTAATTCTATTTGATGGACTTGCTAAAATATTTAATTTAATCATTTTTATTGAAACAAGAGCCATTCCGAATTTACTCAACAATGTTTATGTCCATTAAAATATTGTAGTCGGAGAAGTTCAATGGCTTGTGAATTTGTTTGACTGAGCTTCAGATTCCTCGATCAAAACCTGTTGCCATCTATTGTGATTTAGTTTCTGCATCAAAATAGAAAAATTCATGTTTTCACTTTAACAATGAATGAATTCAATCTGTTTTTATCTACAATTTAATCAGGGTTTTCACTTACTCAGCTCCAATCTTCAACAATTTTTTTTTGAGACTCTTGTTTATGAGTAATGGATTTTAATAAGTTTATAGAGAAAACATGAATTTTTCTATTTTGATGTTTTTGGAATGTACAGGTTTCGGCAACAACAGATATAAAAGAAAAAGAGATTATGATGCAAGCGTTTTTGAGGTGCAAAACAATCAATTACATTTATAATCAACAAACACTAAACAACTATCATTGAAAGCATTTGAGGTTCGAACCCAAGAGAATCTAGAATCAACACAACAAGACTATGAGAATGAAGATCTAAGCTATAGCAATAGATTGGGGGTTTTGAACTAAAAGACTACTAACAATAAAACAAGCAAACCAAATCAAAACTAGAACCAACATAAAGGAAATGACAAGCACACTTAACAAAGGACAAAACAAAACTAGCAAGCAATAGGTTTATGGCAAGACAATTTATCAAAGGAAATGACAATCAAATCAAGATGCATAAGGAACCATTAAGCATCATCCTAGGGCATGAGACATAACAATGGAACATCCCACTCTCATGGCAATGAACCCTTTCCTAGTCAATCAATTGAACTAAACTCTCATTTGCCAATTCAAAGACTAACAAGCATTACAATCAAGCTCACTAAGACTACTAATCACCCTAACATCATCTCTCAATGGCTAGGGAAGAAAAGCTCATAAAAAGGTCATTCGGGAATTTCATCGAACACCTCTCGGGCGATAATTTTCCTAGCATCTAGATTTAGGTGATCAAGTTAAATCTAGCTTTAAGAACACCTTAAATGAAGGAATATAAAGATCTATCAACTTAAGCTCAAGATTCAACTATCAAAACCTAAGATCTACCTAACCATCAACCTATCACTTCCCTACTCAAACATAACAACAAAGAAACTTAAAGCAAAAGAAGCAAAGACAAACATAATTAACAAGAGAAGATATAAGATGAATAAATTTCAATAGATGGGAGATGATGATCCAAAGATCATCATCCCCAAAAGGATCTCCAACTATTCTCCCTCTCAAAACTCTCTCTAAAGTTCTTTGTAGCTTCAAAAATAAAAAAGTGTATGTAAAAATGATCCAAAGTTTGCTTAAATATACCCCAAAACAAAATGGACGTCGACCCCCCCTTGGCGTCGGAGCAAGGGTCGACCTTTTCAACATTTAGAAGCTTTGGCTTAAGTTTCGCGGCAGATTGACCTATCTTGAGTAAATTTGCATATCTTCCTAACCGCTTGTCCAAATGCCTTCAAACCACCTTCATATGAAAGCTGACTCTTGTGGCTATCTTATGTCCAAATTTCAGCCAATTCCGTTCACGAGAAGGTCTTCATCGATCACCATCTTTAAGCACATTGTACTGGTTCTTCACTTGTTTTGCTCAAAACGTCGACCTGCAGAAACCTCGAAGAGGTGGTCGACGTTTTTTGTTTTCCAGAATGCTGCCTCGTGAGTGTTCAAAACGTCGACCCTCCAAGAACGTCGGAGTAAGGGTCGACTTTTCATGCACCAGAATGTGTTCTTCTTTCTCCTTTAATTGCTTTGCTCCAATTTGTCCATAGTTTGATAGCGCCCAACCTCCTTAACCTTCCAAGCTTTGAAATGCATCCAAATTCACCTGAAACCGACTCAAAAACGAAAGATATGCGACTCTATCTACCTAGGACTCTAAAATGCAATATGAAGCAAAATTAAACTAAAATGAAAGATAAACTACTAAAAATGATGCAAAACTACATGTAAATGCTAAGCAAAACCTATGCAATAATCATGTATATCAACTCCCCCGCACTTGCCTTTTGCTTGTCCTCAAGCAAATATAGCAAATCGAAGAAGTAGATGAATTCGGGAACTCATAGCCACAACCTAATTGCTCAAATGTTAACCACAATGTCCGATGCAAGGTAAGCAAGTCTACTTAAAAATCTTAACCATACTCATCACAACACAATTCAAATTCAACCTCAATCTACACAATGCATTCAAATCCACCATCTCTTTTAACATTCATTAATTTTTCAAACCATGAATCATACTATGCACATTCAATGAACTCATTTGGTCAAGGGAAAGGTTAAGAGATAAAAGTGATCTCTTCATCCATAGGTTCAATATGCTCAATGTAAGGATCTCTCTATGAATGGAATGAAACTTTAGTAGAATGCTAAAGGTAAGCTCCAATAGATGCATACAAGACTAGATTCTCATCTACCCAAATACACAAATATTATTCTCAAACCCAAGCTATATCTAAACCCAAGAATGATCCTAGTTCTACCCTTTTCAAGGCTTTGCCACTTCTTTTCCAAGCTTAGATCAACTCAACAACTTCCACCATTCCTTCCTTACATTTCTTTCTTTTCCTAAGAGAGGGGTTAAAACTTATACAAGTCTAGCAGGTTTGGATTCACTTGCAATTTGGTTCTATGTTCATTTGATTTCTTTTGGTTTTCTTTCTTTTCTTTTTACTTCAAAGAACCCTTTTCAAACTTTAATACTTCCAAAACCCTTTACTAGACTACTTTCTTTTCATTCACATTCCCTTTCTCTCATAGGATTTCCTTTGAACAATCACTTCTTTTCTTTCTTTTTCTTCTCCTTTCATAACCTTCCCAATCAATTCTTCCAAGTCCAAACATACACATTCCCATACCTATAAGCAAGCTCCCACCTAGTCCTATTCGGCTCAAAAAGCGTGAACCGAAACTACATGAGAAACTATTCTTGTCGGCTCAAACCTAACACTTTCTACCAAGCTCATTCCGAAATAAGGCCTCACACACACGCAACAATCGAATGGCTTAAAAGAAAGTTAGGCTAAGGGTAGGGGAACCGATTTAAACCGGCTACTTGGATCACAAAGAGTGATAAAGTGATAAAAGAAATCCAAGTATGTATATGTAAATCCATGGGTTCAAATTCAATGCATAGCATGATAATTACAAGTCAATATTTGGTTCCAATAGATAAGAGATGACATCAAATCAAAACATGCTTCAACTAAGGTGAACCTAAAATCAAGAATTCCAAGCATGGATCAATTTTACCTTTCAACAAGCAATTTATGCATTGGCATTGAACTTAACAAGTTGAGCAATCGGCTAAATTAAGGCATTCTAATCATTGTTCCCTATGCAAATGCATTGCAATCCTACATGAATCTAACCTTAAACACTAAACAAATGCAAGCAAAATGAAAAATATTTGTGGGTTTTTGTGGTTTTGTAATTTTTTTGGTTTTTATGATTTTTATGTAATGCAAAGACTCAAATAAGAAAAACAAAACAACTCAAATGATAATTAGTAAACCGGTCTCCTCCCCTGGACTTACTTCTCACCGTCTCGGTGAGAAAGTAAAAACAAAGAAGAAGACCGCAATAGACAAAAGAAAAATGCAAAGAGAAATATTTACAAAGGTGAATTGGTACCTTTCCAAGGAATGGAGGATCCTCGGATGGGAGTATCATCATGCTCTCGAGATTCCTCTTTATGCTCTCTACGGACGTTGTCCTCTTCATCAGATATACACCCAAGCATCTCATCAATATCCGGTAGGATCCAAGTCCCCGGAGGAACCGGTTTCCCCTTGCTTGCTTGGGACGGTTGAGAATGATTTGTGGAAGACTTATCTCTCATGTGCACCATCTTTGATGTCTCAGCCGAAGCTTTTTCCTTTCCCTTCGATCGATGACTTAGAGTCAATAAGTGGAAGGTTACTAGACTTTGGTGGCATTGTTCCTACAAAAGTCAATGAGAAAATAAAAACCAAGAACAATGCCAAGAGTTGCAAAAATGCTACCAAGCAAGAATAAATCAATTCAATTTGAGCTCTTGGTAACATCACAACTATCCAAAGCCATTAAGGTACGACTACAAAGATCAATCCATAATCATTTTCAAGAAAATTCTCAAGAGAATGAAAAGTCAACTAAAAGTCAACAACTCACACAATACATTATATGAAAATGTAACTAATTTGCAAGAATCGATGAATTCAAACGTTGAAGTACAACAAACTCTTCCTAAGAACATCAAGTGGAACAAGATATGACGCAAAGCATTCATTTTCCCCAAATCTTTTTGAAATTTTCGTCACTATTCACCTCAAGAACACTAACTTTTCAATTCCCACAATTCCTTCATGATTCTTGTTCAAATAGCCTCTAATGATGTTACCCTATCAATATCTAACTCAATTTGACTCCAAAAACTCCTATCTAATCTCAATTTCACATGACATGAGAATTTCAAAGTTTGAACCAATTGAGAAGAAAGGAGAATTTGGAATGGAAATCATACCTTGGAGTAGAAGATGATGATGAATAAGTGATAAAACTTGTAGAGGAAATTTGAATCCAAATAGTTTAAGCGATTTGAGAATGTGTGAAGAATTTGAGTAGAGAGAGTTTTGGAGAAAAATTGGTGAAGGAATGAGAAAGATGATGAAAGGGGGTTAAAAACTTACCTTGGCTCGGGTTAAAAACATCGACCTATCCAAAACATCGAACCAAGGGTCGACGTTTTTAACAACAGAATGACTTTCGCGGATTTGCACAAAACATCGACCCGCTCAAAACGTCGGAAGAGGGGTCGACTTTTCATGCACCAGAATGTGTTCTTCTTTCTCCTTTCATTGCTTTGCTCCAATTTGTCCATAGTTTGATAGCGCCCAACCTCCTTAACCTTCCAAGCTTCGAAATGCATCCAAATTCACCTGAAACCGACTCAAAAACGAAAGATATGCGACTCTATCTACCTAGGACTCTAAAATGCAATATGAAGCAAAATTAAACTAAAATGAAAGATAAACTACTAAAAATGATGCAAAACTACATGTAAATGCTAAGCAAAACCTATGCAATAATCATGTATATCAGATTACATAGCATTTACATGAGTCTTCCATCTGGACTAGTCGTCTCTGTCACTTGCATAAGAAATATGAAGTATCAATGTTGGTTTTCTTCTTTTGAGAAAATATTTGCTTCATAAAGTTTGCATTTTTCTCTATATAACTAACCATTAACAAAAAGAAGCTGGATGTAAAGTGCAGCAGAAAGTACATGTTGCAGCTGAAGTGTGATGAAAGTAACTCTTCACAATTCCATCAAGCAATTCTCGGCTTCTTTTTCTTTGTTATAAACTTATAATGGACTAGTGTTTGTGTGCCATCTGTGTTATAATAATCCGTGACATCTCTTCACGTTGTGACAAACATATTTTCTTTTGTTCAGTTGGTAATGCCTCGATCACTGAGATGAATCTTTGTTAAAGAAAACCATGTTAAAAACCGAGTAATACTCTTTACATGCTAGCACATACTGAAAATGCACAGTGGTTACATTATGATTTAGACGAATTTTTGTTTATTATCCATGCTTATGAAAAGTTTATGTCTGGAATCATACAGCAAAATTTTTACTTTATGAAAAGTTTTGTCTTCAAATGGAAGCATTATCAACGGACAGAGAGCTAGAGCATTCATAGATGGACCCACTTCTCCTCTCTGTTTATGATTACTCCGAGAGAAAGATCCAGGTGGTCTAGGCACGGCCAGAGCGATCGAGCTAGTTGTGAGCAGTTGGACGATTATTGACATGTGTGGACGATCTTCCACATCTTCTCGCACGCATAGTAAAGCGATATGGATGCACCTGGTGATTTCGTTTGTTTTATAATTATCTTTAAAAGATGGATCCAAAAGCTCTAATGGGGACCCATTGCTCCACAGCCTCCAAGTCTATTGAACATTATAATAATTTAGACTTTGGTCACTTTCAGATAAAGCAAAACAGTATTGAAATTTCGAATGTTGTACACTCACATATGAAACCAAGTTGCCAGCACTACCATCCATTTGATAGAGACTACTGTTCTTCTTACCACTTATAATTTGTAGAACTAAGACCCCAGAACTATACACATCTGATTTCATGGAGAATTGTCGTACATCGCATAGTCGGGGGACATATAACCACTGCCACAACACTAAAATTGTTGCATTTACAGGAGCATATTACAGTCTAGAGAGGCAAATAAATGGCAAGAGAAAAACTTACTAGGTTCGGACTACTCTTCTTGTATTGGCTTCTGTTTGGTTTATCCCAAATATTCTCGCCATTCCAAAATCTGTAACTTTTGGGTTCATATCAGCATCCAAGAGGATATTACGTGCTTTGAGGTCACGATGTATAATTGTGAGTCGTGAATCTTGATGGAGATAAAGAATCCCTCTAGCAACTCCTCCAATGATCTTGTTCCGTCTTTTCCAATCTAGCTGCATTTTCATGGTAGAGTCTGCACATACGTATGTAAAATGTTGAAAACAAATAATGGCATGCAATTTTAAAACTCTAACTTGGGCTGAGTGCTAAAATTAACTGACCAAAAAGAAAGTAATCTAGGCTTTTGTTGGGTATAAACTCGTAGACAAGTATCTTCTCTTCCCCTTCCAAACAATAACCAAGCAGCCTTACAATTCCTAGGTTTTCGAACTCTTTTTCACCTTGTCGTGATGTCTTTGATAGCCTCTTCAAAGCAACTTGTACTCCGCTAGGAAATGTACCCTACAAGAGTATTGTGGAAAAACATAGTATTGTCATTCGTGTCTGCAGAAATAATTTCAACAACTGAGTTAAGATAAGAACACAGTAAAATAATTATTCGACTTGAGAAAAGGAATCTTGTACCTTCAGCTAGTGGTTCCGTCTCATGAATTTTCCTTTTTCTGTTAGCCCAGAAACTAAGAAACGAAAAGAAGAAAAAGGAATGTAAATGGAATAACAACAGCGATGATTATGACTGAGGAGTTTCCGCCTTTTCCTGTACTGACGTAGAGAGTTTGTATCAGATCACAACATATGAACCCTTGGAAAGTACTGAATGTCTCAAAATAAAAGTTGTGCTGGAACATGTACCAAACGAAAGCCCAATGGTCAGACCAGATGGCTGTGAAGGAATTGATATTGACGGTGGTGGAGAAGCTGATTCGAGCTGAGGTAGTGTTCGAGCAGCGGATTCGTTGTAAAATGGGAAAAGCTCGAATCTTGAGCTACAGCTCGGCAAAAAAAGTCTTCCTCCCATTTTCTCAGTGGGTAATAGATTCATGGTCTGTTGTAGACAACTTGAGCAGTCTTCTCTCCTCAGATCAAGAATGCACTGAACCAATACATACAAATTCTTGAATGCCGTATAATTGACCTTTCTGGCATCAAATTTTCTTCTACTTGTCAAATTATGGGCTTTCAACTCAAAATCAATTGACAATGAGTAGAAAGCTTTTATCTTATATATAGTACTCAAGTCCCATCTAAATTCCCGATGTGAGATATTCTCACACCCCCTCGAGACAATGACCCGTCTAGCCATTAGTCTCGACAATAGTCCATTATAGAATCAATTTAGGATCAGATTAACCGGACTTCTTTCGATGGGCCGGATCGGTTCGGGTGGGGCTGGTGTGTTCACGCTCTGATACCATGTCAAAAAACCAAAGAGTTTATGAAAAGGGTTTCTTATTGAATTTGATGGAGGCTAAAGGCTTATATAGATATATGATAGAGAACCTTATTTAACCTAATTTACATGTAGCTAATGAGATCGTGGCCCATTAAGGCCCAATACCCTCTGATAAGCTCATACGTGGTAACACGTGTGAGATTGGACAAGTTTTCAAAGTATCAGTATTATATCCGGCGGTCGGATCATCGTCGACGTTTATACCCGGTCGTAGGGTCAAAAAAGGGCTAAAACACCTAGCTGTTAGGTTATCGATGTTTATACCCGGTTGTAAAGTTAAAGCGGCTACAACACTCAGCCTTTAGGTCATCGACGTTTATATCTGGTCGTAGGGTCAAAACGGTGACAACACCCAGTCGTTAGGTCATCGATGTTTATATCCGGTCGAATGATAAAAAAAGCACAAGTTTGAATCGTTCTTCGAACATCTTGTTCATGAAAAAATTTGTGTGGTCAGATTTAAATTCATCACCACCGGATCAACATGTATTCGTTGGAGTCATCACCATATCATGGTAACCTGCAATAGTATTCTCAAACAATTAGAGAAATCAAACATGGTCAGTTTTGACAGAAAGAGAAGAACACGTCTTCTTCTTCTTTTTTTTTTTTTTTGGTCTTTTTTTCAGTACAAAAGAATAGAAAGCTGGTACTATAATAGAAGAAAAGGAAAGAAAGTCCTACAAATTAAATAAACAAAAACGATAAGAAGAAAACGTTCATGATTTCTTTTTCTTTGTTTTTCTTTTCGCGTTGCTTTTTTTAAGAAAGGAAAAAACAATAAATAAATAAAAAAAAATTATTAAGAAGTAGGAAGCTTAACGACATCTTTATCTGTATTTTCATTGTCAGTACCACCATCTCCTTCATCAATAGTCTAAATCTCCATAATCTCCATGTTAGAAACACAGTAGAGGATCAAAACAAAACCTAAAAATATAGGTTAGACTCTGATACCATATCAAATTATGGACTTCTAACTCAAAACCAATTGGCAATGAGTGGAGATGCCTTTATCTTATATATACTCAAATCCTATCTAAATTCCCGATGTGAGATATTCTCACACTACTGTTCACAGCTTCGGTGATTGATTGGTTCATCGTGGACAACATCATCTTTTGGTACTGGTCTAGTTGATTAGATGTAACATTCTCAGTATTATACAAGATAATACAAGATAATACCAGTTGTTCCATTTTGCAGTGAAGATTCCAAGAAAAAGTTATGGTCAGAGTATCGAAGCAAGCACTCATCATACCATAACAAACTCTCTTTCTGGTCAGGACATCGAGACAGAATGTCGTTGACAGCAAAGACGATGCAGTCACGACAGATTTCTGCTGAGACATCTCCACGGCATAGGTAAAGCCCAAATACAACGTCACGGCTCTGTCCTGCGGCGGTGCTATAGAATCCACTAGAGAAAGTGGGAGAATTGGAAGAAAGAGAGGACAAAAGGATCCTAAGATTGGAGGAGAAAGTACTGTTTCTGGAGTAAGTTGTGGTGTTCTGACAAACATGGTGTATGTAAGTAGGGTTTTGTGAAGAAAATCTTAAGCTTGTAATAAAGGCTAAAAGTAAGAGAGAACCATAAGAGACATAACCAGACATTGTCTTATCCTTTTGTTTCTGGTTATCTGTTTGTTTGTTTATGAGTGTTCACGAATGTAATAAAGCTAGCCAATACTTTTATTTTAAAGAATGCAATTGTACGTCAATTTATTCATAATATATAATAAAAACCTTCAAACATTCAAACGTTATGTTTTTAATGGTTTTATCCGTACGCAGTTGTTACGTACACTTGAATAATATTATTTGATCTCATAATGAAACACTTACGCAATATTCTTTCTAATTTTTTTATTAATCAAATGTTGAACATTTCTTTTTTAGATTCTATTGTGTGGATTAGTGAGAGTTTTTTCTTTTTGTTAACTAGTGTTTTAAACAAGACAAATTTAACTCTTTATACAATTCCATCAAGCAAGTCTCAGCTTCTGTTTCTCTATTTTTGTTCTGTTTATGATGCCACTGATATGGATCCTTGTTATAGAAAACCGTATTAAAAACAGTGTACCATTCTTTACATACCCGGCACATTAAGAAAATGAACAATGGTTAGTTACATTTTTAGTTTTACGAATCTTTGTTCATTGTCAATTAATATTCTAGAATCATATTATAGATTATGAGCTTCCAACTAAAAAAACTAAGTTAATAATGAATAGAAAATGAATTGTGACAAAAAAAAAATGAGTGAAAAAATCTATATATTTTATATATTAGTTAGGATCATTTCCAACTTTCTATGTGAGATAATATTTCTTAATATAAACTTGTGATGATACTACTGGGACCTTCTCACCCGACAGTCCTTATGACAAGAACCGCCGACTCATCCTCTCAATTCTTGCTTCTGATGTGAGGGCTCATGACGGCTACTCCAACGGTTGGATGTAGCTTGGATCGCTTGGCCCTGGCCAAGTTTACGCCATGGGGATGCTCACGATCAACACAAGGTGAAGTACAATTCAAGAACGAATGAACGATGTAGTATTTAATTTGTTAAATAGCCTAAGCGTATCGAACTTGTTTATGTGTTTGTTCCAAACAAAAGCCTCAATTATTTCCTTTTTGGCTGGTTGTTTAACTTTCATAAGAAATTATGAGCTTCCAATTCAAAATCAATTGGCAATTAGTAGATTGGCCCTTCGAGATGATATGTGATATAACCTAACATCTCGAAAGACCCACAACAGACACATATCATCAAGCATGTCTGATGAACCATGATCGTGGGCTCTGATACCATGATAAATTATAAGCTTCCAACTCAAAACCAATTGACAATAAGTAGATTGACCCTTAAATCATTTATATTAGATTAAAATGATTCCAAATTCTGATGTGGGATATCAATAACATTATAACATTTCAATATACTCCATCCGTTTCACAATGTTAGAAGTTATGAAAAATTATTTCCAATGCATATTTGGCTAAAGATTTCTTGTTTTGCCCTTAGTTATTTTTTTTGTTTTCCACCCAGAGTTGTCATTTTTTAAAATTCAATATTTGAATATGTAGTTAAGGGCAGATTAACTGATTCTTTATAGAAAATTTACTCCGGAAATTTTTGAAGTGATCCTTTGTTGTAATAGTAAAAACTTCATAGAAATTTTACAATGAAGTTTAGGGAATTAAACCTCGATCTCAATGTCAAAATTAGTGATTTATGTTAAAGTGTCAAAAATTTCACATTGGAAAAGTTAAAATATTCTTGGGTAATATATAAGTATGTGACAATCCCTGTCTCTTGAGCTAGTTTTTGGGAGTGAGTTAGACTCATACTAATAATTCATACTCTTTTCATTATAGGAAAATAAAATAAGAATTGCTGAATTATGAAATCAAACCAAATTTGGCGAATCCTAGACAGAAGATATTTCTTGTTTTCTTAGTACAAAACAGAGAAATAATGCCATGTTTATAAATCTTTGTGCTTAGTCTCACTTGCATACTGAAACTTAATCTCCGTTTCAATATAAAAAAAATGTTTTAAGGAATTGTTTTTTTTTATTTTATAAGGTATTTTACAGTTGACAAAAATAAAATAAGGTGTTTTACAAAATTCTATGCAAAATTAAATGCATTTGACAGTTAATATAGTATTTTATTAACTATTTAATATGATTGATAGAATCATATATCAAGCTAAAATATTAATTTTTGTTACTTAAAAAATTTAAGATTCTAGATATACATCTATTTAACTAAAATTAAGGTCTTAGAAAGAGGTAGTAAATTGTTTATGAGACTGTGGTCCCTTGTTGCCAACACCATTGGACAATACTTAAGACCCCGCATGTACGGTACATGATGTACCAAAACCTTCCTTAAATAAATCGAGTTTCAGTTGATGTAAACTTTGACTTTCTTGTATAATCAGATTAAATTACCTTTAGTCAACTGCTCTCATAATTATATGGAGCCTCTTGTTTCGACAGAACCAACACCCCACAACATCTAAGCCTATATTTAACTATTATCATTTCATCACAAATGACCATAATATTGCAAAATGAGTCCAAGCAATCTCTTGTAGATCTTCTTAAATATAACATTTTGCAATATACAACATAAAATTACAGAGTTTTTTTTGGGTAAAATGTTAAATTAATATACCATTTTTAGTTTTTGACAGAATTACATGGACAATGAATAAATTAAAACTACTAGGAAAACACAAACAACAACCTGACAATTGGGCAAGCAAACACACACAAAAGAAAGAATCAAAAAGAGAATGCCACACTGCGGACAGAAAGAGTATCCTGGAAAATTACAGAGTTGCCTCTCATTTGTAGAGATATATGGTCCTAAAAGTTTTCAGATTTGGTACATCTGTATTCATTTGGTTCAAAATGAATGTCAGAAAAAATGTGACATTAATTTCATTCACACTGGAGTTAATAGCAGATCGTCCAAGCTCGTGGGCACTATTTCGATTATCATGACCAAGATTTTAATCCACATTCAAAATTAGGCAATAATTGACTTTTATCTGGCTAAGACCGTAATATTGAAGATTGATTTAGAAAGGCCAATAAAAGTCTCCCACCATAATCCAAAGTAGTCAATTTGCTATAAATGCGCATGTTTTGAATTTATTACGATCTACAACTCTCAACCACATAAGTCCTCAGTTTTTTTCTTCACACATTATCTAAAGAAACAAAAATGGGAAAGAAGAGTTATGAATCAGTTCTATGTTTTTTCTTTTTCTTCTTCTTCATCATAAGCTTCAATCCCATTTCTGTTTCTTCACAAACGTGTGACCAAACTAATGGAAATTTCAAACCCAACAGTACTTATGACAAGAATCGCCGTCTTATCCTTTCCTCTTTCGCTTCTAATGTCAGTGCTAACGACGGCTACTTCAACGGTTCTACCGGACTTGGTCCAGATCAAGTCTATGCCATGGGGATGTGTGCTCCAGGTGCTGAACCAGATGTTTGCTCTTACTGTATCCAGACCACTTCAGAGAAAATACTACAACAGTGTGTGAACCAAACAGGCGGTTTCGCTTGGCTAGGTGAAGATATCCTTTGCCTTGTTCGCTATTCTAGCAAATCCTTATTCGGGCTAGTCGACTTGGATCCATTTCGTGTGTTATACAATAGTTTTGACATAGAAAAAGAAAACCAGAAGGAATTTGATGATGTGTGGAACGGTTTAATGTCTCATACGCTCATAAAAGCTTCTACTTCGGTGAGAAACAATTCATCGTCTACTAATTCTTCTTCTTTATCATTGTCTGGTAAATACTATGCAAAAGATATAGTTCCGGTGCCCGTGTATGGAAACATATCGGTGTTGATGCAATGCACTCCAGATATTTCTCCACGGAACTGTAGTTTTTGCCTACAGAGTAGCCTTGATCATTATAATAAAAATTTCCATGGGAAGAGAGGAGGCATTATATTGCGGCCAAGTTGCTTTTACCGGTGGGAATTGTATAGTTTCTCCGGTGCTTTTGATGGTATTAATGACGCACATTCACCGCCTTCGTTGCCTCCTTCAAAGACCCCTTCTGTAACCAACGAGACCAATATAATCGAGAAGAAAGGCATGTCTATTTCATAACGGGTAAATTTGTAACACCTTTTGGCTTTGTGTAATTATGTTTATGGTGAATTGGGTTTGTGCAGATACGGAAAGGCGAGGAGGTATTATCGCGGCAATAGTCGTTGTTATTGTTGTTACCATAATCTTGATTTGTGTTGGCTTGTTTATTTGCAAGAGAAGAAAGCAAAACCAAGAAGTTGAACTTCCAAGTGAGTTTCTTTTTGTTTCATTTTCTGGTTGATCTTTGTTTGGATTAGCAACACTTTCACGAGCTTAATATTAGTTTTAAATGAAGCGGAATCTGTGCAATTTGATTTAAAGACAATTGAAGCCGCCACGAACAACTTTTCTGATAGTAACAAGCTTGGTAAAGGTGGATTTGGTGACGTTTTCAAGGTACAAACACTATCCCACCGCACTTGTTACTAGTATTGGAGAAATAGTACCTAATTTATAATTAATTTCAAGGGTATACTCATGGATGGTACGGAAATTGCGGTGAAGAGATTGTCGAAAACATCAGGACAAGGTGAAGTAGAGTTTAAGAATGAGGTTGTTGTTGTTGCAAAGCTTCAGCACATAAATCTTGTTAGACTTCTCGGGTTTTCGCTACAGGGAGAAGAGAGGTTACTCGTCTATGAATATGTTCCAAACAAAAGCCTCGACTATTTCCTCTTTGGTATGTTCTTTATAGCTCAGGATATATACTTTTGTCTGTTAGCTTCTTCTTCTTGTACATATCTAATTATGATTTACTGATTTTGTCTAAATGTTGCAGACCCTGAGAAGAGCAATCAGTTGGACTGGACATTGAGACGCAATATTATAGGTGGAATTACTCGAGGGATTTTATATCTCCATCAAGATTCACGGCTCAAGATCATACATCGTGACCTCAAAGCGAGTAACATTCTCTTAGATGCAAACATGAACCCAAAAATCGCTGACTTTGGTATGGCAAGGATCTTTGGAGTGGAACAAACTGTGGCCAATACAGAAAGAGTAGTTGGAACATTGTAAGTATCAGGTTTATTGGATCTGATGGAGTTAGATCATTAAACCCTTTTGATTCCAACTTGATCTCTATTTTGCAGCGGTTACATGTCTCCCGAATATGTGACACATGGCCAATTCTCGATGAAGTCAGATGTCTATAGCTTTGGAGTGTTGATTCTTGAGATCATTAGTGCCAAAAAGAATAGTAGCTTCTATCAAATGGATGGTTTAGTTAACAATTTAGTCACATATGTGAGCAAATTATAAACTCATTAAGTCTTAACCTTTGTTTGATTCTTTTAAAACAGTGATCAAAGTTGAAGAACATATAACTTCTGCAGGTCTGGAGACTTTGGGAGAACAATGCATTGCCTGAGCTCGTTGATCCTGGTATCAGAGAAGATTGTAAAAGCGATGAAGTTATTAGATACATCCATATTGGACTGTTATGTGTTCAAGAAAATCCTGCAGATCGTCCAACAATGGCGACGATTCACCAAATGGTAACAACCAGTTCAATTACTCTGCCTGTGCCTCTGCCACCTGGGTTTTTCATTAATAACAGACCAGGATCGAATCCATCAGCCCAGGGATCAGAGCCAGGTCAATCGAGCAGCAAGTCTTTCACTTGTTCCGTAGATGAAGCAACAATCACCATTGTTGATCCTCGTTGAAAATGCAGCATGTTCTTTTCCATAAAAGTTTTTCCCTTGTTTTATGTCCGTATTACAATAACTTGTTTAAGTGTCAGTTTGATTTGTTCAATTTATTAAGTTTTGAGTGTCATCGAATAAATTTTTTATAATAATTCTGTAAGAGTTTGGTGTTGTTAGTTTATATATTTGCAAAAACTCTTTAGAATTTTAGAGTTATTGGATTAATGATAACAGAATTATGAATGTTTAAGCCTCTTCTCCACCTTGATGTTATATTCTTTTGTTTCATGATGTATTGGTTTAGGTTTTGAACCGATTCCTTTAACATTTATGCTGAAGTAATTTCAAAATTTTAATCTAATATAAGTAGTTGAGTGACTAAAAAAACAACTTTTACAAATAACATATAACTTGAGAGCCAAGCAACCGGAAAACAAGAAGACTAAACTTTGATCTCAGTAGCAAACTTAGTAGGTATTGCAATCAGGCCAATTCTGGCGAATCCACATTACGCTAAACATAAAAATATTTGTTGACTTGTCAAATAAAAAACAGAGAAATAATGCCATGTTAAGAAATCTTGCTTTCAACGTATCACTTTCAAGCTTCGACCAGAAACATTTGAATAATCAATTGTTTATGCAGCTCCGGTCTATTATTTTGTCAGCTAATTACCATTGAACAACACGTAATATCAATTAACGTTAACTCTGATTTCCCATATCACCATACCCAAATACTTTTCTCAACCCTCTCATGAAATATTCAGAGCCTCCAGTTTTGACAGAGCCAACACATGTATATAAAAGTGTACTATCAAGAACAAATTAGAAAAAGAGGAGATCTTGATAATGGGTCGAAGCAAGCTTTCGCCGAACTTCTTATTTGTCCTCGTGACCTTCGGTTTTGTCTCTGTTTCCGGACAGATTTGCGTGAACACAACAGGAACTTTCAGACCAAACAGTACGTATGACTCAAACCGACTCCTCCTCCTCTCGTCTCTTGACTCTAATGTCACGGCTCAAGACGGCTTCTTCTACAACTCCTCGATCGGACAAGAACCAGATCGAGTCTATGCGACAGGCTTATGCATCCCTGGAGCTGAATCAAAGGAGTGCTCAGATTGCATAACCAGGGCGGTTACAAGTGTAATAGAGAACTGTCCTATCCAAACAGATGGTTTCTCATGGCCAGGCACCGAAACTCTATGTATGGTTCGTTATGCGAACCATTCCTTTTTTGGATCGATGGATCTAGCTCCACATACTATTTTTTATAACACGGGAAACATCACCATGAATATGTCGGAATTCGAAACAGTTTGGGACGCTTTCATGCTTAAGATGATAGATTCCACTTCCATGGGACGCAATGGAGCTTCGTCATCATCTAGTAACAGGTATTATGCGGCCGATGTGACTTCATTGTCGACGTTTCCAGCGAGTTTATGCACTGATGGAGTGCACTCCAGATATATCTCCGGGGAATTGCGACGCTTGTCTTCGAGGAAGTGTTAGGAGGTATCAAGAATGTTGCCGTGGAAATCAAGGCGGTGGTACTCAAGAGGCCGAGTTGTTTTTTCCGGTGGGATCTTTATCCTTTCTCAGGAGCTTTTGATAATATTACTTTGGCACCACCTCCAACCGGCGATGGAGACGGTGAGGCAGAGAATGGTAAGTCTATAAGTTATAACAGTTAATAATTCAATTCTGGTTGCAATATAACTATAAATAATTTAATATATGAATAGTTGAAAGGTTTATCATAGAGTTGACCACTCTTGAAATTTTATATAACAAAAATTCACAGATATTAAATCGGATTATTTATTTATTATAATAGTAGTAATAACATGTGTGATTTTCTAAATAAACCAACAACTTTAATTCGATCATCCTAAGTCTAAACTTTTATTTGTGTTTCCCAAAGAGTGTAATTATTGGTTATTTTTTACCATAAATTAAAAAATAATACTGAAAAAAATCAGTAGTATAATAATAAGGGGTAATGACTTATTAGAAACCATATATTTAATTTTGATTGGATATTTAAAAGGAAATTTTTTGTTGAAAGTTACTAAATAGAAGCAGTATTATAGTTTTGACAATAGTTGATAACGTTTTCTCATAATTTAGGGGAAAATCATAAGGAAACTTGTTATTTTGTAATTTTTTTGTCTTGGTGTTTGGCGACTGTGTAGATGGCGACTCGCTTTCAGTGGGAGCTATTGTTGGTATTGTGGTAGCGACTATCGTCATCTTCTTGCTGCTCCTCGCTCTTGTGTTTGCTTTTTGTAGGAGGAAGAAATCTTACCGAGAAGTTGATTTACAATGTGAGTTTTTGTTGCATGTTGTTCCAATTTATCCTCAAAATGAAAGTTTATACAAAATGAGGGAAGTAGGGTTTGATCGTGATCATATATGGAAAATAGTTTTGAGAACCATTGTTCACTCTTTTGGATTATTTGTGAATTTTTGCGATTTCTTGGTGGGTTTTGTACTGAGATGGTTGAATTTCGTCTCTAAATCGGTTTTGTCAGAGACATATTGTACCCAACTAAGAGATGATGTTGATCTTTTATTGTTTCAGGAAAGAAAAATGTGAATTTTCAGCTTAACTGTGCTACTATTTTTCTGTGCAGCTGGTATTGATATTTTAATCACACATTCATTGCAATACGACTTTAAGTCGATTGAAGCTGCAACAGATAAGTTTTCCAGAAGTAACAGGCTTGGTCAAGGTGGATTCGGTGAAGTATACAAGGTATAGTCAAGTTCATTTTCCTTTCACAACTTGTTTATGTTCACTTGAAACTTTGACAATAACGGTTTTGATGTGAAGTTAATTCTTTCAGGGTATAATTCCAAACGGAACTGAAGAGACTACATCAGGACAAGGAGCACAAGAGTTCAAAACAGAGGCTATTCTAGTAGCAAAGCTTCAACATAGAAACTTGGTTAGGCTTCTTGGGTTCTGTCTCCAAGGAGACGAAAAGATTCTGGTCTACAAGTTTGTTCCAAACAAAAGCCTCGACTATTTATTGTTTGGTACGTTGCTGTGTCAATACTTACCACTTTTGAAACCTCCTTTTTAGTCATATAGTTAATAAGTTTGTATTGATGTGCAGACCCTACAAAGCAAGGCCAATTAAATTGGACAACGCGATATAAAATCATCACAGGGATAGCTTGAGGAATTCTATATCTTCATCAAGATTCACCGTTCACAATCATACACCGCGACCTCAAAGCAAGTAACGTTCTTTTAGATGCTGATATGAACCTGAAGATTGCGGATTTTGGCATGGCCAGGATTATTGGGGTTGATCAGACTGGAGAATACAAACAGAATAGTTGGAACATAGTAATCTCTCTTCCCCTTATTCGTTTCCATGAACTGAAGTCTTAGATTGTCAAACGTATGCTCAAGTTCATTCTATGTTTCAGTGGTTATATGTCTCCTGAGTACGCAATGCATGGACAGTACTCCACAAAATCTGATGTCTATAGCTTTGGGGTCCTAGTTCTTGAGATCATTAGTGGCAAGCGCAATAGAAGCTTCTACCAGACAGACAGCAATGCTAGCAACTTGGCCACATATGTGAGTATACAGATAGATACATTTAAGCACACTCTTCTTTTAAATTCTATTAAGTTTTGGCGTATTAATCAGTCTAGTATGAAGTAGGCATGGAGGCTTTGGAAAGATGGATCACCATTAGAACTCGTGGATCCCGCTGTTAGTAAGAGTTGTGACTACAGTGAAGTTACCAGATGCATTCATATTGCATTGTTATGTGTTCAAGAAAATCCTATGGATCGTCCAACTTTGTCGACAATCATCTTGATGCTCACTAGTAACACAATCACTTTACCTGTGTCTCACCAACCTGGATTTTTCCTCCGAACGAAACTCGATCAGGACGTAGCACCTGAAGACTTGGAGTCAGGTCAATCGACTGGAAAATTTTTCCTTCTCTATAAATAATGAAACAATTAGTGATTTAGATCCTCGTTGAAAACCAATTCTGATGTTCTATATCATGGTTACTGAGTCCTTTTTTGCGTTTAGAGCTTCAATCCCCATTTGCTTCTTTCGCATATTATATGTTCATTTTGTTATTTTTGAGTACATAACGCAAATTATGATCGGTTTGAACTTCAAGTGTATTACAATATAATATATAGACTACACGTTGGTCTCTAGTTCATCTTGTCCACACATAGATAATATATATAATTGTTTTCAAGGCTGCGTCAATTATCATGTACTTGAGTCATCATTGAATAACACCAGCTTTATTAAAAATGAATTGACTATAGATTTTTCATATCCAATGTCTTTAGTCATCTGTTGTGGAGCATCCAATTTTGACAGAGTCAATATATGAGCCTCAATAACTTTGACAATTCCAATTCACAACCAGAACAGACATAATCCTGAATTATGGGTCGAAGCAGCTTCATACTGAACTTTTTATCCGTCCTTGCGACCTTTGGTTTTGTCTCTGTTTCCGGACAGATATGCGTGGACAGTGCACGGACTTTCAGACAAAACAGTACTTATGACTCAAACCGTCGACTAATCCTCTCGTCTCTTGCTTCTAATGTTACAGCTCGAGAGGGTTTCTTCTACAACTCTTCGATCGGGCAAGAACCAAACAGAGTCTTCGCAATGGGATTATGCATCCCTGGATCTAAATCAAAAGATTGCTCAGACTGTATAACCGATGGTGTTACAGAGCTAATAGAAAACTGTCCTAACCAAACAGAGGCTTACTCATGGCCAGGCACTGACACTCTCTGCATGATTCGTTATGCGAACCGTTCCTTCTTCGGATTGATGGATCTGGAGCCACACACAGTAAGGTACAATGGTGAAAACATCACGTCGAATGTTACAGAGTTCCATAGAATTTTGGATGCCTTTATACTTGGAATGATAGATTCTGCTTCCTCGGGACGGAATGGAGCGTCCAGTAGTAGGTATTATAAGGCGAACGTGACTTCAGTGACAACGTTTCAGCGAATATACGCGGTGATGGAATGCACACCGGATTTATCACCGGGGGATTGTGATGCTTGTCTCCGAGCAAATGTTAGGAGCTATCAAGAGTGTTGCCGTGCGAATATAGGTGGTGCTACTAGGAGGCCGAGCTGTTATGTCCGGTGGGATCTTTATCCTTTCTTAGGAGCTTTTGATAATATTACTTTGGCATCTCCACCAACCGGCGATGGAGAAGGTGCGGCCAAGAAAGGTATTTCACTTTTAGTAGAGTCTCCATCCAAACCAATGCAAAATAAAATCAGCCAAACTGATTGAGACAGAACATAAACCAATCCGAATTAAAGTCAAATCAAACAAAACCACATCAAACCGAAACTAAACCGGACCCAAATTAAACCGAAATGCGTTCCACTCCAACAAAGCATTAGGCCGAAAGCAGAAATAAACTGTAGATTTAAAGTTTACTTGGTGATTGGCCATTGTGTAGATGGCGAGTCGCTTTCAGTGGGTGCAATTGTGGGTATTGTGGTTGCGATCGTCATCTTCTTGTCGCTGCTCGTTCTTGCATTAGCTTTTTATAGGAGGAGAAAATCGTACCGAGAACTTGAATCTCAATGTGAGTTTTATTGTTAGTATTTGATACATGTGTTATGGTTAATCTTCATAGTTTACTCGAAATCATGATAATTAGGGTTTCTCGTTACTGTAATTTTTTTCTCCTTGCTCTGTTTCTCATATAGCTTATTGTTCCTCAGCTAAAGGACGATTCTAATTTTAAAACAAATTACTATTTCGAAGAATTCAAAATTGTGAATTTCAGCTTAAACAGTGTTACACTTTTGCTGTGCAGACGGTGATGATATTTCAATTACACAGTCATTGCAATTCGATTTTAAGACGATCGAAGCTGCAACAAATAAGTTTTCGACGAGTAACAGGCTAGGTCATGGTGGATTTGGCGATGTATTCAAGGTGCTACAATTTCTTATAACTTCATGATTCTGTTACTTAAGTTTGAAACTTTGAATAACATGGTTCAGTAAATGTCAATTCTTTCAGGGTATGCTTCCAAATAGAACTGAAGTAGCAGTGAAGAGGCTGTCGAAAACTTCAGGTCAAGGTGCACAGGAGTTCAAGACGGAGGCTGTTCTAGTAGCAAAGCTTCAACATCGAAACATGGTTAAGCTTCTTGGATTTTGTTTGGAAGGAGAAGAAAGGATCCTAGTGTATGAGTTAGTTCCGAACAAGAGTCTTGATTTTCTATTGTTTGGTATGTTGCTGCATCGATACTTCTCTTGTATTCCCAAACTTCAAATGTTATAGCCATTCTTGGAACCTGGGTTTAGTGACTATATCTGTGTGTGCAGATGATGAAAAGAGAAGTCAGTTGGATTGGTCTATACGAAACAAGATCATTACAGGGATTGCTCGAGGAATTCTATATCTTCATCAAGATTCACGGCTTACAATCATACACCGCGACCTCAAAGCTGGTAACATTCTTTTAGATGCAGATATGAACCCGAAAATTGCGGATTTTGGCATGGCCAGAATTATTGAGATTGACCAAACCCTGGACAATACAAACAGAATAGTTGGAACATAGTAATTTCTTTTCTCTTTAAATTCTCTATGATTTGAAGTCTTTGAGAAACCTTTTTTTGTCATCCGTATGCTCAAATTCACTCTGTTTTCAGCGGTTATATGTCTCCTGAGTACGCGATGCGTGGCCTATATTCCACAAAATCTGATGTCTATAGCTTTGGGGTCTTAGTACTCGAGATTATTAGTGGCAAGCGGAATAGCAGCTTCTATGAAACAGACAATAATACTAGCAACTTGGTTACATATGTGAGTATAAAGATAGAAACATCGGAACAGAGACTCCACCTAACTTCAATCAGGTTTCTGAGTATTAATTGAGTGATCATTACGCAGGCATGGAGGGCTTGGAGAAATGGGGCGCCATTTGAACTAGTGGATCCAGATGTTAGAGAGAGTTGTGACAGTATCGAAATTACCAGATTCATCCATATCGCATTGTTATGTGTTCAAGAAAATCCTGTGGATCGTCCACCTTTATCGACAATCATCATGATGCTAACAAGTAACACAATCACCTTACCGGTGCCGCACCAACCTGGATTTTTTTTAAGAAGCGTAAGCAATCAAGTAGGAGGTGAAGAAATGGAGTCAGGTCTTATTCCTTCCTCTGTCAACGATGCAACAATTAGTGATATTGGTCCTCGTTAAGATCAATCTTGATGTCTCTTTTATGGTTATCGAGTCATTTTTTTGGCTTTACACCTCCAATGTACATACGTTTTTTTCTTAAATTCGAATTCACCTCTCGTTTGTGTGATTGTAGATGGGTACAGAGCTCCTTAATTAAATATCTGGAGGATCTCGTATCAGTTTTGTTAAGGATGGAGGCAATGCCATACTTATGTCTGTTACAATTATGTTCAAACACTATTTTATTCAAATCAGTAGTACGTACCAAAATACCAAACCTTGTGCCTCTTGCTTCCAAGTCACGGCTTGAAATGACATCTAAAATGCTTAGGTCAGTGTAGCCAACTGCTAGATATATGCTTCTGCTTTGTGCATTTCAGGTACTCAAGCTACGGTCTGTTCGTAACCCTAACCTTCAGTTCTCTGTTTTATCAGTTTACTCTGTTTATTGACCTAGAGCTTTGTTGTATGATGATGATGTCAATTAAACTGATAAGAAACTGATTTTAGAATTGCTGGGATCTTAGGGATGGACCAATCTAGAAGCTAACACAACGAGGATCGCTGGAACTTAGTAAATTACTGGTGGCCTATGTATGAACTTAGTACAAAATCTTCTTCCTTCTTGTGCGTTACTCATGTAATGGTTACTGGTTTCAGTCAATTTTCAATGATTTGTAGCTTTGGAATCTTAGTTCCTGAGATTATTGTGCAACAGGAAGAGCATCAGCTTCCACAATTCAAGCAACTTAGAGTATCGTCACTTACCTGAATCCCAAAGAACTTATCGAACTATTGTCATACTGAAAATTTATTGACTGATCTTGTACTACGAGGCTTGGAGGGTAGGTTGAATATCCACGTGAGTTTTGTTTCACTATACTATTTGATTTAGATTTGGAAAATAGTTGATACTTTTACTCAAATTTGATGGTAGATTTTAACTTGATGGAAATTAGCTATTTGGAAAATTAAGTGTCTTTTTAATAAGAGTATCCAATACTTTCTAAAAAATTTATTAATAGGGTGGTGCTTTGGAAATTACGGAAAAGTAAAAGGATAAAAGGAAAGTAAAAGCTAAAAGAAAAAGCTAAGGAAATTCATTCTTTCTCTTTTCTTTTTCAATTAAAAAGGTAGCGTATATACAGGTTTAAAACTGACATTTTGACGAAAATCAACGTTACAAATTTATTAACAAAATATTTAGAAGCTATAATTGTTGTTTAACAACCTAAGACAAAGGTATAGTCTTCAGGGTACAATGAAGCAGAGGTGTTTTTTCTTAATCCTCTGTTTTACCCTTCTAAGCTTTGGTGATCTTTCAGGTGCTTAAAATCTAACATGCATGAACAAGGGTACTTTCAAACCCAACAGTACCTACGACACAAATCCGTCTCATCCTCTCTTTTCTTCCTTCCCATGTCACTGCTCAAAAGGGCTATTTCTACAATGGTTCCACTGGACAAGAACCAAACCGTGTCTTTGCTACAGGGATGTGCATCCCAGGATTAACTCCAAATGACTGCTCTGAGTGTCTCAAGTCTGCGTCAGACTGGTTGTTAGGGGATTGTACTAACCAGAAAGGTGCGTACATGTGGTATATTTGGTCATCTGATCCAAAGCTGTGTCTTGTGCGCTACTCCAACAGTTCTTTCTCCAGATGGCCAGATCTCGACCCGAGATGTTTGGTCTTGTTCACTGCAGATATCACTTCAAATTTAATAGAGTTCAGGACGATATGGGAAGGATTAACATTTGGTATGATTTCTGCAGCTTCTGCTGCAAAGAGTACACCATCGTCTAGTAATAATCATTACAAAGCTGATGTTGCAGCCTTCACCAAATATCAGAACATATACGCATTGATGCAATGCACGCCAGATTCTTCTACTGATGATTGTGACAAGTGTTTTCGAATGGGCGTGGCTGAGTACCAGTCATACTGTGGGCAGAAAATAGGAGGCTATGTTATGCGGCCAATCTGCTTTTTCCAATGGCAATTTTATCCATTTTCTAAGGCTTTTCATAACATAACACTGGCTCCTCCTAGTCCTCCTCTTCCTACAATTCAACCTCCTTTCAGTGACCAGGCCAACATGACAAAAAAATGGTAAGTTCTTGTAAAGGTGTGAGTCTTGTGACAAGAACCTGTTAAAAGATTCAATGCTTATGCTTCACTTTCCACAGGTAGTAGAAAAATCTCAACAAAAGCTATTGTAGAAATTGTTGTTTCCATTGTAGTAATCATCATCATCATCTTAATACTGTTTGTTCGACGATCTGTTGTCATATGCTGGAGGAGAAAACCATATCAACAAATTGATCTTGACCAGAGTGAGTGCTATTCAGATGCTTTTCATGGCCTCTTAGCTTTTAGCATACACATATATATTATATAGTCTATGAAATTAATTAACAAAAAAAGCTGCAACAGTCTCTGATGATGATAAGTTGTTGGTGATATGAAATCAGAAAGTGTGACTTTTTTATTTGGTTGTGCATCTGGTATTACAACAGTACATTCCCTGCAATTTGATTTTAAGACAATTGAAACTGCTACAGACAAATTTGCAGAGAGTATCAAACTCGGGCAAGGTGGATTTGGTGAAGTTTTCAAAGTGTCATTTCATTGGTTACTTGGTTCATTACTTCAGTAGGAAAATTTGTATTTGCTTAGACATAGGTAAGCTGATCATATTGTGTCTCAGTAATGTTATTTATAGGGTACGTTACCTAATGGAAAAGAAGTTGCAGTGAAGAGGCTTTCAAAAACATCAGCACAGGGTGCACAAGAGTTCATGAACGAGGTTTTTGTTGTTGCAAAACTTCATCATAAAAACCTTGTTAGGCTTCTCGGGTTTTGCCTGGAAGGAGATGAAAAGTTACTTGTTTACGAGTTTGTCCCCAACAAGAGCCTCGACAACTTCCTCTTTGGTGTGTGGAATCAGCATAGATATATGTGTTCATGCTATAAGCTTCTCCGAATGTAATTTATGGTACCTAATCACTACTTTTATATGTGCAGACCCTACAAAGCGAGGACAGTTAGACTGGAAAAAACGGTATAACATTATCCGTGGAATTATTTGACGAATACTTTATCTACATCAAGATTCACGCCTGACAATCATACATCGCGATCTCAAAGCCAGTAACATTCTCCTTGATGCTGACATGAACCCCAAAATTGCTGATTTTGGAATGGCAAGAATTTTTGGGATGGACCAGAGTGGTGCTAACACAAACGGAATAGTTTGGGACTCGGTATATGCGTTTACCCTTGATATAGCCTATGTTTCTGAAGCTTCATCAATCTTTTCTTGGTTTATACTTAATTTTGCTCGCGCATTTTACTCTTGCAGTGGCTACATGCCTCCAGATGTGTGGCAAATCCCTACTTTGAAATGTGATGTGTGGCCTACTCTCAACAAAATCTGATGTCTATAGCTTTGGAGTTTTAGTTCTTGAGATGATATGCGGTAAAAATAACAGATTCGTTCACCAGCCAGGAACGACAGTTGAGAATTTGGTTACACACGTGAGTACCAAAGAATAATCAAATTATTAACCAAGAATATGATCTTATCTAACTGAGGATCAAATTGTGTTACAGGCTTGGAAGTTATGGAGAAGCAAGTCACCATTGGATCTTGTCGATTCAACCGAATTCAGAGAATTGTCAAACCGAAGAAGTGACAAGATGCATCCATATAGCACTCTTATGTGTTCAAGGAGATCCAAGAGTTCGTCCCAACCAGTGTCAACAATCCACATGATGCTCACTAACGATTCCCCTAATTTACCTGTTCCTCAGCAACCTGGATTTTTCTTTCCAATTAGACGCAGCCAAGAACAAGATGGCTTAGAGGCTAGCCAATGTACGAATAGCTCCAGTCTCCAATCAATTAATGGTTTAACCATTACAGAATTTGAACCTCGTTGCAATTACTTTGACTTTCTTGCGGGACCCATTTTAGGACCACCATTATCAGTTTGACGAATTCAACATCTAGAAATTTGCATACAAACTTCGACTTCTCTTTTGATAATTAAGATCCCGTATAGACACGTAAAATACTAAGCCAAAGAATTATTGGTAATCTTTAAGAGAATAAGAAATATCAGATGAACGATTTATTGTATAATCTGAAGAATTTATTATCCAAAACTTTATTATATAACCAAAACCGGTGTATTTGTACAACTATTGACACTGACACTTTAGCCCAATACTCTTCTGGTCCCTCTCCATCTGCCTCTGCTAAGTATTTATGTCATTTCTGAGTCAACATTCCAAAATTCAACATTATTATATCAATTGCAACGAAAAATATTACTAACTATTGAGTTTGACTTTGAGTTTTGACACTCGTTTTTGTGGCCGTATATGCAGATTTCTGGACCATTGTTTATTTAGTTGACGAATTCTACATTAGAAAAAAATGGAGACAAACTTTGATTATGAAACAGACAGTGCGTAATTACAAAACACAATTCTTTTTCGCTTTCGGTATAATCTTAGAGGAACAATGAAGCAGAGGACTTTGTTTCCAATAATCCTCTGTTTTGTCCTCATAAGTTCGGTTTCAGCACAAACATGCACGGACGATAGAATTTTCAGACCCAACAGTACTTACGATGTAAATCGCCGTCTCATCCTCTCTTCTCTTCCTTCTAACGTCACGGCAAAAGATGACTTCTTCTACAATGGTTCGATTGGACGAGAACCAAACCGAGTCTATGCAATGGGGATGTGCATCCCAGGATCAACTTTAGATGACTGTTCTGAATGTGTCAAGAAAGCTTGTGATGATTTGATACAGAAATGTCCCAACCAAACAGAAGCCTATACGTGGCCAGGTGATACCACGCTTTGCTATGTGCGCTACTCCAACACATCTTTCTCAGGATCTGCAGATCTGGACCCGCGTTTAGAGTTATACAACAGTGGAGATATCAACCCAAATCTAACAGATTTCAGAACAATATGGGAAGGATTGATGCGTCGTATGATTGCTGCTGCCTCCACCGCAAAAAGCTCACCATCGTCAAGCAATAACCATTATACTGCACAAGTTGCATCCTTAACAGCTTTTGTGAATATATACGCAGTGATGCAATGTACACCGGATCTCTCCTCTGATGATTGTGAAAATCGTCTTCTACAAAGCGCAGGTGACTACCAGACATGCTGTGGTCAGAAGCAAGGAGGTGTTATTATGCGGCCAAGCTGCTTTTTGCGGTGGGATTTGTATAAATATTCTAAAGCCTTTGGTAATGTTACGGTGGCTACTCCGCCTCCTGAATCGCCTTTGGTAATGTTACGGTGGCTACTCCGCCTCCTGAATCGCCTTCGACTGTGCCACGACCTGCAGGTGATCCAGCCAACAATGGTTAGTCTTCCAACTGAATAAACTATGTGATTGTAAGAAGAATCCAAATATGCCATTGTTTCTGTCAATACAGGAAAAGGCGGAAGCTCCTGCCTGCTTTAATACGTAGAGATTTTGGTTGCAATAAATTGTAACTAAAAATAATTTAATATATTAATAGTTGAAAGGTTTATCGTAGTTTCAAACTGATTCAAATCTTTTTACCGCAATTTTAGATATAATTGACCACTCTTGAAGTTTCAAATAACAAAAATTAACAGATATTTGATCGGATATTTTGTTTATTATTATAGGAGTAATAAAGTAACAAGTGTGAATTTTCTCTGACCTGAACCTATATAAGTCAAGCTTTTTTTGTCAATTCATGATCCAAATTTTTTTTTAAAACCTCGAGCCAATTAGGACAATTTAACCACTACACCAAATATACCTGTCAAAATATATTTTTGACAATAGTTGAAAACTTTTTGTTATAATTTAGGGGGAAACATAGGGAATAAATTCCATATCTCTGTATAATCTTTTTGTTTTGGTGTTTCCGTGTGTGGGCTATTGCGTAGATGGCGATTCGCTTTCAGAGGGATCTATTGTTGGTATTGTGGTTGCGACTATCGTCATCATCTTGCTGCTCCTCGCTCTTGTCTTTGCTTATTGTCGGAGGAAGAAAACGTACCGAGAAGTTGATTTCCAATGTCAGTTTTTTGTTGCATGTGGTTCCAATTAATCCTCAAATTGAAATGTTTATACAAAATCAGGGAAAGTAGGGTTTGATCGTGATTATGGAAGATAGTTTTTAGCACCGTTGTTCACTTGTTTGGATTATTTATGAAATTTTACGATTTCTTGGTGGATTTTGTACTGAGATGGTTGGATTTCGTCTGTATTTCGGTTTATCAGAGACCTGTTGTTCCCCAATTAAGAGATGATTTGTAGATTAACTGTGCTACAATTTCTCTGTGCAGCTGGTGATGATATTTCAATCACACATTCATTGCAATACGACTTTGAGACGATTGAAGCTGCAACAGATAAGTTTTCGAGAAGTAACAGGCTTGGTCAAGGTGGATTCGGTGAAGTATACAAGGTATAGTCAAGTTCATTTCAACAACCTTTTTATGTTCATTTGAAAGTTTGAAACTTTAAATCAAAATGGGTTTTGATTTAAAGTTAATTCTTTCAGGGTATACTTCCAAACGGAACTGAAGTAGCAGTAAAGAGACTGTCGAAAACATCTGGACAAGGAGCACAAGAGTTCAAAACAGAGGCTATTTTAGTAGCAAAGCTTCAACATAGAAACTTGGTTAGGCTTCTGGGGTTCTGTCTCCAAGGAGAAGAAAAGATTCTGGTCTACGAGTTTGTTCATAACAAAAGCCTCAACTATCTTTTGTTTGGTATGTTTCTGCATCAATTCTTACCACTTTTGAAACCTTGTTTTAGTAATATACTTAATGAGCTTGCATGGATGTGCAGACCCTACAAAGCGAGGCCAGTTGGATTGGACAACGCGATATAAGATCATCACAGGGATTGCTCGAGGAATTCTATATCTTCATCAAGATTCACGGCTGACAATCATACACCGCGACCTCAAAGCAAGTAACGTTCTTTTAGATGCAGATATGAACCCGAAGATTGCGGATTTTGGCATGGCCAGGATTATTGGGGTTGATCAGACCCTGGAAAATACAAACAGAGTAGTTGGAACATAGTAATCTTTCTTCCCCTTTTTTCTTTGTTATGAATTGAAGTCTTTGATTATCATTCGTATGTTCAATTTCATTCTATGTTTCAGTGGTTATATGTCTCCTGAGTATGCAATGCATGGACAGTACTCCACAAAATCTGATGTCTATAGCTTTGGGGTCCTAGTTCTTGAGATCATTAGTGGCAAGCGCAATAGCAGCTTTAACCAGACAGACAACAATGCTAGAAACTTGGTCACATATGTGAGTATTCAGATAGAAAACATTTGAGCACAGTATTCTTATAACTTCTATCAGTTTTTGGCGTATTAATCAATCTACTATTAAGTAGATTTGGAGGTTTTGGAAAGATGGTTCACCATTAGAACTCGTGGATCCAGCTGTTAGTAAGAGTTGTGACTGCAGTGAAGTTACCAGATGCATTCATATTGCATTGTTATGTGTTCAAGAAAATCCTACCAATCGTCCAACTTTGTCGACAATCATCTTGATGCTTACTAGTAACACAATCACTTTACCTGTTCCTCACCAACCTGGATTTTTCTTCGGAAGCAAACTCGATCAGGACGTAGCAGCTGAAGACTTGGAGTCAGGTCAATCGACTGGAAAGTTTACTCTTTTCTCTATAAATGATGCAACAATTAGTGATTTAGATCCTCGTTAAAGACCAATCTTGATGTTGATCAGTCTACAAGCAAGTCTTTTCCTCATTTAGTTCGTAAAAAGTGATATGCTTCCTCATAATTTCTTATATGTTCAAACACAAATAAGGTCAGGTGACATTTGATTGTATTTCTCCACGGACATAGAAACATAGTAAATTTATATTTAGTTGCAAATTGTATAATGCAAAGGTTAGTTCTGTAAAAATCGACTATATTGTCAACTTTTTACAGAAAAATATACTGCAATATTTACTGGTTTCTACTCTTTACAAGCCAAATCAATTTATCTGCTTGATCATTGTGTACATGCTTAATTTGGAGAAAATAAATAAGGGTTATGTCTTCACGAAGTAACCTGTAAACTATCTCTCATATATGCTTTATGGTTACAATTACAAAACAAACATTCTACAACAAAACACATTTTAAACTTATTTTCAACACCAATAGATTCAGGAATCTGACATGAAGGTTTTAAGTATTCATCTTCAACGAGGATATACATCTGTGATCGATGCGTCGTCAACAGACCCTAGCAAAGACTTGGAGGTTGAATGATGGTCTGAATCAAGCGGGTCTTTGGGAGGTCTACTCTGGAAAAAGAAACCTGGTTGCCTAGGAACGGGTAAAGTCATAGTGTTACTAGTGAGCATCAGAACAATGGTTGACATTGTTGGACGGTCAACAGGATCCTCTTGAACACATAAGAGACCGATATGGACGCATCGAACAACTTCACTCCTTTGGCAGTTGTCTACAATAGCTGGATCCACGAGTTCTAATGGTGCCCCATTACTCCAAAGTTTCCAAGCCTAGAATATTAATCAATCAATCAACACTAGTAACCATGTTCAGGTATATATGCAACTTGATTGGTACAAAACTTACATATGAGACCAAGTCATGTGCGCCATCTGTTTGGTAGAAGCTGCTATTCTTCTTGCCACTTATAATCTCAAGAACTAACACTCCGAAGCTGTAGACATCAGATTTCATTGAGTAATGACCGCGCATTGCATACTCCGGAGACATGTAACCACTGAAACTCACAACAAAAAATGTGTTAGCAAGGAAATGTTCAGAAAACTGTAACTTACGAGAAGTTGTGGGAAGACTTACTAGGTACCAACTATTCTGCTTGTGTTCTCCTCGGTTTGGTCCAATCCAAAGATCCTAGCCATTCCAAAATCTGCAATTTTAGGATTCATATCCACATCTAAGAGGACGTTACTTGCTTTGAGGTCACGGTGTATAATTGTGAGTCGTGAATCTTGATGAAGATACAGAATCCCCCGAGCAATCCCACCAACAATCTTGTATCGATGAGTCCAATCCAGCTGATCTTGCTTTGCAGGGTCTGTATACATCCATAAATGACAGTTAGCTTTATAGATTTCCAATCCCTCGTGTCAAGAGGCATTGAAACAAAGCATTAAATGAAACTGACCAAAGAGAAAGTAATCGAGGCTTTTGTTGGGCACATATTCATAGACTAGAACCCTTTCTTCTCCATCTAGACAAAACCCAAGAAGTCTAACCAGATTTCTATGCTGTAGCTTTGCAACAAGAACAACCTCGTTCTTGAATTCTGCTTCACCTTGTCCTGATGACTTAGACAGTCTCTTCACGGCAACTTCCGTCCCATCCGATAATGTACCCTGTTGTTAACATTAGCAATCATTCCGTCATCCAAATGTGTTGGCATAAAATTTCAAGAGAAAGAAACGACACAGCTTGAGGGAACTATAATTACCATGAAAACCTCGCCAAATCCACCTTGACCAATCTTATTACTCTCTACAAAATCATTTGTTGCAGTTTGAATTGTTCTATAATCGAGCTGAAGTGAATCAGCGGTTGTGATATCTCCTGTTACACAATGAAAGTCTTAGAAGCAGGAAAAAGAAGCTGAGCATTGATATGGATCAAATTTAAAACCTAAAATTATTGTTAATCACTTGAGATGTTTACCATCGTATGCAGATGCTGTGCCATAAGTCCTCTTAGCTCTCTTTGCAAGGAAACAATAACCAGCTATGAAAAGTAGAACAGCCACTATAATAGGAACAACAATGGCGACCACTAACACAGTTGTATTCCTATCTTTCCCTGCTTTCCAAAAAATCATTTGCTTTAAGATCAGACAGTGGCAGACATAAATAACAAATTGAATATTCGGTTAAAAGAAGGAAATTTAATCGGAGAAAAACAGGGGAAGAAGATAAATCAGACACAGAACTAATCTGACATTATGTCCAAAGGACTAAACTTTTTGGAGAAAAAGGGCAAAAATTTCACCCTATAACTATTTAAAAATAGAGGAAGAAACAGAGCTCTAACCAGGTCGCGGAGGAGCTGACAACGGAGGAGTAGAAACCGGCGGTGATGGTGAAGGTGTTCTAAGGGCAGATTCGTTGTAAAACGGGTAAAGCTCGTATCTTGAACTACAGCTTGGCACAATAAGTCTTCCCCCAATTTTCTCAGTGGGTAACAGATAAATGATCTTTTGCAGGCAAAGCAAACACTCTTGTGACGTCAGATCAGGAGTGCACTGAACCAGTCCGTACAAAGTCTGGAACCCAGTAAAATCGGCTTTTTTCGCATCGAATCTTCGAGAAGTGCTCGAGGCCTCGTTAGTGGCTTGGTTCATGATGGACAAGACCAAATCTCTGAACCCTGTTTTGTTAGATGTAACATTTTGAGGGTTAGACAAAATAACTCCTCCGTCCGTGTTTAAGGTCCGGAGAATATTCCGATTAGAGTATCTGAGCACACACTCATCGTAATAGAGCGTGACCTCACTCTGATTCGGACACCGAGTCAAAGTATCATTGACGGAAAATCTGACGCAGCTACGGCAATCTTGAGGAGAGACGTCTCCACGGCAATTGGATAGTCCGGTGACTCTGTTGGTGGCTTGCCCGGCGGTAGCGTTTTGGAAACCAGTGGAGTAAGAAGCATTGGGAGAAGAAAGAGAAGACAAAAGGGTTCTGAGATTGGCGAAGTAAGTGCTGTTTCTCAAATAAATTGTCGTGTTCGGACACACATGGTAGACGTACGTGGGGTCTTTGGATCCGGGATCTTGAGCAGAAACTGTGAAGCTAGTGAGAAAGGAGAAAAGGAAAAAGAAGATGAAAGATGCGAACCAAGACATTCTTTGGGCTTTCTCAATTTCCGTTTCTCGTAACATGCTTTTGGAATTAAAAAGGATAATTTTTGGTTATTGTAGAGAGCTTGAAACATCACTTTTGTGTGACGACTTGAAAAGTCAAGGTCATATACAAGTAACGCGTCTTTTGTCTTGAATTGTTCTGTTCTGTCTCTCCTGTCCGACGTGTCTTTCACTTTTTTCTACAGAGAATTCGTTCGTGAAAAAAAAAAAAAGAAATCAAAATCAAATTGTAAATATTTTAACCTTTGATACCAAGCTTGATTGCTTGAAGCTCTAAAATTCCAGTGTCTAGATTCTTAATTCTAAAATCTGAACCGTATGGTCAAAAAATTAATTCCAGGGAGTCATGTAGCAGTTGGTATGTAATATTTTCTCTAATAATTATATGACGGCATTTCTTCCCCATAGTCGTACTATTTTTTCAAATAAGATTGTTGAAATTTGGAATCTTTGTTGACTATTCTTAAAGAAAATATTTAAGAGTTTGAAATATTGTGGACACCAAAATGGGAAAGTTCTTACTTGATACTGATAGTGATAGGGAGTCATGTTTATTGTTTTATAAAAAATTTCTCTTTTTTTACCTTCGTTATTTTCTTGACTAGACAACAAAATGCAATATTCTATATTTTTGTCAAACACTTGATCACAATTAGCTAATCCATTAGCTAAATTTATAGATAATGTGTAAGTGCGTATCTGCCACTACATTAAATGTCACATACACAATATTCATATGTTTATATTCATTTATTTATTATTATTTTATTTTTTTGTCAGGAATACCGAAATATTTAGTTAAAGATTCAAAAATGCAGGTAAATGTTTTCAAATACGCAAAATTCCAATTAGAAAGACCTAGGCTAAAACGACAGCGACACGCTAAAACCCTATGGACGCTGCTCTTCGCCAAAAACCTTAAGGGGACACTCTTTTCTTTCAAATTTTATCGTCCTCATTCTTCAACAATTTAACAGAGGTGTAAGATTTCTTGTCGACGCTAATTACTCTTCTGGAAAGAGTCCTATGAATGCTAACCAGAACCAAGAATTTTTGGGTAAGAGTCTCGAATCTGTATGTCCTTTTAGCGTTCTTATCTAGAATTTGTTTTCGGTTCTGAATCATGTTTTTCTTCCTAGGACTTGAAGTTAAGGCTCATGAGTCTCTTACAGTGAACCGTGATCAAGACTACTTCATCCACATCTCCCAGGTTATTTTCAAACTCCAATTGAGATTTTTTTTATGTTTTTAGAAGCTAGTTAATCAATTTTTTTTGTGTTATATATATGTGTAGGCAACAATTGATATATGGAATAAGGGAGAATCTGGTGTCTGCCACGGTTGATGAGAAGAAACTTGTCATAGGAACCCTTCCTCAAGGAAACATCCCTCAGATTAGTCTTCATCTCTTCTTTGAGAAAGAGTTTCAGCTTTCCCACAGCTTTGACAGTGAAAGTGTCCATTTCATTGGCTACCAGTACCAGTCCCCCATTATCAAACAATATCCTTTTTATTTTTGTGCTGCTTGGGTCTTTGTTGAGTATTACAATTTGTATTTTTTGGAAGATTCAAAGAGCTTATGACACGGGTCTTGTTTTTTTTTTCTATCAATTGTGCCTTTTCCTTAACTCTCTTGTTGATTACGGTGGAGGCTGATCACTCTTCTGGTGAGTCTCAAGATACATCTCTCTTGTTACCTCACTCTGACCTTTTATACGTGAGCATGGTTGCTAATGAGTCATGATATATCTCATCTACAGAGGAAGAGGAGGACGTGGAGGTTCCTGCAACTGTCTCTGCCACTGGTATCTCATCTATGGATGCTACTGCTGTCTTACTGAAAAAAGACCTTGTCAATCTAAAATGTCTATTTGCCTTTGTATTTCAGGAAATTCTGGAGCTCTTGTTGTCAATCCTGACTCTGAGAAAGGAGTGAATTTTTATAGCTGTCTTAAGATTTGTGTGTTTGCTACCTCTGATATGTAACACAAGAGTACGGGTGATAAATTATCTTGGGTTGAATTTTGTAGATGGAAACTGACAAATTTGATTCTCTTGATGAAGAAGAAGAGGAGTCCCTTAAGCAGGTATACACACCTAACATTTTCTCTGCTTAATTGGCTTTCTACATAAGTCATTTGCCTCACCTTTCTGTTGGTATGATTAATGAAAAGCTTGAGCCGAGCAACAAGAAGAGGGCGAATGAATCTCCATCTAAATCGCCTCTTTCAGCAAAGAAGGCAACCAACACCTACTCCTCAGAGGACAGGTGAAAGATGATAAACTCTTTACCTTGTTTTTGTAGATTCCTCTGGTCTTGTTCATTAGTTGGTTATTTGACTCATTAAGTGTAATAACTATGAAAAATAATCAGAATTATGAGGGGCAATATAAAGTTCTTCTTTAGTAGAACTTGAGTGATGAAACAAAATGTTTATTTGAACTCATTGTCTTTAGGCTGAAAAGATACTATAAACTTGTACATCTTGGGGGCTTGAAACAAGGTTAAAAGTATTATGGTCTAAAGTAAATATAACAAAGTAAATATTTTTAAAATGAAATTTTTATAATGTCCTCAGGGCCTTCCTGCAAATGAAAATGGTTTTGGTTTTTGGTCTAAAATTAACATTTCTAAAAACTAATTTCCTAGGCTTTTCACAAAACATCACTTGACATTTTTCCTTTAATCTTGATTTGGTTCCAACAAAGCTCATCACAGAAGAAGAACAAAGTCATAAATCAGAGTTTCTGAATGATTTGTTTTTGAGATGGAATGTCTTATGTTTATTTTAACCTTTGTCATTCCATTTTCTATTAGGTAAGAACGTGTTGGTACAGTGTTCAGAGAGCGAAGCAAATTTGAAGAAGCAGAAATTTGAGGTTAGATACTGTGGAACCTTGTTCTTGCATACATAGCGTATATCCCTGACCCTAATTACTTTTATTAAAATGAAAATAGCGTATATCCCTGACCCTAATTACTTGTTTATTAAAATGAAAACTACCTACTAAGAAAGCTACAAGCAGTCCACGTTTACTTAGTTTCTCTCTTTTTATTAGGTTTATGCACAACTTTAGCTGAACCTTTTTTTGACATTTGCCTTGAAAACTTTAAGTACTTATCATCCTATCAAACTGCATCGACTCTGTTTGATGTGATGTTTCATTCTTTGTCGATAAACCATGGTTTTTTGGTTGATTTTTGCAGGAAAATTATGAAGATGAAAATATTGTCTTGAAAAGTGTAAGTAGCTACATTTTTTATTTGTTGTCATTTTTGACATTAGTGCCATTAATGAGTTTTGGTTTGGTTTTGCCAGTTTTTCTTATTCTTTACACTTAATCCAATGACAGGAAATCGAAGAAATGAAGAAATCTATCAAAGAAGTGTCTGAAGCTATGAAAAAACTACAAGAGAGTCAAACGAAAAATGAAGGTCTGCTAGATGTTTTATTGAAGCGATACCATGAGGAGCTGAAGATGGAATTGAAGGAAGTGAAGTTGTGGTTCCAAAGAAAAAGGAGGTTACTTCCTGTTTCGAATGTGAAGATGCGAAGGGAAACAATTATCAAACCATTTTCGTCAAGGGATTTGAACGTGTGCGACCTCCGAATGAAATTAAGAATGCATTGAGTAACATTTTCCCTTCTTGTGGAGAGATGACAAGGGTTTTTGTTCCCATAGAGTGTAAAACCGGTGTTCCCTTGGGATTTTCGTTCATTGATTTTAGAAACTGTGAAGACAATGAGAAGGCGTTAAAACTAATGGAAGTTACATAGGAGAAAGGAAGCTTAAGGTGACTATGGCTAGACACAGAGACGAATACTATGGCTATACCAACTTTCATGGCTGTGATCGTTGTCCAATGTCCAATGTTTCCTATAGCCAGTCGTCCTCACACGGTCAATCTGAAGATAATGAGGAGAAAGAAACGGTCAGATACATGTTTTTGAAACAAAGCTTTACCATTGATTCTTGTTTTTTGAAAACAAAGCAACTCATGTATATTTTGTCTTTTGATATTGCAGGTGATTTCTTCCTTTTGCTGCTACTTTTGTTTATCTACCAGCTACATCAAACTTATTTTATATGTTTTTATTGTCTAATTTATATATTTCATGTTTATGAAAACTACCTGTCTCACAAGAGAATCTTAAAATTAAATTTTAAAAAATGGAAAAAAATATTTTGATCAAATTTATTAGACAGAAATTAAGCTAACCTCGAACCTGAGGACCGGGTGACAGAAATTAATTACTAATATTTTCTGTTTGGTATATAGAAATATATCAATTCTCATGGTCAATCGAAAATCACAAAAGGCAGTGACCAAAATTTTTAAAAGGAATTCCAAGTATATATTAGAAAAACTACATTAAAATTACCAAAAGTTTCATTACAAAGATTAATATTTGAGAAATATCTAATGTTTAATACGTCTCATGGCCAAGTCCAAACGATAAAGACATCGACCCTATTCCGCAAAGCAGCGTGATATATACCGTGATTATTCCGCGAAGATGACTCAGATTTGTTACGCGGTGACTGATACTTTCAGGATTTCATAATCATTATATCTTTCTTTAAGACCGATTGCCTTTTCTCCAAGTATTCGTCACTTTTCAAATTTTGTTACGAAAATATGTGTTCACAAATATATATATATATATATATATATATGGAAGAAAATTAAGTGAGGGGAATAGTTTAGATTATTGAACAAACTAATCTGAACTTAAAGAAACTCAAAACACTTATTAGAGTACTCACAATGGAAGAAGCTACATATAATGAAATCAAGTACTAAATCTTTGAGATTTTATTCAATAGCCAACAGGAAAAACATGATTTTAGTGTATAGAAATCAATCTTTATATTTTGAGTTTTCCCCGGTTTAATTGGTTAAAGCGTACCATTTTTTTTAATTTTCTTCTTTTGGTTAAACGTACTTTATTTTTCTTTCTTTTCTTCCGTAACATAAAATATTTATTAATTCGTAAAGACAGTAACAAAGAAACAAGTAGGACAGGACTCATATAGAAAGAAGAAGCGTTTACTTTGACTGTTATTGACTCATACGTTACAAAAGACAATAATTAGTCTGAAATCAGCCTAATCTAATCTTTAACACTCCCAAATATAAGCTAAATCCATTACAATCTCATAAGTATAAGGAAACAAACAGAAATATATAAATGTTTTGTTACGCCTGTTTCATATTCCTTTTCCTCTTCTCATCATTCTTGCGCTTCATAGTTTATGTTCAATTTCATACTTATGTTTACCATGACTGTGAAAATAGGGAAGGAAATTTCACAAGAAACAGCACTTTCTCCACCAATCTCAGAACTCTTTTGGCCTCCCTCTCTTCCCGCAACGCTTCTTACTCCACCGACTTTCAAAACGCAATGGCGGGACAATCCCCTGACGAAGTCACCAGACTTTTCCTTTGTCGTGGAGACGTTTCGCCTGGAGTTTGCCGTCGCTGTGTTGCCTTTGCCGTCAACGATATACTTAGTCGGTGTCTGAATTCGAGAGAATCCGTCGTTTATTACGACGAGTGTATACTCAGATACGCTAACCGGAATATTCTCTCTACCCTCTCAACCCATGAACCAGCGCGCATAACAGACAATCAGAATCTTGGACCTAACGAACAAGACAGATTCTACGATGTGCTGATGTCCACGATGAACCAAGCCGTCACTGATGCCTTGACGAGTTCAAGAAAATTTAATGCGAGAAAAGCCGTTTTGACAGCATCTCAGACTTTGTACGGACTGGTTCAATGCACTCCTGATCTGACTACAGAAGATTGTTCGACTTGTCTGCTAACATCTATCAATCAGTTAGCCACTAACAAAGTTGGGGGAAGAATTCTTATACCTAGTTGTAACTCAAGATTCAAGCTTTATCCATTTTTTAATGAATCTTCTGTTAGATCCCCACCACCACCACTGTCTGCTTCCTCTGTTTCGTTTTTTTATTTTTCTGCCACTGATTTCTTAATGTCCCAACTTTTGATATTAAGTTTGTTATACCTCTGTGTGCTACTATCTAATCTATAGCTAATGATGTTTGGAAAGCAGGGAAAGGTCGGAAATCAAACGTGTTAGCGGTAGCCATTATTGTGTCTAGTATAATGGCTGTTCTGCTTTTTATAGCTGTTTGTTGTTTCTTTGTGAAGAGGACAAAGAAGGCTTATAATAAAGCACCTCCATTTGATGGTAAGATTCATATGACAAGCAATCTCTAGTGGGTCTGATGATTAATGTCGATGCTCAACATTTGTTCTCTTACTAAGAATTTTCATTGTGCAAAACAAAATCAAGGAGCAAATGCAGATTCGCTGCAACTCGATTACAGAACAATTCACGCTGCAACCAATGGTTTTTCAAACAGTAACAAGATTGGTCGAGGTTTACAAGGGGTCAAATTCTAAGATGACTTTAAGAGTCAAAAAAAAATCTTAAGTAACTTTCATTAATCAATGTAACCTCCTCTTTTACAAAAATAATTTTATTCCATTTTTACGCTTAAATTAAATAATATAATTAAATAATATAAATAATTATAATTAAAATTTTAAATAGAAATTCGCGGAAAAAAATTGTTTCTCTTTCTTATATTTTTGTAATTTTTTCTTTGCTCTCTCTCAAATTATTATATTTTCTTGTATTATTAGTAGAACTAGCACAACTAGTATAACTAGTGTAACTAATTTAATGAAAAAAATTAATACAACTAGTATTACTAATATGTTTTTGGTACAACTTTAAATATATTTTCGGATATTTGTTTTGTACAACTAGTATAACAAGTTTTAGTTGAAGTATAACTCTTAAACCCTAAACCCTAAATTCTAGTATTGTTATATGTTACATTTGTACAACTAATATAACTGGTTTATTTGCAGTACAACTGTAAAAATATCATTATTTCAAAGTTATAAACTTCATTATCAATAATACAATTATATGATAATAACTTTATACTATAGTAAATAACTTTTATTATAAAGTTCTTCTATTTTAGAGTAAAAAATTGATAAATACATTGAAGATAGTTTAAACTCTAAACTCTTTATACTTTCATAGTTAGTTTCTAAACTATGATACTACTATTATGTAAATCATATAAAAAATCAAATTTTTATAGTATTGATAGATAAAAATATAGTTTATGTAATATATTTACATATTTCTATTTGAACAACCATAAAATTTTAGTTTTAACTGAAATTTAACTTATTATAAGTTTTAAACATCAAAGTTCAACTAGTTCAACTAGAGAAAAAATACATCATTATTTCAAAGTTATAAACTCGATTATAATCCAAATATGTGATAATAACTTCATATTATTGTAAATAATGTTTATCTTAATCTTATAAATTCATTTTTTTGTAATTGGTTACTAAACTCTAAACCCTAAACCCTAAATCTCTTAAACTTCTATAGTTAGTTTCTAAACTATGACACTCTTATTAAGTAAATTGTATAAAAAATTAAATTTTTATAGTATTGATAGATAAAAACATAGTTAATGTAATTTAATTACATATTTCTGTTTAAACAACCATAAAATTTTAGTTTTAACTAAAGTTTAACTAATTATAAGTTTTAAACATCAAAGTTCAACTAGTTCAACTAAGTGCAAAGTTGGTTGCGCACATGTTTAATTTTTATTATTTTTAATATTTTTCGGCGCACGTGTTCAATTTTTATTACTTTTAAAATATTTGCGGCGCACATGTTTAGCTTTTATTATTTTTAAATAATTTATGGCACATGTTTAAGTTGTTCTAGTTGGACGAGTTGTTCTAGTTGGACGAGTTGTTCTAGTTGAACGAATAATCACAAACCCATAAATTTGCTAAAATTTACGAGTTGTCCTAGTTGTTCCAGATGAACCAAAAATCACAAATCCAGAATTTGCCACGTTATAGCAGAATTTGAGTAGTATAATCCAAATACATAGAAATGTGTTACTTAATATCAAAAGAACAAAATACAAACTAGCCATAAAAGGATTCATCACTGAAATAATTGTCACGGTTTTTAAAGGATCACACCTTGTAGCAAGCTTAGGATAATATAGATACTGATCGGATTTGAATACCAACTTATGTGGTTTCTTTGGATGTTGATGCTGTAATCAGAATAATAAACAATTAGCAATTGAATTATTTCTACAAATTACAATAGTTGTACAAGATATTAAAGTTATACTAGCATTGCTAGTTATTCTATATATTCTAGTTATCCTACTCATTCTAGTTATACTAATTAGTCACAATTATACTGTTTGCAATGATAAATCAATGTTGTCTTCATCGTCTTCTTCTAGTATATATGGTTCTTGAGGACGATATGAAGGATTTTTTGTATGCACCATTGCCACTAATATCTGCATCATTGAAAAACAATAGAAACATGAACTATTAATTATAGTAATAATCATGAAAATCTCAAACATTAACTATTACAGTTAATTCAACAATCTCAAGTAACATACTCTAATCCTAACAATTTCTAACCAAAAATCAAAGATAATTATAATATCTGCTAAAATTGGTACAAATTTTTTGATGATTTTCGATGTTTCGATGTTTAACTTCTAAATATCAAGTGAAACAATTGGTACTTTATAATTCTAACAAAATCGAACTCAGAATCAAACAAAATTACAACAACTAAAACAAATTTCAAAAAAACCCTAATTTACCAAAATCTCAACTAGAATTTGACCCAGTTTGAAATGAAAAGGAAAGAAATGGAGAGAAGAAGAAGAAGAACGAAGATTCAAAAAAATAAACAACAAAAAAAATACATGAAAGTTACCTTTAATTTCAGAGGCTAAGTTGAAGTTGAAGTGGGAAGTCTAAGTTGAAGGGATTAGAAGAAAAAGGAGAAGAGTTCGTCAAGTGAAAAGATAGGAGAAGACATAGAAAAAATGAGGGCATAATTGTCTTTTTCTATTTTATGTAATTAAATTATTTTTGTTAAATTATTAATTTGGGAGAAGGTCATCTCCACTCTTTTTCAATTTTGCAAGGTTAACTGGGCATTTGATCCCGTAATATTACTATTTCTATAACTGCACCTGATATTATGTATTCTTTTCATGAAATTTGTGCCAACAAACTAAATAAAAAGAGCATGCTGATGGAAACGGTAATAGGGTACGTTTTTAAATGGGACTGAAATTGCGGTGAAGAGACTGTCGAAAACATCTGGACAAGGTGAAGCAGAATTGAAGAACGAGGTTGTAGTTGTTGCGAAGCTTCAGCACAAAAATTTGGTTAGGTTTCTCGAGTTTTGTTTAGAAGGAGAAGAAAGGATACTAGTCTATGAGTTCGTCCCTAACAAAAGCCTCGATAACTTCCTGTTTGGTTTGCTGCATTCAATGCTTTGTTCCAATGGTTTTTATTTAGCCATTCTGTAAACTTGGGGTTTCATATATATATAGAGATAGTGGTAATATATGAATGTGCACAGATCCTTCAAAACAAGGTGAGCTGGACTGGACTGACGTTACACAATTATTGGAGGAATTGCTAGAGGGATTCTATATCTTCATCAAGATTCACAGCTCACAATCATACACCGCGACCTTAAAGCGAGTAACATTCTCCTGGATGCAATATGAATCCGAAAATAACTGATTTTGCTATGGCAAGGATCTTTGAAATGGACCAATCAGCAGAGAACACAAGCAAGATAGTTGGGACCTTGTAACTTTTCGCTTTAACTGCATATACTTTGTAGTTTGATGGATAGCTTTGTTCCAGATTACTAAATTTTTCTTTTGTAGGTTTAAGTGGGTACATGGCTCCTGAGTATGCGATGAAAGGTGAGTACTCAATAAAATCTGATGTCTATAGCTTCGGAGTGTCTGTACTTGAGATAATAAGCGCCAAGAAGAATAGTAGCTTTTACAAGACAGATGGTGCACATGACTTGCTCTCTTATGTAAGTTTTGAGGCAATTGAGTTTCATGTTTACCTCTCTTACAAAAGAAAAAGTAATGAATGATTGATTATCATTCTAGGCTTGGAGACTTTGGAGGAACGGGACACTGTTAGACTTTGTGGATCCGGTTATTGTACATAACTGCGAAAGGAGTGAAGTGGTTTGATGCATCCACATTGGTCTTTTATGTGTTCAGGAAGATCCTGTAGACCGTCCTACATTATCACCCATCGTTTTGATGCTCAGTAACACTGTGACTTTACCCGTGCCTAGGGAACCAGGCTTTTCTTGCAGAGTAAATCCACAAAAGATTAATCTATAGAAAACAAGTATGTTCCTTAGTCAGTTTTCTGATCTGTTGATGATGCATCGATCACCAATTTACATCCTTCTTGAAAATGAAATGTTTACCTTTCTTTCAATAAACCAACTGTTGATATTAGAGATAGTGTAAAACCTGTTTTTTTTTTTTACTATTTTGTGTCTACTACTGTAACCAGAAGTAAATTATTAACAAGTTTCTTCTTGAACACATGCCAATGATGTGGTCATCTTGTGCCGATGTCATTAGATTAGCAAACAAACTGGTTTGTTATGTATAAGATCAGTTGATAATTCTGAAAACTAAGACCGAACTTTTATCAAAATATGATTTAGATGATTACATTGGCTCTGCATGTCACAATTACAGAGACTTTTTGATCTTAACTGCATACTTTTTGATTTAAACCAATGAATTACTGAGTGAAAATATTGCAAACCAGATCATCTAAAGCGTATATGATATATCCGAAATGACCCTGTTGATAGGACCATAGATCTCCAGATATAGTAAAAGATATATAATGAAGGTGCTTATAAATTTTTTATATATGCTCTTATTATTCAATTCTAAGTAGTTAAAAGACAACAGAAACAGAATCAACATGATTTAACACAAGTAACACTGGAAATGTCCTGGACTTGGATATTTAAGATGGCTATAATCTATGGATCTTCAGCGAGGTTCTAAATGAGTAGTCGAGGCATCATCGACTGAACAACTAAATGAATCGTCTGGATACTTGCCACTTTTCATGGAAAATTCTTTCTGGTTTGACTTTTTCCTTTTGCAAGTAAAAATCACCAGAGCAAGTAGTACCAAGAAGATGACAGCCGTGAAAAGAACGATTGCCACAACAATTCCTGCACATGCCAGATAGCAGGCGACAGAAGACACAAAGAAACATAAATCATCTAATGTTTGTATATATTCCAAACCTTCTTTAAATCATGAGACAACAGTAGACTAACTTACCTCTTTTGGATGTGCTTTTCCTGTGGTCTACCGAAGGTGGGAGAGATATTGGAGATTGAGGTTGAGGTGTCAAAGTAAGGTTAAAAGCCTGAGAGAAAGGATAAATTTCCCACCTGAAAACGCAGCTGGGACGATATACAATGCCACCTTGCTTCCCATGGCAACACTTTTTATAGTCTCTGACACTTTCACTTAAACAGATGTTGCAATCCCCCAAAGATATGAGTGGAGTGCACTGCATCAACGCGTATATGCTCTGGAAAGATGTCAAAGGTTCCACTTCAGCTGCGTGTACTTGCGTTCAGATGAGGATGAACTAGCTCTAGCTATCATACGACTTGTTAAGTCCTCCCACATTCTATCAAACTTTGTTAAATTATATCTATATCTAATTTCTCCAACATTGTAGAGGATATACTTTGGTTCCATCTCCAGTGATCCAAAAAATGAACGGTTGGAGTAACGTATCATACAAAGAATCCCATTTTCAGGCCAGACGAGGCCTTCTGTCTGATTGGGACATTTCTCTATCAACTCTTTGGAAGCTAGATCGATACAATTTGAACAAACCTTTGGTTCAGCACCTTGGATGCACATCCCCACAGCATACACCAGGTCGGCTCCTTGTCCAATCGAAGCATCATAGAAGCCGCCTCGAGCTGAGACATTAAAAGCCAGAGAAGAGAGGAGAAGGCCACGGTTATTGTCATACTGCTGATTGGGTTTAAAGACGCCAGTTTTCCCACATGGTGCAAACACAACAGGAAAGCCTACAAGGAAATACCAGAAGACGGGCAAAAGATTCTTCAGTTCCATTTTCATGAACATACAGATGACGTTTTTGGTTAGGACAGGAATCAAGTGTATATGTATATTTATGTCCATAAATTCCTCTGTTTATTAAATTTTATTGCAAGTTCTCTTAGACCCGTTTGTCGCTGTGTCTTAAGCAGTATAGCTATTGGGTTGACTCCTGTGTACTTGCTGATGAGTCAAGAGACGTAAATAAACTGGAACTAGTACAAATATTGTTGCAATTATCTGAATGAATTGTGTGGCACCCATAAGAACATGTTTTAAAATCTCATATGCAGATATGATGCACATTTGGAGCCAGAAAAAGAAGAAAGCGAAATGGAAATAAGATAGCCAAATAAATTCATATGAAGAAAGCGACAGGGTGGAAAATTCATCAATTTACTGAATAAAGCAGAGCAATGCTATGAAAGAGGACTTAAAGACAAAACTCAAAGACTCATTAGTTGCTTCATAATTCTTATCTCTTTGGTATATATATATATATATTGTGTATAATCGAAGTCCTCAATAGTATTGCCTCCAAATTATATATATGACAAATACAACAGTACGACTTTAAATAAAAATATTGGGAGGTAACAATTCAAATGGTCTTCACAAAAGGCAAAACCATCGCCTGAAACCAGCCAAATCTACAACACTCCAAGAGAGAGCTAGATCAATTATAATATATGTGTGAGCTTCACGATTCTTGAGGAGAAACAGAATTCTCCGAAATCAAGTATATAAATGTCTTACTACACTGATTTCAAATTCCATTTCCTCTTGTGGTTATTTCTCACGAGCTTCACAGTTTGTGCTCAAAAAATTACATATGTTGCTCATGACTATCGGAACGAGAGAACTTACACAAGAAACAGCACTTTCTCCTCCAACCTCAGAACCCTTTTGTCTTCTCTCTCTTCCCGCAACGCTTCCTACTCCACTGGATTTCATAACGCCACAGCGGGACAAGACCCCGACATGGTCTTCGGGCTTTTTCTCTGCCGTGGAGACTTATCGCCGGAAGTTTGCCGTAGCTGCGTTAACTTTTCAGCCAAGGACTCGTTAAGTCGATGTCCAAATCAGAGAGAAGGCGTGCTCTATTACGATGAGTGTATGCTCAGATACTCTGATCGTAATATTTTCTCTACTGTTGCACTAGATGGTGTCGGTCTGGGTGCTCTCTACTTTAAGAACGACCAGACTGTTCCATCTGACCAATTCCAACGATTCAGCGAGGTGTTGCTGCAAACCCTGAATCAAGCAGCCAACTATGCCGCGTCAAGTTCAAAAAAATTCGATGCGAGAAAAGCTAACTTCACAGCATCCCAGACTTTGTATGGACTGGTTCAGTGCACTCCTGATATAACAACAGAAGACTGTTTTACATGTCTACAAAAAGCCATCAATCAGTTATCCACTAATAAACTTGGAGGTAGAAGCCTTTTTCCAAGTTGTAATTCAAGATTCGAGGTTAACCCATTCTACAACGAAACTGCTGTTAGAGCCCCACTACCGCCGGTGTCAGCTCCTCGGCAACCTGGTCAGAACTCTGTCTTCGTACTCTGTTTTTTGTTTTTGTTTCTTCTGCCACTAATTTCTAAGATTACCAATTTGACATATGGAAAGTATAGTCCTTTCAATTGATTTTAGATTGGTTATACTTCTGTCTGCCACTATGTGATCTTTAAGCAAGTGATTATTGATATACAGGGAAAGGTCGGAAATCAGTCATACCAATCTTAGCCATTTTTGGGTCTACTATAGTGGCTGTTCTGCTCTTAATAGCTTGTTATCGTTTCTTTACAAAGAAGGCTTATAATACGGCACCTGCATTTGATGGTAAAGATTAATATGAAGATTAGTCTCTATTGGTTCTGATTAATAATCTCAATGCTATGCATATTTTCTCTTACTAAGACTTTTATTTGTGCAAAATGAGATGAAGGAGCAACTGCAGACTCACTACAAATAGATTACAGAACAATTCAAGCTGCAACGAATGGTTTCTCACAGAGTAATAAGATTGGTAGAGGTGGATTTGGCGAAGTTTACAAGGTATTCTTACTATTACTTCCTTAACTTCTCCTGATGTGTATTCTTTCAAGAATATTTGTGCCAGCACAGTTAAATCACAAAGATGCTGCTGCTGAAATTGGTAGGGTACATTTTCAAATGGAACTGTAGTTGTCGAAAACATCAGGACAAGGTGAAGCAGAGTTCAAGAACGAGGTTGTAGTTGTTGCAAAGCTTCAGCACAAAAATCTTGTTAGACTTCTCGGGTTTTGTTTAGAAGGAGAAGAAAGAATACTAGTCTACGAGTTCGTACCCAATAAAAGCCTAGATAACTTCCTGTTTGGTTGGTTGCATTCAATGCTCTGTTTTAATGGTTTTTTAGCCATTCTTGCATATATTAATTAGGAATAATGGTAATTTATGAATGTGCACAGATCCTTCAAAGCAAGGTGAGCTGGACTGGACTCAACGTTACAACATTATTGGAGGAATTGCTAGAGGGATTTTATATCTTCATCAAGATTCACAGCTCACAATCATACACCGTGACCTCAAAGCAAGTAACATTCTCCTGGATGCAGATATGAATCCGAAAATAACTGATTTTGGAATGGCAAGGATCTTTGGAATGGACCAATCGGCTGAGAACACAAATAGGATAGTTGGGACTTAGTAAGTTTACCTCAAAAACTTCACATAGTTGGAAGTTTGATGGAAAGTTCTATTCCAAAATATTAAAGTGTTTTGTTGTGTTCTAGTGGGTATATGGCTCCTGAGTATGCGATGCAAGGTCAGTACTCGATAAAATCTGATGTCTATACCTTCGGAGTGTCGGTGCTTGAGATAATAAGCGGCAAGAAGAATAGTAGTTTCTACCAAACAGATGGTGCACATGACTTGCTCTCTTATGTAAGTTTTGAGGCTATAATGTTTACTATTTACCTTTCTTACAAAAGAAAGAGTAATGTATAATTGATTATTATTTTAGGCTTGGAGGCTTTGGAGGAACGGGACACTGTTAGACTTCGTAGATCCGGTTATTGTACATAACTGCGAAAGGAGTGAAGTTGTTCGATGCATCCATATCGGTCTTTTATGTGTTCAGGAGGATCCTGTAGACCGCCCTACATTATCAGCCATCGTTCTCATGCTCACTAGTAACACTGTGACTTTACCCGTGCCTAGGGAACCAGGTCTTTTCTTTCAGAGTAGACCCACTAAAGACCCGCTTGATTCAGATCAATCTATAAAAAGCAAGTATGTTCCGTGGTCTGTTTCTTGCTCTGTTGATGACGCATCAATCACCAGTGTACATCCTCGTTGAAAATGAAATGTTTACCTTCTTGCAACAATTACAGATTAGTTTCAAATTTACTTCTTGCAACAATTACAGATTAGTTTGAAACTTGTTTCGTCCTACCTACTGTTTGTATGCTATTGTAACCAGAAGTACATATAATATGTAAACTATACAAGTTTTTTCTTGAACACATTATAGGGAGATGAAAATGCATAATCCAATGGATCACTCCAGTAACAGGGACTGATTCCTCCAAACCATCTAATATGTCAATCAAGAATTTAAACTGTCTGGAGAAAAAAAGTTAAATATCGTTTGATCATTTTTGTGTTTAAAAGTTTCAGATTGGATGATGTGATCATCTTGTGCTGATATCATTAGATTAGAAACCAACCGGATTTGTTATGTATAACATCAATTGATATATCTGAAAACTCAGCCTGGATGTAATCATAATATGATTTGGATATAGTTATATTGACTCTGCATGTCACGAATATATATCACTGGCGTTTCTATTCTTAACTTCATAAGTTTTTTATTCTAATGAATGTACTACTATACGTAAGATATTACAAACCAGATCATTTAATATGAATATGACACAATGGACCTGTTGCTAGGATAACATAGTAAAAGAAAATATAGTGAAGGTACTTTAGTATTTGTTATTTATTTATGTTCTCTTGGAATTCTATGTTAAGTAGCTAGGCAGACGATAGATGCAGAATCAACATTGTTTTACAGAGGTAACATTTGCCTTGGACTTGTTTAGAGATATATGTAGGTTCTTTAACGAGGTTCTAAACGAGTGATCGAAGCATCATCAACTGACCACGTGAAAGAGCTGTCTGGATTTTTCCCACTTTTGAAGAAAAATCCGGGTTCTCCAGGGACTGGTAAAGTGATTGTGTTACTGGTGAGCATCAAGATGACTGTATTCATTTCCGGGCGACCTGCATGATCTTTCTGAACACATAACAGTGCAATATGGATGCATCTAATAACTTTGTTACGCTGATAGCTCCCCTCAATGGCTGGATCGACGATTTCTAATGGTGACCCATTTCTCCAATGTTCCCATGCCTAAAGTTAAAGTCAGTCAATGAATAAGCACTAACAAATCTGATCATAGTTTGGGTAACTTCACAGTTCTAAAATGTGGTTTTGCTTGAAACTCACATATGCGACCAAGCTGCTGACACTACCATCTGGCTGGAAAAAGCTGCTATTCCTCTTTCCGCTTATAATTTCGAGAACTATGACTCCAAAGCTGTAGACATCTGATTTCATCGAGAAATGGCCATGCATTGCATACTCAGGAGCCATGTAACCACTAGGACAATAAAAAAAACAGAGAGATAAGCTAAGATTACAGACAATAAAAAAAGATTGCAATAGAAGGGGCTGATAAAGGGAAACCGTGTTTACTAGGTTCCAACAATCCTGCTCGTATCACATTGAGTTTGGTCCAGGCACATAATCCTTGCCATTCCAAAATCTGCAATCTTTGGGTTCATATCAGCACCTAATAGAATGTTACTTGCTTTAAGATCACGGTGTATGATTGTGAGTCGTGAGTCTTGATGGAGATAAAGGACTCCTCGAGCAATCCCCTCAATGATCTTGTATCGTGTTTCCCAGTCCATTTTTATATGTTGTGAAGGGTCTGCATACAGCCATACACCACACAAATTCAAACTTAGCTATAACTTGTACAAGCTAAAACTTTCAAATCATGTAATTAACTTGGACTGACCAAATAGGAAGTGATCAAGGCTTTTGTTCGGCACAAACTCATAAACAAGTATCTTTTCTTCTCCTTCTACACAAAATCCAAGAAGCCTAACTAGATTTCTATGCTGAAGCTTTGCCACCAGGACAGCTTCATTCTTAAACTCTGTTGCACCTTGTCCTGAGGCTTTCGATAGCCTCTTAACGGCAACTTCTGTCTCATTAAGAACACCCTACATGTAATGAATATCAAAACATCATCACTATATATGGATCCCTTCTGCAAACTTCAGACAGAAATCACAAATCAGGTGGTCAAATCAACGATACCTTGAAAACTTCTCCAAATCCACCTTGACCGATTACATTTTTCTTTGAAAATTGATCTGTTGCGGCTTCAACAGTCTTAAAATCAAATTGCAGTGAGTTTGTATCTGTGATGCCAATACTTGATCCTACAAAAGGGACGTTCAGAGTAATGCAGGTAATTATTACAAAATAAGGATGTCCACAGTGCAGTAGTATCACTTTTGTTTTCTGTCTTATATCCAAAACAATGTGCGTCTATTAATATTCGAAAAGACAGTCATTGAATACTGCGACTTAGATCATTTCTTTCTAAATCCCCTCAAAAATTGATTTTCAGTAAGTTGCAATAGGTGGGAAACATATCCAATTCATCTCAAACCACAGTCAAACCCGAATAGAATAAAGGAATGGAATTGCAAAAACACAAAGCCTCACCTTGGCGAGCAAAAGCTTTGTCTGACTTTCTCCTTTTCCAAATAAAGAATGCTAGAGCAAGTAGTAGCAAGAATATAATGACAGCGGGAACAACAATCGCCACTATGATTCCTGCGGAGATTGAATTGCTACCTGCAAAAGGTCATATAGCGAGCAATGTTTGATCACAGAAACATAAAAATGTTTCAAACCTTTTCCAAAATTTAAATAATGGCACAAGAGTAAACAACTTACCTCTCTTGGTTGTGTTTGCCCTGTTTCCTTTTGAAGGTGGGATAGATGTTGGGGGTTTAGGCGGAGGTGCCAAAGTAAGATTAAAAGCCTGAGAGAAGCGATAAATTTCCCACCTGAAAACGCAGCTGGGACGATATACAATGCCACCTTGCTTCCCGTGGCAACACTTTTTATAGTCGCTGACACTTTGAGTTAAGCAGATGTTGCAGTCCCTCAAAGATATGATCGGAATGCATTGCATTAATGCATATATGTTCTGGAAAGATGTCAAAGCTACTACTTCAGCTGCGTAGTACTTGCGTACAGATGACTGTGAAGTAGCCGTAGCTATCATACGACTTGTTGTGTTCTCCCACAATCCATCAAACATTGTTATATTGGATCTGATATTTTCACTATTGGTGATGATATACTTCGGTTGCATCTCAAGTGATCCAAAAAACGAACGGCTGGAGTAACGTATCATACAAAGAATCCCATTTTCAGGCCAGACGAGGCCTTCTGTCTGATTGGGACAATTTTCTATCAACTCTTTTGAAGCTAGATCGATACAGTTTGAACAAACCTTTGGTTCAGCACCTTGGATGCACATCCCCACAGCATACACCTGATCGGATCCTTGTCCAATCGAAGCATTGTAGAAGCCCTCTCGAGCTGAGACATTGGAAGCGAGAGAAGAGAAGAGCAGGGCACGGTTTTTGCCATACTGCTGATTGGGTTTAAAGAAACCAGTTTTCCCACATGGTGCAAACACAACAGGAAAGCCTATAAGGAAAAATCAGTTTCATTTTGAAGATTATACAGATTTTGTTTGGGTTATAATAGCAAGTAAGTGTGTGAGTAGATATATGTATATATTGTACGTACATCAACATTTCTGTGTCAATTGACTTTCATTGCAAGTTGTTCTTGACCCATTGGTCCCTGTGTCTTAATTAGTGTCTCTATCGAGTTGACTCATGTGCGATTTAAGTTGAGTCAAGCGTCATAAACAAGCTAGAATTGTACAAAAACTTTTGCAATTATCTGAACAAATCATGTGGCATCCGAAATAACACGTTGTAAAACCTCACATATGCAAAATTATACCCAAAAAAAATGAATGGCCGTGAGAAAAGCCAAAATTACTGAGAGAAAGTGACATAAATAAAGCGAAAAGAAAATGGAAAGTTAGCTAATTGATTCGTAAAAAGCAACAACACTGCCTAGGAAGAAGACGAAGACGAAGACTAAGTAAAGACAAAAGCGAAGACTCATTAGCTGCTTCACAATTCTTATCTCTTTAGAATTATTTTATAACCAAAGTATCCTTTGAAGGAAAGGAGTAGTAAACAATAAACATGATTTCAATAATACCGATTGTATGTATTAGAGAGGAAATATGAACATGATTTCCATAAACATGATTTCCTTATCGTTAGACTTTACATATTTGTATATCTCTTTGTATATCTTTTGGGTTTTAGGTTAAACACACTAAGTATAAATACCGTGACTATCTATTAAATATACAACTTTTCTCAAATCCTTTCATGGTATCAGAGCGACCAAAAGTTTATACCTAATTCTTTGGCCGTCGTTTGTTGAAATTTTCTCTTTCTCGAAGACTTGTCTTCTTCTACGTTTTCTTGCTTTATTTTGTATCTCAAAAACAGAGTACTTCTCCTATTTTTATCATGGCTAATCCTTCTCCTTCTACCGAAACACAAGTTTCACCTTACACTCTTTACCCCTCCGATAATCCTAGTTCTTTGATCACTCTGGTTCTTCTCCGAGAGGATAAATACTCTGAATGGGCAACGGAGCTCTCTAATTCTCTTCAAGCCAAACAGAAAATTGGCTTTATTGACGATTCAATACAGAAACCTATTGCAGATCATGACCTTACCTGATGGACCACAACCAATTCTATGATCGTTGGCTGGATCCGAACCTCGATTTATCTAAAGATTCGATCAACTGTGACTCATGTTAGTGATGCCTACAAACTCTGGGAAGCGATTAAGGTGCGTTTTTCTATGAAAAGTGGTGTTGACGTCACCTTCTTCAAGATAACATGACCAATTGAAAACAAAATGGACAATCTGTCCTTGAATACTATGGCCGACCCTCCAAGCTCTGGGAAGAGATTCAGAATCTTCAGACTTCTTCTCCGTGTAATTGTGCTACTGCTGCTATAGAAAAAAAAAAGGCAGATGCTCGTGTACACAAGTTCTTGTTTGGGCTTGATGACTCACGTTTTGGCTCTCTTCGCTCTCAGATAATCAATGAAGAATTGTTTCCAGACCTGAACTTTGTTTACTCTCGCATTGTTCGTGAAGAACAACACAAACTGTCTCTTCACTCCAATGAAAGTGCTCCTGATGTTATCGGCTTCTCTGTGCAAAGTCAGCCATCAAATCCCAATCTGATTGCTGATGCCGTTAACACTAATCAGGCTCGTAACTCTTCCAGATTTTGTATGCATTGCAACCGATAAAATCCTGATGTATCTAAATGCTTTCTCTTTCACGGATATCTTGATTGGTTTCTGGAACAATAGTCTCAGTCCTCTTCTCGTGAGTCTGGTTCGCAACGTGGTAGAGGTGGTCGCAGCAACTCTGGTTCACGTGGACGAGGTCGTGCTAACACTTCTCGTGCCCTGACCAACACTCCATCGCCTTTCTCATCTCTGCCAAAAATGACCAAGTCGTTGCCCTTCTCACTCTGCTTCAGAATCAACAACCACAACAACCTCCAGATCGTGTGTCTAGTAAAGCAAAATTAACTGAACTTATTCTTGATATAGGAGCTTTTCACCACATAATAGGTGACAAAACTCTATTAAGAGATCTTTGCTCTGTTTATGGCTCCGATGTTGCGTTTCCTGATGGCCGTTTATCACGCACAACACATGTCGAAACCATTGATTTGAATGGCAAAAGCTTGCGTGATATACTTTATATTCCAAGTTTTAATACTACTTTGGTTGCAGTTAACAAGCTGGTAAAACAAACTGGATGTGTCGCTATATTTACTAATACTCTTTGTGTCTTACATGACCATTTTACAAAAACCATGATTGGAGCCTGTGAAGAGAGAGAGCGGGTGTACTACTTCACAGGGATGACTATGGCTCGTGCCAATGTTGTCGTAGATGTGAAATTTTCTCCTACTACCTTGTGGCATCGTTGTCTTGGGCATCAATCTACTATACTTTTAGCATCTTTACCATTCTTTAATAATGTGGTTGTAGATTCTGAACACGCCAAACGTTGTGACATTTGTTATCGGGCAAAACAAACCCGTGATGTTTTTCATGAAAGTTCTTATAAAGATACTGTTCATTTTGCTTTGATTCATTGCGATGTATGGGGCCCATACCGTACTGCTGCTTCGTGTGGAGCTGTTTATTACTTAACGATAGTTGATGATTTCTCCAGAGCAGTTTGGGTTTTCTTGATGAAAGCAAAATCAGAAGTTTCAGGCTTACTCCAAAATTTTTGTGCGATGGCGGAACGCCAGTTTGAACATCACCGAATCTCACCTTCTTGGTGATGGTTTCATTGAGTTTGGTAAAATATCTCCTATCTCCGGTCATGTGATTGTTAGCTCCATTATCAAGATACCAAGTGTTTCCCTCTTTATTGTTTGTCTCGAATTTACTTGGTATGCAATTATCTTCATTAAAGAACACAATCTCGTGAAGCAATACGTCGTCTCCTTCTTGTGTTTCTTGTTCATTTTCATCCTCTTGTGCTTCTTGAAGCTTAAGCAACCGATCTGGACACTTAGATGCAAAATGTCTGTACTTGTCACAATGATAACAAATTACTTTAGAGATATCGAAACCTCCATTGCCTCTTCCACGGCCTCTTCCTCTAGAATTTGATCGACCTCCTCTTCCTCTTCCTCTTGATCCTTTATTAAGGTTTCTCGTTTGATTTTGTGATTCCAAATACATCAATTGTTTTTGATCTTCTTGAGCTTCTTCTTCTTCTTTGAGAATTCTTTCTTCATAGGCTTTTAGTTGACCTACGACATCCTCAAAGCTTGCTGTCTTAAGATCCAAGAATTGCTCAAGAGATGCAATCATAAGGATGTTTTTCTTTCTAGGAAGACACTTGAGAAACTTCTTCACCAACTTGGTTTCTTCGATTTTCACTCCGAGGAAAGAATATTTAGATGAAATTGCCGATAACTTGGCCACAAATTCATCTATAGATTCGGTTTTTCTCATCTTGAGACGATCAAATTCGGACATCAAGGTTTGTAACACGCTTAGCTCCTAGATTTTGAGTTTTGATGGCATACCATACCTTCTTTGCCGTGTCTAATTCACCAACTTGAAGAATAAGATCCTCCATTATAGATTGGAAAAAGAGTGCAATCGCCATGTTATTCTTCTTCTTGTCATCAACTTCTTCCTCAATCACCTCCTATACTTCGTGTACCTTGAGACATACTTTCATTCTCATGGTCCAAACGATGTAGTTGGTTGAGTTTAACATCGGACACACTATGTAAGAAGAGCCTCCTCCGCTTTTAGTTTTCTCCACCGGTACAATGGCTTTATCGTCCACCATTGTTCTCGGTTTGTGTTTTCTCTCGTGATTAAGAACCTTTTAGTCGATCTCTCTTACTTTCTAAAGCTCTGATACCAATTGTAGAATTTAAGAAAGTGAAACAAAGATTATAAAAAATAACTCTTCTTATTCTCACAAGTTATGCCACAACTTTGACATCTTCTTATATAGATTAGATAAGTTCTTATTACATTTAGAAAAACTATATTTTAGATAATTCCTAAAATATCTCAAGCTTATCTAATCTAACCACCTAACTTGCTCAGCAAGTAATTGATATTAAGCTTAAACTAACAGCCAAAAGTGCAAAAAAAGAAGATAATTTTTTTTTCTGTGACTCTTCTATTTATAACCTTCTCATAGTTCACCCTAAATTCTTTCCGATTCATATCCCTTCTTGGATTGAAAAAAAGGGTCAGAAGCTTCGAGATTCTCTTCCGCAATCTTTGGATTATTTCAAAAATCTTGGAATTTTCTTCATTATCAAGAATTATGTTGTTTGACCGAGCTCTGATCCTTAGGCCAAACCAAGTTGATTATGATCCTTGGTGGGTCGTAGGCTGAGCCTAGCCGAGCTATGACCTTTGGTGGATGATATACACTAATCAATTACAAAAAGTGCAACATTGTCAGTGCTCATCAAATTTACCGAAAATTTAGAACTAACACACTAAGATGCAAGAATCCAATCTAATCTAGAGCAATAGGAAATTTGGATTAAAATCTAAATTCTAAACTAAACGAAAATAAGCATCAAACTACAAACTTAACCAAAGCAATGACATAAACAATGGCAAGATAAAAGACTGACAAACTTAGAACCAAAGAAAGACAACTAAGCACTAAAATGATAAGGATAAAACTATCAATTTAAAACAGATTGAGTCAAAGGTTAGGTAATTGATCTAAGGGAATGAAAATCAATCAATGATGGGAAAGAAATAATGCAACAATCTTAGGACATGGATCACTAAGCTAGATTAACCCACTCTCATGACTGAAGTGTATATCATTCTCGCAAAGTGCGTTGATTCTTGCAAAGAACAGGGCCTAAGTCGAGGAAATGGCTAATAGTGCATCGGTTCAGTGCATTCCTGATCTGGTACTCGAGAAAAAATTTCTTTAAGCTTTCTGTTACCATCAATGAATTGTATATAAGTAGTGTTGGCTAAATTGTGTTGCTGCCGTTGGCAACTGAAACTGTGTGGTAAAGTCAAGGTAAATTAGCCACTGTGTTTTCCATAGCCAATATGTGGCTAATTAATTACAAAGCTTACGTAGCCAACCCATGACCAGATGTATTAAACATTAATTTACTTACGAAAAAACTTGTGTACTAATCAGTACTGTAGAGCTAAAAATTATCCAGCTACTAGGTTTACGATTTAACCACGTAAACTCGGTAACTAGAACGCAGATTTTTTGCAGTGATATATATAGACGACTTTTGGTCTTTCACTGATTTGTCTCGGTTTTAGTGGATCGTTCACAACCGACCCATCCATTTCCATAGCGTAATAAATCTCTTTATTGGGTTGACTCCAGATGCATTAACCGTAAGAAAAACACGTCACAGAATATCCTAGGCAAAAATGATTCACATTTGAAAGAAAAAAAAAGGTCCGCAAGGGAAACGGCCAAAATCTAAAGAAAACAGAGGAACATGGTAACGTAATAGTTTTGGGCCAACTAGTGAGCCAGTTGTTTTTTTCTTTTTGACTGTTCAATTTCTAATGGTCGGCCAGAAAAAAAATTATATCTTTCTTCAAAGATTCCAGGCCTAGCAGAATTATAAGTATTAATCTATCTAAAATTCATAATCAATATGTTAATGGTTTAATATTCTTTTGTCCCCTAGACCCAATAAGTAGGTTTTCTCGTTTAAGTGTTGATTGTAAACGGTTGGTTTTCTTATTTTAGAAATAAAAAAAGGTTGATTTCTTTGTTTTAGAAATATGGGAAGAATAATTTATAATTAAACAAAGCATTCTACCGACGTCAAAATTGGAATTATTGCACAAATTATTTTGTGAATAGACAAAATAAAAAGTTGATGTTACTTGTCAAGTAGAAGTCTTTAATTTGTTTTTGGATCTAACGCGTTGACGTGGACTTCGATGGAACTGTTATATTGCAGACTGCAGAGCACTCGTGACTCGTGGGTGGCTTCATTTTATTATGACCAGCAAGAATAATCTTTATATGAAAAAGGAAAAAGAAAAACACAAAGGGTTTAATGGCGAAGTGTTGGCCAATGTCTGCTTATTGTTTCCTATTCCTTCTCACCTTCCTTACAAACCTAAGACCTTCTATACAGCAAACTAAATCTGAATACGCCGGTTATGTTTGTCCTCCGGGGAGACCTACTCACCTCAAAAACAGCACATACTCTAACAATCTCCAAGCTCTTTTGTACTCTCTTTCTTTAGTAGACAATGATTTCTCCACTGGATTCCAAAACCTTACAGTGGGAGAAAACCCCGACACGGTTTACGGTCTTTACCTCTGCCGCGGAGACTTGTCCCCGCAAGACTGCTTTGTGTGCGTCAGCCACGCCTGCAATGATATTCGCAAAGAATGTCATGGGAAAGAGGCTTGGATCAATTATGACCATTGCATGCTTCGATACGCCAACCGGAATATTCTCTTGGATCCAGTAACTACAACTGAAAATGTCATGCAAAACCACAACCTTGTTATGGCAAACCAATCAGATCAGTTCAATAAGGTACTCATTTCTTTGGTAAATGAAATTGTAGATAAGGTTGTTACTAGTCCAAGAATGTTTGCATATAAGAAGAAAAACTACTCATCGTCCCAAACGATTTACGCACTGGGTCAATGCACGCCTTATCTCACAAGAGAAAACTGCTCAATCTGTCTGCAACAAGGCATCAAGAATTGGAGTAATAATACTCGTAAAAAAATCGGAGAAAGACTTATGTGGCCGAGTTGTAACTTGAGATACGAGCCTAACCTTTTCTACAATGAATCCATCGGTCAACCTCCTACTTCTACTCTTCCTCCGAAGCATGGTAAGAGCTCTCCTTTCTCTCTCTATAAAATTTTTCTTTGGTTGGGATATTCAAGATTTTGGAAATTCTATGCCATGTCTGATTCAATACTTAATGCAGGAAAAGGAATAAAATCCATAGTGATAATCATAGCAATTGTTGTGGCGCTGGCTCTATCTACTCTGCTTTTTATAGCTTGTTATTGTTTCCGGGCAAAGAGAAGGAAGGAAACTTATGAAACAGCAGGAGTTGATGAAGGTAATTAACGAGGTTTTTGAATACACTAGTTTTTCATGTTGCTACTTAAAGAATTCCCATGCTGAATTCCTAAACATTTGAAATTGCAGATTTAGATGATATTAAAACAGCAGGCTCACTACAGTTTGATTTTAAAGCTGTTGAAGCTGCAACGGATAAATTTTCTGAAAGTAATAAACTCGGACAAGGTGGATTTGGAATAGTTTATAAGGTACCTTTACAAATAATTGAGTGGCCTAACTAGTTCCATAACAGATCCAAACAAATGTAGTAATTGAATTTTGGACTGCTAATCTTTATAGGGAACATTTCCTAATGGATTACAAGTTGCAGTGAAGAGACTATCGAAAACATCAGGACAAGGTGAAAGAGAGTTCAAGAATGAGGTTATTGTTGTGGCAAAGCTTCAACATAAAAATCTGGTCAGGCTTCTTGGATTTTATTTTGACAGAGAAGAGAAACTACTTGTTTATGAGTTTGTGCCTAACAAAAGCCTTGATTATTTTCTCTTTGGTCAGTTACTACAATATTTTAGCTCAAATTTTTTGATTATTTGATCCTGTTCTTGAGACAAGTGTTCTTGAACATTAATTCTGAATGCGGATGGTGCAGACTCTGCATTGAAAAACCGGCTTGAGTGGACAATGCGGTACAAGATCATTGGAGGAATTGCAAGAGGGATTCTGTATCTTCATCAAGATTCACGACTCACAATCATACATCGTGATCTCAAAGCGAGTAACATTCTTTTGGATGATGTTATGAACCCAAAAGTAGCAGATTTTGGAATGGCAAGAATTTTTAGAATGGACCAAACGGAAGCCAATACAAGAAGAGTAGTTGGAACCTAGTAAGTTTTGCCCTTATCTAATTCATTTTTTCTGTAATATGTAATATGCTTCTATAAATTTAACACTTCATATTATGGCAGTGGCTATATGTCTCCGGAGTATGCAATGTATGGCCAATTCTCCATGAAATCAGATGTCTACAGTTTCGGGGTCTTAGTTCTTGAAATTATAAGCGGCAAGAAGAACATCGGTCTCTATCAAATGAATAGTAGTGAGGGCAATTTGGTTACATATGTGAGTTTTCCCTTAAACCTTGGTCACCGTTATGAATATACACGCTTATTGGAAGTTGCAAAATCCTATGCTTTATATAAAAATGACCAAAGTTTTAATTCTTATAATGTTCAATAGACTTGGAGACTATGGAATAATGGGTCGCCAATAGAGCTTGTGGATTCATTCTTTCAAGATAACTATCACATAAAAGAAATTACTAGATGCATCCATATTGCTTTACTATGTGTTCAAGAAAAAGCTGAAGATCGTCCAACCATGTCAGAGATTGTTCAGATGCTCACTACTAGCTCAATCGATCTCGCAGATCCTAAATCACCTGGATGTTTCTTCCAGACTGTACATGAAAAACCTGGTCCATCAACGGATTCGTCTGCTCTATGTTCTGTCGATGATGCGTCTATTACTCGAGTAACTCCTCGTTGAAGACAAAACGTTTCACAAAGATTAATAATCGAATATGAAGCAAGATTTGTTGTTTCCGTTATTTTTTTTTTCTTTTTTAGGCGTCTGGCAACTAAGTGTAAGATACTCTTATGTATGGTAAAGTACAAAATTAGGATGTCAACGACAGTGTCTATATACATTTAGTCAAATGTTTTAGTTGATTTTGAACAAACTTTAGAATAAATTCACTGGAGAGTGTTGATTGGTTCTGATTTCTGAGGCAATGAAGGTTATAACTAAATCAACTAGGATTAAGATCGGGAGAGGAAGCGGCTAAGAGTGAGTCGGATCAGTGCATTCCTGATCTGTTACTCAAGTAAAAATTGCTTAAGCTGTATATTAGGATCCATCAAAAATTGTATTTAAAATAGTGTTGGCTAAATTGTAATTGCTTCTGTTGGCAACTGAAACGATGTGCTAAATTTACTTACGATAATACTTATTCCATCTAAAGCTAGAAATAATTCAGCTACTAGGTTAGGATTTAACCACGAAAACTCGTGAATATAACGCAGATTTTTTTGCAGTGAACGGCTTTTGGTCCTACACTAATTTGTCTCGTTTTTGGTGGATCGTTTACAACCGATCCCATCCATTTCCATAGCGTAATCTTTCTCTATTGGATTGACTCCTGTGCAGTTGTTGTGTAGCCAACCGTAAGATTGTTGTAATTATATATGGTCACGAGTTAATCTATCTAAAATTCATAATCGATATGTCAATGGTTTGATTTTTTTTTGTCCCCTGGACCCAGTAAGTAGGTTTTCTCTATTGATTGTTACCAGTTGATATTTCCTTAATTTAGAAATATAAAAGGTTGATTTCTTTAACTTAGAAAAGTGGAAAGAATATCGAGTTCTTCTGATTATTAAATATCCTAGCTAGTGGCGCAGAGATCTTGAGTTCGATTTCATTTTTATTACATGCAATAGTTAATAGGGATAAGTCTGGATCACATATGGTCTTACTGGTCAAAAAAAACATGAGAAGATTGTTTTATCCCTAATTATTCTGCCGACGTCAAAAAAAGGAATTATTCCACAAAATAGAAACTCGTTATTTTGTGTAAAGACAAATATAAAAAGTTGATGTTACTCGTTAAGTAGAAGTCTTTTGTTTTTGGATTTAACGCGTTGACATGGACTTGCATAAAACTGTATCCCTCATCTCTATAGTGACTCGTGAGTGGCTTCATTTTTATTATGGCCAGTTAGAATAATCTATATACAAAAAAAATGCACAAAGCGTTTAGTGGCTAGGTGTTGAAAAATGCCTGCTTATTGTTTTCTCTTCCTTCTCACATTCCTTACAAACTTAGGACCTTCTATACTGCAATATAGGCCTGGATACGCCGGGTATGTTTGTCCTCCAGGGCGATCTACTTACCTCAAAAGCAGCACATACTCTTACAATCTCCAAACTCTTTTGTCCTCTCTTTCTTCCACAGATAACATTTTCTTCTCCACTGGATTCCAAAACCTTACAAAGGGGGAAAACCCGGACATGGTGTACAGACTTTTCCTCTGCCGCGGAGACTTGTCGCAGCAAGATTGCAGTAACTGCGTCAACTTCGCCCGCACGGACATTCTCAATCAATGTCCTTATGGGAAAGAGGATTGGATTAATTATGAAAAATGCATGCTTCGATACGCTGACCGTAATATTCTCTTGGATCCAGTAACTACAACTGAAAACGTCATGCAAAACCAAAACCCTGTTATGGCAAACCAATCAGATCAGTTCAATAGGGTACTCATTTCTTTGGTGAATGAAATTGTAGAGGAGGTTGTTGTTAGTCCAAGAAAGTTTGCATATAAGAAGAAGAACTACACATCATCCCAAACGGTTTACGCACTGGGTCAATGCATGCCTTATCTGACGAAAGAAAACTGCTCAATCTGACTTAAAACTCAAAATTTATGGAGTGCTCAACCAAAGGCTAAAGACTCTTGGATGTGAAAGCATCTACTTGCTTTAAGGTCATTGATTCAACAACATATTCATTGCCAAGTCGGTAATGGAAAAGAAGCTAGTTTATGGCATGATAAGTGGTGCTCTATAAATCCATTAATTGACTTTATGGGCCGTCGAGGACCTTCTGATTTAGGGATCCCTCTCTCAGCAAAGGTCTCCGAGGCTGTTTCCTCACAGGATTGGTCTTTGAGACCTTCTAGATCTGATGCTTCAACATATGTTCAGACTATTCTGACAGCTATTCCACCTCCTTCGCCTGATGCAATGGAGGACATATATTCTCTGCAAATTGATGGCAAAATGTACTTTAAATTCTAACCAAGCTGCTTTGGAGCATCAAACGTCACAGAGAGAATCCTAAGCCTTGGTTCTCAACGATTTGGTTTAAAGATTGTACCCCGAGACTTGCTTTTTTATGTAGATTGCAAATCTTGATCGTCTACCAACGAGGAGTAGACTGTCATCTTGGGAAATGAATGTCTCGCCGTTGTGCTGTCTTTGTGCGAGTTTCAATGAAACGCGAGACCACCTCCTCCTGCAGATGTCCGTTTATCAATACATTATGGCAACAAGTTCAGCATCAACTGGGTTTAATCCCACTCGTTTTTCACTCTTGGGTGCTCTGATCCAATGGTCATCTTATTCGGCTTCATCAGCACCTACTCTTCTCAAGAAAATTGTTTGTCAGATTCTTATTGATCTCATATGGCGAGAAAGAAACCAGCGATTGCACAATCAGACTTCTCTACCTTCTGATATCATTTTCCGAAGGCTTGATCGAGCAGTGAGAAACACAATTCTCACCAACCGATGACCGAAGAAGTTTCCCCTTCTAATGGAACATTGGCTACGTAATGCGTAATGAAGCCTATACTTTTGGTATATCACTCTGTTTTTTATTTTATTTTAGCAGAGTTGTATAAAGAATAGCTTGTAAAGGTAGCTTTTCATTTTAATGATATTCACATCTTTATCAAAAAAAAAGAATTTGAGTGATAATACTCGTAAAAAAATCGGAGAAAGATTTACGTGGCCGAGTTGTAACGTGAGATACGAGCCTAACCTTTTCTACAATGAATCCTTCGGTCAACCTTTTCCTCCTCCGAAGCATGGTAAGAGCTCTCCCTCTCTCTATGGTAAATTCAAGATTTTGGAAGTTATGTCCCATGTCTGATTCAATATTTAATGCAGGAAAATGAAAAAAATCCATAGTGATAATCATAGAAATTGCTCTGGCGCTGGCTTTCTCTACTCTGCTTCTTATAGCTTGTTGTTGTTTTCGTGCAAAGAGAGGGAAGAAAACTTATGACACAGAAAGTATTGATGATGGTAATAAGGTTTTAAAATACACTAGTTTTCATTTTTTTTTCCGATAAACTGTAAATTATATTATCAAAAGAAATGTTCCTGTTACATACGTTAGTTTCCTAATCTAGCCTAAACTCCTGTCCCAAAAAAAATAAACAGACAGAGAAATCATCAGAACACATAATAACTTGCTACCCTATCTAAATACACTAGTTTTTCATGTTGCTAATTAAAGAATTCTCATGCTTAATTTTAAGGGAAATTTGAATGAAATGCTACTATTATGTTTTTAATTACCTGAAATGCCATTTTTTTTTAACCTTACACAAAATGCCATATTTCATATTTCAATTTTTGGGAGATACTTTTTTGGGATATTAAATTGCAACATCGTTGTCTATGGTGGATTGTGTAATTGTAGACAACATTGTATGTTATGTCTATGGTGGACCATATAGATGTCCACTGTAGACTATGTCTACCATAAAATTATTATATATGTCTGTGGTAAACAGTATTATTATCTATCATAGACAGTTCATTATATTATGTTCTTACACGAAATGCTACATTTTCTCAAAAAGAGACATTTCATGTAAGAGTTTTCAAAAAATGCATTTTGTACTATTTAAAACATAAAAAGGCATTCTATACAATTTTTTCTAATTTTAAAACATTTGTGAATGCAGATGGAGATGATATTAAAACTGCAGGCTTACTACGGTTTGATTTTAAAGCTGTTGAAGCTGCAACGGATAAATTATCTCGAAGTAGCAAACCCGGTCAAGCTTGAGAGCAATAAAGACTTAAGACCGTTCGTTTTTTTACTTCTTACAACGGTGCTCTCTTAATCAGCGAAAGTCTCAGAATAATCATTAATCTGTTGAATATTCAACTATATCATGTCTGTTTCTTTCTAGGAAGTGGATTGGTAACGTCAAAAAAGAATACTGATTACTAAAGTATTCTCTGATTTTCAGTCACAATATAATTGAATATTTAATTGGTATTCAATCAATTGACAATAGAAAAAATTTGAGAAAATTACCTAAAATGCTTTATTTTAAAAATAACTTTAGATTGAATGTCCTTTTTCCAAAAGCTACGAAAAATGTCATTTATTCGTTATGTGTAAAAAGATAATTTTACTTTTTGTTTTTTTTCAGTTAATCTATGTTCACGTTCATGTCTCCTTATTTGTTAGTTCATGTCCTCCTCTCATGTATCAGTAAATCTTCTATTGTTTCTTCCTAGATAATTTATGTTTATGTCTCCCTCTATTTAGTATATATCTTTTTCTCATGCGTTAATAAATCTCCTATTTGTTCTTCCCAGATAATCTATGTCCATGTCCACTTATTTTTAGTCCATGTCTTCCTCCTATGTGTCCGTAAACTCCTCATGTTATACTACATGAGATTATTTATGTTTATGTCCACGTTCCCCATGTAAAAAAAAATTCTTATATTCAAATGTATATGTATCTTCCACTACAAAATCATATTGATGTCAACATTTATGTCCTCATGTTTTAAAATTAGTCATATGTTATGCTATAAGATATATATGTTCTTATCCTATATATCTTAATCTATGTCCTTCAATGTGCTACAAAAATCTTCTTATGTTTTTTTAATGTATATGTCCCTTTATAGTAGTCCATGTCTTCCTATGCGTCTTTCTCCAATGTTCGAAGACATTTTTGTCATTTTTCTTTATCCTTATACCCTAAATAAAAGGACATTTGTAGTAAGATTTTTGAAATATGGCATGTCATCTAATTGTGTAACAAAATAGGACATGTTTGGTGATATTCCTAAAAATTATCTAATTCGTATAGTTGACTTTGACTAGCAAGCACTTGTTTATTTTTTTCTTAAATATGGCATTCATTGACTGGCTGGCTGGTTTCACATTCATACGTTAGTACTCATAAACTTGAAAAATGAAAAGAAAAAAAAAAACAAAACAGAGGAGAAAAAGAGGAAAAATTGGATAATGTCTGTGTATACCTCATTAAATTCTCTCTTCCTTCTCACTTTCTTAATTGCTAGCTTGAGAGTTTTTGCACAGTTAACAGATCCTACTTATGTCGGTCATGTCTGTACTAACAGGGTATTAACAAACACCACTGACAACTCAAATGTTGGAAGCCTGTTGATATCTCTTTCTTCTAACCCTTCTTTCTTCTCCAATGGTTCAAATATTCTCACAGAGGGTCAACACAATGACAAGATATTCGGACTTTCTTCTAACCCTTCTTAAGCCGCTCTGAAACGATGTCCAGGAGAGAAAGAGTTCGTGATTCAGTATGATGAGTGTATGCTTGGATACTCAGAGACCGGAATATTTTCATGGCTAATGCTGCCACACCGACGATAATCACTTTGAACCCTCAGACTGTTTCCCGGGACCAATCTGATCGGTTCAACGATGCAGTGTTTGCTCTAATTGGAAAGTCTGCAGAGGAAGCGGCTAATAGAAAAATCAAGAAATTTTCGGTTAAAAAGTCCATTATAAGTTCGTTTCAAACGATTTATGCATCGGTTCAGTGCATTCCTGCTTTAAGTAGTGATGATTGCTTAAGCTGTCTTCAACAATCCATCCAAAAAAAGACTTTTAATAGAGTTGGTGGAAGAATTCTTGTGCCTAGTTGTAACTCAAGGTACGAGATTTACCCATTCTACAATGAAAACGTTGAGGGAACTGCTCTTCCTCCGCCTATTTCTGCTTCCCCACAGCCTCAGGTTCCAGCTCCTCCATTGCAACCTGGTAAAAGCTTTGTTTTGTTCCTTCACGTGTAAGTGTCACGTCTTCTAATATACGACTCCTGCAGGAAAAGGAAAAGGCAAAGGCAAAATTTCCACAGTGATAATCGTAGCAACTGTTGTGCCAATAACTGTATGTGTTCTTTTAGTAGCTCTTTGTAGCGTCTATATAACAAAGAGAGCAAAGAAGACTTATGGTACAACATCTGCACATGATGGTAAAGATTCCGAAATTTATGGGCTACTTAAGTTTTTGTGGAGTTGAACTCTTAAATCCTTTCATTGTTTTTTTCTTTGCAGAAAGAGATGACATTACATCAGCAGGCCCCCTGCAGTTTGATTTCAAGGTTATTGAAGCTGCGACAGATAAGTTTTCGATAAGTAACAAACTCAGGTGGGTTTGGACAAGTTTACAAGGTATTACTAGTTCATTGTGCTTCTTAATTAGTTACATATACAAGAGATTCAAATAAGGTGATAATTCTGTTTAATTTACAATCTTTTAGGGAACACTTCCTAATGGATCAGAAGTTGCTATAAAGAGACTATCCAAAACATCAGGACAAGGTGAAAAAGAGTTTAAGAATGAAGTTGTTGTTGTGGCAAAGCTTCAGCACAGAAATCTGGTCAAGCTTCTCGGATATTGTTTGGAGAGAGAAGAGAAAATACTTGTCTACGAGTTTGTGTCTAACAAAAGCCTTGATTACTTCCTTTTTGGTAAGTTTAAAATCAATACTTAGCATAAAATTTTCATTTTTCAATCTTGACACTGTAAATATGAATATACAGACTCTAATATGCAAAGTCAACTTGACTGGTCACGACGGTACAAAATCATTGGAGGGATTGCTAGAGGGATTCTATATCTTCATCAAGATTCACGACTCACAATCATACATCGAGATATCAAAGCGGGAAACATCCTCTTGGACGCTGATATGAATCCGAAAATTGCTGATTTTGGAATGGCTAGAATTTTCGAAATCGAGCAAACTGAAGCCAATACTAGATTAGTAGTTGGAACCTAGTAAGTATTGCTATTACCTTCTACTAACGTTAAGTACTCCTATTAACTCAAATCTCTATGTATTCTGGCAGTGGTTACATGTCTCCCGAATATGCGATGTACGGCCAGTTCTCAATGAAATCTGATGTTTATAGTTTTGGAGTTTTAGTTCTTGAGATTATAAGCGGCAAGAAGAACAGTAGTCTCTATACGGTGGATGGTAGTTTGGGAAACTTGGTTACATATGTGTGAGTATAAACACATAAAATCTGCATATATTTCTGCTCCACTAAACCGTTACAACGATTTTAATGTCTTAATCTATTGTTCTATAGACTTGGAGGCTATGAAGTAACGGGTCACCTTTGGAACTCTTGGATTCGTCCTTTCAAGAGAATTATGAAAGAAACGAAATAATAAGATGCATTCACATCGCTTTATTATGTGTCCAAGAAGATGCTGAAGATCATCCAATGATGTCAGTGATCGTCCAAATGCTTACCACTAAGGACACTTCTTCCGGAGTAGGCATGCACAAACAGGTCCATCAACGGATAAGTCTACTCTCTGTTCCATTGACGGGGCATCGATTACTACTGTAGCTCCTCGTTAAAAACACTTATTAGTTTTAGAGACCACAATTTTTTGCGACCTTTTCCCAATAGGATATAGAATAGAATATTCATAATATATAGAAGATTTACATATCTATCTCAATATTTGCAATTCCAAATTTTGTGTTCATATCAGAATCTAGGAGAAAGTCACTAGCTTTGAAGTCATGGTGTGTATGATCGATTAATTATTCGCACCAGTGGCCCCTCGTTTTGATTGGTCTTCATGTAAATCTAAAAGGAATATACAACCGGTCCCATCAGTGCGGATATCTTGGGTTGATTCGTGTACTGATTTTTTTATTGAGTCAGTCAACTGTAGATTGTCACAGTTATATTGTATCCAGCTATTATTGAATCTCGTAGGTATTGGAAGAGACGAACAAAAAAAAAGAATATGGTCCACGAGGAAAAAGACCAAGACAATTAACATCTAGAAAGTAATACCCACCACTATTGAAAACAGACAAATTCGAAGACTCTTAGCTCTTTCACAATTTTCTTATGTCTTTTTTTTTTTTTTGATAAAATTCTTATGTCTTTTTTGTAATTTTGTAACAAGTCTTCAATCTTTTACGGACTTCTATTCACACCTGCATTGACGCAAATTATTTAGATCCCCTAAGACCAAAAAGGGAAAATTTAAAGGGTAAAAAAGATATGAAACCACTCACTTATGATGATTAATTGTTTCGCAAGCAGACATGGGATGTGCCTCGGTGGATGAAACCAAAACCCTAGTTCTGATTCCTTAGTCAACAAGAAACCAATGTGCATTTAATCTGTACAGTCCCATTAAACTTGAAATGAAGCGCGTGTTTGATCATGAACCTGAGAGCCCCAAACAACAAATTAGTACAAATCAAAAAATGCTAAATTTTCTTTAGTCATGTTGGAGCCTTATCTAGCAGACGAATGTATTTTCCTGAGCATATTTTCAGGTTTCAGCTGATGTTTTTATCCATCCATCAGATGTAGATAAATCTCTGAGAGACACCATTTGATAAGCTGAAGAAATGTCATGACAGAAAAAAGGGGACGAAGTTTTGAGTTTGAGTATATCAGGTTCTGCTATAAGACACCACTCCTGGGAAATTAGTGGGTGTTATATGATATTCAGATTGCTGTCAAATCTTGATAACTGCTATTCTCATGTTTCAGTATTATTTGGCTTTGGTTTCTATACAACTAAAAAAAAACGAACTAACAAAGAATTCCCACTTCTATAACCACAAAAGTTTTAAACTTGTTTTCAACAATGCTAATTCTTTCAAGCGTAAGAGTAAACATCATTTTCAACGAGGATACAAATCAGTTATTGATGCACTGTCAATAGAAGCTGATACTGACTTGCTCGTCGTAGATTGATCTGAATCAATCGGGTTTCTACCACGAAGGATAAATCCTGGTTCTCGAGGAACTGGTAAAGTCACAGTATTACTAGTGAGCATTGTGACAATGGTTGACAAGGTCGGACGCTCTACAGGATCTTCTTGAACACATAAAAGACCAATATGAATGCATCGAACCACTTCATTCTGCTGGAAATTATCTATAATAGTTGGATCCACGAGATCTAAACCTGCTCCATCCCTCCAAAGCCTCCAAGCCTACATAATTGGTCTATCAGTTCTAGTAACCATAGCTTGTTGCAAGAAAGAGATATAAAGCTGAAGTGCCTTTAAACTTACATATGTGACCAAGTCACGTCCACCGTCTGTCTCGTAGAAGCTACTATTTTTCCTACCGCTTATAATCTCAAGAACTAACACTCCAAAGCTATAAACATCAGACTTCATTGAGAACTGGCCATACATCACATATTCAGGAGACATGTAACCTCTGTAATTAACAAGAAAAGTTTAGTATACTGGCAATATTTATGTTCAACAAACTTTGTACTTATGAGAAGTTAACCAGAGGACTTACAGGGTACCAACTACTCTGTTAGTGTTCTCCTGGGTTTGCTCCATTCCAAAGATCCTTGCCATTCCAAAATCAGCAATTTTTGGATTCATATCTGCATCCAGGAGAATGTTACTCGCTTTGAGGTCACGGTGTATGACTGTGAGCCGTGAATCTTGATGAAGATAAAGAATCCCTCTAGCAATCCCATTAATGATCTTGTATCGTAGAGCCCAGTCTAGTTGACATTTCTTTGCAGAGTCTATGCATATCCATAAATCACAGTTAGCTCTATCTATTTACAATCAAGAATGACTAACGAATCATTAAAACAAAGTATGAATTGTACTGACCAAAGATGATGTAATCAAGGCTTTTGTTGGGTACATACTCATAGACCAATATTCTTTCTTCATCTTTTAGACAAAATCCTTGAAGTCTAACTAGGTTACGGTGCTGAAGCTTTGCCACAACAACAACCTCGTTCTTAAACTCGGAGTCACCTTGTCCAGAAGTTTTGGACAATCTCTTCACAGCAACTTCAGTCCCATTCAACAATGTACCCTTATAAACCTCACCAAATCCACCTTGGCCAATCTTATTTCTCTCTGAAAAACCATTTGTTGCAGATTGTATTGTTCTATAATCGAGCTGCAGTGAGTCTGCGGCTGCTATATCATCTCCTGTTCAGCACAAGAAATGTCTTAGTACTCAGAAAAACAAAGCTGATCAATGACATTATTCCAAATCCAATGAAGATTGATAATCATTTGAATCTTTACCAACAAATGCAGGTGCTCTGTCATAAGTCTTCTTTGCCCTTTTTGCAAGGAAACGATAACCAGCTATGAAAAGCAGAACAACCGCGATAATAGGCACAACAATGGCTACCACTAACACAGTTGAATTCCCACCTTTCCCTGCTTTCCAAATAGTAGCAGGTGAATAAAAAGTAAGTAAATAAACAGAACAAGAAAAAAAAAACAGAGTAAGAAGTCATATTTCACCAGTTGGCGGAGGAGATGTCACCGGAGGAGTAGACGCAGACGGCATTGGTGGTGGTGATGGTACTTTAATGGCGGTTTCATTGTAGAACGCATAAAGCTCGTACCTTGAATTACAACTGGGCCAAAGAAGTCTTCCTCCAATTCTGGAAAGAGGCATTTGATTAATGGATTCTTGCAAGCAACGCAAACATTCTAGTCTCGTTAGATCAGGAGTGCATTGAACTAAGGTGTACAATGTCTCAAGTGAAGTCCAATTGGCCTTTCTCGTATAAAACTTTTTAGAACTGTTTGCTGCTTCTACTGCAGCTTCATTCAGCGTTGTCGACACCAGATCTTGGAATCGGTCTACTAAGTTACTTGAAACCTGATTACCGTTCATTTTCATTCGTCCTTCTTCGAGTGTAAGAGTCGATAAGATATTCTTGTCAGAGTATCTGAGCATACACTCATCGTAATAGAGCACGGTTTCTTTCGAATTAGGACACTGAATAAAGGTTTCGTTGACGACAAAGAGGACACAACTACGGCAAAACTCCGGCGAAGCGTCTCCGCGGCAAAGGAAAAGTCCAGTGACCCTGTCAGGGTCTTTTCCGGCTATGGCAGTTTGGAATCCGGTGGAGTAAGAGGCGTTAGGAGAAGAAAGAGAAGACAAAAGGGTCCTGAGATTGGTGAAGTAAGTGCTGTTACTTGTGAAGGTTGTGTTGGAACAAGAACGACTTGTGTAAATAGGATTTTGAGCAGAAGCTATGAAGCTACAGGAGAAAAGAATCAAGAAAATGAGAGAAGCCCAGAAAGACATGTTTTGGTTTCCTAGATTTTTGTTACAGATCATGATCAAGCTCCTATTTGATATAATGTATTTATTTTATCATAGTGAAATGGAGGACCAGTTGATTCGCTTTTGACGGCTAAGAAGTCATTTACGGTCAAAGTAAACGCCCAACTTGTATTTACAGTAATTTGTTATTGTAGTACGTTAGTTGAATTCTCGAGTCCAACTGGAATTAGAAAAGTCATACCCCGGATTATTCGGAAGAAAATCATAATAAACTCACTAAATTGAAATTTTCTTTTTATCAACCACTACCGGCAAGAGTATTAAATTCTCTTGGAATATACATGTGAACAAAATTAAATCAAAGGAAGGAAGAAAGTTGGAAATGTTTACAAAGATTTCATAGATCTCCGAGATAGAAGAGCCATAATTGATGGTTCAGGTTAAAGTGCTACAATCGGATTTAATTTCCAGTCGTATGATTTCTTGGCCGATCACTCAGTTAATTGCTTCCCGCACTACTTTAGGAGCATCAGGAAACCATCTTTATCCAAAATAAGCACCAAAAGCAGATTAGATTGGAGAAAATTTTGAAAAAAAAAAAAAAGAATGGTATTATACTACTTCAGGAAAGAAACAGGATTAAAAAAATTATCTAGAAAAAAAAAACTATATTTTTTTGATAACTTTGAAATTCGAGAAATTCTAATCTCCGTGGAGTTAAAGTTGGCCTTTAGTTTAATCTATTCCCTTTGGAAATACCCTTATTCCTAAGTGACTTGAGTTAGATATTAGATATTTTACTGTGATGGGAAGTCACTTGACCAAGAGACATTTGGTGAAATTTTGTTTCTTTTCTTCTACAATTTCTTGTATCAATATGTTTATGATGAAATTATATAGTGCCCATATATTACAAAATACGGACTAATAAATAAAATTTTTAAAATGTTAGATTATAATGTGGTTGCATCTTGTTGATCAACAAATAAAAGTCATATTAGATAATGCCGCGTATACTTTAAACTGAAAGACAATGTCGCGCATACTTCAAAATGAAAAACGAATGCCGCGTATAAAAACCAATGCCGTATAATATAAAAGAAAATTTTTAGGTTATGTCCCTTTACATAAACAACTTGAAAATTAGGTCGAAGTTTTGGGTGGATACTGTTCACTCATTATAAGTCAACTAGTCAAGATAGATTTTATTTTTCAGTATATATACCCATTCATATAATATAATTTATATTTTACCGGATTTCGATAAATATTATTTATGTAACTTATTTAGTGCATGTTATTATTTTTCATATATGTGATATAATTTAGAAAAAATTGTATGGAATATTTTCATCTATAAACTCAAAATTGTGTGAAATGTTATCACTTTATTTTTTTTAGAATGCTATCACTTTATTTTCTCTCCTATATTTTTTCTCTCATTTGCCTTAAAAGACAATTTAGTCTTTTTAAAACCAAAAGATGGCATTCTACAAAAAAAAAAAAGTAGTGGGCACTTCACACAATTTCAAATTTATAAATGGCATTTCACAAAATTTCCCTATAATTTATATGTCTATCCGTTTTGAAAAAAGGATTATAATTTGCAATGCTCACTATAAAGTCCAAATTATGCACAATTTCATTTGGCATTTTTCCTTTTGTTTTTGCCCTAAATGGGTATAAAGAGGTAGGCAGCAAATATGAAAATACTCCTGGCGAGTATTTGGAAAAAGGTTGGAGCACGCCGAAGACGTCTGTAGGCAACGTCCATTTTTAGGCGGGATAAGTAGAAGACGTTCGTTCTCTACGACTGATAAATATAGTAATGGATGATTTTTTTATTTTAATTATGTATAATGTCATCTTTAATTTTGGAATTATGCCACATGCCACCAATGTGAGAGTGAGTGTTACATTTGGTGGAAATCAATTCAGTTTCTGGAAATGTTTGGCTCATAAGATGTAAGTGTTGGTTAAGTAGTGTTGAGTTATGGCCGAAAATGTGAAATGGTTTAAGTTGTAGGTTGTTTGCTTTGTTGTGTGGGTGGTTCCTTTTGTTGTTTCGTAATGTACGGATAAACGGTAGTTGTAATATTGTGAATGTGGTAATGGATAATATTTTTTAGGGAAAATTATGTATTATGCCATGTTTAATCTTGAAATTATGACACATGTCACCAATATGAGAGTGAGTGCTTCATTTGGTGGAGATCAATTCAGTTTCTAGAAATGTTTGGCTCATAAGATGTGTTTGGTAATGAAAGCAAAAATGGTAGTTGTGATATGGTGTGGTACGTAATCGAACATGTTTCCAAGACGTCTAGAGTGGACAATATATGGGATGTATTCGAGGCATTGATGTAGTTTGTGATCCAGATTGATTGGATGTCATAGGCATGGTATGAGTGTACAAAATGTAGGGTAAAAATTAGAATTAAATGAGGGGATGCAAAGAACAAGGTAGTAGAACAAATTGGACGTTTTTCCTGGACAAGTGCGTGGAAACGTCTAGAATGGACAAGAAAGGGGTAAAATCGTCTTTCTACATTACGAAAGATGACTAAAAACAAGAGAATTAAAAGTGGGCATTTGGCATAAATTCGGAAAAATGGCACTTGACGCAATTAATTCTTTGAAAAATATATCGGCTTAACTATATCTATTTGGATACATTAGGGACAAAGTGGTCAATTGCAAACCTCTTTCTCAATTAATATTAGTTTTCTTGCCAAAACCTAATTACAGATTATTCTAATACCCTAATGTTAGTTACTCTATTTACCATGTTTTAATTCTTCTATTTTTGTTGGAGGATAATACATTTTGTTGGGGTATCGAGGGATGATATATTAGCTTGGGTTTTCGTATTTTAGAATGCTAGATAGATTGAATCGCATATTTTCTTATTTTTTAGTTTTTTTTGGTGATATGGAGCTATCTATAGAATATTGAAGATTTGGGAATTAAATTCACAAGAAAGCATATCGATCATATAAAGAAAAGGCAAGTTTACACAAGAGAAAACCATTCAGAAGACTCAAGTCGACATCAAAGTCAATACAAGGAGGTCAACCTCGAGCCAAAATCGCACAAGGCTTTCTGGGACGCAAAACATCGAGCATAAGCTTGACCTCGGCCCGGTCTCGCACATCAAGGGACGCCTACTTAACTAAAATACCCACTTAGTTAAGAGGAAAAATAGAAAAAGAAGGAAGACGCGGAAGGAAAGCGAGAGAAATGCAACTTATTTATATCCACAAGATGTTTTTCTACTCTCTGTATTTCATTTGCTTAGTGAATTGCTTGTCCATAAGATGTCTGTCTACTGTCTATATTTCATCCACATGGTGTTGGATTTCAAAAAAAAAAAGTTGGTTGGTGATGCCCCAAATTTATTTTCTACAACTACTTATTTCTGTCAGTATCTTATTAAACTCGTCCACCATAATATAAATTAGTCTATGACCATGGTCATAACTATGAAAAGTGTGAAAGATCGAAAGTAAATTGATTATAACTTGTACATTAGTGTTTATCCGACCATGGTTTATTAAGAGGTGAAAGATAGAAAAGGACTCTATGAACTACAAGTTGTTTCTGTCCAAATTAAATTTGTCCATCAGTAATAAAATTCGCAGGCACTTAATTAGAATGGATTAGATTATGTGAAAAGGTAAAAGTTGTATCAACGAATTTATGGCATATTTATGTCAACAAAAATAAAGATATTTATTTTGTCTACGATGTCATGTTTTCGTTCACGAGAAAATAAGTTTATAAAGTGGAAAAAGTTCACATGTTTTTATCTATAACAAAAATCATTTTTGTCTAGTATTTTGTTTGTTTATAACTCTTAAAAAGTAGTCAAGACAATACTGTTATAACATTGGAAGCTTCAAACCTTATCACTAATTAATACGGCATTATTTTTGATCCATAACTAAGTTGAATACATGCCTGCACATGTTATCAATGTGACATTCCAAAATTACATATAGATATTTTAACAAAAGAATTTTTAGATGATAAGTCATTAAAAAGGTCATGATCTGCATAATACCTTGAAAGAAACCTCCAGAAAAATCTCACTAGCAAATTGAAAATAAAAATAAAAAGAGGAAGAAAAACATAACATTAGATATATTTCGTTGAGGTTTAGTATCTTCTTAAATCTTCTAAGAATGTTTTTGCACCATAGTTTTGGAGGTGGATGAAGAAGTATCGTCTAGTAATGGTTCATCTAAGTCGGCCTTCATTTCATCAAAAGTGAAACCTCGCTAATCCCCCAAAAAAACAAAAAAAAATCACTGAAAATGTGACTAGGAATAAACCAGTTTATGTGCTAATAAGCATTATGATTCAGTTCTATTCTATAGTGTAATTGATTCAAAATATGTTCCAATTTCACCAAAAGCATTTTGGTTTGAATTTAAAATTATAATATTGTAGACAACAACAACAACAAAAAAATCAACATTAAGCATTTAAAAATGAAAAGAATTGTGCAGAAAGTCTATGAATGAAAAAGTTTAATTACCTCTAACTCATAGCATGTCATCTTTATGACTTGCTCAGGTTTTAATTCTCCATCACGAAGTCGTGTAGCTAGCATGCTTGAGTTCTGCAAACAAACAATTAGAGATTACAACTGAACTCTCACATATACAACAAAGTGCATAATAAATGAAGAAAATATGTCGAGTTCTTCTCTGGTGATTAAAATGATTTAGCTAATGATTTTGACATCAAGAGTTTTACCATTACGTATCCACTAGATAGATTAAAAAGTTTGAGAGAATGAGTTTTAGGCTATGGATCGAATCTTGTTGATCCTTTTGTACTATATAGCTAATTTTAAACATTATTTTATCAGTTTGTTAAATCAATTCCTGAGACCAACAAAATTTCATATCTTAGAGTGAAATATTTTTCATAGCCTAGGGTTTCAGTAGCACATACATTGACAAGAAAATGAAGAACACACAAAAAAATAGCAGAGAGAAATGAATTAAACTAACCTTAAATTTATCAGCCAGAATCTTGATCTTATTAAAATAATTTGGTGTATCTGCTGCTAAAAATTCATCTAAAGCCTTATCAAGAGCATGCAACACAAAACAACATCATTTAACTAGAAGAAAAAAATCATGATTATAAAGCTATTTTTTCTTACTTGTAAGTGTAAGAAACTTGTGCTTAATGTCTTCCAGAAGCTCATCCAAACTCTTGTCACAATGTGAATCATTGACCAACGATTCAGATGGATTAACCAAAAGTACTTCTTTCATGACTCACTTAATTACTTTCTATGATATATCCTTTTCGAACAGATCTTCTAAGCCCTGAGTTCAAAGTCTTTTGCTCCTTCACAATGTCAGGAAGATCATGACCAATTCGAGAAATCGTGATTGCCATAAGATGATCAATATCATCTTTTTGCTTCTTATCAAATCCTTTATAACTCAACTTCCTTAGCTTCTTTTTAACACAATCATAAACATTTTGCACAATGAAGCCAGGATGCTCTTTACGGTTTGGGATTTGCTTATTCTCTGGCACGAAATGCACTCGGCATTTGTGTTTCACAGATTCAGCAAACACTTCATCGCGATGAAAACTGTAGAAAATGTTTCTTGGATCTTTGGATTTCCAGTTTCCATCATGTTTTTTATCGACATCTTCTGGACGATAAAACCATTGTACTTCAAGTTTCACATATCTTTCTTTACTTTGTATATAAATATCCTGTCCAAAACAAAAATTTGATTATGATAAAACTAAAAACTGAAAGGCATATCAATTTTATTCTTCTCCTTTAACCTTTATGATGGCCGCATAAGGCTTTTGGTCTGCCTGTTCAGGAATCAAAAACACTGAATCCTCCTATGTAAGAAAAAAAATATAGTGTAAATAGGGATACACAATAACAACTTGTAATCATTATAAATTTTATGGTTTTCTGAAAAAAAAATCCTAAAAATGATTATTTTTTTTACAGTTTAACTCTACAAGTAAAATTAATGCAAATCAATACCATGAAGTCTATAGTCAATGTAATATAACATTCCGTCGTCAATATCAAGTTTTTAAATTTATGATAGATAATATATCAAATCGAAGCCCCGATGATAAAAAAATCCAAATATATTCTTAAAAGTTTAGATATCAAATGTATGAGATTATAAAAACCTTTTAAAACAATTATAAGGATTTTAACTTGCATTCATTTTTATTTGGAGGGCTAAATTGCAAAAAATAATCAGCATTTTTTTGCAGAAAACCTTTAAATATCAAGACAAAAACAAGACGCACCAGTTCATATTGTTTACCACGAAACTCAAATTTCAAGTAATGACATTTTTTTTTTCTCCTTCACCAGTAGACTTAGTTGAATCACCAATTGACTGCGCACAATCCTCTGGTCTCCACTCTAACTCTATTTTCTTTTTCAATTGCAATTCCTCACTCTCCTTCTGCTTTCTCTTCTTCATCGCCATTTCCTTTTTCCTCAACTTCAAATTCCTTAATTTAAACATTAAAACATTATCTTCATTCAATTGCTTTGGTCAATATCTCTATGGTCGACATCTTTCTTAAGAAGGTCATAGTGAATTTTGAGTTCTTATCAGTAATTTTGGATTCGTAATGTCTTTTTCTCTACTATTGTTTAATCAATAAGAAAAGTTCACAAAACATAGTTTCTCAGATTACCAATAAAAATTATTCAACGTCGTAATTTAATGTTAAAAATCCCTATAAATCATATGTTATTCGATTATATATTTGGAAAATATACTAAAAGAAGTGACAAGAAAAAACAAACCTCTGTTATTCAACATTAACTTGTGTAATATTTTTAATAAACATGAGTAAACAAAATCTCACCATTTATATGGGGTGGTATGGTAATAACATACACAGAAAACTTGAAAACTTATCAACATGAAGCTACAAAAACTATGTAACTTAAAAAAATACTCAAATTATTCATATTAGTTACTCGAATACGAACCTGTTCTTTATCTTATCAGACCACTGTGTAGATATTTCTCGGCGTCGTTTTACAAATATATAGCCAAATTTCTAGGATGTGTTTATGCAGTGCTTTGTTTTAAGCCTCTTTTCTTTGAAACTGGTTTTATAAGTAACCATATCTCTGCATTATTACGTACTATATTTTATATTAAAAATGCATGCATCTAAATAAAAGGCAATATCTAAAATTAGTGTATACAATAAATGTGTTTAATTTATTTCACTTTTTAGTAAATGCATATGAAGAAAGAAAATGAAATTGTGGTAATAAAAAGGAAAATGGAAAGAGATTTGAAAAAAAAATTAATAGGAAATTTTTATTACTTTCTTTGAATTAATAGCCATAGAAGCAAAAATATATTAATTATATAAAAAGTCTTACCATACATTTTTTTTTTTTTAATATAATTGCAAATTCTATGAACTGTCATTTGCCATTTGTACTATGTATTTGGTTTATATGATCTGTACAAAAGTAACGTTCTAAATAGGGTTGTCACACAGTAATTATTTTAGATTGAAACCTAGTTTACTATAGTTTTATTATATATGTATTTTTTAAATGTAAATCTATGGATCATTTTCAGAAAGCCAAACCTAAAGACAAGAGAATATTCGTCTCAAAAACATTTGATTTAATTTTCAGAAGTTATGTTCTCTAACTTTTACCAGAATTTACAAAAAATATATAAGATTCATTTATGTGTACAAATTTACAGATCTATAACATCCTAAGTAAATGTGTTTACCCAATTTATCTATGTGTATAAAAAAAATTATTCATTTTTGCAAAGTAAGATTTCGTCAGTATATAGCTTCAATATATTTAACTTTAGCTTAAATGGGCATTGCATAATGAAATTTTCGTTGATTTAACAAGAACTAAAGTATATAATGAGAAGACCATAGAAAATAAGACCGAGCTTGAGCAAGATAAGCACACAAGAGGAAATGTATTGAATGAGGAACAAGTGTCTCTCTGAATTTACAAGTCAATGTATAATTAATAAGTGGTTTAGCTTAAATGTGTTTTATCCACAACCCGGGTGAACAGATTGAACCGGTCAACTTAAGATAGTAAACATGTTTAATTTTTTTGAACCTTTTAGTTCAATGAGAGAGAGTTCAATATGTGATGAAAATATAGGATTTTATAGTTGAAACCCATATAATTATGATTAGAACTTTTTCAATTTATTTTTTCGGCAAAAATCTTCATATATTCCTACTCACAAATCTGTATTTTATGTAGTTCATCTCGTATAACTTTTTTCCTTCTAATCTTTTTTTGTTTTGGTTAACGTTGATTTATCTTAGTTTTGTCTCAATGTAGTTATTATTTATTTATCTCAGTTTTTCTGTTTGTTTCGATCAATGTTCTTCTCTAGCTATTATAATGGCTCTAGTTTAGTTAATGATTTCTTTTAAAATCTCTAAATTCATATTTAGTTAATCATTTACTTCATAGTTAGACAAATGCAAATGGCATATTGTTAGGAAAAAATATTGATAATTAAAAATATAATAATGGATATATATATATATATATATATAATTACTATACATAAAAAAATAAAAACCTTATTAGGTTTTTGATCCGCGGTTGACCCGGTGACCCGGAAAGCAGTCCGGTTCATTGTCTTAGTCAGGTTTAAAAACATTGCTGATAACATTGGAATTTTTTCATATAAATAAAAAACAATTGATGTTCAAACGAAATTATTAGATGGTTATTATCAGCATGATACAATTTCATGATAGAACACAAAATTAAGAATCATGATACATTAAAATACTCCAGAAAATAAATGATAAGAACTAAGTTTCCATGTTATTCTTCTCAGCATCGGTCTGCTTAACTTCTGTTTCATGCGACATGGTTCCTTCACGAGCGTTATTGTTCTGTGTTATTCTTCTCTTCTTGTTTTGCTCCTCCTCGGCTTCACTGTCCGATGAATATTCCTCTAGTGGTCGAGCCCTAATGAGAAGAGCTTTATAATGGGATCTTCTCACACGAGTGCTTCTCCTCGAATTCATTTGCGAACCGGTTGCGTCAATATGCATAGAATTGCGTTTTGGTGGTTCAGGTGACTGAGCTCTTATGCGAAGAGCTTTGTAAGGCTGCTTTGGTTGGGGTTGGGATTGGGGCGATACTGCATTTGATGGTAACCTTGACGGCTGAGATTTAATCCTCATTGAACTTGGAAACCTGAAAGATCAAAGAGATAAGAACAACAAGAGAGCAGCAAGAGAGTGTTTGGTGATAAATATTTGTGTATGAGAACAAAGAGGTGTCTTTGGGAGGAGTCTGATACTAACATTTATATTCCAACCATTTTTATTTTTTCCATTTATATTCCTCACCGTTGTTAATAATTTTGAATTTCCAGTATTTTGCGCGCGTAAAATATCAGAAGAAAAATCACATTAGAATGTCGTTCGGATTAATATATTTTTTGTTTATTTTTAAAGTATAGTCCATTAATATATTTTTTGGTAAAAAATTATATACCTATTTAGCTCAGATTCAACTTATATTTTGAAGTATTTAGTAAATTGTGTTGATAATAGTTTGATTATTTTCTCCACAGGTTTATTAATTCAGAAAGAAATATATAGACACAAAGACAAGTTAAGCAAAATAGTGTTAGTGAGTTTTAATCATGCTCACAAAAATATGAATCCAAACAGATTACAAGAGAAATTACACTTCAATTCATGTAACTCACCAACAAAGATTGTTGGTTTATGGTCGGTTTACACTCATATTTTTGGTAGCATTGTTAGGCAAGAAACAAATCTAGAAACTGGGTAATACACTAACTGAAACAGTTATGACTTATATAGCCTTACGAAGGGAACAACAAAGCAACTAACTAGAACGTGAAGAAGAAGAAGACTCCTACATTTTAGGGACTAACTGCGATCGTGGATCACACAAACTGAAATAGAGATCAATATCAAGCATCGTTTATCATTTGGGTTGCTGCTAAGTTAATTGCTGTTGGGCTTTTTGACAAACCACTTGGCCCGTATCTCAACTTCAAGGCCCATATAAAGATGAACTGGGCTTACATTTGCAGTTAAAAGGCCCATATAAAACAAAACAGTCAAGTTCTCTATTATCATTTTTGACGTGAAATTATTTTCAGATAATTTGGTTGAACAATTTGACGGCTATCTTTAATAATTATTTATTGTTTTGACGGCTATATAATGTTTGAGAATTTGATGATAACAAAGGTAAAATAATAAATTACTAATTTATTTTAAGATAAGTGTGGTGAAAATAATGATAGTGACGAAGAAAAAGAGAAGGTGGGTTTCGTCTACGGCTTTGGTGTGTGTGGCCGCCATATTTGAGTCACGTGTCCACCTACCTTACTCTCTCCTAACATATTATTCATGTTCCATTAAATATATTTTAATCTTTATTTTTAAAAATATATATTCATAATATAACACATTAGTACTTACATTTCACATTTCCTAGAGTTTTGTATATTTTTTTGGTCGCTAAGAGTTTTTGGACTTACGTATATGCACACGTAAGCAGTTCTGCAGCTATTTACTTTTTTTTCAATAGCAGCCATGATTCATATATAAAAATGTATAAATTACTAACCCCACATGTTCGTTTTGCACATTATAAGAGTATCAAATTTCATAACAATTAGTCAATTTTGGATCTTGTAATAAAATTATAAAAGTAGAGTTATTTTTATATAATGCTCAAAAATCACAGAAAGTAAAATTAAAATTGGCTCCATTAGTAACATAATTAAGAGATCACTATTTTTTAAAAAAAATTCATTTTCAGTTTATATGAGAATAAAAAAATCTTTGATTTTGCATTATATTATTTGAGGTTTAGAAAAATTAGATTAATTATTTATAAACAAAAATAATACACATAAATTCGAAACAGGTTACTATGATTTTGTCATACACACAAACTAAAACTCAAAAAAAGAAAATTGAGAGATTAGGTGATATAGCAATCATTTTATTTATAATTAACAGCACGACAGCTTAATTAAAAAATAAAATGATTGACAATTTTGTGAACCATTCCTATAATTGTGATATATTTTCAAATTCCAAACCATCTTCATTATTACGGAATTGTAACTTCTAAGAGTGATTCATTATCTACCATTCAACATGTTGCCATGTTGATTCCACCTACTAATATAGTAATATGTCATGCCAATTTTCGTTCACTAAACCATGATTTTTTGTCGATACAATCAAACTTTGTGATAAATTATAGTTTCCTTTTTTATAGTTATTGTTTTTAGAGTATTTTATTCACGGCTATGGTGTTAGTGACACACTTTTCCTTATTAAGTTTTTCTAATTATATAATTTATACTACAAAGAATTTTATAATTGGTTTATAAACCGAGTTTTTTTCATTTTACATGCCTCAGCTAATAATTTAAACATTTGAAATTTGATTTTTTACTGCAAATAGAAATTAAAATATAAAAGATTTATGGGATTTGGATTAAAAAACGATAGAATTATTATAAAAGTTTAACAGGTCAAATACTCAAATGTCATATTTTGTGAATAATAAAACGAAAAAATGTTGATTTAACCTTGAACGTAGTTGATTATACCTTTAATTTTTTGTTGACTTTTGAAATAATCTTCAATTTTGTGTTGATTCGGCCAATTGAACTTTCCGATATTCCTAAATTATTTCTGAAATTGAAAGCCAAATTGGTTTTTGCAAGTTTGATTCACTTCTTATCTTTGTTGTGAAAAACTCTAAGCTTAATTTTATTTTTTCTTTCAAGAATGAGATTAAGAATGTTACATAAAAGTATTCATTACAACATTTCAAATCAACGAATTTGAACTCATTCTTAAAAAAAAATTAAAGCTTAGAGTTTTTTAGAACAAAGATAAGAAATGAACCGAATTTCTAAAAAATAATTTGATTTTCGATTTTAGAAATAATTTTAATTTGTAATTATTGGAAGATTCAATTGATCGAGTCAACGTAAGAATTGATGGGATTTTCAAAAATCAACAAAAAGTTTGAAGATTTAATGAAAGACATCGAGGCAAAATGCGAAGATTCTTTGGACAATGATTTTTAAATTATCGCTTTCCTCGTAGACAGCTCAGCTCCACTGATCGGCTCTTGCTTCTCCAGTAACTGCTTTCTTTTCATTTTTACTTTATTTTTTTATTTTTTTCTTCTCCTTCTCATTTCTCAGTCGGATATAAATGGAGACGCCGATTACTAGCTGAGAAGCTTTCGTCTTGCTTTAACTCTTTTCTCTCTTTGGAAAACTTCCAATCTTCGAAAGGTTGACGAATTCAGGTGTGATTTTTCATCTTTGGGGTTTTCTTGTTGTCCTTCGACTTCAATCTTTCTTGATTTTTTTTCTGAGGTTTCTCGTTCGGGTGATAGATTTGTCTATTCTTTGTTAAATTATCAGTCGTTTTCCCCATGATTTTGAGATTTTTCACTATGGCGTGATTCTGGATTCGATTTTTGTTTTGTTGGAAGTCGAATTTGGTTAGATGTTTGCTGTGATTTGCTTATGATCTACATGGTTTAGGGGATTAAATTAGTTATGGGTTAATTTAGACCCAGATGATTATGGTAGATAGTTAGATTGTGTGGAAGCTGCTGATTCTAATCAGGCGACATGCTTAGGGGAATGCTGATGTTTGCAATATCTTGTGACATGCAGAGATGATGAAAAACCATAAGAAACTAGCAGAAGTGTTTTTGTATAACTTTAGTTTTAATCTCATACTAGGTAGGTGAATGATTGGGCCATTGTATGTGATGGGACTTTAATCTCATAGCTGATGATGATTGGTTATAGTTGCAGGATCTATTTACCATGGCGCTCTTGTCTCAGGCAGGAGGATCATGCACTGTCCCTTCTGGACCTGTCTGCTCAAAGACTGGAACTAAAGCACTTTCTGGTGGTTTGAGAAATTTGGATGTGTTGAGGATGAAAGAAGCTTGTGTTAGCTCCTATTCTAGGAGTCTTTCTAGCAAATCAATGATCCTTCGTTCTGTTAAGAGGAGCAAGAGAGGGCATCAATTGATTGTTGCAGCAAGTCCTCCAACAGAAGAGGCTGTAGTTGCAGCCGAGCCGCTGACTAGAGAGGATCTCATTGCCTATCTTGCTTCTGGATGCAAATCAAAGGATAAATATAGGTACAATTTGATTCTAATATGTTCTGTTAAGGAATTGGTATTGTTTGAACTCATTCATATTGTTTGTCTATTGGAGAAATATTCCATTTGGCTAACTTAACATTCTGGGTTTGCAGAATAGGTACGGAACACGAGAAATTTGGTTTTGAGGTCAATACGTTGCGCCCTATGAAGTATGATCAAATAGCTGAGCTGCTTAATGGTATCGCTGAAAGATTTGAATGGGAAAAAGTAATGGAAGGTGACAAGATCATTGGTCTGAAGCAGGTAAACTTTCCTCAGAGATGCTAGATATTAAAAGTTTTCTCTTCCCCTTTTTGGTCCAGTGGATAATTCTTTATTCATTTTGTTGATCAGGGAAAGCAAAGCATTTCCCTGGAACCTGGTGGTCAATTCGAGCTTAGTGGGGCACCTCTTGAGACTTTGCACCAAACTTGTGCTGAAGTCAATTCGCATCTTTATCAGGTAGTTTAAAAGATAATTATTGCCAATACTCTTACCCTAAAACCTGAAAAATAACCAACTGTCTATGGATGTTAACAGGTAAAAGCTGTCGCTGAGGAAATGGGAATTGGCTTTTTAGGAATCGGCTTCCAGCCCAAATGGCGTCGAGAAGATATACCCATCATGCCGAAGGTATGAGGCTTTCTCTATTTTTAAGTTTGAAGATAGTTCATAACTTTTTGTTTCCAGTTTAGATGAAAACTATTTGGTTCTGCATGGTCAACTTTCGGTGTATCTTATTGTTGTTTGTATTAGATTTTGCTATGAAGAGTCTGGCAGTAAAATTTGACATAATGTGATCTGTGTAGGGGAGATACGACATCATGAGAAACTACATGCCGAAAGTTGGTACCCTTGGACTTGATATGATGCTCCGAACATGTACTGTTCAGGTTAGATGAATAATCTGAATTCTCGCCTCTTCTTAATTGCCTTACACTAAACTTCCAGCTGTCATCAAAGATCTTATAGTTGAAACTTATAGAGACTCCCGTACATGCAATCTTGACAGGTTAATCTGGATTTCAGCACAGAAGCTGATATGATCCGGAAGTTTCGTGCTGGTCTTGCTATGCAACCTGTGAGAAGCTAGAGCTCTTTGCAACATGACCAGAAATTTTTTATTAACAACTATGACTAATTATTGCCTCAATGTTATTCAACTTCAACAGATAGCAACGGCTTTATTTGCGAATTCCCCTTTTACAGAAGGAAAGCCCAACGGGTTTCTTAGTATGAGGAGGTAGATATCTAAATTCAGCTGATATTATCCTCAATTTTTGTTTTGTTATTGTTTTCCTCCCACGTTATAACTCTGGTATGTTTTGACAGCCACATATGGACAGACACAGACAAGGACCGCACAGGAATGCTACCATTTGTTTTCGATGACTCTTTTGGGTGAGTATCAAATTGTTTATCTAAGAACAACAATGACATTACATTGGTTAGTTTGATAAAAGAAGGTTGTAAAATAAAATAAAATAAAACAGACTCTGTTTGGCAATCTTGATGAGTTATGGGAATTTGTGTGCTACTCTGCGAAGTTACTTACATAAGTATGTGTTAGGATGTAATGATGCTATGAATCTTTTCCTGCTCATGAAAATCGTGGCTAATTTTAAGTTGCACTACTCTCTTTTATTTTTATCTGGTATAGGTTTGAGCAGTATGTTGACTACGCACTTGATGTTCCTATGTACTTTGCCTACCGAAAGGGGAAATATATCGACTGTACTGGAATGACATTTCGGGTGAAAATCTATCCATCTTTTCTGTTAAATTCTTTTATTCTTTCCAGGAAAGAGAAGGACACTTGCAAGCCACGGGATCTTCTTGAGTCATTTCTTGTCTCATTGTTTTCTTCATGCTGCAGCAATTTTTGGCTGGAAAACTTCCTTGTCTCCCGGGTGAACTGCCAACATATAATGATTGGGAAAATCACCTGACAACAATATTCCCAGAGGTTTATCATCTGCCTGACTAGTCCATTAATTAGCCAATGACTCATTTCCCTGTCTTATGTTGAAGCCTGACAACATTTTATAACATTAATAGGTTCGGTTAAAGAGATACTTGGAGATGAGAGGTGCTGATGGAGGTCCTTGGAGGAGATTGTGTGCCCTGCCAGCTTTCTGGGTAATAAAACTATTAGCTTAAATATCTTATTTTGCTTCATGAGGTAGTTTCAGTATGATGCTGTGATATCAAAAATACCAGCCGTTGTTTTTAAGCTTCTCCGCAACTTCAGGTTGGTTTACTATATGACGAGGAGTCACTCCAAGCTATCCTGGATCTGACAGCTGACTGGACTCCAGCAGAAAGAGAGATGCTAAGGAACAAAGTAATTACAAGGCGCACCACAATTACATTTTCTTATTCCATAGTTTTAAGACATTCTGTTTTAAACCGATACCTGATTCCAACAGGTTCCCGTAACTGGCTTAAAGACGCCATTTAGAGATGGTTTGTTAAAGCATGTTGCTGAAGATGTCTTGAAACTCGCAAAGGTGTGTTCGTGTGCACTCTCTTAGCTACTTCAAGCCAGCTTTCTAATTCTATCTTGTCTGGTTCAGTGCCTAAACATATATATATTGGGGTTATTTTTTGTCTTTCTTCCTCAGGATGGTCTTGAACGCAGAGGCTACAAGGAAGCTGGTTTCTTGAATGCAGTCTCTGAAGTGGTCAGAACAGGTAAATGGACTTTTTAACTATTTAATTGAATTGTACAGAGACATTTTTGTACGATAACTTTATTGTGAAATTTGGTTTCAAAATTGACAGGAGTCACGCCTGCGGAGAAGCTTTTGGAGATGTACAATGGAGAGTGGGGACAAAGCGTAGATCCTGTGTTCGCGGAATTGCTGTACTAAAAGGAATGTAACGTGAACAACAGGGGTCTAGAATCCTTTGGGTTTAAGACTTGAGTGTATGCTATCTGAAGATGTCTCGGGAATAAGGTCCTTTTTTTTTCTTTTGGGTTGTAATCGGATTTGAAAACTGATTTTGTTTTAGAAATTCGAAGCATTGAAAAATCAGAGGAAAAATTGTCCATAGTAACGATTTCGGTGTGGATAATCCTATGGAAAGATGTTTAAATCTATGAATAAAAAGTATATTTCATATAATATCTTAATAAATATACATTCTTCTTAGTATTCTTTTAATACTTTAAAGATTTATTCATGACTTAATAAGATATTAACGATTTGCCGAACGCTTTTTTGTCTAGTGAATGAGTTTGGGTTGGTTTTGTCGACGTTAAAAAAAAAATACTATGGATTTGTTTAAGTATTAAGCTTAAGTTTTTGAAGAAGCATAGACAAAACCATGAAGCCGGAAGTGCGCAAGTTTATGCAAAGCCTCTAGGAGAGGCAGAGGATCTCAGATTTCATTAAAGCAGTAATTGAAAATTTGAGATTGAACTGGTTAGACGTTAAACCATTCTAACCAAGATTCTTTCTCATCAGGAGTTTGTTACTTTCAGCACTAGTACACGTGTACTCTGTTTCACTTCCTTTTTCACTCTTTTGTGTACTCTATATTTTCAACCTGAACCAATTTAATAAAAAAATTATCAAAATAACTAAAATATAATAATTTTAAATTAACTTAATTCGTTGAAAATTAAACCAAAATATAATCTGAATCCTCAATCTGGTAAGAAAATTTGCCTGATCCTCTAATCGTGATCTTTGTAGTTTTAAAAATATTTTAATGAATATAAAATAAATATTATAATATATAGATAATAATTTTAGGGGTTTTTGTTATTGTTTGGAAATAGGGTAGTTGTTTGAAATATAACGTATAATAAATAAATATATTTAAATATTAGAATATTGGTGTGTTATGGCCTTTCATAAGAGGTGGATATTTAAGTGGTTAAAAGAAAAGAAAATAAATTTAAGAGAATGTATAGAAGTGTTTCTTAAAAAGTGGTGACGCGAAATAAAGTTTAAAAACTTTATTAGTATAGATTTTATTGTTTAGTTCGTTATAACCGATGTTATCTTTGTTAATTATCCTGGTATTGTTGTTTTCGGACCACAAGCACCTGTGGCAAATGTTTTGGGACCACCACAGGCACCACCTATGGCAAATTGATGTGCGAGTTGGGACAACTATCTTGTATCAGGCTTCTGTGGAAGCATACTGTCTTGTCTGTTTCTTCAGGATGCCATATCCGTTGGTGTCTCAAGTGCTTTGTTTGGCCTCTTAGGAGCAATGCTATCAGAACTGTTGATCAACTGGACTACCTATGACAACAAGGTATTCGCTGATCTAATTTTAGCATTGAGCATTAGGGAAACTCTGAATCCAATATATCAAACTCAAATGATTGTTTTTGTTAATCTAGTTCTGTTTCTTCTTTTGTAGGGTGTGGCTCTAGCAATGCTTTTGGTGATTGTTGGTGTTAACTTAGGATTAGGAACACTTCCTCCTGTCGATAATTTTGCTCACATTGGAGGTTTCTTGGGCGGATTTCTTCTCGGTTTTCCTCTATTGATTCATCCACAGTTCGAATGGGAAGAAAACCAAGTTTCCCTTATCCCTGGTTCCATTGTTAAACCAAAGTACAACACTTGCCAACTCGTGCTTTGCATAGTTGCATCCATTGTCTTTGTAGCCGGGTAAGCTGCAGAACTTTCTTGATCCTTCATGATACTAACTACTATAAGGATTTGGCATTTTTTCGATTAAATTTCTAAACTGGACTTTTGTACCAATAAGCAGGTTTGCTTCTGGGTTGGTGGTACTATTCAGAGGAGCCAACTTGAACAGATGTTGTAAGTGGTGCCATAAATTGAGCTACTCTTCTAAATCCCAATGGACATGACATTTTCTTTTATTTTTTCTTAGTGAATTAGAACCAATTGTTTCTATTTTAGCTGCGTATATACACATTTCCTTCTCAAATTCATCAAAAATTTTGAAAACCAACATCTATAATCTAGGTAGATAAAGCTGCTTTATAGATGTTAAACATTATGATTAAGCAAATTCTATTTGCATTTCGATTTAATCCAGTTAACTACAAACCAAGAAAATTAACAACAAAGCTCAATCCACTGATCTACAACAAAACAGTGGATTTAGCTGGTTCCCAACTTCTACATCCGATTACTATCACAGCCTGAACCAAATAGAACAAACCAGTCCATAGTGTTTCTCAGTACCTATACCCCATTGGCATCCCAAGCTGGTCCAACCGACCTGAACCGGGATAAGCCTTGTTCATAAAACTAGTGTGCAAAGCAAAACCTTTCTGCAGATCAGACTTCGTATCGCTACAGTACGGCAAATCAACAAATCCAAACCTTTTCGATGAAGACAGCTCTTTATATAATTGTGGTCGAGACTTTGGGGCGCTAGCCGACCGAGCCTTAGCCCTTGAGGACTCTGTACAAGCCATGTAGCTTGGATGGTCTGCGTAGCAGCAGCTTTTGGTGCAATCGCTCGGTGCAATAGAACTAGTTGTGAGAGCACTGCGTTTGCTTCTAGAAGTAGCTGAGTATAACTGAGGACTGCTCTCTGCAGTGCAAAACTGGCTTCCAATCTCTTCATGCGATGAGGACGGGCTAAAAGGCGCGGAATAAACTGCTTCAGACCGGCCTGCGTTTTCTAGGACAAGGTGGGATGAGTAGAACATGTCTGGTCTGCTGCTGCGTCTAGTGTAAGAACTGATGTGTTTCCTGTCTATTGGCAGGATCTTTTCTTCTTTGTCCGTTGCTGAGAATGTTTCTCTGTGACCACTGTAAAGTCTGTTGTTGTCGCTCCCTTGAGAACCGTTCCTCTGAAAATTCAATCCAATCTCTTATAGTTTAAGTGGTTGTTAAAGTTGCAAAAAATATGATCTAAGTATTGAGATCGGATTTGTATTGAATGTAAGCGATTGTAGTAACTTATATAGTCCATTTCCCCAAAATGTCAAACCAATGGCGCCATAGGCAACAAAACGAGGATAATCAAACAGAGATTGAAAAGTTTAATACCTTAAAAAGATGAGAATGAGCAAGTTTAGAGCTGCGAGAAGAGATTGAATGCTCGAGTTTTTCCGGTGTTGGTGGACCCTTGAGGATAAACAGAGTTGTTAAAAAGGAACGTTGTAGAAATAAAAGGCATGTTTAAGGTTAAAGAAAGAACGCACTTAAGGTATTTAAAGAAGCTTACGGGGTTTTGCAAATGAGAAGATTTGGTGTTGTTGGAATGAGAAGAAGAAGATTCAGGCGTGACAATAACCCGAGTGGCTCGGACACGAGCCTGAGCTCGAACCAAAGCGTGCATCCTGCGCAGATGAACTGACATTCTCTTTCGTTCGACATGGCCTCTAACTATCGCTTGAAGCCTAACCAAACCCTTGAGTGCCCTTAACGCTCTCCTTGCCTACATTTAAATTAATCAAAACAATTAAAGATAAACACCCATTAATCCAGAGCAGATTCCGAATAAAAATTCATAACTTCTAAAAGCAATAAATAGTTTGATTATGGAGAGGACCCCAAAACCATATTGAATTTTTTTTAAAAACATTACTTTCGATAGAAGTTGGCGCCAAAAAGTAAAAAACAATAAGAAAAAGACAAGTTTACCTTTTAAAAATTAAACTTTTGAAATATCCACAAGGAATTCAACAAAATTAAATACAAGGATATAAATAAAAAGTATGATAAAGACATATACATGTACGGTCACTCGAAAAGATGAATCAACTATTAAATGAACAATGCGACTTTTAAGTTTGAGCTATGACAGATAAAAAAATATAATATAAGATTTGCTATAAACTATAAAGTAGAAAGTTTAATAGCCATGCATCGAACCATTAATAGACATATATATTAACTACGTAGAGGCTATAAACTATAGAGAATGAAACTGATTTATAGACTATGATTAATAGTAGCCAGCATTCACCATGTAAATTAATAAACAGTGGTCCGTTGAAAATATTCACTATACAATAGAACAAAACTACAGCTGCTTCGTATTGGCTGATGTTAACTGATCTTCCAACAGCTATTTTTCATACATTTTCTCGTTTTACTAACATTTATATTGAAAAAAAGATAAATTTAATTTTAATGGCCTCAAACTAACTCAAGAGAAATATTTTGGGTATAGGCGAAGCAAATTTACTTTATACAAAGAATAATCAAGTGGTTTATAGAAAAATGGGAATATAGAAGGTTAATGTCTAATCAGTGGTCTAGGGAAGAGGAAGCAACAGAAGGTTTACGACATCGAAAATTGTTATATCGACGATAATCCCCGTTAATTTTTTAGAAATCTATACCGTTTTCTATTTTTTTATTCTTAATTAAAAAATTCTAATAAACAAATTCGTTTGTAGTATTAAATTTCTGTAGCCGCCCCTAAGAACTAAATTATTAACTTTTTCCCAAATGAGAATTACGTAACTTTAGAAATAGTAAAAAAATAAATATTATCAAAACAAATATACGTTTTTATTTGTTAATAACGAAAAAATTATTTTTTAGAAAAAAGAAAAACTTACTAAATATCCGCGAAATGTAGATTGAATCTTAATCGCCGCAAGATCTTCACGACAGTTGCGACGGATACCATCGGACCTGCTAACATGCGCTGCCACGTCGTCGAACCCCTTGCTAAAATGAGCCGTGACAGGACTACGCGTAGACCTACCGCTCGTGCTGGTCAATCTGACGACTACAGCTGCAGCGTTAGCCGCAGCTACGGCGGCCTCAGCAACCGCAGCAGTCGCAGCAGCCACGGCAATCGCGTGCTTGTCCGGATCCTCACCTCCTTCGTGGTCCTCCCACATCGGCTTATTTTTCCGCCGTCGACCGTTAGACGACGGAGACGATTGGGTGTGCGACGGAGGAGGTGTCGAGTTCGGTGGTGGTTGATACGGCGGTGCAAGTCCTTTTTCGCGTTTGGATTTGACAAAGCTCCATCGGCGTTTTGGATAAGTGGAAGTAGACCGAGAAGGCGTCTCAAAGGATGGATCCGGATAATCCGGGTCGGGTTTCTTAAGTCCGAATAAATTCTTAAACCACCGTGAAGCTTTCCCCATCACACAAAAACTTAGTTGAAGAATGAAACGACGACGTTTCTTGTCGCCGGGGTTTTGCTCTGTGCAAAGAGAGAGGAGAACAATAGAGAGTCAGAGTGTGAAAGCTTTGTAAAGCGTTAAGTAGCCACAACAGTAGCAAACAGGTTTTTATTTAGTAACACGCGTTTCACTCGCGCGTATACCACACTCTCTCTCAATTCCCGGAAAATTTCGTTAACCTCCACATATTATTTAATTCATTCATTTTTAAAGCGCGTCTTCGTGTATTAACACACCCTTTTCATAAACATCAATCTTAATTAAAAAGCATTACGTTGTTGTCATAAAACAAAGATAAGAAATCCAAACACATTACGAAACTAATCCAATCAGAGTCAGCATTTAGTTCCCTGGATCCGGTTAGAATTTTATGTTTTAAAAGAATAATAACCTTACCGACTAATATTAGTTTGGTTAAATTCAGTTTCGTATAGTTTACTTATAGCCAAAAATAATCAAATAATCAAAAATTATTAATACAATAGTTAGTATAAAAGTATCTAAATATAACCAACTAATAAAAAACCAAACAGTTAGTATAATCAATTAAATAGCACAAATTAATTTCGAATATTTGACTACTTTTGAGTTTTGATTATATCGAACTAAACCAAAATTATCAAAATAGTATAACTAAACGGTTTTTTGCGAAGAGCTGAAATTACACTAAACATTTATTTTTATTCGGTTCTGTTTTCAATTTTATATCGAGGATTAGGCATGTTGTTTAAGACGTTTAAGCACGGTTCAGACTAAATCTAAAACTAGTCCCGGATATAAAGTCTATAAACCGATTCAACCATATCATTTAGATTTTGGATGTATCCAAATAATTGAATAGTTTTTATCATAAGTTATTTCGAGTTCGGTTATAAACTGAATCGAACTCAAAATATAAACGAAGTCATAAAATATAAAGTCCATATCTGAACCCGAACATAACAAACCGAACCATCTATAAAGTAAAAACTAGTTATAAACATGCATTTTATGTGAAATAACTGATTTGAAAACCGAATCCATTGATATTATACAACTCTAAAATTAAATTTAATCGAACCCGAACCGAATCCGAACTTTAATAATAATTGAATAGATATTAAATTTTAAAACCGAAAAACTAAAAATTCGAAGTGACCGAACTGATAATCGACTGATCCCCGAACCGCCATGTCTATCCAAAATAAAACGGTAAGATTTGTTATATATATAAAAAAACAAGATTTGTTATATAATTAAGCTATCATGTGAATCTTTATAAACGAAATGACGACTCGAAAAGAACAGAGAGATGACAAAAAGCGTCAATACTTTCTTAGAGTCTTAGAGACATGAGAAGAATAAGGACCACACTACGGGCCCATGACGGATGACGTCACTTTTCTAATCCAATGGCTGTTATTTAATCCTTTCTCCCATTTCATCATCACGTTTTATGTGGTCCCCACTCCGTCTTCCTCAACGGAATCGCGCCGTCCGCTACGACGTCGTTTAGCTAACATGGCAATCGAATTCCAAACACTACTCTTTTATTTGTTTTTGTTGTTTTCCTTGTTTTGTCTTTTCGTACATAAATGTGTATTTGGACAGTATAGCGAATATTGTACAATATAGTATTATGTTTCGTGAATAGTTGTTTTCGCTGCGATGCGATGGCCAATTGTTACAACACTTCATACGACGCTCTTCTCTACGTATACAATTTCACATGCTACATGACATATACGCAATCAAAATATTGATTTTCACGCTGACATTATTATGTCATTCAAAATCAAGAAATATCATAATACTAGCTATTAGAAATACCTTTCCAAAAGACGTAATATTAGACAGATCGGATTCATACAGAACTAATGAAAATTGATCCTAAAAGTTTCCTCTTTTCGGGCTGAGAACTCTCTTACCTGATTTAGAGGGCTTTCATTCTAAATAGGTTAAGGCTCTAGTTTAACTTTTTTTTGGTTTCTTACCGTAACCAGCCACAAAACATTGTTTACCTCTTCCACGTTTTCGTTTTCCCATCTTTCTTCCGGTTGATTATTCTTCCCTGCTACACGTCATGCGAATCGATCCTTGTTGCTACAAGCATGGTCCTCCTCTTCTCTTATTCTCAAGCGAATCACAGTCTTCTCTCTTTGGTTCTAGATTTGGTACTTCTTCGAAGCTCGGCCTTCCAATATCCTCACCCATGGATAAGACCCTCGTGGCCATGTCCTTGGAAGAAGCGGATAACATTCCATTTGTCATGCCTAATCTTCCAAAACTCAACTCCCGTGAAACGAATCTTCTGAGTGTTGTTGGTCGCCTTCTCAACCCAAAACACCAGAACATTTCAAGTCTCATCTTTGATATGCCCAGGAAGTGGCAAAAACGCGACCGCGTTAAAGGAATAGCACTTTCTGCCGAAAAGTTTCAATTTATCTTCAACTCCGAGCATGATCTCGTTGAGATTTTGGAGAAGGGTCTTCACACCTACAACTAGTGGGCTTTGGCGTTAGAGAGATGGTCCCTTACTCCTCCTACTGACTCGCTTCAACATGTCTAGATCTTGGTCCATATTAAGAACATACCGATAAACTTCTATATTATAGCCGTCATAACTTTGCTTGGTGAAATTGTTGGACAGGTGACTGAAGTTGCTTTCGACCCTAATAAGCTGATAACCAAGGATTTTGTTAAAGTTAAGATCAAGTTTGATGTCTCTAAACCGTTAAGATGGTCAAAATTGATTTCTCTTCCAAATAGAAGCTATACAACGGTGCATTTTCATTACGAAAGAGTTCATAAACGTTGCTACAATTGTCACCGTTTGACACATGAACATGATCTATGTCCTCTTTTGATTCAGAAGAGACAGAATTCCGCTCTTGAAAGACAAATGGGTCTAAAATCTACTCCACCTCCTTCGGATCTAATCATCAAACCGGAGGATCCGCTTTATGGAGTCTTCAAAGAAGAATAAGTGGGTATCCACCCACTCCTTGGTAGACCAAAGATTGCACCTGATGTTATCGAAGGCCTGAGGCAATACCTGATGGTGGCTCCAGGAGAAGAAAGGCAGCTAAGGAAAGAGAGAGTTAAAAGCTATGTTGCTAAGGCAGAGCAAAACCCCTTGGCCCAAAAAATAGCCTTAAAAGTAGAGCCAACTCCCATTATTTCCACAGACTTGAACAAGGAGAAGGGATTAGTCTTCAGTTATGACTCCTCCGACAGCTCCTCTCAGTCTGTCAATGTCCCTTCCGCTCAGCCAAAGCTTATGGCAGTTGCCATCTCAGCGGGTTCTCATCTGGTCATTACTACCAATCCCTTTTCTTACCACTAGTAATATAAAATATATTTTTTTTGTCAAAAGCTTTTCATTTAGAATAAGTCAATATGGCCATTTACATTGGGTCAATAGAACAGAACAAAACACAAATAAATGGGCTGAAAATTGAAAGTAGGCCCAAACACAGTTAAACCTAAAGTGTTGAGTAGCTTATGGATATATTTCGAAGGATCTGAACAACCGAGAAATCTCAGTTTTATTTGTTATTCTCGATGACCGGTGAAAAGCAAAAATGTTTTCTTTCTGAAAGTTATTAGATCGGGAAGAAAGAAAAACCATGGATCTTCACCAGTGAAAGAGGAGCTATAGAGAGAAAAATCTCACTCTAAAACATAGAGAGAGAAAGCTCCTTAATATATAAAATGTTTAGGATATTATATTCGAAATTTTTACTATATTGATCACTAGCATCTTTGAATATGGATTTTTGACAATAAATATCTTACCACTAGTAATTGTATAGTTCTTTTTCCTGATAAAGGCTGTCAAACAACCATTTCAAAAAACAAATTTAACCAACAGCAGATATATTTTTTAGTGACAAAAAACTCACATCTATATTACTTTTGAGCTAAGCATTTTGAAAAGTTATTGATAAGAAAAATATGTTAAAATGTAAAAAAATTATTTATAACTCAGCAATGATAGCCTGATAGATAGACTAATTTGATTTCAATTACTACTCAAAATTTTGAGTTTCTAAATTAATTGTCTGGATAATACGAGTTGCTGATATGATATTAAAACTACTAAATTTTTCAAATTTAAATATTTAACATTATATAGTATATAATGTCTTATTAACTCTTATATCTACGAAATTACTCGAGTGTTAACTAAGTGGTTGTCCACAACTAAATTTGGTTACAAACAAATACTATCAACAAAGATATTAGATATATAGTATCATTTATTTTATTTTTTATATCAGTTTTAACTAATATAATAACTATTTACATTAATTAAGAAGTGATTCTAAAAATGATGATTCAAATAATTAGTATCAATTTAAACAATTGATACAACTATTTTATCATATTCTAAAAAATGTAATAATAATATTATTGGTTATAAATGATGTTAAGTCACATATAGAATATCTAACTGATTTAATAGGTATGTTATTTATTTAAATAATATAATATTATTAATGATATACACTTATTTTTTGTAGTGTGGTTATAATGAATGGAATGGTTCACGTGTACGACTGTAGAGAATCTAACTCATAGTCATAAGAGGGAAACAAAAATTGGACCGACAATTAATCCACTGGAATCTTCGGTATGTCCATGCAGTGAGAAAAAGACATGACACAGACTCAGAGAGCCGAAGAGACATAAAGACTTCAAAGGCCGTTACGATTTTGACACGTGTAATTCAAGTACGCAAGATGGAGCCAATATGAGTCTCAATAGTCGGATATGGTAGGAGACTCCGAGTGGACGGTGCTTCTTCAGCTTTTTGCGTATATATTGACTTTAGTCAACGCTTCTCCTGTATGAACTCTGTATCGTACGTGTCTTGAACAAACTTTTGTCTCTAATTTAATTCTAGTAGTCAATATTATCAGCGGAATTATTGTTTCCCCATAAAGAACATTTGTTGGCAAGTAATTGTGGTCTGTACAATTAATGCAAGTTGATCAATGATATACTTGAAGCAAATATATTTTGATAGAAAATGAATCAACGTCGAAGATTGTGATTTATAAACAAGATTAGGTGCACCTAATAACAAATCTTATGACTAATAAGAAAATTCCAAATTTGTTTAGCCGGTTTTCTTTTTATGAAATGAGATTACAGACAATAATCGGGAAGTCATTTGGAAGATTAAAAATTGTCGTTAGCTGTTGCATTCAAATATTCAGATCATTCCAAACAAAAAAAGGTGTATATAAATCGGGATAGACCAAAAATACAAACGACTAAGTTATCTATTTAGGTTTTTGTCAATTATTAGCTCTATAATATATAACAAAATGTATTTATTTATTTAGGCTTTTGTATTTATTTTCTTTCCACTTGTAAATATTTTGGTTGATCAATAAATTTTACATTTCAACTAAAAAAATTGTAATAAATTAAAACCAACTGGACTAATGTCTAGTCTATATGAATTTTGTTTGAATCTACTTTTAGAATTTTAATTACGAACTGTTGTTTTTTTATTAAATTTTCCAGTTCGTTATATTCTTCCATTTCTTCGTTTGGTTATGGTATTAGTTTTAATTAAAAATTTTATTAAACTAAAGTAGATTCAGATCTTCTATCTCAATTTGAGGGGTTTCTTTGAACTATGATTTGCCTCATATCATTTTTGACAAAAGAGGTGGAGTTTTTAGTAAATTGTTTCGAACTCGTCAAGATGATTAAAGACCTCTTTCTACTATATCTTGATGATTTTTCAAGACTTTGGAATTTTTTAAGAATCTGTTCTTTAATTCTGGTCTTACATGCATTTAATCACAAGATAGATTACATAACCCGTAATGTTAGAAGATTATTTAGAAATTATGTAGTTCTACTATGATCTGTTATGTTAGTAATTAGTAAAGCTGAAAAAGTAAAATAAAAGTAGATTCACATCGAATTGATTGAGTCTTGTTGACGTTTATTGTATGATTTAAGTATTCCTGACCAAATATTTTTATTGACCGACAGCAAACAGTTTAAGCTATTAGACTATGTACATTGGTTTGTATATTCAACACCCATTTTTATTGTTATAATATTCTATTTCATTTTCTGTTTCTGCCATGTAATTTAAATTATATATATATTACTTTATAATTAAATTTTTTATCCAATTAAAATATCACACCTCATATACTTATCTCTTATCTCTCTTGATTCAACATGTCAAATTTTTTCAACATGGTTGAATCCATGTCATATTTAACATGATGTTCAATACTCCATTGTAAGAATTAAGGTGTTGAATAATTTTATTCAAGTAAATAGTCTTACAAATTAATGCAAACAGTTTAGTCAACATTTGTTTTCTGAGTCAACGCTACATTGACACTATTATCCATCAAGAACGTCAATCATTCCTAATCAATATTCAGGGAAAAAAATAATAAACTGCTATATAAAATCTTGTTTATATATAATCAACATATTTTTGTTTGATGACCAAAAATACAAATGCAGAAAATATGTGATATCTTGGTAAGATAATGATTTCAATAAATAGATGTGATAGCTCACAAATTTGGAATACTTCAATATACATACAAGGCAAAGAAGAAGGGAAAAAAGTTATAGAAGTTGTGTCTAGAGGTCACAAGCATGTGTTGTAAAACTACATATTACTATGCAGTTCGATGTGATTTGTTACGACCTAACCAGACAAATAATCTCATCCCAAAAAAAGTAATATTTTTTCAAACTTTTCTTCTTCTTCTTCTCTGCACGCACATGCATGCATATACACGTTATGTGATAAAAACCCATCTATGTACATCCATCTTATTACTGTTTTAAGATGCTGAATTTAGGAGTGACATACTGACAAATCAAGATAAAAATAAATATTAAATAATGATTTTATTAGGGTTTCTGACTCTTTTTTATTTAGGTGCTGAGAAGCTGCAGAGGAAGCAGTAATGGATAGCTGTAAGAAGAGAATGAAAAAGCAAAGCTAAGAATTGTCAAATACTTAGTCCTTTACCTTTCCTTTTTTTTGCTCTATTCTCTGTCCTATAAACCAGCTACATTACAAATATATCACTATTAACACATCAATCTTCACTTTTCTCGTAATTCTCCTTTTCAGCCTTTTGTTTTTAAAATTGCATATGGGTCCTTCTACCATCTACACACCGAAATTCTCAAATCCAAAGCAAACCAAATTCACTCACTTCTATCTATAGTAGAGAGTTGAACCAAACTTTTTTTTTTTGAGAAAATATTATATTACAACATTTAATCTTCATATGAACCTAAAAGTCTTATAGTCCAGTGTCTTTGACATATGAGATCATGTCTTCTCATGATCCGATTTCAAATTATGAGATTTTGAACTCCACATGTCAAAAAAAATTGGGTCTCCAAATGAAACACCCTCGCTAGGGTTAATAACTAAACCAGTTGGCAAACCGAACAAAAGAACTTAACCTCAAAAGAAACCTTGAAGAATAATGTCAAAATTTCATACAATATTAAAATTCAGGGCCCCTAAAATTTATTGAGAGTATTTCTCACCTTTTACGACCCATATTGTAAAGGTGTTTACCAGTCCATTTAGTTTATTTGGGCCATCATATGTGAAAACCAAGTGAAGAATTATTAGGCTGCGGAAAACAGAAGCCCACTAGCACTTAGCTTTAACCTTATTAACTCCATGTATTTAATTAGCTTTAACGTTACAGTAGTAAGGGTCTAGGGACTAATCTTATAGAGATTTTCAAACCTATTAAAAATCAAACCTCCAATGATTTTTTTAAAAAATTTAGTGGATTTTGAAAGTGAGATATGAAATATGAAGAATTCTTAAATGTGATATTTTCGAATAATAATATTAAAAAAAATTGAATAACGATATTCAAAGAAATTTTACAAGGTTAGCAAAAGAAATGATCTTCAAAAGTATAGTTTCAAAATAAAATAAAATTTAGTATTCTCTACCTCACAAATGAGGGGTTTTTTGTGCACTCTTTGTTTTTTTTGGGGTCAAAATTTACTCTTTATGTAAAATATAAGAATGGCTAGCTGAATAGTTTTTTTTTTGTAATTTTTCTAGCTGGAAGGATATTAGTAATGTTAATAATAGTTATGAAATCCAAAAAAAATATTTAAGTGTCTAATAAGATCTATGCGATTGTAATTCAGTGAATTAGATATAAGTGGACAAAATAATTGATGATGAAAGACATTCGAAGCTATAGTTATATAAAAGCAAGTTGGGACAGTTGAGGAAAATATATTTGATTTTATTAGTGTCAAATTTACAATTAATTTCCATTATGGGCCTTTTTGTTTCCTTGCATCACACCATGAGTTTGTTACATTTTTAGTCTATCATTGACATAGTATACTCTTTGGAATTTATAACCAAGTGGTCGTATATTTGTAAATTCAGATCTGAAATTCTAATTTGAGTTTAAAAAATAAAAAAAAGTGGACTGAAACGGGTCGGGTTGTCGGGTATAATGGGCGTTGTTTAGTGGGGGAAGAAAAAAGATAACGGGTCGTTTACGGCGTCGGCTGTCGCAAACGACGACCTTGACGGAGACGTTATTATTTTGTCGCCGTCGTCAAAACTCCACATCTCCTTCCCTTGACTGTCACGCGCTGTATCGCGTAAACCTCACGCTCCCACATGAAGGACCACTGTTTACTAAACGTGGTGTTTAATTAATTATTGTTTAAAAAAATATTAATTTATGACCCTTTTATTTTTTGCTCTTGCACTAGAATTTCCCGGCAATGAAACCAACTTCTTTCTTGTCCTTTAATTGCTTAACCAGATTCATATATACACATACACACTTACATTTATACACTCAAACCACTTGAAACTGAGAGTTTTATGTTTTTTTCATAAACATTTAATTTCTAAAGTCTTTATCATCCAAATAAGTCACTCCCATGTTATTTTGTAAAGGTTGGAAATTTAATACTATTTAATTTTTTTACATTAAATCAACAACAGTTGTGTGTACATTGCATTCGCTTTTCAATATTAACAAGAAATTCTTTTAAAAATTCAATATATATATAACATAATACAAAATCCAACAATCCTAAAATAATCAATTAGAAAGTGAACAATGAAACGAATCTCGTTAGTGGGAATAATTCAAACAAGGAGACAAGATTTAAACACATTCAAATGTTTGTAGTTCCCACTTTCCTCTATATCCAAAGAATCCAACAAAAACGTCGTCGTGTTACTATCATCTTCACCATCACATGATCTAGTCATGAGTTCTTTTGCTCTATGAACCTCAGCTTCCCAATCAGTCCTAGCCAACACGACCAGCATGGAAACCAGGCACGAGCCTTGCGCTGCAAACATACCGAGCCACAGTCCCTTGAAGTCAAATCCGCTAAAGAAACTTAACCATATAGCCACTGGCATTCCTACAAAGTAGAAACAACACAAATTGATGTTTGCTCCTAATTTAGGCCTCGCACTTCCTCTCAGAACTCCACACAATGTGGTCTGAGGACAATTCCCTAGCTCGCAAAGTCCGATGATCGGTAAAACCATGGCAGTTAACTTCACAATCTCTGCCTCATCCGTGAATAATCTAGCCCAGGAATTCCTCACCATCACAGCGAAAAAGAGGGCAAATAAACCTAAACCTAGGCTTAAAAATAGTCCGGTTCTCGCGGCTATCCTCGCTTTACTGGGCTGATTCGCGCCTAGTTCATTTCCTACGCGAGTCGAGACACTGATACTCAAAGAGGAAGGGAAAATGTAGATCAAAGCAGTGGTTTGGATCAAGATTCCCATAGATGCAACGGTTGCTTGTGGATTAAGTAACAGTCCACAAAGAAGAATCATGATTTCGTACCACCACCATTCTAGACAAACCGAGACGCAGCTAGGGATTGCTAGATTCATTAAAGATCTCCATTCTTTGAAGCAATCCATTGTAAATCCTCCCCAAGTCTTCTCGTAAATACCCGAAAAAACGATATAGATTATCAAAAACCCTAAGAGGTTGACATTAGTCCAGATTGCTCCCAAGGCGATTCCTTTAAGTCCGAGACCAAGGGAAGAAACGAGAAGATAGTTGATCGGAATGTGGAGGATTACGGCGAAGAAAGCAGAGTAAGTAAGAGGAAGAGTGATTGATTGAGATCGAAGGTAAATACGGATAGGATGCAAGAAAGATTGGAGAATCAGATCAGGAAGAGAGAAGAGGATAAAGATCTCAGCTTGGTTCGAGATCTCTTCGTCTTGTCCGAAGAAGAGAAGTATCTTCTTAATGTTGAGCCAGAGAAGAGAGATGGGAAGAGAACAGAGGAGGAGCAAAAGTGTAGTTCTTTGCAAAGCAAGGCCTAAAAGTTTGAATCTTTTGGCGCCAAAGGCTTGAACACAGATGGGTTCCATGCCGATAGAGAGACCGGAGAGAAGAGAATAACCGGTGATGTTAGCGAAGCCGAGAGCGAGTGAGCCGCCAGAGAGAGCAGAGAGATCGTTGAGGCGGCCTAAGAAGAGCATTGAGATCATTGAACGAGAGTAGAGGAGTAAACCGGTTAAGATAATTGGGAGAGATATTTTGGCTATTGATTTGGCTTCTTGGATCGAAGAGGAGAGATGTGTTGGATTCAGATCTTGTCGGTGATCTGTTTGGTGTTTGAGGATCGGAGGAGCTGCCATGATTACAGGTCTGAGAGAGGAGAGAGAGAAGGGATGATGAAGAAGGACTTGTTGATGTGTGAAAGGTGTTATAAGTTTCAAATTAAGACACTAATAAAGCTTAACTAAAGTGACTAAGGAAATTAGAGAAGTTGTTTGACCTATTAGGTTTTAATTATAACAGAACTATTTTGGCGGTTTTTTGACCAGCCATTATGTCATTGTTATGACTTCGTCTTCCTAGAAGCGACAATCTTTTTTTCTTTTCTTTTTTTGCTTCATTTGAAGAAATATCAAATTCAAAACAATTTCCAAGACAATATATTGGATGTCTATTTGTAAAATTTTTATTTATACACGTTTTTTTGTGTGTAAAAATACACGATAAATATATTGCAATAAAATATTAGTTTTGGATGTTTATGGGAATTTCGTATTTTATCCACGTTTATTTGGAATTCTTTTTATCTTTATATTTGAAGCAATAAAAACTAAGACTATGAATGGATGCACTATTTTATTTTATGGTTTTTGTTTTTGGTTTTTGGATTTTGGATTTTAGATTTTAGATTTTGGTTTTTGTTTTTAGATTAGTTTTTGTTTTCAAAAACTTAAAAAAGTTAGTTTTTGGTTTTTGGAGAAATCAACGTTGATTTTTTTAAAACCTGTTTTTCTTTATTTTTAGGGAAAAACCAAAAACATGAATGGTAGGATACAAAGTAAAAACTATTTTTGCAAAATCATGATTGGCTAAAACATGATTTTTCCAAAACTGTTAGAATGAGTTCAAATTCGTCAGTTTGAAACATCGAAGACAACATATCAAACTGACGAATTTGAGCTCATTCTTGAAAGAAAATAGAAAATTAAAGTTTAGAGGTTTTTCAAAAAGAAGATAATAACTTAATTGAACTTCCAAAATGAATTTGACTTTTGATTTCATAGACAATTTCGATTTAGAATTTCCGTCGGGTTCAATTGGCTTACTCAACGTAAAATTGAGAATTTAATTAAAAATTAAATCGATATTTTTTCCAAAAATAAAAACTGAAACCAGTTTAAAATCTACTCCCAATGAAGACCTAAGTTTCAAGGAAATATGAATATTTGGATTTTCTATTTTCTCGAGTCTTCGATTTCTATCTGGTTCAATTTCTTCATTTTTTGGGTCCAACGAGGTCTTCGATATACATATATCAATCAAGTTGTTACGAAATATACTAAGATTTAAAGTCTCTGGACACTTTCATATAAAACTTTCCGAAGATGCTTACAATAAAGTGAGAAGAATTATGTGGAATATACCCATTTAATACATTTTTAAAATCTTCAATAATTTATTGGACCACTCTATTCATATAGTTGAGGGGAAAATTATAGTTTTGGCAAAAAAGAAAGGCTTGCTTTCATAATTCGTAGAAAACGAAAATTTTAATTGAATTTTATATATGTATTTGGAATAACAATTAATTGTTTGTGCATAGATATAATATGATGTCACATGCTTCACCTTATAGAATGTGGACCATTAAATATAGCTCAAGTTTAGGATGAGGGGAACAAAACTAAAATTATCTTAACTTTTCGAGCTATGTACGTAGATCGTTTGTTATATTATTATTATAAAACAATTCACAACTGTTCAATATAAATTATATAAAGAAATCAGAAATTACATAGTAAGAAATGGAATATTCATAGTTTTATCAGTCGGTATCATATATATATGATATATATATATTTGAATGAGTATGTTTTTCAAGTCAATTTTATTATTTATTTATAGGAAATTTTTTCTCTATAATCACTATCAATTCCTGGCAAAACTAAACTATGCAAAATATCTAAATAGCAACAGACAAAATTTGAAATAGTCACGAATTAGAAAGCTATAGCTAACCACAACCTCAAATTCTTAGTTATTTCAAAAAGAATTATGTTTATGTGACTCACAAATAAAGTGACAATAAAAAAAAAAATTAGTAGGCTTAATGTCACTAATAGGGGTGGGAATTTGACCCGATCCGAATCGAAATTCGGGTCGGTTCGGGTCGGGTCGGATTTAAAATTCGGGTCGGATCGGATTTAACTTTTTTTTAAAATTCGGGTCGGGTTGTTCGGGTCGGGTTTCAGACGGTTCAGGTCAATTCGGGTCGGGTTTTCGAAATTTTTTTTGAATTTTTTTGAATTTTTTCAAAAAAAAAAAAAAAAAAAATCCGACCCGAACTACCCGAATTCCGACCCGACCCGAACCGATTTTTTGGTTTGGTTATTTCGGACTGGTTTTTCACTACCCGAAATACCTGATTTCCGAAATACCCGACCCGACCCGAATTCGCAACCCTAGTCACTAACGCCAACTTCTTCTTAACCTAATAATTAGAATGATTCACCTAATAACTCTAATATTAAATCTTTGATCCTTCCCATTATATTGATAAATTAAAAAGGAATTTTAAAGAATAAATTTTAATTTATAGATTAAGTTTTGTCGATCTTAATTATCTGATAAAATATGTCACACTAGTAGAAAAAAACGCTATACCCACAAAAATGCCGCGAAAAATTTCGTGGGTATAGGCTAAAACCCACAAAATCTTACCTAATGCCACGGTGCACAGTAATCAGCTAGCTACGAAAACAATTGCTGGTTTTCGTGGGACATAACCCACGAAAACCCACGAAATCCCGCGAATAAGTGAGTGGGTTACAAACTTCCCACGAAAACCTACGAGATTAATGGTGGGTTACATGATTGCCACGAAATCCCACGAACTATTTCGCGGGTATTATTGTTACCCACTAAATCCAACAAAAAATTTCGTGGGTTTTCATGTTACCCACGAAAACCCACGAAAAATGTCGCGGGTAACTAAACTACCCACTAAAACCCACGAAATTTTTCGCGGGTATACAACCTCCTGTAAAAGCCACTCATCTACACACTATAAATATGAGTGATGGAATTTATACATCCCACAAGCTATCTGCAATTTAAATATTGTAATCAAATTCCTTAAACCCAACAGATCATGACAAGTCGATCACCAATTGAAATTGAAGATAGTGAAGAAACCCAGGAGTCGTTCAACTTCGTAGAGCCGAATTACTCGTGCGAAACTGAAACGCAAAGCGGTGAATTCATTGGGGAGATACCAAAGTACTCGTGGGAATCAGAAACTTGCTCAGAAGGTGGTAATTCGAGTCTAAAATGTGATGTTGTGGACACATATGCTTTTAATGAAGAGGAGCACGCGCAAAGGCCGGAAAGTCCTGACCCGAATATTGAAGGAAAAGACTAAGAAAGGAATTGGGGAAGACATTAGTCGGAAGAAGCGAGCAAACAAAATACCCAGTTACATCAGCGAAGATGATTGGGCGCTTCTTATGGAGAGATGGCAGACTGAAGCTGCAATCCGTAAGAGTCAAGCTGCAGCAACTAGTCGTCGAACTAATAAAGACGGCAAAGGTATGCAAAAACACACCGTCGGGCCTAGCTCTTTCGCGAAGATTGAGTACGAGTTGGTTAGTATAATTTCTAAATTTATTTTTCCATAATTGCAAATTTAAATATATTACAAATTACAACTAAATATTACGTAATCATTTATCATTTACAGAGGCTGAAATCGATTGGTTCTGATCCACCTTCTATTGTGGATTTGGTGAAGACAACACACACACGCGAGGACGGGATGTTCATCGATCAACGGTGTGAGGAGCTTGTGAGAGAGGTAGAGGCTGCAGCTACCCACATTCAAGATTCACCGGGCACTGTCGGTTCCAACATTGGTCCTTCGCTAGAAGTCCTTAACCAATTATACGTTAAGGTACGTTTTCGAATTTCTATTACATTCGACACTCTTATTTCTTTTTAAACATTTAATTCTCAACTCATCATATGCAGCGTGCTAGACCGAGATATGGTACGTTATACAGCGTAGGCAGTGCCCAGACACAGTTCTATCAACCGATAGACGATTACCAGACCCAGCTCCCAAGCGCATCATCGAGGGGAGATCGATGCCATTAGAGCCAAGATGGGTAACATTGAAGCCAAACTCGACTTACTGATGGAGCGATTACCTGATGGGTCGAGGACTTCAGCTCCCACTTAGCCTGACGACGAAGTCACGACTCCTTTACCTTCTATGCGGCTTAACTTCGACCACAACCCGTAGTATATTTATTTTGTAAAAATAATTTGGTTTTTGGTATATTATTACAATATTTTATGTATTAAATATTTTTTTTTCTTGTAATTCGAATTTAAATTTTAAAACAAACAAAAAAAACAAAAAAACAAAAATTTAAATTCGGTTACCCACGGAAAAAATCGTAGACTTTCGTGGGTTTTATGTAAGAACCCACGAAACATTTCGTGGGTTTCAGTGGGAAAGGAACCCACGCATGAATTCGTGACTACTCGTGTGTTGTTTTGCCACGTCCAAATTCGTGGATTTTCGTGGCAATGTACCCACGAATAAATTAGAGGCTTTTCATGGGCTTCTCTAGTTGCCACGACACTTTAGTGGGTTTTCGTGGTAACTAGACCCACGTGAAAAATCGTGGATTTTCGCGGGTTTGTTTGCCACAGAAAGTTTCGTGGCATTTCGCGGGTTGTCTAATCTATGAGGAGCCACGAATCTTTTAACTCGTGTGTTGTTTTGCCACGTCCAAATTCGTGGATTTTCGTGGCAATGTACCCACGAATAAATTAGAGGCTTTTTGTGGGCTTCTCTAGTTGCCACGACACTTTAGTGGGTTTTCGTGGTAACTAGACCCACGTGAAAAATCGTGGATTTTCGCGGGTTTGTTTGCCACGGAAAGTTTCGTGGCATTTCGCGGGTTGTCTAATCTATGAGGAGCCATGAATCTTTTAACCCACGACGCTATACCCATGAAATATTTTTGTGGCTTTTCGCGGCTACTCCCACCTAAAACCACAAAATTCATTTGTTATTATCCGCGAAAATTTCGCGGGTATTTAGCCTTTTTCTACTAGTGTCACTTTGTAAACTTCTAAGTGACTTGATTTTTTCTTTTCGACTAGTTATTCTCAAATATGTGCACCAATATTGTTTAACAATATTTAATTAAATTGAAGTGAAAAATTCCAAGATACATAAGAATGCATTTGTACAAGTATCTTGATAATATCAAATATCATCACAAAGACAATGTGAAGATTAATTTATTATATCCTTTTCAAGCGTATACTTAAACTTAGTTAAGCCTACTTTAAGGTAATCTGATAGAAAATTTATGTTATTTACATTAATTTATTTCTTAACACAATTAACAATTGTGTTCCTAATTCTAATGACTTTGTCAAATTTGAAGTGTATTTTGATTAAAATGATCAGTATTCTTATATTCAAGGCCGGCCTAACCTAATATGGTATATTTGGTGCCTAAACCTTTTTTTAAAAATGAAACCTTCATCACTTTGGAAATAAGCAAAGTCTCAACCAACTGTATTAAAAGAGATTTTAGAAAATTGATATCCTAAATTTTTTATATTTTCTGGTGCCTAAAACCTTATCTTCATGAGTCTTAGCTCATGACCGCTACTGCTACATTAAACGGTTGTTCATTTAATATACATTCTAGAAACATGATCTTAACATGATCAAGGTAATTAAACAACAATATCTTGCAAGACAAAAGATGTCATATAGTCAAAAATGTTCAAAAATATATAATATCCTTGGCATAGAATGAATCAAAACCATAAAGATCCTAAGTACTAGGAGGAATCCTAATAATCTAATTTATGCGTTTTCATGTATGTTAACTTTAACTAAACAAACATTTGTCTCCTGTCGCTTTGGTGATTTCATTTGGTTTATGAAAAAAACCATTATCCGATAAGCATGTAGTAAATAAAGTAATCCATTATCCAATAGGTATCGTTTAGGTAATACACTAAGCGCGTATGTTGTTAGTTGTCTGAGACATCAATGATCGTATGATTTTATACAATAGTATAGTTTAAATCGTATTGCTTTATTGTAGATAGTATCTTCTAAAGTCTATAAAGTTTACGTCTTTGTTAAATCTAAAAGTGGGTTTCTACAACACATATGTCATTGATATTAAGATAACTGGACAACCGGTTACTATACTATGATAACAATTAAAAATAAAGACACATGATATACATATCTACCTTATATGAGTTGTAGATGGATAGTCATATAGAAGATTCATATTATTAATGAAGGTATTTTGTAAATATATTAATGAGATTTGTATTTATATTAATGTGATTCTATTAGGGTAATTAGGTTAAAGAAAATTAAAAACATCAATCCCAGTTTTGTTTGCACACATCACAATTCATTGTCAATCTCAAGCTGTTTTACCATTTTCACTTTATCACCTCTTTAAATTTGAGGGAGCGTGTAGAATGATATAGAAGATTCATATTATTAATGAAGATACTTTGTAATATATTAATAAGATTTGTATTTATATTAATGTGATTTTATGAGAGTAATTAGGTTAATCAAGTGTATTAATTCTATGAGACTCAATACAAAACATTATCATCACTATTCAATGACATTACATGTCCAAACCATATTATGGGTTTGGTTGGGTCGTGAGTCCCAAGAACACAGGTCGTGACATCTTCCTCGAACAAAATTGTTTAAGGCATGCGAGCCCAATATAGTTAGACAAAGCCCATTAGATAGATATCCTCTACCAATTTGAGCATGAACGACTTGTCAAATAACTATCCATCTTTTTTCTTTAATCAATGAAACCCGGTTCCACATTTTTAAAAAAGACCCACTTACTCAAATATTACAGCTAACTTGCAGACCAAACTATATTTCCTTGATTATGAGTGTAATCTCAAGGATAGGAATCAATCATTTGGATTTTATTTAATCTTATGAATATCATATTAACTGATCCCCTTGTCACGTCGCGACCACATCTTTGTTATTTTGGTATTTATTTTGTACTTTATTTACATACATTGATTAAAACTTTAAAATTTCGTATAGTTTGTAATAGATCAATTTTAACTTTTTCATTATTATTTTTGTATATTTAATAACAATCTGTACTCCCTGATAAACAAAATAGTTAACAAACGTAATTCAAATTTAAAAGATTAATAAATAAAATAAAATCTGATCGGAGCCACATAAGATGTTTATTATCCTAATTCTTCATATATAGACATTGTCTATGCAACTCATTCATCACTCATATCTCCTCTTCGCTTCATTCTCCGATAGCGCCAATCAGTTCCTCCGATCATCACCTTCCGATGAGCAAGACACGATCAAAGCCGTTGATTTTGAGAGATTACCTTCTCGGTGATCTCAGCTCCTGCTCATCCAACGGTTTCAAATCCTTCCCTCGTCTCCTCAAGTCCGAGATCAAACGGTCAGGATTATTCCACTACAATCGTCGTATTACTTACGGATTGGCTCTCACTCACGCCGTTCAGAAAGCTTCGACGGCGTTACTCACCGCCGTTAAGTTGTTACCTTTACCTTCCTCCGTAAAATCTCCATCTGGATAGAGAAAGAAAGGACCTTTCGTAAGAAGCTTCTCTAGAAACTTCTGGAAGATCATTAAACCTTCCTGCCATGGAGGATAGTAAACTAGAGATCCAACGGTGTAGATCTTTCGCGGAGTTTCTTAAGGAGAGTCAAGATCAAACATCCGATCAGATATCTTGCGTTTCCCCGATGGTTTCGTTTTCCGGTGAAGCGACATTGTTACACAGCGTCGGTGACTCGGAGGTGACTCAGTCATCAAGCAGCGGAGTAGTAGTAATGAAGAGTGGGGATTGTGTAGGGTCACATGTCAGTGACGGATCGTCTGTAACCGACAACAGACAGCAGGTTTGTTAGTTTTTAACTCGATATTTTTTTGCTAACCCAATAACCATCCGCCACGTAAGACTTTTCAATACACCAACCATTATATCACACTAAATGAACTAATTTGAGTTATGTAAACAGAACTGAATTGAGTTTAACTTTAACTTGAGTGTGTCGGTTCGTGCGTGCGAGTCACGTGTGAAATCGAGGGCTGCGATTCTTCTTTGTGGTTTCGAAAGCGGATTCTACGGATGATATCACTCACTTCCCAATGTCTATTTGGTCCCATTTCTATTAATTTCTCACACTATTTATACATTTAAGTGTTTGGAATGCGTGTGGTAATATAATTTGGGAAGTTGTGAAGAGATGTAAAATGTCGTTGATGTTGTCATCAAATGCGTTGACTTAGCCAACTCACCGCCATTTAAACATTGCATTAAGTGAAGAACTGTATATTGTAGGAATGCGTGAAACAAGAGCAACTCAGTACTCCAATATCGATCTTAGAATGCCCTTTTGAAGATGATGCAATCACTCCTCTTTCGTATCAAAATGGTAATTCACTGACTGATGTTCTTGAATATCTTAAAACACTAATTCACATATAGACGAGAAGCTAATGGTTTATATATATTGACATTTTTCAGAAATAGACGAGAAGAACACAAGGAAAAGTAGTAGATTTGAGAGTTTGGTTCGACTCGAGCCTGTGAATTTAGAGAAATGCATAGAGCAATATGTGGAAAGACAAGAGTACGATTCTCACATAAGAGAAACCGAAGACGATCAATCCGAAAACCGAGCTAATCGTTTGCTTGCTCTAGTAAAGTCTAGAATAATCGAGGAACCGAAACAATTACTGGAATCTCATGTAGTAGACAATCTGTTGCTAGATTTTTTCAAAGAAAATGGAAATAATGAGACAAGAGTATACTACACTTTTTAATCTGTTAAAATTTGAAAGTAATAGTTAGAGATCATGAACATAAAATATAATTAGAAGATAAACAAATTACTTAACAAAACTCAGTTATCATGAACTAATAATATATCTAACCTCGAAATATCGTAAATATATATTGAAATAATTGTTTTAAGAAGAAAACCATAATTTTGAGATATACCAAATGTCACTATATAAATAATTGCGAACTAAATAATTGTTGGAGAGTGACACTTAAACGAATGAAGAAAATTTCGATTTCGAAAACTTGATCATTAGTATTATATAAGATTTCATAATTTGCATGTTGTCGTTATACCAAATATCACATATTACCTATCATTGCATTTTTTAACATATGACCATATATAAATTATAGAGAAAATTATGAAATATACCCATTTTTCAAACTAAATGGTCAAATTATACGCTAAACATATTTCTACTTTTTCTTTTCTCTTCTACCGTAACACATTTTTCTCTCTTAAGCGATTATACTCTTTTACCTTTGTCCGTTTTGTTTTTAATTTTTACACTCCCCCATGTTTTTGTCTCAATTCCTAATAAAAATCTTAGCTATTAAGCTTGAACAATTGACTATGTAGACATAGACATGTAGACTTACTTACCATCTTATATGCACGTATTCCTAATGACAATTAACAACACGGACATGGACATCTCCATGTTTACAGTTTCTTAGTAAATATTCTCATTAGTTTTGCCATGACATAGAGACATATGTATCATATTAAACTCTATGGACATGAACATTATTAACATTTTCATTGTTCCTATGGACATATATATTACCATGACATTTATCGACATAGACATGGACATACCATGATTGATATAGTTTGTCACGAGTTTTTGTTAGTGTAGTAGAGTTCGTTTTCAGTGTGATATAGTTGGTCTCGTAATTTAGGTTTGAATGGTAGAGTTTGGTAAAAGTTTTTTTCTCTGCGTCTAGGGTTTTTAGGTTTGTGGGTTTGGTAGAGTTAGGTTATAGTATGGTAGAGATTGTTCCGGATCTCAGTTTACTTTGGTATAATTCAAGCAAGATTGGTGAGGGTTTGATTGATAGAGTTTGTCAGGAGATTTTGTTAGTGTAGTAGAGTTCGTTTTAAGTGTGGTACAGTTAGTCTTGTAATTTAGGTTTGAATGGTAGAGTTTGGTAAGAGTTTTTTCTCTGTGTTTAGGGTTTGTGGGTTTGGTATAGTTAGGTTATAGTTTGGTAAAGTTAGGTTACAGTTTGGAAGAGTTTACTTTGGTATAGTTCAAGCAAGATTAGTGAGGGTTTGATTGATAGAATTTGTCACGAGTTTTTGTTAGTGTAGTAGAGTTCATTTTAAGTGTGGTAAAGTTCGTTTTAACTGTGGTAGAGTTAGTCTCATAATTTAGATTTGAATGGTAGAGTTTGGTAAGGTTTTTTCTCTACGTTTAGGGTTTGTGGATTCGTGTGTTGTGTCATAGTATGGTAGAGATTGTCCCAGATCTCACTTTATTTTGGTATAGTTCAAGCAAGATTGGTGAGGGTTTGATTGGTAGAGTTCGTCACGAATTTTTGTTAGTGTAATAGAGTTCGTTTTAAGTGTGGTACAGTTAGTCTCTGCGTCTAGAGTTTCTGGGTTTGTGTGTTATGTCATAGTATGGTAGAGATTGTCTCGAATCTTAGTTTACTTTGGTATAGTTCAAGCAAGATTGGTGAGGGTTTGATTGATATAGTTCGTCACGAGTTTTTGTTAGTGTAGTAGAGTTTGTTTTAAGTGCGGTAGAGTTAGTCTCGTAATTTAGGTTTGAATGGTAGAGTTTGGTAAGATTTTTTTCTCTACGTCTAGGGTTTCTGGGTTTGTTACTAATAATATGGTATTCGCAGACACCTAGATTGAATCAGCCGAATATAGTACACTCTGACTCATAGAGAACGCCTAGTGTCGGATTAGCTGCTACGAAGTTGTAACCTAGCATAATTAGTCTAACTAGAGATTCTCTCCTTGATGACACCATGCCATCGCAGGGCCCAACACACACCATTCCCCCGGATCAGGTAAATTTGTACATGGTAGAGTTAACTTGGTGCTTGGTATAGTTGACATTATGATTGGTATAGTTGACTTTAAGCGTGTTATTTTATAGAATAAATGGATTATTGAGGCGTATGAGACTTGCGACCCTCTGAGCCCATCATCACGTGTTGTTAGGAACCCCGAGGTGACGGGTCAGAGCAAAGAAGAATGTCTTCATAAAAGACTGTACGTCGAGATATCAAATGAGCCTAATTCATAGTAAAGGATTTGTATAGTTGATTTGTCCATAGTAAAGGTCATGACCTGTATGGTAGAGTTGAGATGCCAATTATATACAACATTAACTGTAGAGTAGAGTTCATTAACTAATAAGACTTTCCACGAGGAAAATGAACTTTTCCATGGGTCAACTATAACTTTATTATTCACTACATTATGTACTGCCAACTCTACCAAAGATAACAAATTACGTTTTCCACGAGGAAAACGAACTCAACCATGATTCATCTGTAACTTTACCATACATTACATTATGTATTGTCAACTCTATTAAAGGTAAAAAATTACATTCTCCACGAGGAAAAACGAACTCTTCCATGGGTCAATTATAACTTTACCATTCACTACATTATGTACTGTCAACTTTACCAAAGGTAACAAATTACATTATCTACTAGGAAAATGAACTCTTCCATGGTTCAACTGTAACTTTACCATTCACTACATTATGTACTGTCTAACTCTACCAAAGGTAACAAATTATATTCTCCACGAGGAAAACGAACTCTACCATGGGTCAACTGTAACTTTACCATACACAACATTATTGTACTGTCAACTCTACCAGAGGTAACAAATTAGCTCCTCCACGAGACTCTACCATGATTCATCTGTAACTTTACCATAAACTACATTATCGTACTATCAACTCTATTAAGGTAACAAATTACATTTTTCACGAGGAAACGAACTCTACCATGGGTTATCTGTAACTTTACCATACACTACATTATTGTACTATTAACTCTACTAAAGGTAACAAATTACATTTTCCACGAGGAAAACAAACTCTACCATGGGTCATATGTAACTTTACCATACACTACATTATCATACTATCAACTCTATAAAGGTAACAAATTACATTTTCTATGAGGAAAACGAACTCTACCATGGGTCATCTGTAACTTTACCATATACTAAATTATTGTACTATCAACTCTACTAAAGGTAACAAATTATATTTTGCATGAGAAAAACGAACTCTACCATGGCTCATATGTAACTTTACCATACACTACATTATATACTATCAACTCTACCAAAGTATGATCAACTATTTCACGTTGCGTTCAATTAGTTTAGTAGAGTTCGTAAGAAACAGACGACTTATATGATAAGTTTCATTAATGACAGTTTTGTAATTACATTTTTGTTTACTCATCAAAAAATGGCAAAATGGTATATTACGAATTTAATAAACTATTTTAGTAATTTTAAAATATTTACTCTATTTAAATAATTTTTTGATAGTTCTGTTATATTTCAGTAAATCACCCAAAGTAGAATTATAAGTTTTACTAAAACAGTAAGCCCTTTATCGAAAAAAAAGTTTTACTAAAACATATGAAATCTTATAATTGATATTTATTAGTAGTTGTACTTATAATAAAAAATTTAAGTGATATCCTTAGTGAAATAAACATATTATAATTTATCCTAACTAGAATCTAGTTGTTGCTATAAAAATATGCGAATTGCAGCTATCACCTATTCTAGTTTGCCAACCCAATTTTTTAGCATGGTAATACGGCAATAACAGTGCCCATACATCTAAATCAATGTTAAAACAAAAATCTCATACAAACTTACATTTATATAATTTTTTAATTTGAAAAGTAATAAATAAAAGTACTTTATTTGTAGAAAGAATGAGACATTAGTGTGATTGGACCATCTTTAGGTTTGGTAAGATTCCGGTGGTCGGTACAAAAGTGGCCGAATCTGGGCCCACTCACGGTCTTTTACCGTACGTCACTGGATCATTGTTTCTCTAACGAATTCGAGTCGTAAATCGATTCGATCGAGTTTGTATAAATAATATCTAATATTGTCAAGATATTATTGTGAAATGTGATCGGTTGCTTCCAATATGCAAAAGTCTAAAACCAAGTCTTCCTATAATTATCAACCACACGAATGGTGTATTATGCAAGAAAAATATCTAAGACTGATACTAATAATTAGATAGTCAGTTTTGTAATGCGTTAAGACCTAAGATTATTATTTTAATACTTTATAGAAACAAAACTTAAGATTATTATTCTATAAAATAGTCAGTTTCTGTCGAGCTATGAATTTGGTGGTTTGATTAATCTAAGTAATAGTTCCGTCATTAAAAGTTTGGTTTCTTCCCATTATATATAATAAATTTAGAAAAAGATTTTAGAAATTAAATTTATCAATTTAATAATTACTTACTAACAAAAAAAATCAGGACCTTGTAGATCCAATTGTTAAAAAAACCAGTTTTCTCTATTTTAGTTTTTTTTTTGTCAATAAGTTAATCGACAATAAGGTCCGATCCATAGCTTAAATTTTCCAAATATAGCAGGATGAGAAACTAACTCACCACCTCATGCCTACCTAAATCAAAGGCATGCCAATTAGACCACCTGTTTCTTGACGTTTTCTCTATTTCAGTTAATCAAAGTAATTATTAAGTGTCTATCTAATTTTGAAAAAATAAATTTGTCTCTAGGTGTGATTGGTAATTGCTCTTGTTGTTGTTGTAAAGAGCAAACAAATATTTAAACCACTAAAATTAATCCAATTATGCTTATTTTTTTCGTCGCTCTAAAAATTTATTTTTTGGTTTTCTAAAATCAAAAATTTAGTGTCAAAATTTAATTTTACAAAAATAAAATTGTATAACAAAATATATACAGCCAAAATAGTTCAAACAAACAAAAATTTACAACCTAAATTCCATATATAAATTCTTCCAACTATGACTATAATCGCATTTTTTATATTTTTGCTTACACCAATTATAATAAATTACTAATAAAATAGTACTATATATATTTCGACTGTTCACCATACATAGCCACCTAATGATTCCTAAACATTCACTTCATTGACTTGATAATGTCATTATTTTATTCCTTCAATTTTGCCTATTTTCAATATCTGATTTCACTGATTTTCAATTCAGATTTAGGACAAGACAACTAGTCTATTGGTGAACTAAAGACGTGCAAGAATTATTGTTTGATGTATATAGAAGATGCCAAATAAAACAAATAACGAAGAATAAATTATTTTCCTTACCAAAACTTGTCCAAATGAATTAATGTTATTCTGACGTAACCATAACTAATAATATAACGCGATTAACAATTATAACCGAAAAAATTGTAAAAGACAGGCTGTAGTGGCGTCTATTAAGACACTGTCACTTGTCTTAAACCGGAAAGTTGACTAATTCGCATTCTAATCTGATTAGATACAAATAATTATTTATTTTTCTTTCTGTTCTATCGCTTTCTCCCGATGTTAGTATCTTTGAATTTCGGTCAAATACAGGAAATTTGGAAACGAGTCCTCAAGTTTATGTTATTTCTTTAATAGCGCCTCTAACTTTCTAACGTGTAATCAACTACTTATGATTCTAGACTTCTACTCCTACTTATGTAGTTTCACAATATAAAATACACACAGCGACAGAGTCAAACCTAGTTTTATATTAGCAGACCAAACCGGGATTTGGATTGGCATAGATGAGATCATGCAATTGCCACGCGAGTTATGTAAATTTTTGTCGTCGTGTGGTATAAGTTTCATCAATATGGGCGTTAGATTAAATAATTTGGGTTTGATTTGAAAAATTCCGGTTTTAAAAAATTTGTAATTCAAAAAAAAAAATATAATAGTAAAAATACATATTTCGTTCGGTTCGGTTTAATTTCGGATTCGAGTTCAAATTTAGATTCGATTTTTTAATTATTTTATTAAATAAGTTATATTTATGACTAAATTATATTTTTATTAAATTTTTAATTTACCGTAAAATAATTAATTAATTTTAGTTAAAAGTAAATAAAGCATATTTCTATATTCTGTATTTTTAATTAAAATATTAATTATTTTCATGAATATTAGTTAATTTTATTTGATTTCACATAATTTTGGTTTTGTTTGGTTAGAAAAAAGTTAAATCGGTATTAAATATTTCATTCTATTTGAATAATTTGATATATTGGTTTGAATTCGAAATTTTTTGTTTGGCTTCGTATTTAAAATATAAATATAGAAAGGTTTAGGGGTTTATTTGTAAAGTTGATTTTTACCGGAATAAGAAAAAGAGAGCACGAAACGTAAAAAGAACAAGACGAAGAAGAACGCTTATGAAGAAAAAACGTGTCACAGAGTGGCAAATCACGCGACGAGTATTTGACCCTTCTTCTGTTCTTCATGCATTTTCTCCTTCTTCCTTTAAAGCTCTCCTCCTCCTCTATTTATTATTCACCTCTATTCTCTCTTTCAAGTTTTTGAACAGAGAGTTCGAGGTGTGTATTAGAGAAAAGAATTTAGGTTAAATTAGTAGTTTTTTGTGATTACCCTTTTTGGGTTTTTGGTTATCTCGAGGAGTGTTAATACCGTTATGAGTGACTTTCCATGTGTTTGATCAATTCCTCTTATTTACTTTGATTTTCTGGGTTTCTTCCTTTGACCCTTTTGTTTATTTTTCTCTCTAAACAAAATTGAAAGAGAAAATGAAGAACGAAGAACAATCAAGATCTCTGTTTGGAATCTCTTTATCTGATCGACCAACTTGGCAACAGTTTCTCATTTGTACTTCTGGTTTCTTCTTTGGTTATCTCGTTAACGGAGTTTGCGAGGTTCGTCTTTAATTCTCTCTCTCTCTCTTTATTCAGTTCCAATTTAATTCCCAAGAATTTTCTGATAACGTAATTTTGAGATAATTCGATATACTCCTGATTTTTGTATTCAAAATCATTGTTGCATGCCAAGTGTTTGTTTGATGTTTGGTTTCTGAGACAAAAATGCATGACGAAGTACAAGTCTCTGCAAACATAAACACAAAAACGTTCAAGTCAAATGATTTGTGAGATCACAAAAAGTTGTGATCTTGTAAAAAACAGACTTTGCAGAATGTAATTTGGCTCTACAGTTGTTATTAAATTACTAGTAATACATAATTACTGACTCGAATTGTTTTTTCTTGCATCACCTTTTTAAATCTGCAGGAATATGTTTATAATCGCCTCCAGTTCAGGTAAAGTCAACTTCAATTCCTTGTAATTGTAAGATTTTGACAAACAAAATTTAACAATGGGATTTGCTTTTTGTGTGTTGTAGCTTTGGTTGGTATTTCACGTTTATACAAGGATTTGTGTACTTGTTCCTCATCTATCTTCAAGGCTTCACCACAAAGCATATTGTTAATCCGATGAGAACTTATGTTAAACTCTCTGCTGTTCTCATGGGTTCACATGGATTAACTAAAGGATCTTTGGCTTATCTCAATTATCCAGCTCAAATCATGTTCAAATCCACCAAGGTAATGGATCCACAATTCCCAAATCACAATCTCAATGAGTTTAAGTATCTTAGAGAATGATCGAAATGACAGATCTTTTTGGTATATTAGGTATTGCCGGTGATGATAATGGGAGCTTTTATACCTGGTCTGAGAAGGAAATACCCTGTTCATGAATACATTTCAGCGTTCTTGCTTGTTCTTGGTTTGATCCTATTCACATTAGCCGATGCACAAATGTCTCCGAATTTCAGCATGATCGGGATTATGATGATAACTGGTGCATTGATCATGGATGCTTTCTTGGGTAATTTACAAGAAGCGATCTTCACAATGAATCCTGAGACAACTCAGGTAAGGAACACGAAAAAAAGGAACATAAAACCCGGTTTCTTCTCGGTTTTTTCTTTACCGTTCGTGTCTGAGAGATCCTCTTTGTGCAGATGGAGATGCTTTTCTGTTCAACGGTTGTTGGACTACCGTTCTTGTTCGTTCCCATGGTCTTAACCGGTGAGGTTTTCCGTGCATGGACTGCGTGCGCACAAGTAAGTCAACAACCTCTGTTTTCTTTTTCTTGTTTTCCGGTTTGAGTTTTGGTAAACCTTAACTAAACCAAATAAACCCGGTTTGCTTACGGTTTTATATACCATTATGACAGAGTCCATTGGAAGTGAAAGTGACAGAGTAAACTTTTATCGGGTTTGAAAGTTCTTGGTTTAGGTTTGACTTGATTCATGTTCAAAATTGGTACGAGTCTTGGTTTAGACTTCTATAACAAAAATTCTAAATCTGTAGGATTCTTGGTACCTGCAAAATGAATTCATTGACCGACGTGCTTGAATCTGCCAAACTTATTAAAAGCCAAATTGTCTTGTATAATAAAATTGATTAAATTCATTGATTCCATAACTAAAAGTACCAACGTGGATTATTTTAATCTAAAGATTTTTAATGATTCGTTAGTTGACGTAATTATAATCAAATTCTTCTTTGTCTATGTAATGTATTTGCAGCATCCGTATGTGTATGGAGTCCTTGTATTCGAAGCCATGGCCACATTTATCGGTCAAGTCTCTGTTTTATCGCTCATTGCACTCTTTGGAGCCGCCACAACCGCCTTAGTAAATCTCTAACCTTATGTTTAAACGCTTACTTGCGTTTTGATTCGAACCTGCGTTCTAAAATCACGGTTTAAACACATATTATGTAGATAACAACAGCGCGGAAAGGGGTCACATTGTTGCTCTCATATTTGATATTCACTAAACCGTTAACGGGACAGCACGGATCAGGCTTGCTCTTGATAACAATGGGGATTGTATTGAAGATGGTTCCGATGGATAGTAAACCTCCGACCAAAGCTTCGACTAAACCAGCGGTTAGGATAGCCGGAGGGGATGGTAATAGAGAAGAGGAAGAAGAGAGGAAGTCATTGGTTTGAGAATGTGACATATATATACATTTTATATCAGAAGTTGGAAAGGTTTATAGAATAATGTTTGGATGAGAGAAACACAGAAAAGGGTAAAAAGCAAATAGAGTTAATATTGTACTTGTATTTATTTTCACAATTATATATTTCAGAGACTTGTTATTAGATTCGAAAATAAAAGATTGGGCTACTAAATTGTGGTTTGATAAGGCAAAAACATTAATTTAAGATATAAAAGAATGAAGAATCATCTCAAAACCTCTTTTAAAACTGACTTTGTTTTTATATGTTCTACAATAAGATGGAATGAAGCTGAAACACTAAAGACTAGTTTCTTAAGTATCAGTGAAGCAGTGATTCTATCTAAGATCCACCAATTTCTGTATTTGATCTACGAATAACAAAACAATCGACGATCTTTACAGTGTTGACAGGATCCTGCTGCAATGATGTTGCACACCATTTGCTTGGAAAGTTTCTGTGATGACTCATCTTCACCGTTGATCTCGGCTCTGAATCCCAGTCCTTGTCCAGCTTCCATTCTTTTGGCACCTATACTCATTGATCACAGAAGCTGCTATGGTTAAAAGGCCAAACATAAACAAAAGCTAATTCCATAATCACAAACTTTTTCTTTTCTCATGCTTATCTTTCACCTTATCTACTCCGAAAGTGAAGACTTCAAGGTCTCCATCAGGTTTGATGTGGAAACGGGTGAATGATTTGTAGTTAGCAATCCGCAGAGAGGAAAATGCTTCATCAAAGTGTATATGAAGCCAATTGATGCTGATATATAAGTAACTTCCAAAAACCAAAGACACAACAGGAGTTGAGAAGACCCAAAAGTAGAGGAAGACAGAAGCATAATATATGACTGCTCCACTTCGAGAGAGAGATTCCATTCCTTCCCGGCAGATGTTGGTCCGTATAACCGCCATCACCTAATGTTAAATACCATAATTATATTTCTATGTAACCTTACCAAATGCTAAGTTGAAAACGTACGTTACCTCGGGAATATCAAATGCTGACATAAGATACTTGATGCAAGGCGGGATAAAATCCAAAAGTCCACTGTTCGATACGATCTCGAAGGCCAGTAGGATCCGGAAAGTGTTCATTTTCTACTGATTTGTACCATTGATACAATGTATGATACCCTGTGTAACCAAAAGTTCGAAAATCTCAGAATCCATTAAGATTTGATCACAGATGCTAAGGTAGGATCATGTGTTTTCTATCCATTAGTGTCAATGATATTGTAACGAGGAAAGCCAAAAAAACATTTTACGGAAGGGAAACTCACCGGAGGTCGCAAGGAGCTTGTGCTGAATACAAATTTCGATGCCGAGTTCCAGCAGCAACATAAGAATCAAAGCAGCTGTCAGATGTGCAGCGACATGAAGAATTCCAATTACAAGTCGTTTCTTCCGAGATATTTTTGAGGGCACAAACATAATTGCAGTTATTAGCAATATAAGAACACCAGTGAAAGACACATATGACTGCTCTGTTATGTACACAAAGTAGCTCCAAACTGTGCCAAAGAAACTCCCCAGGTGGCCAGAAAACGAGTCACCTCGTAAGATATGGCCTAGCTTACACTGAAACCAACGAGAAAATAAAAACCTCATGAGTGTAAGAAAGCATAATATGGGTTTGCACAGGAAAAACTACTGCAGATGTGCAAGGCCTATCTCGGTGTCACCATTTAGTTAAGGATGCTGATAATGTATACCGTTTTATAGAAAAATTGTAAAGACCGATTCAGGCTACATTGCTGGCAGAGAAAATATAAGATGGAAAAACAGGAAACACTTTATAAGGAAAAGGAATTTAAGAAAGTCAAAGCTGTTTATAACCGCACCTGAGGGAACAAGGAAAAGACCAAGAGAAAGTATATGATGCCACCAATAAAATCAAATAGCCAGTTCTTTTTCCTGAACTTTAGCATATTTCCCAAAGCAATCTGCAAAGAACAGCAGACAACATAAAATGGCTGAAGGCAAGTAAAGCAAGGAAAATCAGAGATATGATGATAAGAGACTCGAGAATCAAGAAAACAATTTACCCTTCTTGAATCATGAAAAGAAGGGTAGGCAGATTTACATTCATAAGATGCACCATCAAACCTTGAAAAGCTGCTGAACACATGAGTGGGATGCAGAAAAGCCCCTCCACAACCATAAACAAGGAAATGTTGGACATGAGTGGGCCCATCTGAATGAGAACATGAATGACGCGTATAATGATGCAAGTCTCCAGCCATTCTAAGTTTACACCTGCCTTTCAAAAAATCGCGGTGTCTCATGTTTTCTCCAGTATCGTCTTTCCAGTACCAATCAAGAAGCCAGTTGGGCTCATGTGTGATAATGATCACTGCATCCTTCTCCCCAACCTAAATGAAAAGATAAAAAGTTCCACCAAAGCAACAATTAAAATTTTGATAGGATCAAGCAGAAGACACCAACTCTAATAGCCCAAACCATGTTCATTTCACATACCAGAGAAAAACCAAAAACCAATATTAGAGGAAAATCATAAGTTGAGAACAAAAGAACAAACGAGATTAAGTAGATGGGAAGTGTTTTATATTGTACAGCATCTGCAGTATCTAATCAACAAGAGAAATAAAGATGATGCTAAATCTACCTTCTCCTTCACTAATTCAGAAAAGAAATTGAACTGGTACACATCAATATCGCCATGAAGTGCAAGATCCAAACCAAACACCCACCATCCTTTAGGTAATTGAAGTGCAAAATAGCTTTTCTTTTGGGACATAAACCAGCCACCCAACCAACTTTTATGGCATATGTACCTCATGAAAGTGTTGAGTCCATCGAACCAGTCTATCATGTTAAAGTAATAGCATTAAAATTAGAAGTGATACCAAAAAAGCAAGTACGCATACAAGTATCTGAAACACATTCCTAGAGAGGGAAGTGGAGTTGAGAGCTTATAACCCACCATGGTTTCCAGGGATAAGAAAACATTGAGGACCATCATAATGCTTCAAATCAGACACCCCTTCAGGTAATTCTGGCTTGTCAACAGAAATTGAGTCCTTTTTATACCAATGGGGAGGTTGGAGCGCATACTCAAAAGGACAAAAAAGACGCTTTTCATATGTAAATGCTGATGGGTTGGGATATCTACAATATATTGGAGAAAGACATCCATTTAGTTGCCTTCAGACTTGACTAAAATAACAGAGAATACGGAAAAGTCACAGGTAGTATATGGAAATCTTACGCAAGATCTCCCCCAATAAGCAGTACGTTACCCCTTTGTAGAGATATAAAATCATCATCTAGCGATACTCTGATAGAAGGCTGTGCTAGAAGTTTCGCTACAGAGTACGATGAATTCCCACCATCACCAGCATCTGCCATAAAATCAAACCAAAAATCATTCTTATCAGTGAAATGATCATATAAAAGTTCCTTGCTCTTGTTTCCATCACGATCACTGGTCATTGAAGCCTACAGGTTTAAGAAAGGGAGAAATCACAAAAAATGCAATATCATAAAAAAATCAAAGTGTAGAACGCCAAAGGATCTGATCCTATAATATCCCCAAAAAAGAAGTATACCTGCATCATTCGCATATCAAAGCGTCCAAGAAACACTGTCACTGATACGAGGAGGTCAAACACAGTTTTAAACAAATCAGCGGAAGTTCTGAAATAAATAATCAGAGATATCAGACAATGCTCAAGTATCCTTACTTTAAATGTGTATCGCTTCAAAGAAAACACTGGTAGATAAAATTAAAAGGAATAAGATTATTTGACGTCCCTTAATACCAAGGAACCATATCTAAGAAATTAGGTTTCATTTGTTGTTCCTTCAACTTCTCATAATTTTCGACAGACAGAGGGTGTGCCAGAGCCCACCTAACCGTACACGGAAATTAACATAAGACCAGTAATTATTCTGTATGAATTGACCATCTTAGTAACAATATATACTTATCAAGTACTATGCCCAAGCTGCCACTTACCCTGTTGATCTCTCTACTACATAATTAGCAATGTAAAGACCAATAAACGTTGCCCATAATGAGTATATAGGAGAAATCACATCAGATGAATCAGGACAAGATCCATTGCATGCCAACTGCAGATAAAAAGGTAGAAATACAACAGAGACTGGTCAAATATGCACGTACACAACAAGTTAGAATAATGTAAAAAAAGCCGGACCTCTCCATAAATGACCCATTTGGACAATAGTGGGTAATCACTTGCAGATCCAACAGGAGCAAACCATGATGAGCAGACTTGGTCTTTCAGCTCATCAATATGAACGAATTTCGCAAGCCACACACTGTTGCCATTTTCTCCTTTCCATAATGAAAAACGGCTAGAATGCCTTCTTTCAAGCGGTGTTTGCCTCAGAAAAGCACGATTACCACAATGGCTGTAGAAAATACAGCATGCTATGCTAAGAACCTACAAAAGATAAAGGACATTAAAATTTATACTTTTATTCTAATAAATACTTTTAAGCAAGCGGCTTTGATGTACAAGATTGAGATAACGTATTTACAGCACAGTTTTGAAGAATAGTTAAGATCTCTGGGCGTCTTCCAGCCACACGAGAAACAAGACCAATATACCAAAGCCCAAGAAAAATGATGTGGAAGACAAGAAGGAAGACTATGGATGATATGTAAATTGTTAGAAACAAAAAAAAATTCATCCTCAAATCCAAGCCCATTGACTGAAAACTTGGGAGATGGTACAAAGCTGCAACTAAAATCCAAGCAATGTACCTACACAAGAAAGCAAGCAATCAAATTTTTTTTTAATGTGAATAATTTGGGATATATACATTTTGTGGAAGCGAAATAGATGATTCACTTACCACCGACTGAAGGTTGAGTAGCTAGGCCGGATAGTCTTTCCTATGAATGGAGATGAAAAGAAGTAGAAAAATCCAAGCAAGCAGGCGTACATTGACCACCACTTGAAATTGTTGTCCAACTTCTCTACAAGGCTTTGTATGCTATCTGACGAAATAAAGAATAGCACAGCAATCATAGCAAGACGTGAATGCTCATACGGATACGGGTAAGTATGGTTTAGCATCGTTCTGACCCTCTCCATCTTAAGTTTATGTAGAAAACGAGCAGAATGCTTATCAGAGCCCATAGCTTGAGGTTCCAGTAGTCCTCAAAACTTTAGACGACAGTTCAGATCTTGAGAGAGCTAAGAATGGTTAGCAGAATAATTTCAGCATCCCGATTTCAAATTCAACTACAGAACCTTGTGCCTAGGGAAAGAACAAAACAAGAAAGGAATACATTCAGCACAGTGTGATCTAATTGTAGAACATTATTCATGAACTATGTTTTAATGACATAAAGTGGAAAAAACAACTTTTCAGGAAGATCTGAAAACACCGTATCTCTTTGTTGTTTTATATGAATTTGAGATACTCCTGTTGACACAAATGATTTCCCGTTCAATCACATAATGAAAGCCAAGTCTATTTTTAATACACAAGACTCTGATATTGTATAGTTGGATTAACCATTGTCAGCTCTTAGCGTACTTGTCACACAGTCAGATCCGCCATTAGACTAATCACTAATCGAAGCCTAACTGGATCCTCAGCATGATTTCAATACCCTATTGTTAATCAGAATTTCTGAATTCACATATGAACACATCTCTCAACCCATTGTTAAAAAGAACATAATCAATATGTCTCTCATCTCCATCTTTCCAACTAGTTAATCCACCAGTATAGAAATTTCATCATTCCCAAAAATCATTCCACCACACTACAACTCATTAATGGTATTGATTTTCCTCAAACTTCTTAAGTTCAAAGGAATCCTGCCAAAACTTTGCCAACAGTCAGAAAAATATCTGAATAAATCAACGTTTCTATTTTCTTAAGCCAATCAAACAATTGTTAATTTATATCATCTATTGATTTAGTTATTTATCCTAAATTAATAACATTGAACATTCTAATGTCAAAGAACTACGTCGAAGATATTACCTTCAAGGCTCCAACTTCGTTAAATTCGCAGCTTCGAAAACACGCGAATGCTCAGTATCAGAAACCCGTTTCGATTAATGGAATTTAATCCTCCACATTCACATTAACCCTAGAAATGCATATCTGAAGATTGGATTTGGAGAAAGGTAATCATTGATCTGGTAAGTCAAATCGAATAAGGGGTTCACGAAATTTGTGGTTATAAAAATGCGATTTTTCAGAAAAGCACCATTCTTGTCGGAGAGATGTGAGGAATAAAGGTGAGCAGCAAATGATCACCATTATCTGGTTTTCGTGCTGATTTATAAAAAAAAAAGTGTCTTGAAACAAAAGCGGAAGAGACGAATCTCCTGATTCCAGAATCTTCAGGTTTGGATTCCATTGCAAACTATGTGTTTTCATTTTATTTTCCACAAGACTGTTCATTTTTAAAAAAAATTACAAAAAAGAACAAGTACATTTTAATTACAAGAAGATTCAGACAAAAATATAACCAAATTTAGGATTTATTATCTAATGTAGTCAAATCAAGACTTCCTTGAACAACTACATATATAAGAGGCGCTTTAGTGGATGTGCAAATGGCACAAAAATTTGTTAGGAGATCATTTATGCGAAAGAAAAAAATTTAGAATTGGCCCCATCAAATAATTGAGCCGACCATCAGCTTCTTCAATCCTCGAGAATTCATTATTTCCAATAAGCTAGATTCGAATATTCGTGTTTATAAAGGTAAAGTAATTTTTAATACTGGTTGATTACATTTGTAATTGGTTCACGTGACATTCAGCAAAACTAGTATTATAATCTCATAATTAGAAAACAAGATTTCCTCCACTAAACTTTATAATTGAGGACCCACTAAACCTTTTCAGTTTAGAAATCATTCTCATTTGGGAAAACATGAGTCCTTGATCTATGTACTGACTAGTAACACTATGAATTCAACCAGAATTATACCTTGTTGTACTTGTATTATCTATATCAAATTTTCATGTTTATGTGAACTGTGAATTATTCCGAAAATGATAGATTCATATTTATGTCATCTTTTGGGCTGCGCACATTAAAGCCAATCACATGTCTTCTTTTGAGTATTTTATTTTGTATTTTATATGGACAACAAAAATTGCTTGGTCTCTGTGTAAACATCACATAAAGTCTTTGACACTTGTTGTTATTGCAAGGCACATGTGAACTCAAGTTTTGGGATTTTATAGGTCGTCCTTACTTATCAACTTGTACAATATATGGTAAGAATATTACAGTTATCTATAAAACATTGATCATCAAACTTTTATCAATAAATTCACAAAGAAACACAAATTTAACCTAAAATTTACGCTTCCAAGAGAATTTTGTATTTCTATCTTATAATCTACGTCTTGTAGATGTTACTTTTGATTTCTATCATAATCTACGTTATGTACGTAGATGTTATTTTTGGAAATTTCCTACATAATTAGCATGCGTAATTTGAACAGGTGTAAGATATATTGAATGCATGGGACCATATTTCTCATTCATCGTGGTGCAGACAAGAACCACCACACAAATAGTTTCTAAAAAAGTGTGAAAATGAAATGAGTGATAAAACTTGTTCATCTTTATATTGCCAATTACAACAAGAGATGTTTAAAGTATGACGACACTCGACAATGGTAAACAATCATGTGGACCATGTTATGATTGGATGCCAGTATTATTCCGGGATCACAATGATATAATGCTTGAAAAGACAAAAAATAATACCAAAAACAAAATGGTTATAATATATTTTAGAGAGTAAAACTTTCCTAAACTCACTTTGATGATTTGTAAATATCAGTCTAAAGGAGTATAAGAGAAGCTTATGATGCACCAAACGATGATAGACCAATAGTTTAAGTTTGATATATAAGATGTCTAAGGAATTATACGTTTAATTTGTTTGAAAGAAATTCACATGAGTTTGTCTATCTCCTAAATAATGTAAAGTGAAAATAAATGATGCGTAGATTACCAGTATAAAAAACTCCAACATACTGTAGTGTAGATGATGATGTGAAGTCTCTACTAACCGAAATTGGTAGTCTCCTATAAAACCAATTCTCTCTCGTAAGTTTAGCTGGTATACTTTATAGTACACCTAATATTATAGGCTATATAGAGGCTACATTTAGAACCGAATTTCTTGAACCCATATACCAAGAGTCAAGCTTAGTGGTACTTGCCAGTTAGCCACTAGCCTATAGAGGTTTTGGTACGTGTTTGATTCAGTTCACATCTATATATAACCTTGGTATAAAATTTGATATCCGAAATTTAAATCGAAATCGAAACTGAACCGAATCCGGTGAAATACTTGAATAGATCATAAATTTATAAACCCAAAAAACTAAATTCAAACCCAAAATCGAATTAAAAACTGAATGGATACCCGATATATTTATATTAAATTTATGTTTTTTATAGATTTTTTTTTGTCAACATTGGGCCATAACTGGCCGGCCCATTATCTAAGTTCATATATAATGTAATCAGAGGGATTCAATATCTAGATATGTAAGTGCGTCTGACTTTAATAGACTTACCATATAGACTAAAACCACATACATATTTTTCTATTAAATCTTTACTAATTTTGAATTTATATATAAATTTAAATATAAATACTCGAATTCGAATCCAATTTATATCTGAACCGACCCGACCTAAAAATTAAAAATATTCGAATGAATCATAAATTAATGAAATCTAAAATTTGAATGGATCCGACTCGATTCCGATATCCGAATGCCAGGACTATGTACATATATGTTATATCTTATATATTGCGACTAATTTGTAATCTGTTGACAAAGATAATTTCTTATGGGATTATCTTGCTTTTATTTGGCCGTCATGAAAATGAATATCAACAAAAAAACCGCTGTTACCGAGATAAATTCATTATCTAAATGACAAAAGAAATGGAGAAAACTAAAACTTGAATTTAGGGAGTCCGACACATGACGGTGGACCCCAAAAAACTGCAGTGAGCCTCTTCTCCCTCGTCTTCCTTTTAAACCGTCCAAAATATGATCAACGTGACTCCACTTGTACTCTGAGCCACTCTCTGGTTTTTGCCCTTTTTAAAATTCGTTTCTTCATTTGGGGAATCCCAATTCGGTCTCCGGAGAGTATACGGTTTTGAGAAAACCCCCGAGATATTTACAATTGTGCAACAGAATAAATCTGCTCGCTCTTTCTCTCTCTCTTTCTGGGATATTTATTTTGTATTTCAGCTTTTGAGGTACTATTATTGTTTTTTGTTTCTCTGTTTCCTTCGCTTTTGTTTATAAGCTTTCTTGTTTCTCGTTCACAGAGGTTGGTTTAATTTTTAGCCTTTTTGATTCGTAATATCTTCAAATTTTGGAAGGTTTCTGTTTTCTTTGATGTTTACGAGGGAAATTCCCCTGTCGCAGCTTGGAAATGGGAATTATAAATAGTTTCTGCAAATTCAGTCTTAGTGATTTATTTGTGAAATTATATCAGTCTTTGATTTTTCTTTTCCTTTTCAAAAACTGAATTCATCAAGAACAAGGAGAAGAAGAACGTAAACGGAGACAAGAGGTACACATACTTACATTTCTTTGAATGTTTAACTTTTCAGTTAAGTAAATGTTATCTGCAGGTAGTTTTGACTTCTGCTCTCTTTTCTGACTCTTTAAGAAGAAACAGAGAATCTGGTTGACCAAATCAACACATAAGAATCACGAATTATACATTTTGATTTATATGTAGACACATACACATCAATCAAGCTCGAATCTTATTCTTGTAGCAACATGTTTGAGTGACAAATTTAGTGTCACTGCATAGTTCTGGTAAATCCTCTTTTTTTTTTTTTTGCAACGAGTTTTGTGTATGTGATCATTCTTCTTCAGCTAGTGTTTTAGATTTTAGTCACTGATTCTTCCTTGTGACGTTCTTTCATTGTAGAAGATGGTTGCCTTCGGGAAAAAGCTCAAGGAACGGAGCATTCAAGAATGGCAAGGGTAATTCTTCGATATACTTTTGGAAATTCTCTTAAAAATGTTGGTCCTAACTGTGGATCACAATCCCTTGATATAGATATTACATCAATTACAAATTGATGAAGAAGAAAGTGAAGCAATATAGTCGACAATTAGAAGGAGGGAATCTTGAGCGGCGCCATGTTCTTAAAGATTTCTCAAGGATGCTGGATAATCAGGTAACTTTTGTTGTTCAGTTCCTTTAACAAATTGTCATATGTTTTAAGACAAAAGTGTGCAACTTTCTGAAAATGAAAATGTATATACCAGATCGAGAAAATCGCTCTTTTCATGTTGGAGCAACAAGGAATGCTTGCAAGTAGGCTACAGAGGCTAAGGGAATCGCAGGATGCTCTCCCAGAGCAGCCGAACTTATCTCAAATATCTAATCTAAAAGAGGATTATAGAGCTGTTGGACAAGATCTTCTCAAGCTTCTGGTTTTCGTCGAGATGAATGCTATTGGTATCCGTAAGATACTAAAGAAATTCGATAAACGGTTTGGTTATAGATTCACAAACTATTATGTCAAAACTCGAGCTAATCATCCTTACTCTGAACTCCAGCAAGTCTTTAGACATGTGGTAAGTAAAGTAAAGTTGTAACTAATATCTCTATTTTTCTCAAGCTGATGATAACGTTGATTTTTAGGGGCTTGGAGCTGTTGTTGGAGCTGTGTCTCGCAACCTTCATGAGCTTCAAGACAACCAAGGAAGCTACTTATCGATTTTTGATCATCCTGTTCTTCCGGTTCACGATCCTGTAGTGGACTCAATTAGAAAGGCAGTGGATAGGCTAACACGGTCAACAAACTTCTTACACTTCATGGCTCAGCACGCGCTTATAATGCAAGAAGAGTTACCGAGTCCGCAAGACGAGGAAGCAGAGGAAGATGGAAGATATCACTTCATGTCTCTTTTGTTGAATTTGGTCAATACATTTCTCTATATGGTCAATACATATATCATTGTCCCTACAGCAGATGACTATTCAATGAGCCTTGGTGCAGCAGCAACAGTGTGCGGTGTTGTGATTGGTGCTATGGCTGTAGCTCAGCTCTTTTCTTCTGTTTACTTTAGCGCCTGGTCCAATAGATCCTACTTCAAACCGCTGATATTCAGTAGCATTGTCCTCTTCATTGGGAACTTGTTATATGCATTAGCATTCGACTTCAATTCAATAGCTGTTCTTTTGATAGGCCGGCTTTTTTGTGGGCAAGTCTCTTTAGACTTTAAACTGCTTATATTATCAATCCATGAGACACTACTTTGGTTCTTACCATATTGTATTAAATACTTCAGATTCGGATCGGCAAGAGCAGTGAACCGTAGATATATAAGTGACTGTGTACCGTTAAAGATCAGGATGCAGGCTTCAGCAGGTTTTGTTAGTGCAAGTGCACTAGGAATGGCTTGTGGTCCTGCGTTGGCTGGTTTATTGCAAATCAGATTTAAGATCTATAACCTTACATTTAACCAAAATACATTGCCTGGTTGGGTTATGGCTGTGGCTTGGCTTTTGTACTTAGTCTGGTTAGCTATTTCGTTTCGTGAGCCTGCACAACACCCTGAAGAGATTCCTAAGACTTCAGAAGAGTCTATTAACTCAGGTATGTCTAATTCCTAAACCACTTTCATTTTTAGACCCACAGAAGTTATCAATATCTGATTGTATTGTGTATTTGCTTGGTGTGAATGATAGAAATTGTTCAAGATTTGAATCTGGAGAAAGGTATTAAAGAGCCATTACTGATTACATCAGAAGAAATAGAGGAACAGGCTGAAGATGAATGCGATGGAAGTGAAGAAGCTTCTGAAGATTCCCATAAACCTGCAAACTCCATTGTAGCTGCTTATAGGTTACTTACACCTTCAGTAAAGGTACAATGAACACCATAATATACATATGGGAAAAGCTGAACATGTAATTGTGGCAATCTTGATAATCAATTTGATTTGGTTTTCAGGTTCAACTACTTATATACTTCATGCTTAAGTATGCAATGGAGATTCTTCTCTCTGAATCTAGTGTCATCACCACTTACTACTTTGGTTGGTCCACAAGCTCAGTTGCAATCTTTCTGTTTTGTCTCGGTCTCACGGTTCTTCCAGTAAACCTCATCGTTGGAAGCTATATAAGCAACATGTTCGAAGACCGGTAAGTTTCTCTGTTTGCTAATTCCTTCTCCTTGAAGTATCCTCTAAAGTCGCAAACTTTTTTTTTGTCACAGGCAAATTCTGTTGGTATCAGAGATTATGGTCTGTGTAGGAATACTTCTCAGCTTCCATATCGTTATTCCCTACACTGTACCACAATACGTTATCTCAGGGCTCATCATGTTTGTCTCTGCAGAAGTTCTTGAAGGTCAACAAAAAATCAATGATACTATCCAAAACTTGTATATAACCCTCACAAACATAAAGAAAGCTTTCGTTTTCTGGTTTTGCAGGTGTTAATCTGTCGTTACTCTCGAGGGTTATGTCGTCGAGGCTATCAAGAGGGACATATAACGGAGGTTTGCTTTCGACGGAAGCAGGCACAATCGCTCGTGTGATTGCTGACGTGACGATTACAGTTGCCGGTTACTTTGGACGGAATATGCTATTGAATGTTACTCTGCTTCCTTCTTTAGTCATTTGTATTTTCTCCATTGTAGCTACTTGTCTCACTTATAACTCTATGTATTAGTACTCTTTTATACACAACTTGGCAAATATTTTCTTACCCATCGACCAATGGTTTGCTCATTACTATGTGGTTTTGGATCTTTTTCTTTGAATTTATTGGATTTGAATTCATTGCGTCTATTCATGCCATTATTCACTTGAGGGTACAAGAAAAGCTAACATCATAATCAGGCAATAAGAATACGAAATGAAATTAGAAGCAAAAGGTAGAGATGACCATTATTATAAAAATAAATAGGATACGTTGACTTGAATCTTTAAGATCATTTACCTGCGGTTGAGGCAAAACCGGTCACGTGGTACAATACATTATTGTGATATGGGCCTCTCATCTCCTAATTTCTTCCCACTCATTAAATTGGTCAAAATTTAATATATAATACATCACCTATTTTAGTATTTTTAATGGTAAATTTTCTAACAATTTTCATACCCAAATGTGTAAAAATCCAGGTATTCAGAAAATTCTTCGTTTTCTACTTCCTCTTGGATTTTTCTATTTAGTTTGTTATGAAATATAAAACATAGTGGATCCTACACGGATTATAATAATGCCAACAAAATATTAATCATTTTAAACTTGTGATTTGGTTCGTTGAAAATGAAAGTCGCCACTACCAATTGTCTTTTTTTTCTTTCACCTTTTGTTATATTTCTTTTTCTTATACTTTTTGTTATAGTCTCCATGTTCCTTTTGTCTCATCATAATTCATAGTTTCAAGTCTCCATATACATACATATATATATATATATCTGTATATATAGTTGGCAAAAATACACATTATACAAAGAGTATACTTATTATATACAAAAAGATTTATATAGTTTTGAACAAAACAATACATAAGTTGTACTTATACAAGTTTGGTTCCACCATTCAACAAATACATTATACATTATGCAATACATTATATATGATTAAACTACTAATCCTTTTTTATAAAATATTTCATAGTTAATGTAACACTATATATATGTAATGAATGACAACTTTGAAAGCGTAAACTTGCATAGATTCGAATTTAGTTTTCACTCAAAATATATATCGCTATTTCTGGGTTAATCAATTTAGATGATACGTGGTTTCTGTTAATATGGTATTGAAAATCTCAGTTTAAATGCACAATGCACTTTTCATATCCGTTAAATTCACCGGGTTTACCAAGATTATCTTCGTTATAAGAAAACATTGTATATGATAATAAATATTAAAAACAGAAAGAAAGATGTGTAACATGATTCAACGTCGACAGAGCCATGCTAGTGGAGTCAGGAGTGGATGATATTAGAAATGGACACGTACCACATCCATAAACGCACACGCAATATATAACATGTATGATTGTGATAACTGCAAAGACGTTATCAATACTGATATATTTATATTTAAATGTATTGACACGGTAAATAGCATATTTAGAAATTGATTGCGTGTTGTAACTAAAATTCTTATCACTCAAGTACCGTAAGAAAAATGAAAAGAAAATAGCTTAACATTAAAAGAAAAAGGAAAAAAAATTAGGTAAGAAAAAATATATCTTCTCCAATGGACCCAATTTCCTGGATATAAATTTAGTGGTCATTGGCAATAAATATCTGGCTAACGTTTTTTATTCAACATACTAATAAATCTCTTGATTGTTTATTTGGTTTTGAAATTAAACGGCAAATTGTTTGTTAACCAACATATGTTACAATTTTTATTAATTGTAATCAATAAGCCAACAAAGTACAAAGATATAGAGAAGTCAACTTTGTTCAACCTTTAACGTGAGCATAACTATTTAGATAATATCATCGTTATATTCTTTCCATGCATTATTGTTATTTGTTATTTTGAATTGTTTGCTTTTGATTGATTAATTTACTTGTTGTATTAATCGTAAGTAGTCTTTAGTTTAGTGGCAGACGGTAAGTCTACTAAGACATGCACACTTGCACAATTAGAGATTGAGTTCCACCGCCTATATTATGTAGGAACTTGGCTAATGGACCGGTCCGTTGTGATCTAGAAAAAAAAATTGAGTTGTATTTATCAACGAAACTCAAGTCTTAAATTGGTTTCTGCTAATGAATAGAATCATAATTTGGTATGAGTTCCCTTTCCTTATAAAAACAGCAACTTTTCAATTTTTTTGACCATAAACTTAGATTACGACAACAATTTTATATTTTAAAGACCAAGATTTTCACTTCTTTTTTTAATCTCATTGACCTTAGCGTTCTCACAAATCACGCCCTTTTTATGCAGACAAAAAAACAGAGGAAAAGGAGAGAGAGAGAAAAGAAAGAGATGAATTCACAGTTCATACAAGAAGCTTCAGATGTTTGCTTCAGTGGCTGCTGTTCATCACCATTCTCATCTCATTCCGAATCTGAGAAACCAGAAGAGCTTGAGTTCTCGGTAATTACAACAGGAGCTTCGTATATAAACCGAGAAACCAAATTCACCAGCCAAGAATCTCTCCCTCGAATTCGAACATCTTTCTATGATATCATCACAGCTTTCCCAGATTACTTGCAGACAAATCAGGCTGATCATCTCCGATCTACAGAGTACCAAAACCTCTTAAACTCTTCACACGTGTTTGGTCAACAGCAACCTTTGTTCTCTTATTCTCAATTTCGCCAAATCTCGGAATCAGTATCTGATTTAAATCCTTCTCTACTTAACTTGTCTTGCAAGGTAGTGAGTTCAGGTAAAGAGTTGTTATCATTCGCAATTGAAGAATCTCGGTTTCAGTCAAAGATGAGGAAAAGAATCATGGGTTTTATGAATATTGAAGAATCCGATTATCATATGATTCTAATTCAAGACCGTTCCTCTGCTTTTAAGATTGTAGCAGAACTCTACTCTTTCAAAACAAGTCCGAATCTTCTCACAGTCTACAACTACGAAGACGAAGCAGTTGAAGAAATGATTAAAATCGCGGAGAAAAAGGGAATAAAGCCAGAATCAGCAGAGTTTTCGTGGCCGAGCACTGAAATTCTCTCGGAGAAACTGAAGAGGAAAATGGAGAGGAGTAAGAGAAGAGGTAAAAAAGACGATAGAAAAGGACTCTTTGTGTTTCCCCTTCAATCTCTGGTCACAGGAGCTTCGTATTCTTACTCATGGATGAGTTTGGCTCATGGAAACCATTGGCATGTGTTGCTTGATACCTCTGCTTTAGGTTCCAAAGACATGGAAACTTTAGGGCTTTCTCTGTTCCAACCAGATTTCCTCATTTGTTCTTTTACAGAGGTTTTAGGGAAAGATGATCCTTCTGGTTTTGGTTGCTTGTTTGTAAAGAAATCTAGCTCTTCTGCTTTGTCAGAAGAACCAACGAATCCGGCGAATCTCACGGTAGTAAAAGCTGAACCAGTTTGGAGAATAGCAAATGACGAAATTATCCTTAGAAAAGGTTTTTTGGACCACGAGGACCACAAAGCATCTACTTCTGGCTCTGAGATAGTAGAAATGGAATCATCAATTGAAGAGAATAGAGCAATAATTGAGTTTCGAGGATTAGATCATGCAGATTCTTTGGGGCTAATACTAATAAGTCGAAGAACAAAGTCATTGACTTTATGGCTGATACGAGCCTTGATGACTCTGCAACACCCAGGATATCATCAAAAGGACATGCCTTTAGTCAAAATGTATGGATCCAAAACGAAATTGAATCGAGGGCCATCGATTTCGTTCAACATTTTCGACTGGCAAGGCGACAAAGTCAATCCTTTGACGGTGGAGATTCTCGCGGAGAGGGAAAAGATCGGTTTGAAATGTGCTTATTTGCACAATATTAGAACCAAGAGACGAAGCGAGGAAGCTATGAGTTTGAGATTACCAGTGGTGAGTGTTAGAATAGGGTTTATGACGAATTTTGAGGATGTTTTTAGGGTTTGGGAATTTGTGTCGAGGTTCTTAGATGCAGATTTTGTTGAGAAAGAGAAGTGGAGAAAGAAAGCTATTGAGCGAAAACAAATGACGCCTTAATCTGGGAAGTGGGAACTCTTTTATTAGCTTAATCCGCATCGTTTAGTTCCCACCTTTGGTTGAACCATTCGGGGTTCCGGTTCGAATTCGGTTTGGATCGGTTAGCGTGAATTGTGGTTCGATTTGGCACTCGTTGGCTAAAATTAATTTGGGTGGGGTTTTAGTTTCTTTCATTTTTGTAGGTAGATATTTCAAATTGATTTCGGTTTGGTTTGAGAAAAACCGAAATAAAATGCAAGTACATATTACCCCGTCAATAAAACATTTACGTAAATACAACAATGTGACCATATTAATTATCTACAAAATTAAACAAATATTTTCTTATCTTCAAAAGATGGTTATGCTTTTGAATTATATATGGTTATCAATTATAGTTTAGTAAGCAACATCAATGTACATGTCTTTGTTTTTTAATTAATCCGTTGTGGGCATACTTAAGTAAAATGGGGTTTTTTCCAAAAATTAACAAATATAGTGGGCTTTAAAGTCATATATGAGCCCAAATTAGAAAAGGAAATGATCTACTGAGACCGAGGCTCACTTCAAAGGGGTTTAACCGTTTAGGGTTCTAAACTTGAAATTTCATTTGTCAAACATCGTTTTTTTATAGAAGAAAAACTTAAAACGGTTTAAAATTCTGATATATGTTCATATGAATCAATTGTTATTTTCTGTGCGACTAGTGAGAATCCACGAATGAGATTACCAATTGAATTTAAAAATTAGAAGAGAGAAAGAGAAAGCAAAACGGAGAAGTAGAAAAGGGAATCTTCAATTAGCGGGAATTCCAATTTTTTCACAAAATTCGAAAACAATGGCGACCACTGATGACGTCCGTCTTCTCTCTCTCATCAACTCTTCCGGCGCCGGTGATGATGTCTTCTCTTCCTTCTCCGATTATCTTCAACCTTTCTCTACTCTTTCGACTTCCCGGAAAAAACAAGACCGAGCACTTACCATCCGAGCACTAGCTAAGCAATTCCTTCCTTTCCTCAACAAATCGATATCTCTCTTACCGAAACGCCTCTCCGTTGCGAATTCTGACAAGGAAGCTCGCGAATCAGCCGGAGATCTGTTCCGTGCCTATGAACTCTGCTTGGATTGCTTAGAGTTGGTCTCTGCTCAGTTGGCCTGTAAGCCTCATACCGTTCAATCTCAGAGGCTACGAATGATTTACTGTCTCGATGCTTGGGGTTTGTATGAGAATGTGTATACCCAAGCGTTTAAGGTTTTGGAGAAGCTTAGAGGCTCCGATATCAGCTCTCGTAAGTCTCGGTTGTTACCGGAGGTGCAGGACGGAGAGGCGGAGCTGGCAATGGTCGTCGTAGATGCCGTGTCCTCCATATTTAAGGCTGTGGGAATGGGCCAGCAAATAGACGATAAGCGGTATAGAAAAGTCCTTTTTTTGCTCGAGGAGGTCAGAGCCTGGTTCAGGTCAGTACAGGATTGACTAACTTTCTTCTTTGATCATAGATCAATGCTGCTTCCATTTTGCACCCATGAATTCAAATTTCCTTTCAAAAAATAGTACATAATGAAATTTTGGTATTGAACAGGGTCCTAGATGCCAAGGCGTACGAAAAGTTACACAGAGTGTTCGTGACAAATCTGGGTAAATGTGCTCTTTCTCTGGTTAGAGAAGCTGAGCGCTTCAATGGTGATTTACTGCCTTCTTTCTTCGACATAATTGTGAAGGAACACTATAAATCTGCAATGTCAAAAGAACGAATTTATAAGGTGGCTTTTCTTGTTTGATGTCTTCTCTTTATGCTGCTGCTTTTCCTTTACATGGTGCTATCTAATAATTAATTCGATTGCCTATTTCCAGTTTGCTCGCGAGCTGCTTTCTGTTCTGTTCGGGTTTAAGGATAGAAGAATGTCCGTGACCATTGACATTTTAATGTCTGTGTTGCGCAGCTTAACTTGCCAATTCGAGGTTTGCACAAATTTCTTGAATCGTTATTAACGGTTGTCCTGTGTACATCGAATAACTATTTCTACAGACAAAATTTTCATATGTTCTGGTGTCACCCGCTCCTTTATCAACTGCTAGATTGAGTGGCTTTAGGTTTCTGCTAGCTTCTCAGTTGAAGTTCTTCTGCGAACTTGCAATGTCATATAACACTGTTTGTTTTTCAGGGTGAAAGTAGGGAGAATTTAATGGAATTTGTTGACCTAGTAGCTTATTGCGCTCACAAGTTTCGAGTAGCAGGAGACATGTACTGTGCAATGGTTTCAAAGAAATTAAATGAGATGGCAGCCATTTTCTTAGAGGTATTTTTGCCCTCCTTGGCATGTAAACTTGCCTCAACATATTTGTATCCTGGTGTATGAATTCATTTATAAATTGATTGCTTGGCAGGCAATACCACAACTTAATCTGATTCTTAGACTGTATTCGACCGGGCTGTCCATCATGGTTTGCGATTCCAAGCTTGGAGAAAGTAAGGATAAAGATGCAACAGATGATCGGAAGATTCAAGCTTTGTTAGATGATGACGCTAGATTGCAAAGCTTGGTTTCTGTACTTGGCATGGTAGATAGTTACTCAGGTGATATAGGCAATCAGACTGGTTTATCGCTGATTGCTGGACATAATAACTACAACAAAAAAACAAATGATAACTGTACAGACAGGAACGAGAAAACTTATTTGCCACAATACGTAGATGCCTTGAAATTCTTGTGCCAACCGCTTGCAGACTTAATATATTCAGTGAAAAGAAAGATTGTGTTGGAGACAGAGATGTCCTTCAATTCTGCTCATCTAACTACTGTTCACGATGTCTTTCTCCATTATTGTGATGGCTGTCTCTTGCTTCAGAGGTAAGGTGATCATTATCTCTCTTTTGCTATATTCTCCTGATCAGAAGATTTTTTTTGCTTGTCACATAGTGATAATAACGTAGATATATTTGGGTGAATTTTAGCAAAAAGTTCTTTAAAGTTGTTGCTTTCATGCAACATATATGTATCTTTTTGCTACCAGTATTTTTTCCACACATATTTATCTATGATGTTAAAATGCAAATCATTGGCAGGTGATATGACGTCTAAATCTTTAATGAACTTAGAAACTGGGAATATTTTTGTAATATCTTCTTTTGTGGATTGAATGTATTTCTTACCTCTCTTTACCCACTTCTTAGATGCACGTCTGACAAGGGTGATAGAGAAACTGACAATAACAAAGCTTTGTTACACGTGGCTATGGGTGCTTTCATTGTCTCACTGAGAACTCAGCTTAAATTAGAGGTTTGGTATTTATCCGCACTGCATATAAGTCAATGGAGAATATGTTCAAGTTCCTGACCATGTCATCATAAATCTAACTTAATGATCCAACATATTCCTTTCAGATAAGTGCCCATCTAGTTGAGGATGTAATTGCCAGTTCGTGGATTAGATCTCAAGAACTCAAGTATCTACTTGCGTCGCTTTACAATATTGGCATCGTCTTGTACAGAAATAAGGAGCTAAAAAAGGTGGAGTATATGTTTTTTGGCGTCTTATAAATTTTCCATGCACACAAGTATGAAGACTAGATAATAACCTGCTCGTGCTTTACTTGAGTGGACCCATGCATCTAAATGATATATTCTTCTTCTTCATAGTACAGTTTATAGATTAAGTGATCTACTCGCAGGCTTGTGAGGCGCTCAAGTTGTGCTCCAAGGCATCATGGAGATGTGTTGAACTACACTGTCAGATGTTTGTGAATCAATCTAGTTTATCTGATAATAACTTGTCAGAAGATGCTATTGTTGATTTTGTGGGCGAAGCATGTAATCGGTCTGCATTCTACCTGGATATACTCCAACAATGTAGCAAATGTAAAGTTAGACAGACCACTGTTCATATTCTTGAAAATTGGTTGTCAGCTGAACATCTGATTAAAAGGTTACCAGGCCCTGCGACAATTGTAAAACAGTGGGTTAAGGTAACTTTTTATGACATACCTTTTTTCGGTCATTTTTTCCTTCTAACTTGAACTTCAAGTGTCTGAGTGTGTGCTATCAACAGATAGAACGGGGATGTCACACGAATTTGGATGCAGCTGATTCTTGTACAACTTTGTACTCATTGTTATCATCTTCTCAAAGAAAATTAAAGAGGGGTATTGGAAAAATTCTAGAGCAGGTAGGGATCCTGTCAGCTTTGTAATTATTGTATGAATAAAGTTAGCACAGGTTCTAACTCGAAGGGCAGGCTACTAAAATTGGTGAAATGGATTCTAATTTGTTTGTTTAATTTGCAGGAGCTTCTTGCCTATGAAAATATGTTTCCTCTAAGCTCAAATCTATGTCAACAAACGTGGATCAAAATAGCAGATATTCTTTTGAAGGATGTCTATGCTATTAAGAATATGTATATAGAGAGAGCAAGAATCTTAATGTGGAAGGCAAGAATGACAAGGACATTTGGAACTGAACATCTGACTGAATGCATTCGTCTTCTGTCAGAAGCAATCTCTATATTGGTATATATCTTAGTACATTCAGAATTAATAGCTCATTAATTGCTTGAAATTTTTTTGTGACAAAGTTTCCCTATGTATGAAAGCAGGATGACGTACATCATGGGCCAAATCCAGAGGGTACTCTATCTTCTCACCAGTTACCTATTGCGTATTGCTTGAGGGCTTTTTGTATTCAGGAAGCAGAGCCAAACTCTAAGGTGCAGATGCGTATAACAAAGCTTCTAATTATTGACAGTTTATCCTTCAGTTGGTGTTGTGGTTCATTATTTAATTTTTCTTTTTCGTAACATTTTGGCTCGGCTCTTTTGTGCAGAAAGTCTTTCAAGATATTAGCACTTCGCTAAATCTCTGGCTGAGGATTTCTAGCCTAGATAATAATGGGGACAGTCTACCAACAGAGAACATAATTCTATTACTTTATAATGTGATCGATTTGATGTCAGTGAAGGTATATCTTTTCTCTTATCTAGGTGGGGTATGTTTTTAGTAGCATACTTTACAGTGCGTGCTTCATTTCTAACTGGCTATTTAAAACTTTTTTCTTTGTCATATCCAGGGATGTATAGAGCTCCATCCTCATATATATCAGCTGATTTTCAATTTTTTTAAATGGAAGAATGTCAAATTGGAGGTCTGCCTTTCAATGCTGTGGGAATGTAGAAGACTTAGCCATGCCTTATGCCCTTCTCCCATAAATGATGCCGTTTTGGGGACCTTATCAGAGAATTATGGTGACAGTTTCACGTGCATTGGTTTCTGGATAGATTGCTTGAAAGATTCAAAAGCAAAGTTAATTGGGTTCCAGCAGAGTTTTCATGATTTACATAACAATGTCTCCCGTACCTCCAAGAAGGATGAAGATCCCTTTCAATTAGACATCACAATAAATGATATCAAAGTTGCAGCTTCAGAACTCATTTCAAGTGTAAGAATATTAACTTATCTGTAGATTTTTTTCTAGCAAAACATTATCTATGGTGATGTTGTTTTATTAATGAATGCCATTTTAGGATCCACCTTCTGGTCATTCATCTTTCGTAGCTGCATACCTCTATTATGATCTCTGTGAAAGGCTCATATCATTTGGAAAACTTTCTGAGGTAAAATTGGTATACATCTATTTCCACAAAATTTTGTTGTGAATTACTGCTGGTTTCATTTTTACAACTTGTTGATCGTAAGCCGTGTTCTATTACAGGCTCTTTCATTTGCAAAAGAAGCCCATAGGATACGAACTCATATATTTCAAGAGAAATTTAGGTATACAGCTGAGAAGCAGTTTGAAAAACACGATGACGCAGGGAGAATAACAGAGATACAAACTTTTGGCATAAAGAATTTCCAAATCTCTAAATCGTTAGCAACTGATTTTTGGCCATGTGGAAAAAATCTGGGGGAAATCAATTGCTGCTACTTAAGCTCTTGGCGTATACTCCAATGTTATTTGGAAAGCACCCTTCAGGTTCGGTTTCTGCGCAGACCTTCTAGTCTAGCTGTGTTCCATTACTTTTCTGTTTCTCAAATTGATATAGACTGTGCAGGTTGGAATTCTTAATGAGCTAATAGGGAATGGACTGGAGGCAGAAACCCTTTTATCATGGGGGAAAGCCATTGCGTGCTCGCAAAGTCTATTCCCTTTTGTAATTGGATTTTCTTCTGCCTTAGGTATGAAACTATCCTTTTTTCAACAGTATTGCCTTTTCTTGTAGGTTTCCTAATTGCTTTTATTTATAATCTACTTTATCTTTGTGTTCTGTGTTCTTCAATTTCACAAGGAAATCTTTACCACAAAAAGCAGTGTCAGGATCTGGCAGAAAAGGAACTCCATAATGCAAAAGAGATATTAATTGCTAATCAGCAAGATTTTTCTTGTCTTAAGTGCAAACTGAACTTGGAAGTTACACTGGATAAGCAACTTGGAGACATATCTCGGAAAAACGTTGATAGAGTTTCCCAGACAGATGGATTCTTGCATGCTGAAAGCTTGTTTAGTGCTGCCTTGGGAAAAATCTGTTGTTCAGCATGGAAAAGCTGTATTAGATCTCATGGGGAAGAAATCTCTGACGATGTAGTGATTGATAGAAATGTAGGGGAAGTTTTAGGATATAAATCAAGTAAAACAAAACTCAGTATAAAGGAGGCAACAGGAAACAGGGGCTGCAGGAGGGGTCGAAACACTAAAAGTTCTCAGGCTTGTCTGTCAAAGGACCATGATTTGATAACTGAGCCAACTTCAAGGTTGACTCGATCTATGCGTCACTCACTCAAAGAGCAATGCCAAAACCTTTCTAATGTGCCTGAAGTTGTTTCAAAGAGGCCTAATATCTGTGATAGATCTGATGGTTTTGAGGGTGAAAGGGTGTTGTTGGACACAAAAATTGCTGTCCCTGGCTTTTGCATTTGCTACAAAGGAAAGTGTCAGCATTGCCCCTCCGAAGAAGTAACAGAATCTGGGTCTCTCAACAATTTAGTAAGTTTGAAATGGGAACTCTGCCAAAGGAAGCTTGCATCCTCCATCCTTGTTAGCCTCGGTAATCTCTTTAACCTGTAATATCTTATGCATGCATATGAACTTGGCCTTTTGACATTTTCCTGTTGAATACAACCTAATAGCTTAATAGTTTAGATGGGATTTGAAATCCAGTAATCATAAAGTCATTTATTGTTGCTGAAAATGTAAAGGCTGTTTAAAAGCTTGAGTGAGTTTCAAGGCCAAATAGTTAGATCTTGTTCTCCATTTCCGTTTTTTTTATTTTGTATTCTGACCATTCTCATGTATTTCATGACAACTGTGTGGGCTATTCATCTGTTTATTCTCTGAGATAAACACACGTTGCTAGAAGATTTGTATATCTGCTTACAGTTTACTTTCCCAATTCAGGAAAATGTTTGGCAGACTCTGGTAGAGTTCATCTAGCTCATGAGGCCTTACTCCATGGTATCTGTGTTTTATATAAAAACAACTGGTCCAGCCACAACCAACCTTCTGTCAGTCAGTTGCTGGAGTTTATTGGGAAAGAAGTTACAAGAGATTTCTTTGCTGTTGATCGTGCAATAATACTATACACTCTGTGCTGGTTGAATTTGCGGAATTACCACTCCAGGGAGAGCAGGTATGTGAGACATGTAATGGTTGTATAATTGTATCATCATATGCTAAATTGGTCAATTAGAAATGTGTACCTATCATTCTCTTAGCCTCTTGATTGTTACCTTAAACAGGTGTATTTGCTGTGATCTGTTTCATATTCCTTTCACAAAACTGGTGTCGTGGTTAATGTTAGCATTTGTGCTCAGCAGAGAGGTTCCGATACTATTTCAAAAGGTAAAATCATGGATTATTCAATGGTCACCTGACCTTGCCTGTTTTGTTTTGATCTTAATTATTATTCAGTATAAACTGTTCTGTATTCCCGTAGGTTTCAAGGTTGCTTGCCTCTTTATATCTGCTTTCTTCCTCAAGTGCTGAATTTTCATTCGAATGCAATGGAAAGGAGCTCTCAACAAGTCATTGGGTCTCATATTTCCATCAAGCCTCAATTGGTACCCATATCAGTTACCATTTCATTTCGAATTTGAGCCGAAGACACGAATCGAGGTGCCTTTCAGATAAAGAGGTAACTAAAACAGGTTTGATAGGCTTTTTCAGCTTCTCAATTTGTAAATAAACTCGGTGTTATTGATGATCTTTTGATGTATTTATGATTTGCTTTTTCAATGTTGGTGTTTCATATTTTATCTGACAGCTTTTATTTTCAGTGCACAGAGGCTACTTGCTCAAGTTGCATGGTTCCTGAGGTGTTGGACCCACCTAGGTGTGAGATCATTTAACTAATGCAACCAGGCATCCTTTATATTTTCTATTGGCTGACTTTGTTTTTTCTTACTCGCCATTAGGCTTGCTCCAGAGTGTACTCAAGATCTAGTACAATTTGCTAAAGATTTTTTCAATAATCTTCCAAGATCAACAGTCATCTGCATTAGTTTGCTTGGAGGTGCTTTAAATCAATTGTTACAAGAGCTAATGCATATTCGTTCACCTGTGTGTGCCTGGGTGCTCATATCGCGTCTAAACCCAAAAAGTCAACCAGTTGCCACACTTTTGCCTGTAGATTCAGTTCTAGAAGGTAAATATGAACTGCATACTGGGAGACCAATGATAATTTCTCTTTGTACTCACAATCTCATTGATTCGCTAGACATGTCAGATGACAGTACAAATCTTGGCTCTGTGGAAGCGACTCAAGTCAAGAGTTTGGAGAGGCGCTGGCTTTGTCCATGGGGTGCCACCGTGGTTGATGAGGTAGCTCCGCAATTTAAATCAATATTGGAGGAAAGCTACACATCTTCTTCTGTTCCCGAAGAAGACACAGTAGAGAGTAGATGCTTGTGGTGGAAAAAGAGAAAGAAACTTGATCATCGCCTGGCAAAATTTCTTAGGTATGATAGATTTCTTTCTATAGCATGTGCACATGTCTGTCTGTTATACATTCACAGGAATGTGCTTGATTTATCTCTGAGTCGAGAACAACTTATAAACATTGGAGAACCATTCTTTTATTCCAGAAATCTAGAAGCTTCCTGGCTGGGTCCCTGGAGGTGTCTGTTTCTCGGAGAATGGTCGAACTACAAATTGCCTGATTCAGTGCAGAAAAAGTTGGTAAACGATCTCAAGTCCAAGTGCAAAATGGAAGTAAATGAGATGCTTTCAAAGGCTATTCTTGGAGGTGGGGCGGACAACTTTAAAGGAGAAGCATGCGTTGCTCAACTTTCTCTAAGGAACGGTTGCTATGTAGGTAGAGGGGGATATATTTATGAAGAAGATAGCTGTAAAACTCCTACTGCTGCATCTAATATATCTGAAAGTAAGCATGGTTTGGCCTTGCAACTGATACATGAAGCAGCAAACAAATTAGGGCTACAGGATGAACATGAAAATAGGGAACCTATCATTCTTGTGTTAGATCCTGAGGTTCAGGTATGTCAATTATATCCTCATCATTTTCCTACGCATAAATTACAAATTTACAACGTACTGTCATCGAGAAGTGCTGCTTGGTTTAATCATTTGCGATCCTTCGGTGAACAGCATAGATCTTGCCTGAAAACTGCTATTAATCTAGCATGAGATCATTCACTGACTTTGATGAATAAGAATTTGTGGCAGATTATTTTTAAGGGTGTTAGTTTCTATTGAAATCATATTTTACTTGTCGTACCCTGATTGTTTATTGCTTCTTGTTGATCGGTGGCATGAAAGCTATTGATTTTTAGGTTGATCTGATATTTAAGCTGTTGATGAAATGTTAACGAATCTGCTGATTTTGCCTAGATGCTTCCTTGGGAGAATATTCCGATACTTAGGAATCAGGAGGTGTACCGCATGCCTTCCTTAGGCAGCATATCTGCTGTGCTAAAGAAGCGTAGTCTCCAAGGAGAGCCAGCAAGATCTCACATTGCTCCTTTCCCTCTTATTGACCCGCTAGATTCATTTTACTTGTTAAATCCTGGTGGTGATCTCAGTGATACACAAGTCAAGTTTGAGAGTTGGTTCAAAGATCAAAACTTTGAGGTAACAGCATCCAACAAGAGCATACTTATTGTAAACCTTATTTTCATCCCTGTTTCCTAACTTCAATGATTGTTATACTTTCAGGGGAAAGCTGGATCTGTACCAAGTGCGAAAGAGTTGACAGAAGCATTAAAAACTCATGATCTCTTTCTATACTTCGGTCATGGAAGTGGTATGATTCCTCTAACACTTGTACTCAAGTAACTCAACCATTTAATCCTTAACCCGTCTTTGGTGTAATCTTTGTATACTTAGAATCGATGTCTAAGAGATCGTCTACTGTATATGATATGGCAGGAGCACAGTATGTGTCTAGGCATGAAATAGAGAAGCTAGATAACTGTTCTGCAACTTTTCTAATGGGATGCAGCAGTGGTTCGCTATGGCTAAAAGGCTGCTATATTCCAGAAGGCATACCACTCTCTTATCTTCTAGCTGGATCTCCAGCCATTGTGGCAACTCTATGGGACGTAACAGACAGAGACATCGATCGGTTTGGGAAAGCATTATTGGAAGCATGGTTGCAAGAGAGGTCAGATTCATCTTCTTCAGAGGGTGGTTGCAGTCAGTGTGAGTCATTATCTAATGAACTTGCAGCCATGAATCTAAAAGGCAACACCACAAAGAGGTCAAGGAAACCGTCTACGCATAACAAGCCAGCTCAATCAATTGTTCATGAGTCAGAGAAGATCGCGTGCAACCACAAGCATGGTCGTAAAATCGGTTCGTTCATAGCTGCGGCACGAGAAGCGTGCACATTGCCACACTTAATTGGGGCTGCACCGGTTTGTTATGGTGTACCAACTGGTATCACAAGGAAAAAAGGGATTGATGCTCTTCTTCCTTCTACTTCATCTTGTTAGTTTATGCACCTCATAGAAGTTCATTCAGAAATTATAACTTCAAATAAGAGAAAAAGAAGACTCTAGAATGATTATATATACGAAAATTCTTCTCTTAATTTTTCTTTTCTAAATGAAGTTGTAAAAAGAAATATCAGCATAATACAGCATATTAACTCTAAATTTATTGAGACCCTGACTATATTGATCCTTTCTACATTTTTAAAACTAAGATTCTGTACATTTGACGAGTCCTCTATCAAAGTTTTTTATGTATCAGTCTATGTTTTCATCTAGTTGCAGTCTCAACTAGATTGAAGTCTTTTATCTTGTTCAGGGTTGAGTTGATCTCCCCTTCTATCTCTGTGGCCTTGTTAACGTTAGCCTTGGCCTCAAGTTAAGTCCAAGTTTATATACTTGGCTCAAAACATTGTAAGGATTGTTTTGGTTTGCAATATATAAAGGCTTTTGGGAAAAAGAAAGAAAAAAAGAAACAGTGTCATTAATATCAATATATAATTTAGTCAAACAATCTCTCTCTGGCACTATTATCGAGACTAATATTCCTACTGGTTCCTCCGACGCCGGCGATACCGGAATCACCGGATTTCGCCGGCGTCGAGCTTTCATTAGTCTTGGTGCTTGCTCTCTTCTGCCATGTCTCCTCTCTGCTTCATTCCTCGGGTGTATCCCCTTTGTTTTGACTCTACAGTGTCTCCGTCAATCACCGGAAAGCTTGGTTGGTGAGGATAGAATTAGAAGAGCTGCCTTCCGAGGACGAAGCCACCTTCAACGTTCACACCTCCAACTCATTTCGGTGGACGTGAGTCTGTCGTTTACATCCATCTCTGTCTTTACTTTCTACTATTCTCACTCGCCGGGAACTATGGTTAATGGTGAAATCCGAAGCTCTGATCTTAGAGGACAAAATCATCCTTTGAACCTTCACCGGAGACCTTTCCCGTCGAATCTGAGAGGTAGGTGCTTTCCTCCTCGCCGCTGCTCTCTGCTAGCTCCAAATATTTTGTTGTGCGTGGATCGAATTTTTCCGGTGGTTCATGACCTCCGAGATCGCTTTCATCACTCCCCATCGACCGTTGTGACCTCTCCCTCGAAGTATCGACCTCTTACCAGAGGCGTGACTCCGGCCAGTGGCATCGCTCCACCCTCCACCAAGGTTTCAACTCTTCCCGTAGCTTTTTCATCCTGTCGAGCTTCTCGGCTTGGTAATGTCGAGGTTGGGTATCATGTTGGCCGATACTGCTCCTTTCTCCGGCAACCTTACCGGCGGCCGGAAGACCAAAACGAAACCGGCGATGATGCTAACATCAGTGGCGGCGCCACCACCTCTTTCCAAAGAGGCATTAGGGTTTCAATTTTGGGTTATGGGCCTGATATTGGGCTATGGACATGGGCTTCAATTTTAATTAAACTTTCAATTAGACTAAGTTTTTTAAACCCAATATATTATACTTATGAGGACAAGTGGAGTTTATTGGGCCTAAGACAAAGTGAGATTGAAGGTTTTAGGATTATTAGAATTATTAGTCTAAGTTATCCTAGACATGAATTAGACTATTGTGCCTCTTTTCTTTGGCATAGAACTTTGTTTAGGAACTCCGAGACGGAGATATTCAAAAACTCTATGGAATTAAGAGCTTATTTGGTAGTTCAACTGCCATACGTGGCGACAGAACTAGGATTAGTTTTCGATTCTCATATTCAAGACTCCTTATCCAACCTCTATCTAAGACTTTCAGAGCGTCAGAGTCTCCTCCGCCTGAGTCTATCTACTTTATATTTCAGTTTCCTATCGACTTTGTTGTATTTTAGTATTGCAAGTTGGAATTGTAATCCTGATCTCTAATTAATATAAGAAGTTGTTTGACAAAAAAAAAAAAAAGAAAAAAAAAAGAAGGAAACAGTGTCTTAAGCCAAGTTTTGTTGCTGCAACAAGTCTTTAGTAAGTGTCATCAGCCAAGTCTGAGGTATTTACTCGATGTCCATGTCTTCAGTTGTCGAACTTTTCCACGCCGAAAACATCATCCTGAGAAAGAAAGAAAAAAGGAATTTAATTTAGTAAAAGCCAGGTAAGTTTCTACTTGATAGAACAGAAAGAAAAAAAGTCCCACCAAAATATCACTAAATGGGTCCAGTTGATCCCGTGCTTGACTTTTGCCACTGTAACTCTTGAAGACCTTGAAGTCATTAGTTATGAAGACAGAATCTCCATTTATCTGAATTTTTTTAAACCAAACCATAGAATGATGAGACTCAGACTTTGAATATAGCAAAGTTAAGCTTCTCTGTACATGGATAACTAATACACAATTCGCAATTACCTCGTCTAATCTTTCCCAAACCAAGTCTCGCTCCAGCAGATAGCCTAGATCAGTAAACAGAGTGTAGAGTTCATTTTCATGCTGCAAGATAAGAGCAAAAGAAAACAAAATCGAAATTATCTTTTAAACAGTCCTTCCTGATTATCGATTCACAAGACTTGGGGAGAAAAAAAAGGCTACCTTGAGCATGGTATAGAAGTGATTGTTGCGAAACAAGACACAAGGTTGATCTTCTATAAGGCCTTCTTTCAATTTAAGGAGCCTGGGAGGATATGATAATCAATAATTATACAGATAAAACCATTGTAACAAATTGCAGAAAATCATCGTAAGCAAAAAATATATACGATCACCCACCCATGCCAAGTTAATTGAGTAGCATTGTATTTTAGGAACCTTATGATCACTTCACCTGAAAATTTTCAACCATGGTAAAGGTTTCGAGGAAGTCAAGATATGTATGGAGTTGTCTCTATGCATAATAAATATAATGCATACGTATGAACTTACCCTCTCCTAGCGTGAGCGCATTTGTGTCTTTCCTTTCCGAAGAGCTTTCTCCAAGAAGCGACTCGCCTTCATAAAATGGAGAATCAAAGACACATTCCTCAGCTCCATACGGGGTTACATCATCAACCTTGCCTTTGCCTATAACATCTGGAAACGCAAATGAGCATATTTGAGTTAAAAATTCCAACTAAACACATCCCAAGATGCATTTTGGAGTCCGTTCATAAAGTATACCAATGAGACTACGTGGAGTAAGAGGAGTTTCATCTTCAGACAATGAGACTACGTGGAGTAAGAGGAGTTTCATCTTCAGACATGAGTGGAATCTCAGAAATGCTGTCATTTTTTGTTGACTCCACATTAGTCTACTCAATAGAGATCGGCTTCTCAGGAGAAGTCACATGCACATCAGTCATTTTGCTGCTATTCTCAGTCTCGACATCACAAACCGTCTCATCTCCCAATTCCGTTGAAGATAATTGATCATGGTCAAGAGCTCCACTGATCTTTGTAATTGATGTAGTGGAACGTACCTCTTCAGACTTGAGTGGAATCTCAGAAATGCTATCGTTTTTGGTTGACTCCACATTAGTCTCCTCAATAGAGACCGGCTTCTCAGGAGATGTCACATGCAAATCAGTCATTTTGATGCTATCACAAACCGACTCATCTCCTAATTCCGTTGAGGATTTTTGATCATAGTCAAGATCTCCACTGTTCTTTGTAATAGATGTAGTCGAACGTACCTCTTCCTCCTCATAGATCCTATCCACAACATCACGAACTGTCTCATCTTCTAATCCCCAAGAAGGAAACAGATAAGCAAATTTGGATTCCTGACGGTTATTACAGCCAAGGGTGCTAGTACAACCAGCTGCAGCGTCCACAGAAGTTATCAATGTCTCATCCTTAGACAAGAATTCAGACAAAGACTCTCCTTCCTGCATATATCAAAACCAAGTGCTTCCCTTGTAGATAACGTCAAGGCTTGCAACAGATCTATTTCTTCGTCAATGTCAGCAACAGGTGTTGTGATCGAGCAACGTTGTGAAGGAACCCCTAGAGTTGAAGTAACCGACTCAGAAAAATTAAGAGAGGATTCTCCTGATGATTGACCGCTTTGAGCCTCTGGAAACTGTGACTTCAAGACAACAAGGTCAGTGATTAAATCATTATAAGATTTGATCCAATCGCAGTAGCTATTTCAGAATCCTGGAGGGTAAGCAGAGAAAAAGTAATCAATACTGAAACTTTTTTATTATTCCGAACTCTAAATTTACAAATGGAGAGTGCCATTAAAACAAGACACAGTCAGAATAATGTACCTTGGGATCATATATCCATCCATGATACAAGGGAATCTTAAGTAATTCAAATGTAGTTAGCTCAGGTGTAGACTCAAACTCATCGATCCTGCAAGAAAGCTAGTAAACATTTTCGGTTATACATCTCAAAGTTTCTATATACGTAATTAAAATGGGAAACAGATTAATAAAAGATTAACCTTTGGAATTTTACATCGACATTAATTCCATTTGCAAGGCATGGGAGGAGACTAATGGCATCAGACATTTTCTTTTGCTGGTTCGCAATGTAGTCGTCATCATGGGTCTGCCATGAGAAACAAAGTTAGAAGGTAATAATCCTCATCGAGTCAGACAATAGGATAATGAACTTAACCGGAAATAAGAAGCCGAAATAGTTCAACTCAAACAGTGTGTTGGTCACAAGAACCTGTAATCTCTCTTCAGATACTTCATTATGGACAATAGGATGTAGATTCATGTCGTTCCTCAAGAGAAGAACATTACCTGCAGCAAAACGTTATCGATTTTAACAGGTCTAAAAAGAAAAACGCGCATAAGAGTTGCAGAGAATCTACATCTGAACTATATGCAAGAAATTGTAAAATGACATAAGAATTTAAGAAAATCTACATCCGAATATACAGTTTTATTCAATGTGCAAACGATCGCTTCTCCATTTCGAACAAGAAAAGAATGGAAGACAGATTAAAAACAAACGAGCTGCTCTAATTCACGAGTCCATCAATCAAAAGTACAATATATGTACAACAGAGACAAATATAAAAAATAATGAAAAGTTCTCTTAGACACCTCCAAATTGGACATTGATCTTCATTGTAATCTACCTCCAACTCCAATTTTTTTGTTTCTTTTTGTTAACAAAAATGATTTTAAAAACTAAAAATGGGTTAGATATTCAATGTCTGTTTGAATCATCTCTTACCGAAAATAAAATCATAATATGCAACACGGTAGGCTTGGATATCATCATCGCCCCAACTCCTTCAATAAAATGTTCCACACCTTCAAAAAGTCATTAGGCATAGGAAAGTCTTCATTCTCTACATTATGTAGCTCGAGTTCCAGTTCTAAATTTTCTCCTTAATCCAATTGGTCTTCAATACCCATTAAATTCACCATTTTTCCATCCAAGATTTTCAATATTTTCAAACACAACTTCATTACCTACCAAGTTCTCCAGTTCTCCATTACATGTTCATGTCTATTCTCCATTGCATGTTCATATGTCATTGTTGTCCATATGTAATTTTTCGACTAAACAGATCAGAACTAATCAATGTAATTTGTGTGATTTTCATAATTGGATTGTCTTGTGACGAGAAATGTTGACATGTGTTTTGGCTCCATTTTTTTTTTTCTGTAACCAATATAATTGATAATTCAAACATATACATACATTCCATTGCGCAGCTTAATGATAAGCTTCCAAAACGAAATATGTTACAAGAGCAAACTTTAAATGGCCCAAGTAAGAATGCACAAAACATCTAAAGTTTTCCCCTTATTTTATTTTTTAATAATTTTTTTGGGTTTATAAAAAATTCTGACATATGTTTGCCTAAAAGTGATATAAGTTCATAACAAAATAAATACAAAATACCAATTTTTTTCTAACTCATTTTCGTCTAGAATTTTTGTTGCATTATAACTTTTTATATACAAACTATGCCTAAATTTATAATAAAATATGAGCACAATAGTTAAATAAAAATTATTTTTATAATATTGTATTTATATTATTTTTATAATTTATTTATTCTCATATATATTTTATTTTTAATGTGTGCTTGTTTATAACTTTTTTGTAACAGTTGTATCGACAAAACTCGATTCATAGCCTAATTTTTTATGACTTATTTTATGCTCGTAAAATAAACATAAATCTCATAAATTAATATTATAAATATCATATGTATATATAAAGAAGTAATGCACTGAAATATATATTTTATATGTAATATGATTTTTTTATAATATATGTGGTTGTTTACAAATTTTCTGTATTATTATTTATGTTCATAAAAATACTTGCAAGTGGTTTTTAGTTTAGTGGCATACGGTAAGTTCACTATAGATATGTATATTTGTACATCCAGGGATCGAGTCTCACCCCCTACATTATGTAAGAACTTGGCTAATAGACCGGCCAGTTGTGGTTCAATGTTGACAAAAAAAAATACATATACTTATATATAATATGATATACGTAAATTTTTATATGTTGAGCAATGTATGTCCGTTTTCAAAATTTTAAAACATAACACATGTAAAGAAAAAAATCTAAAATTTTTCTTAAATTTTGCTGATGCAATTTTTTAAATTTCTTTTATAAAAATATGATAAATTAAAATAAGAGTGAAACTAATTATTAATAACATATTAAATCTTCTATTAGATATGATTGGTTATTAAAGATTTGATATGATATGAGTTAAAAAGTAAACTTATTTACTTTTTTGATTTTTCATAATTATTTTTTATAAGGGGTTTAAAAATGTAAATTATTACAAATTCAAAGTCTTTATCGTAAAATACTAAAATAATTCTTTTTTAATATAAAGAGATACTTTCCATTTGAAATTAATGAAATCTATATTAATTTTTAATAATAACTTTATTTAAATGTATAAAAATATCTAGCTTTTTTAATGGATATTTAATGAGAAGAAGAAGGAAAAAATTGTACGTAAAAGTTTTAAAAATTAAATATAAAGAATTAACGCTTATATGGGATAATTTGATTTGACGTATATCCGTTATATACGAAAACAGTGAGAGATATGAGCATGACTTTCTTTTTCCATGAGTTTTGTTTTCTAAATCTTAAAATTAGTTTTTTTTATATAATATAGATATAATTATGAGTACCAAAATTTAAGGTTTCAGTTAGGATTTAGGGTTTGTCTCTCTGTCCATTTATCAAACTAGATGCTTTGAGAAATTTAGATATATATTACCTTTCCGATTCTTAGTTCTGTATTTTCCTTTTTCTGTCATCTCGAAAAAAATGGAATTAATGTCGATGAGTAGTCTTCGTGTTATTCGTTGCAACAAGAGACCACAACAGTATAGATATTCTCCTTGTACATTACGGTCAGCGATCATTATCATTCTCTTTTTCAGAGTTTTATTTTGATATTCAGGTTTAATGTGAAAATGTTAATGTGTGCAGAACTAAGGAGATAGAGATGGAGATGAAGGAGAAAATAAGGGGAGCATCATAAAGAGGAGGCTATGCGACTAGGAGTTGAGTTCTCGATCTATCTGGCTGAAGCAATGTTCTTGTTATCCCATCACAAATGTTCTATGTTAAAGTTGTGCTTTAGGCTATTCGGCAATAAAGGGAATACTGTGCTAGGAAGAGTGTTTCATGTTATACAATATGTTTGTGTAACACATATCAAACCAAAGACTGGAGTGTATCAAAATGATGGCAGACCGATTCAACATAAACAGATCGAAAGTTCTTCTAATCATTTTGCTTCTGGATTCCGATTTTTGGATGAGATTGTTTCGATTCTCGAAATCGGTTTCACTGTGAAATGGCAAGGTTTTCAACTGTGCAGACAAGAGCTAAAGATGCTAGAAGATAAATTGAAGTCTGTTAGGGATATCTCGAAGGCAAATGGGTTTGAAAGGGAAGTTGTAGAGTCTAGTAGTCTACTTTTGTTCAATTGTGGAAGTCTCTCTTTAAAACAACACCAGCAAAATTGAGAAACCCTCATAAGAAAGAACTCTTGGCGTTGTTTAGGTATCTCTGGACCGAAGCGGAAACAAACCAGATTGATTGCTGTCTTCGTCTTGCTTCTTTAGCACTATGAATCATAATTTAAGATTGTATAAAGAGAGAGTATTTTCAAGTTGCTTGACTTGTAAGTTATATTGAAAATTGAGTTTTATGTTCTTAACAAGCCTAATCTCAGTGACAAAGTACTTTGTTCTTGAAAACAGTTTATAGACTTAACAAAAATAAACAATGTTACAGATATGAGAAAATAGATAATCATGTGTAGAGTTTCTCTTACAGAAACCGAAAACAGATGATATACAGTTTAGGAGACAACTAGGAAGAAGAAGAGCTATCTCGAAAAGCTGTGTATCAATGTTGATTGTAGTGATGAACAAAATTTAGAGAGAAAAACATTAAAAATGAAAAGGAAATTCTTAATTGTTGATTCAATATTCTTCTGCAGATTTGCAGTACATATATAAGACCTGATACACTAACATAAACCGGTAAATAGAGAGATCTAATAAACCAACATAAACCAGAAGTTATTGAGATTGAACCAACAACATAAAAGATTACATCCTCCAATAACACATGATTCTTCGTTGGATTTAGATACATTAAAATCCACTTAAATACAAGATCCAATACCCCCTAAGCTACGAAATTGAAGCAGAGCAAAAACAGAGAAATTTGCAAGTACAAGTGAAAGTGACGTCTGAGTAATTACTTCGGTGTTCAGTAGTTTATCGTTTATAAAATCATTACATTGTAGTTTTATTGTTGTTTCTTTATTTTTTTGAATGGAAATTTGGAACTGCATTATTAAGAAGCAATATTAATAGTGTTCAATTGATGAAAGGGATGTGGTCCTTCTAGCGTGCGACACCTGTTCCAAGACTATGAAAGATTAAATAAATGTTTATTATTTTATAAAGCATCCAATAGTGGATTACCACTTGCTTATTCAGGTTAAATAATTATTATAAAATATTTCAAATTAGGGGAACGAATAAAGTGAAAGCACCACAATAGTTAAGAAGTGCACCAAACATGAGGCCAAGCTGCCACGTGAAAGCATGTACACGTGGTACTATTTAATTGGTGTTATGGGTTGTTCATATAATTACACATTTTATACTGTTTATATTGCTTTTTATATTTAAATCATGACATATTTGTACGGACGAACTGCTTATCACACGATTAAAGTTATGTTCTTTTCATTTTGGGAGCACAGTTATATTGCTCTTATATTTAATACAATTTTTGTGTAGTTAGAGATAGATTGAAAGTTCGGATAGATTAGGTTTTATATCAAATTTTCGAAGAGAAATAGACCGTGCTCCCTTTCAATTTTTGCATAAAGTTTTATTTCATTTGTAGGCAAAACAAAATATTTTATTTCAACTTCTTTATGCTTGCCGAGTTGCTTGGTAAATATAATAATAATAATAATAATAATAATAATAATAATAATAATAATAATAATAATAATAATAATAATAATAATAATAATAATAATAATAATATTTAACATTGAATTTGATTGGTAATCTTAACTATATTTAGTAAAACTTACCGTTATAATAGCATTACGAAAAACAGCATCCTTATTTATATTGCAATTATATTTAAATATTACCTTTTTGAATCTTTTTATTTTTCATCGCTGAACACAATTAACTAATAGTTGTATGTTAGAAAAAAATTCACTTGTTTTATGTTATTAATGCTTACAAGAACCAGTATAAAGTAAAAGTGCTTCAAATCTTGTAATTAAAGTATGCCCATAATTTGTCGATATCTTTCTGTTTACTAAGTTTTCTTAATCATTCACGTAAATTGGACGGTGAACGTTAGGAGAAAAGGGAAGATCGGGCGGTAATTGCGTGAGTAAGTGAGCAAATAAGCAATTATTTGTCCGAGAGGAGCTGGCAACCGACAAAACTGCTGGCTGTCCTTAGATGCATTGGTGAAACCATAACTTGATGGAAACCGGATCTATAGGTTGTCGGTTAATTAGGACGCGTGTCAATATCTTCCCAATATCCTTCAACAAATCATCGGTTCTTACTTTAATCACGCTTATGAGATGAGTAAATCCACCACTACACCAACAATATATCTATATAAATATATTAATACATAGATATCTCCATCTACCTAGATATACCAAAACTTCCGTGAAAATTTTAAAAATCTGACACCACTTTTTTTTTTCGACGGTTGTGAAAAGTAAAAAAACAAATATTATGTATGGTTTACAATTTTTCAGTAGTGTAAACCCTACTCTTTCTAATTTTTTTTTTTCAACATTAGACCACAACAGACCGGTCCATTAGCCAAATTCTTACATAATGTAAGTGGTAGGACTCGATTCTTGGTTGTAGAAATACGCATATCTTATGTTGACTTACCGCATACAACTACACTAAACGCCATTTGCTCATATTCTTTCTAATTTTAATTACGGTTTCTACACATATTCAGAAATTTGGTGAAATAATATTTTAATGTTATTTATTACTTCAAAAATAAAAAATAAAAATTTTAAAATTATTTATAAAAATGAGGACAGAAAAGATATTATAGGTCAAATATGCATTAAAAATTTTATATCAATTTTTTTTTAAAAATTGTTTCCTAAAATATCAACTACAAAAAACGGTGAAAATATTATACAGAGTAACAACGCAATCTGAAAATGAACTCCAACTACAGAAATATAAACTTATTAAACAATACAGTCTTTACATAATTTATGATTCTGGTATATTTATAACTAAAACCACTAAATAGGCTATTTTACAAAATTATTTTCCTTATCATCCTATATCCTATTGGAACTTATTCTTCCCCATCCCACATTATTGTACTTGTTTTTATTTAGAATTTAAATATATATTAGAGTTTACTTTGCATTTTTAGTTTTTTACCAAAAGAAGAAAGAAATTGCGTAATGCTATTTCTAAAATTAAAAATGTCAGGTCTAGGGTTGTAGACCACTAAAATAGCCATATAAGAAAATGACAAATTTAATAAAATGCAAAAAAAGTAAATTAAGGGTCTTATCAAAGAATCAAGCAGAAAAAATTAAATTGATTTTGGTTCTCTCTTTAGTTTTATTTTGTTTTCTGTCCCCTCATCCCTCATAAATCTAGGGTTTCTAAGAATCTGTATCACAACCTCTTCCCAAAATCTCGTTATCTCTCTCTCTCTCTCTCCACTTTCATATACACATAAACACATCAATCCAAGCTCATACACATAACAAAAGAGGGTAAATTTTCAGTTTTTCGATTGATTCATATTCTATATTTATAAAAAGTGTTCACTTTTTCCCTTTTATAAGCTCAAATTTGTTTTGTTTCAATTACTAGTGATGTTCTTGGTCATTTTGTAGTTTCAATATCTCTCTTCTGATTCAAAATCCATTTAACTGATTAATTTTTAATTTCTGGATATTATTCACAACTAAGTGTTTTCTTATTTGGAATAGTATAATCAAAAGTAAAGGATGGTGAGGGGAAAAACGGAGATGAAGAGAATAGAGAACGCAACAAGCAGACAAGTGACGTTTTCAAAGAGAAGAAATGGTTTATTGAAGAAAGCTTTCGAATTATCAGTACTTTGTGATGCTGAAGTTGCTTTGATCATCTTCTCTCCTAGATCCAAACTCTATGAGTTCTCTAGCTCCAGGTATGATATCAGTAGAGTCCCATTCTTACCCTTCAATGGATTGAGTTTAGTTTATATGATTATTAAGATCTCATATGATGGATTGAATCTGGTTTTGTTTTTAGAAAAAAAGTAGATCGGAGAAAGAAAACGAAGCACTTTATAAGATTGAAACTAATGATCTTTTTGCAAATAGTCACCAGATTCACATGGCACTAATACCAATAATGTTTGTATATATGTGTGTATATACTTGTTATATATAACCATCCATTTCAAGCTGTAGATGACTTGATCTGTTTGACTTTTCTTCAATCTTCTAAGATCTTTTGGATTTGGAAACTATTTTAACTTTACAGACACTTAGATATTTATCTATTTATGTCAAAGAAGAATCTGACTTCAATGCTAGTTATCTATGTACCAATGTATATTAACACTCCTCAAATTAGTCTGAATTAGGCTGAATAGCTTAATAGCCATACTTGGAATTAACCATAAATTTCCTTATTTAGACATATGTACCTTGTGTCCCTCGCTAGTCTCCACATATATTATGTAGTGAGTGTATGGTTTAATCATGGTTTTCTACATAGTTGTAATTATACATATATACAATATACATGTTATGGATGATCATTCATGTATGAAGAGATATGTGTAGGCATGGTGCATGATATAACATTTGTATTATATCATATAAGATGATAGTATGTAAAGATATTAATGTATGTATAATTATGTGAAAATAATGTGGCAACAAAGAGGCATCTTGCTTCACTTTTGTCCCACAAACTTAAGTAATGACAGTGAAGGAGTCAGCACATGTGTGGAGATCAGGATTATATTCTTTCTTTTTATGATTTATTTGATTTACATTTATGCTGATTAAACATGTAAAGAGTAAACAAGCACTTAATTAACGACATACGTGTAGATAATTAAGTGTCTTTTCAGCAAATTCGAGAAGGGTTAATCACCATTAACTAGGCATTGCTAGCCACATAATCCTAGTTAAGCCGGTGCTTATTAATATTTAAAATGGTAAAGCTTTATAATTTCAATATCTATCTGACCATGTCCATGTGCATCTATATATAGATATATGTATGTCTGTCTGTCTCTATATACATGTTTTTAATATTGGTGCATAATGTTAAATCTTGATTAATTACGAGTATTGCTATCGTTTTTACTGTATTTTTATGCATTTTTTGAAGTTAAGAGAGGAACAAAACTTTTGTTTTAAAATTTCTGGGGTGTCCATATTAAAATGTATTCAAATAAATCAATCTGTATATAAGATATGATCCTTGAAATATGAGATTAGGCACTAACTTTTGGGAACAATGCAACTAAACATAATTACATGATTCTGCTTGCTTCTCTTTTTCACACTATATAATCAATAATAATAGTCATTGATGGATTCATATTTTTTAATGCAATAACACAATTTTTAATATAAAATAATTATGAGTTAACTTATTGTGCATTACTAGAGTTATTATCTCGTATATATTAAGTTTAAATATAGAGTTTTGATATAAGTATTATAGTTTGTTGAGATTATCTTAATTGGTGGAATTTTACATGAGAAAGCTTATGGTTTGACTCCACATTTTCTTTCTTTCTGATTATTCAGTATAGCAAAAACAATAGAGCGATATCAGAAACAAGTAAAAGAAAATGGAACTAACCACAAGAAAGGTGATAATTCTCAGGTAAAATACATGCAATGTTACATCATTCATATTTTGGATTTGCATAATAAGTTTTTCATAACTATATTTTTTGTCTTTCAAATATCTCACTGGCTATATCACTCTCTTAACAGCAAACGAGAGGTGATACATATGGCTTGACAAAAAAGATTGAACAGCTTGAGATATCTAAACGGTACGTTTGGACCGGATCTTATATAATATAAGTCTTATGAGAAAACCATTCATGCACCAATGGTTGAGATATTTTGATTGTGAAATAATTGTAGAAAATTGCTTGGAGAAGACATTGATGTATGTTCTATCGAAGAGCTTCAACAGTTAGAAAATCAGTTGGAACGCAGCTTGACTAGGATTAGAGCCAGAAAGGTATTAATTTATACATAGTTATACGCACACACCAAATGTTCATATAATATGAAATATTTAAAATTATCGATTCATTCATACATACTTATAAATCGAAGTGGGATTAAGCATAAGTTAATCAAACTTTCTCCTTTTATGCGATGTTTGAATATTTAGTGTTTAGGACATTAATTCTATACTCTATTATGAAAGTCATATATAGAATAGATACACACTCTTTTGCCTATTCAAAACTTTGATTATACTATGTATACAAATCTAGTAATATACACATGTACGTTAAAGGTGTGACAAAAAAAACATATTTTAAAGATAATAAACCAAATTCCAAAGTTTTGTACGTTTTATTGAAAAGTCAAGTTAGTGATCAAAACGTGTTTATTCATTATAGTGTTTTTTTATATATATCATAATTATTATGCAAAAGCGTTAGCAACCAATACATGTTCTAATACATATATCTCATATACTATTTAATATTGGTTTGTGACTTTGTGGCGTTTCATGCATGAGTTATATGGACATGGTTTGCATGGCCTCACTAATCATATGATCATCCTCAAGATAACATTGTAAATTTAATGAGTATCAACAATCTCTACAAATACAGTGTAGTTTAAATAGTTTAATTCCTTTATAAGCAAAGGTCTACTTAGAAAGAAAAAAAAAGAAATTTGGTTTTCGAGATGTGAATATATTTTCGATGATGTGAAGAGCAAGAAATTTGTAACAAATTGTAGTTTGTGTTTAGAAACTTTAGCTTTCTGTGTTTTTTTTGCTGTTTGATCTCTGAAATTTTTTGATCTTGCCAGTTTTATCTCCGAATTTATTTTATTTTGTCGGTTTGTGTATCTTTATAAAAATGAAGGAAATTTGCTAACGTCTATTGTATATTCAATCATTTTCAGTACCAATTACTCCGTGAAGAAATTGAGAAGTTGAAAGAAAAGGTAAACACATAATTAAAGCTTCATTTTCTTGTTCTCAATTTCTACACATGTGTTTATGTACTTAAAGTAAAGAATCATTATCTTTCTCACTGTCAAAATTATAGGAGAAGAATCTGCTTAAGGAAAACAAAGAACTGAAGGAGAAGGTACAATTTACTAATTTATTTTTGGTTTAAAGAGAAAGTCCAATTTTGGTTTCTAGAAAGTATTATTATTAAGATACTTTTGTGAAATTTGTATATATAAAAGTGCCGTGCAATTGGAGCAACAGTAGCATCATCAGCATCAACATTATCATCGTCAGAAGTGAACATTGATCATGATGAAGACAATGGCAATATGGAAGTGGAGACTGGTTTGTTCATTGGACCTCCTGAAACTAGATCTCACTCCAAAAAAAACCCTCCTCAAAACTGATCTCACTACTTCGAAAAGAATGTTAACTATGGATTTATGAGCCTTTTTCTTCTTTTCTTTTAAATATATCATCCAAAACTCTGAGATGTCAATACATTTTGAACATAGTGTACTTAATCAAGGACTTAAGCTTACAAAACTTACCTAAAAATACCTTTTTATCACTTATATATCAGTTTATGAAGGACTTGGTGTGGTTTAGTTAGAATGTTTTGTTTCTGGTTTGTTAATAATTATTTGTGCGTTTCAATGCAAAAATAAAAGATTTAAAATAGGTAGTTAGTATTTGAAAGCTTTTAATTGCAATTTCATTAAAGTTTATAATAGATTATAGATTAATTATAATTTTATTTTGTAACAAAATTCCAAACAATGATCTAATTAATAAAACTTATACAAGTAAAAAAATTGGTCAAAGTATTAACTACATGCAAATGCACTTGCACATTAAGGATCAAGTCTCACTGCCTATATTATGTAGGAATTTGATTAATGGATCGGCCAGTTGTGTTCCGGTATTGACAAAAAAAAAGTATAAAGTAAATATTTAATCGATACGGAACGTTCAACTTGTCAACCATTTATCAAGTTCTTCTCAGTCTGGTGGTTAGGATGATCCAGCTAATGATTATGACATCTAGGATTTAATTCTTTCCCTCTACAAATTGGTAGATTAAATAGGAATTATAAGAGTTGGGCTAATAGATCGAGTTTTGTCTATTCAATATTGACAAAAAAAAAAAAACTTGTCAACCATTTCGGTTGTACCCCGATGGCCGATACCTAAATTCAGTTTTATAATTACCAACATTCATTGAACAAACCGAACTAAACCGAAATGGTGAACAAAATTAGTTACGTAAATCAAAAGAGAATAAACGGGATTTTGATTATGCGAGATACGACATAGCCTTTTGGGGTGGGGTCCAATGGCAATGTAAAGAATAAGTGGGTTGCGTACTGTCGCTTTCCGGCGAATTTGGTTCTGTCTGAGACATACGACATTTCCTTCTTTTGTACTTTTTTAAGTTTAGTTTGCGTTTGTTTATTGCATTTTCGATTCTCTCTTTCTACTCCTTCATCATATTTACGATGCATCTCTCTGTACCACATTCAGTGCCGTGGGTCTCAAGCTTTTTCAAATATGGGTTGTATTATCTCGTCTCGGAGAAAGAAACCGGCAACAAAAGGATTACCTGAAAACTTTCCTCGCTTCCGCATTCCTCCATCAGAAACAATAATAGCTGGTGTTGATGATCAACCTCAAAAGGTATCAGAATTGTTGAAGTTGAGTGATATATCAGGTCCCAAGGAGCTGAAAAGAGAAGAAAGTGTTCTTGTTGTTAGTGCTCATCCTCGCTCATCGGAATTAGCTGCCTCCGGTTGGCCACCGTGGCTTGTCTCTGTAGCTGGTGAAGCCCTTGTTGGTTGGATACCTGGCCGTGAATCTCACTTCGAGAAGCAAGAACAAGTCTCTGTCTTTTCTTTCTTTTCCTCTGCTTCTCTTTTTGATTCTCATTGAATTAACATACTTTCTTAATTGTATCTGCAACAGATTGGGGGAGGAACATTCAGTAAGGTGTTCAAAGCTAGAGACCTTCTCCGTAACAAGACAGTAGCTTTGAAGAGAATCCGGTTTGACCACAACAATTCAGAAAGCATCAGGTGTATAGCGAGAGAGATCATAATCCTCCGCAAGTTGGATCATCCCAATGTCATTAAATTGGAAGGGTTAATGCTTATAGACCAAGATTCCTCTTGCCTCTACTTGATCTTTGAGTACATGGAACATGACCTCTTGGGACTCTCTTCGTTCCTCGGCGCCCAATTCTCTGAACCTCAGGTATTTTTATTGCTTCTATTCAAACTATCATCAGTACTTGGTGTCATATTCTCAGCTACTCTCTTATTCTTCTCTGTCAGGTTAAATGCTACATGAGGCAGCTCTTGAGAGGGCTTGACCATTGTCACAGTAATCATGTACTCCATCGGGACATAAAAAGCTCGAACCTTCTGATCAACAGTGATGGAATTCTCAAGATTGCAGATTTTGGATTAGCTACATTTTTCGATCCTCATAACAGTGTTCCCTTGACTACCCATGTTGCAACTCTCTGGTATCGACCTCCTGAGCTTTTGCTTGGAGCCTCTCATTACGATGTTGGGATCGATTTGTGGAGCACAGGCTGTGTGATAGGTGAATTATACGCTGGAAAGCCTATTCTTCCTGGAAAAAACGAGGTAAAACATTACCTTCCAATCAGTCTTGTTCTTACCAAATAAACAAAAGCCTCTGACTTTTTCTCTGTATTCTAATGTTAAGACAGACCAACTGCACAAGATATTCGAGTTGTGCGGATCACCTTCAGAGGATTATTGGACAAAACTAAAGCTACAGCTTCCGACTCCATTGAGACCCATGTTTTTATATGGGTCACATATAGCAGAGACATTCAAAGAGTTTCCAACTTCTGTTATTTCGCTTCTAGAGACTTTGCTATCAATAGATCCAGATTTTCGAGGCACTGCAGCTAGTGCTCTCAAGAGTGAGGTACTTGGATTTGGACCTGTACGTGTTCCTCTGTACAAAATTGGTTTGTTGTTCTTATGTTTTCAATCGATTAACTTCTTCTGATGTGAAACAGTACTTAAAAACTGAGCCATTGCCTTGTGATCCATCTTGCCTACCAAAATACCCTCCAAGTAAGGAAATCAACATTCAAATGCGCCGTAAAACTAGAAAACAAGCTTCAGAAATCAAAAGGACAGACGAACCTCGAGCTGTCCACCCAATTCTAGCAGATACTTCTCTAACAAAGACACTGCAGGTATCTCTAATCTTAGGTTTCTTGAGTATATTGGCAGAAATCCGAAATAAAAGATAATCTATATGCAGAGAAAAGGCTCAGATTCCAAGAGCAGAGACAGTTCATATATAAAGTCTTCCGAGGAAGAGGAGACTTCCAGTTTACCGGATCATTATGCTACACAAATGCAAACAGAGAAGGACATGATAACTGACGACAAAACTGGACCGGAAGTCTCTTACACCGACCTATCTAGGGAAGACCAGAAACTAAGTGGGTCGATGAATACAGAGGAACGCATACCTTGGCCAATGAGTCCACCTACAGGTAACCCAACAGATATTCTGCCCAGCGTTTATGAGAATGGAACATCTACGTCAGGGAGAGTAGGCATTAGGCACGCTCTTATTGAGGATTATACTGTCAATTCGATTCAATAGAGAAAGAAAAAGAATCGATTCAAACACGAAATAAAAATTCTTGGTCAGTATCTTGCATTTATTCCTCAAAAATGTAGATCATATAACTCAGCCGTAAGAAACTCCAATCCAAAAAGAAAAACCGGGTACACTGATTTACAAGAAAAGTTTGACAACTCCAAATCACAACACTATATCAACGGTTGCCATTGAAGAGTTTCTCCAGCAAACATTGGGACGATCTCTCCAAAGTTGAAGCTAAAAACTTCTGGAACCTTCCAAGGAGATTTCTTCAGTGTGATCTTTGACGAGTTTCTCGGAAGGCCATAGAAATCAGGTCCATTGAAGCTTGTGAAAGCTTCCAACTTGTCAAGCGCACCCGCCTGAATTATTAGATAAGTAAAAGCTATATATGAACATAAGGAAATGCCAAACCTGGAAAGCAAACTGTTTAAAATTAGAAAGTTTACCTCATCAAAGACCTTGGCGTATAAGGACAAGGCAATGGGAGCACTGTAGATACCAGCACATCCGCACGATGCTTCTTTTCTACTCCGTTCATGTGGAGCACTATCTGTGCCGAGGAAAAATTTCTTGCTTCCACTAGTTACAGCTTTAACAATGGCTTGTCCTGAACGATTGAACAATGATCTTCAGAAAGCAGCTGTAAGAAATGAAATCTTAATGTTCCAGAGGAAAGTGAAGAACATACTGTGTATCTCTCTTTTAAGAACGGGAAGGCAGTAATTGTGCGGTTGTAATCCTCCTTGGAAAAGAGCATTTCTGTTGAGAAGAAGATGTTGTGGTGTGACTGTTGCACCCACAAGCCCTAGAACCACAAAAATGGTATGAGCCAAGCATATTAATAAAAGCCAAAAGACAAGAAATAAAAGATAAAAACAGTTACAAAACCTTCGCACGATTCAACAAACTTCACAGCGTCCATGGTAGTGATGTGTTCCATCACTATTTTCAGCTGTGGAAGGCGTAGGATTAAAGGCTGCAGAACTGTCTCAATGAAAATTTTCTCACGGTCAAAGACATCAATACTCGGATCCGTGACCTCCCCATGAACCTAACCAAAAGATTCCTCAGACAATAAAGTCTAAAAGATAAGTCTAATGTGATGTGTGAATTATTTACCAGCAAAGGCATGTTTTGTTTAACCATTTCCTCTAATACTGGTAAACATTTTCCAAAAAGGTCCGTAACACCATCTTGTGAGTTAGTTGTTGCTCCGGCAGGGTACAGCTTCACCGCATAAACCACACCACTTTCCCCTAAGAACGAACTTATATGCATTAACTGAACAGTCACAAGTAGAATCTTAAATTCGAAAGGTGTGTATGCATCTGACTACTTGCAACATAATGGCACAAACAATGGAACATGTCGCACATACTGGCAAGCTTGATCTCATCAGGATGGGTTTTATCTGTTAAATAAAGTGTCATAAGTGGATCAAAGCTGCTTCCAGAAGGCAAAGATTTCATGATCGACTCCCGGTAAGTAACAGCAGCTGCAGTGGTTGTAACAGGCGGCTTGAGATTCGGCATAACAATTGCTCTCTTAAAATTCTTCGCACTATATCAATGAAAATATAAGATTGTAAGTTGATAAATTAACATTGAACAAATAACAATGGTTACACAGATAACACCAATAACCAGCAAAGGAGTAATGAGAGAAGAGACAAGTCAGAATTACACGCCATTAAAGAAAATTGTTAAGGCTGCAAAACAAAGTAAACCAGGGGCAAAAATGGAGGAAGGTATAAGACCTGTGAGGAACAACAGCCTGAAGAAGTTCGTTGTCACGGAGATGAAGATGCCAATCATCAGGTTGGGTGATTGTGAGTTCCATTCTTACTGCTCTTGACTTGAATTTCTTACAAGATCTGTCAAACTTCAATTTCTGAGATCCAAGTCCCTAAACACAGAACAAGTAGTTGACTTTCACAGACGCAAATGGATAACGCTGTAGCTTCTGGATTAAATTAAATTATAAACTGAGTCACATGGATAGAATTATTTGGGGTAAAATATAAACAAAGACTCGCGAGTGGAGATACAGTACATACATTACAAGGAGAAACCAAAGTCTTTATCATCTCAAGGCTTTGCGAGATTCACCTAACAGGGCAATAAGAGCAGCTATTCATTCATTCAACAAGTGAAGAAAGGGGCGTCCTTTAACCAAAAATTTTATTGGAATTAGAAATTTATTTTATTTTAAATTGGCCTAACCTCGCACCCACCGGGATTGATTCGATTTCAGTTTTCTCCTTTACCGATTAAGAACCACAACTTTAAAATTAAAGTGTTTCAGGAAAACTATTCCGACTTTTTATCTGAATTAAAAAAGAAAGCTTCAGGAACGTCCAAGCAATTCCGACAAAGAATGAGTGTCCTAAGATTACGCAATGCACGAATTCGAAAGCAAGAGGGAATGTTTCCAGAGAAATTGTTGTGAGAAAAGTCCAAGCTTTGAAGAGAAGTGAGCTTACAGAGAGATTGAGATTGAGCGAAAAGCAGCGTGGGAGAGGAGAGGAAGAAGACGACTTGGAGCTTGTCTTTAGATTAATGGATCTAAATCGGTTAAATGGGGACCCATTTAGTTAATTAAAAACCCATATACTAAATGGGTTTAGATAGGTGAACTCGTATAGACCCATATCACATTATTTTATTATATGGGCTTATAAACCAAATTAACAACCTTAGGCCCAACCTTTACGACTATTCTCGTATGTCATACTTATTTGACCCAAATTTTATATTTTGTTGACTTTTCGACTGCAGCCATAACTAATATCCATGTGTCCTAGGTTCGTAGCGAAAGTCCACGATGATCTCACTACTCATATAATTTAAAAGATCTTCCTGATCACGAGAATCGGACATACACATGTATAATCTTCCGAGAAAAATGAGAGCCAACAAGACTTTCTTCTTCTTGTTCTCAATCAAGCTCTGTTTTGTCCTTACAATCAAAACAGATGTTCTGTTTGTCTCTGCACAAACACAACAGTGTTTGGCCGAAGGATATTTCAGACCAAACAGCACTTTCGACAAAAACCGTCTCCTTCTCCTCTCTTCTCTTCCCTCTAACGTCACTTCTCAAAATAGTTTCCTCTTCAATGCTTCTCTAGGCCAAGATCCTAACAAAGTCTTTGCATTAGCGATGTGTATTCCTGATTCCGAAACAGAGGATTGCTCAAGTTGTATCAAGACCATTTCAGATAGACTTATCAAGAACTGTCCAAACAACACCGGAGCTTTTCTCTGGTCAAGTGGTCAAAAAACTCTCTGTTTCGTTCGATACTCGAACCGTTCTTTCTTTGGCTCACCCGATTTGGACCCAAGACAGATTATTTCCAACACAACAGATATCAGATCGAATTTGAATGAGTTTGATGGAATCTGGCAAGATTTTATGCTTAGTGTGGTGGATTCAGCTGCATCAAAACACTATGAAGCTCAGATTAGACCCTTGCCAACGACGAATTCTGAAGATACGATGATGATCTACACTATTATGCAGTGTGCTTCAGATATATCTAATGCTGATTGCAACAATTGTTTGCGAAATAACATTGGTGATTATCAGAATTGTTGCCGTGGGAAACAAGGAGGTTTTGTTGCTCGCCCAAATTGCTTTTTCCGGTGGGAATTTTATCCTTTCTACGGAGCTTTTCGTAATATCATTCCGCCGACAAAGAAAAAAAGTAAGTGAAAGGTGAAATTTAAGAACTTTAGTACTCTTTTTTTTTCTTGTTTCAGGTACTAATATGCTTTCCAATATTGATATAGAAGATTCTCCAGTGGTGAAAATTGCTGTTCCTGTTCTCGTAGTCATTTTGTTAGCCATTGGTGGATGTATTCTTTACTGGAGGAGGAAGAAGAAGAAGAAGGATGGATCTCAAGAGACAAACCAAGAGACTGATAGTGAGTTTCTTAATTTGTTTGTAACAGTTTTTTTCCCAGCAAAATCAAGTTTTTCATGTTTCTTTCCTTTGTATGCAGTTGCAGAATTTGAAGCTCTGTCTTCGTTGAAATTCGAATTCCGTACTGTCCAAGCAGCAACACATGACTTCTCCAAGGAAAATAAACTCGGGGAAGGTGGATTTGGATCAGTTTACAAAGTGAAAACCTCGGTTTTGATATTTTTTCTTCAATTGTCGATATCTAAGTAACTTACTTATACTACAATCAACAATGTTTAGGGAAAGCTTCAAAATGGTCAAGAAATAGCAGTAAAGAGATTGGCGATTAGTTCAGGACAAGGAGAAGTTGAATTCAAGAATGAGGCTCTGTTATTATCTGAACTTCAACATAGGAATCTAGTTAAGCTTCTAGGCTTCTGCTTACAAGGAGACGAGAGACTTCTCATTTACGAGTTTGTTCCCAATTCAAGCCTTGACCATTTCATATTCGAGGTTGGTTCATCAGAACCAGAACAGTTTCAGTCTTTAAGGACTAATTGGAGCACGAGGTACAACATTATCATCAACATAGCTCGAGGGATTCTCTATCTTCATGAAGATTCTCGTCTCAAGATCATTCACCGTGACTTAAAACCTAGTAACATTCTGTTGGATTATCAGATGAACCCTAAGATTTCTGATTTTGGGATGGCGAGATTGTTTGATTCAGTTGATCAGACACGAGGTGTAACAACAAGCAGAGTCATGGGAACCTAGTGAGTTCTCAAATATAACATACTGACCATTAAAACTCGTGTGTTTTGACCTCAACATTCTCTGTTGCAGCGGGTACATGGCGCCAGAATACATAGTACATGGACGGTTTTCGGTTAAAACCGATATTTACAGTTTCGGAATAATGGTGCTCGAGATCATATGTGGCCGGAAGAACAATAGCTTTCAACCAAATGGTGTATCTTATCATGTAAGTAACCTCAAATCAATCAACTTTAACCAACATTCAAATTCATTCTCTTAAAAGTTACTGATTTTGGTTTAGGGTTGGATAAATTGGCGTGAGGATCGAGCACTGGATATTGTAGATTCAGTGATTGCAACGAATGTTTCAAGAAACGAGATAATGAAATGCATCAACATAGGACTCTTATGTGTTCAAGAGATTGTAGCAAAACGACCAAACATGATCTCAGTTGTTCATTGGCTCAACAGTAACTCAGTCACTCTTCCGGTTCCATCAACACCTGCGTTTGTAATCCACGACGATTCAAGTGAAGCTTCTCGGATTTCGCAGGTCACGGTTTCAATCACTGAACCTTAGCCACGTTGAAGATGGTTTAGATCATGAAAATATCGATTTTCTTTTTCATAAACTGTTTTCTGTTATGAGCCTGTAGATATAACAAATACTGTATGTAAATAAGAAATCAAAATTATATTAAACCGAAATTAAAGCAGACAGCTTTGGGTTCGACAAGTGCATGAGTGAGGTTCGGTTAGAGCTGAGTCAGTCTCTTTGTCGCGACGAGATGGATAAGGCTATCTGAAAGACTGTTCAAAGCCACTTGTTAGGCCCAACTTGACGACACATGGGAAAGTCATGCAAATATTAAATGACACGTGGCACTCTTTCATGCTCAGAAAAAATCCAAAGAGAAAGAGTGTCAACATATGGGCACGGAAGTGTGAAACGTGAAGCAACCCCTTTTAAACAGAAGAAAAACAATCCCATTACGCATTTGAATAACCCTAAATTCCAGGAACTAATAAACAGATCTTAAAGGAAAATTCTTCTTAAAGCTTCAACCAAAAGAAAAATCCCAAAATTGGGGTTTATTTTTTCTTTCTTTCTTAAAGTTACAAGCTTTTGATTGTCGTTTCAGTGTACGAACACGCAAGATATCGCGTATCATTGCAAAAGGTGTCTCTTTGTGTTTAGGACTCTTTTTTTATTCTGTCCTAGTTCTGCAAAATTGAAGCTTGATTTGGTTTGAAGAGAGCAGCGATGTGTAGTTTGTCGGCGAATATGTTGCTACCAACAAAGCTGAAACCAGCTTATTCAGACAAATGGAGTAATAGTAGCAGCTCACTCTTCATTGCCAATAGAAGATCCAAGAGGAAGAATCAATTATTTGTTCCCGTAAGTATTTTAAAAACAAAAAGCGAAATCATATGGACAGAATTTTGTTTTTTTGCCTCATTTGTATTCCTTATGAACATTTTGTGTGATTTAGCTGATCTAGTGTTCTTACAATATCTAAATTCAGCTATATAATATCAATTCTTCACGGATTTTACCTTTATAGGATTCTGTGATTATTACTATTCTCGCTGGATTTGAACATCTGTTTCTATTTCGTGATAATCTCAAACCAGAATTCCGGTCTCAAACTCTAGTTTTGTGTGCTAAGTTATGGATGTATCTTGTCTGAATTAAAGGAGATTAATTCTAGTTTTTTTTGGATTTGGTGCAGGTTGTAAGGTTATTTGGACCGGCGGTTTTTGAATCATCCAAATTGAAAGTATTGTTTTTAGGAGTTGATGAGAAGAAGCATCCATCAACTCTCCCAAGAACTTACACGCTCACTCACAGTGACATTACTGCTAAATTAACATTAGCTATATCTCACTCCATAAACAATTCTCAGGTAAAATACCTCTCTCTGCTTTTGTTGTAGGGCTAGAAGACTTCTGTGTCTATATACCTACGAGAGTTTAGATTTTTTTTGTGGTGCTATTGAAGAACATAAGAAATGGGTTAGTCTATGCTCTTATGGTTTCAGCAATACTGAGGCTGATGTGCAAAGTTTTTGTGTATATAGTTGCAAGGGTGGGTAAATAAGATATACCGAGACGAAGTGGTAGCAGAATGGAAGAAAGTTAAAGGGAAAATGTCACTTCACGTTCACTGTCACATTAGCGGTGGCCATTTACTTTTAGATCTTTTTGCAAAGCTTCGATACTACATTTTCAGCAAAGAACTCCCAGTGGTAAGTTTCTAAAGTCGTAAAGAAACTTATTTTATTGGTTTCTTCATGTAAACAAATGTTGATTGTTTTGATATTTAATGTAGGTGTTGAAGGCATTTGTACATGGAGATGGGAACTTGTTAAACAATTACCCTGAGTTACAAGACGCTCCTGTTTGGGTTTATTTCCATTCTAATGTCAGTGAGTTCAACAGAGTTGAGTGTTGGGGTCCTCTTTGGGAAGCTACTTCACATGATGGTCACAGGACTGAGAACCTTCCGGAGATTCGGTGTGCGGATCAATGCAGTTGTTGTTTTCCAACTGTCAGCTCGATTCCGTGGTCACATAGTCTTAGTAATGAAGATGTTAATGATTACTCTGGGTCTCAGACTGATGGAATTGCTACACCTAATCCGGAGAAACTCTAGTGATTTTAATATGAAATTACAAGCTTTTCTTTTGGTCTCTGGTAGTTTGTAAAGTCAAATGGAAATGGAAGATCTTTCCAATTGGTGGATCTGATATTGGTTTGGTTTGCTGTGTATCTAATGTGGTATAGGAAAATAACGATTGTTTGTAGGTTAAAGATAGTACATAATTAAGTTTAAGAATTGTTTGATATTCTGTGGCTGCTCTCAAGTCTTGACCATACCATAGGCATAGTAGTATCTCTCATCCACATGTTCTAATTGGGCATAACATAGTGGAAATTAGAGTTGAATAATAATGTAAAATATTAAGAATGATCACCAAAACTGACCAAAAGAAAGAAGTCTAAAATTAGGACCCAAATCGACGGCAAAACACGTGAGAAACTAAAGAGAAACGTGAAGGTAAAGAGATGGCAAAAGACTCGTCTTGGTTTACGAAGCGTATCAGCCACTTCTTGCTTGTAATGATTCCAAATCATTTTTTGGCATTTATTTGGTCTATTTCTTCATTTTAAAACCAAATAAAGATGACTTTGTTTCTCTGACCCCACTCTTATTTAATTTACGGCCAAATACAGAAACAGATAGCCAGACAGAACAAGTAATGTGTATAGAGATCGGCAACGAATTATTGCATTATTATGGCTCATTATAACATGTTGTGTTCGTAAGTAAACTAAATACAATAAACTCTATATGAAATATAAAGAAGAATTGAATAAAGATATACACTTTTTGGAAAATTTTGAGGGTAAATATTGTTGCGCAACTTGACGAACCCAGATATAGAATGTATATCAAAAGGGTTAGATCTTTCTGCATCCGTGTGAAAAAAGAATTTAATGACTCCCGTGTGAATATGTTGGTTGAGAAGACCAACCCAAGGTGTTGCTGTTGAAGAAATGAAGAAACTTGTAACTTTGTGTGTGTGTGTTTGAAAGATACTTTCACCGAATTGTTGTTCTACCAAAGAAAGACGACCCAATTTCACTATCCGTGTTCTGCAAATAGAGCCAATAACATCGGGTCATTTCCTCTGTAAATTGGAAACATTTGTTAATTATAGGAGTAGATTAAGTTGGTCTTTCTACCTGAGATTTTGGGGAAGGGAACACATTCCAGAACCTTAAGGTTTCATCTCCTGCTCCGGTTACAATTGTCTGTCCATCAGGAGAAACCGCAAGGTACAGAACCCGGTATGTGTGACCCGTCAGAGTTGCAATCTGAACAAACCAAAATACAGGGGTTAACATAATGGTGTACATCCTTAATGATGGAGAGTAAGATAAGGTCGGACTGATATCATACTTTGGACATGGTTGGGTACTTCCAGACAATGATTTGGTTTTGAGAGTATCCGTGCGTGCTAACTAGTTCGTTTACGTTCTTAGACCAGGCTAGATTACATACCTGTAATGTGCAAGAACAAAGACAGTTATTTAACTGAGGAATGTTGCCTCTGTTTCATGTCAAGGCTAAGAATTTACCTGACTGCAAGTATCTATGGAACTTAAATGAGTATTCGTCGTTGTATTCCAAAAACGGATGCATCTATCAGCTGTCCCACCCCCAGAAGCAAGAAGCCCATGAACATGAGGAGACCAAGCTATTGCTTTAACCGCTGCAGTGTGTTCACTATATTTCAAAACCGGTTGTGTTGAATGTTGGTTCCATACAAAGAGCTGCAAACAATTATTAAACCATTTAGCCATGTTGGAATTAGAAAGAAGGCTGTTGTAACTGCAAATAAAGAAACTAACAATACATACCCGATTGTCATTTCCACCAGATGCTAACTCTCTGTTGTCATAAGACCACTTGAGTCCGCATACCTCAGATTTGTGACCTGTCAGTTTACTGGCATGATCTTCTTGACACCTTATGTCCCTCTGAAGAATACTCTTGTCTCTGCTACCAGATGACAGAACCGATGAACCCCATGCCAGGGCTCCAACTCTTAGACGATGACCTTCCATTGTTCTTGTTCTCTTGCAACGAGATGCATCCCATATCTACCAAAACACAATTAAAGTTAACTTTTTCATAAACTGAACATCATTAACACCTCATTATATCCTAAGCAATACAGTAAAATGAAAATTCCGCATACTTTCCATCTTAACCACAAAGAATTTAATTTCAATGTTCAAATACCTACAAACCCTTGATAATTCATTTATTAAAGCACATCTTCTCAATAAAGAAAAATATCTTTTTAGTAGTCCCCTGATATTGTACCACTAATGATGAAATTTCCAGTTAATAAATATGGTAGAATCTTATTGTAACTGTAAGTAATTACTTTACAATATTTCTATTACTTCCAGATAAGGAAAGTTGTAATGTAATGAAAATTCATAAGTTATGTTCATCTAAGAGAAAAGGTAAAGGACATCTAACCTGTACTTTCCCGGTACTAGTTCCAACAGCCAGATGAGTACCACGTAATGCCCAACCGACAGAGCAAACGCTATCATCCGACCCTAGATCACATAACTTTGTTACCTGTTGAATTTCAAAGGAAGAGATTAACATAGAGATTATTTGAAACTGCCCTGAAAACACATAATTTAAAAGGTATTGTATTAATGACAAAAGAAACTCACCTTGCTGCTACAAGCGTTCCACAGATACACGCAGTTCCCTAGTCCCACGGCAAGAACATTTTGTGCAGACCAATCCACAAGATTTAAATAAAAATCATCTTGCAAGGCAGGTGCATCCAATACCTTAACAAGACAAAGAAGTCTCTGTTATCATCTGTAGCACATTGACCACACACAAAATATTCATATCTAATAACAAGATCAAGCTCCACACATCTACAACCACACTTAAGACTATCAAAGTGACAGTAAACGGCAAGCATTCTTCAATATGGCTTGATCTAGATCAAACAACACTCGGAAAGACTACATAACCTCAGACTCGAATTCTAGACATCAGAGAACCAAAATAGCACCAAGATCATAGAATGTTTGCATAAACAAAACCAAACATCAGAAGTCAACGAGATCAAGAATCTAAAAAGTCTCTAAAACCCCAAATCTGCAGACATTACACAAAAAGCCATCAAAACGAAAATCAGATTACGCAAACGCACAATCTACTCAAAACACAAGATATGATCCAGATTCGATGATCAAAAATCCAAAATCTACACAAATCACAAATTATATGATTGGTAATCAACAATGCGTCATCGCGAGAATCGGAATTCGGATAAAAGAAACCAACCTTATACGGCGATCGCGTCACCTTCCTCGGAGCTTTGACCGGACTATGACTAACACCAGGAACTTCATCAGAACCAAAAGGCGAAAATGAATTCAAAGACCGATGCGTCTCCGACTTAAACCTGAAAATATTACGCGATGAAGAGAACCCAGTAATATCCCTTTTCTCCGGAGTCTCGGGACCAAACATCGCGGCACGCAATAGAGTCGCGTAAGAGCCAGCTCCATCTTCCTTCCCATCTTTACTCAGTGAAGGAGACAGATCGAAGAGTGCGAAATTGGATCCGGATCTACTGGGTATAAATCTATCAGAGTATATAGACCTCGATGGGGATTGAGATTGATTAGCATTGATTAATCGATTGATTCTTGAGTCAAGTGAAACTATCGGAATATTCATCGAAGGTGATAGATTTAGATAAGATGAATAATTCGCCGTCGTCGTCACATTGCTTGCTGTAGGATCTTCATCCATGGTTTTGACTATTTTCCTGTTTTCTTTTATCTTTTTTGTTTCTTGTATCTTCTCTTTCTCTTTGTCCAGATTTTAACAAAGGCTCAAACTCAACCTCGTTGTCCTTTTATTTAATTTTTTAACTTTTACTTTTTTTCCATTTCCTTTTTAATTTTTGTCCTTCCCGGGAAATCTAAGGGAAACAGAAAACGACATGTGAAGTGATGCGGTTTTAAGCGGTGTGATCAGCTAAGGACCGTGAGGTTTAAGCTTCTATTACTTTCCGATTTAATCTTAATTATCATCCTCTTTTTACCCAGGAGTTAAAAAAAAACTTTACTGATACTCAAATCTTAGGTGTCAGGCGTTGACATCCATATTATAATAAAACACAATTCTTTCACTTTTTCTAATTTTTTACTTTTTAAATGGCAAAAATCAAACTAAATAATATAAAATTGTTAAATTCAGATGAATAACAAATCAACACCTAATATTTCGTTAGCTCATTTTCCTTTTAGTTTTCTTTTTAAATATAACATAGAAATATAACACGTGTTGATCGTAAATAAAGATATATTCATTGACGTTAATTATAGTACATTTTCACATAAATCCTTTTATAACAATAATAATTATCCTTATTAAAATGATAAAAAGAACCTAACGATCGTGATCGACCCCACTAACCCCATTTCTCCACTTCCATCATCTCTCTTCTACTTCAACACTCTGGTACATTTTTTCTTTTCGCTAAACATCCTTTTTATCCTCTGTTTCTTCATACCAACAAATTTTTAGTCTTACACCATGCATTTTCCTATTACACCAATTTCAGAAATAAGTCGATAGATCCATGTAAAATCAGGGTTCGGGTTGTCTGCTGCTGGGGTTTTCCGAAAAAGGAAAAACTTGAAGAACTCACAGCAATGATCTTCTTCTGGTGGATGATAAGGTAATGTATAATTGTTGTATAATTGTGTTTAAAATCTTAATCACAATGATTGTTACAAACAAAATGTAATTTATCAAGTGTTCGATTTTGTTACAGGGAAGTCGGATTCAAGCTTCTGTCAAAAGAAAACTACTGTCAAAATTTCAGAAGCAATTGAAGGAAGGAGATTGTTGCGTTCTTATGAACTTCGAATTAAGCCCTAATGTTGAAAGATTTAGAAGTTGCTCTCATCCTTTCAAGATTAATTTCATATTCAACACATGTGTTAAGTCATGTGAGCAAATATCTAACTTGGAGATTAATTTCATATTCAAAAATTATTTAATTTTTTGGGCTCTTTTGACTTTACTTTCAGCAATATTATATCTTGATCTGAATTATTTTTTCCACATTTGGATTATAAAAACCGAAACAACATGAATCTTATTCTGTTTTTTTTCCAGGGAATCAATTATTGATGTTGCTTTATGGGGGAAACTAGCAAAAGATATGCATTCAGAGGTAAAAAAAACCAACCACTTGGTCCAGTTATTTTTCTTGGAAGCTTGATGAAGACTATGCTATATTAAGGTATTTTTAATTAAGCAATTAATTAACTAATATTTTCTCATTTTTCTACTACAATATCCAAATTGTTTGTTATTAGAAAGTATTGGCAACATGTTTTTATATATATATTTAACGACAACAACATATTATTTTTAGGTAAAAACACCGTTCAAAGTTCTAAATTTACAACTAGAAGGGTAAGTAAATATACTAAATACATCTTAACTTAACTTTTATTAGCTGCTATGTTCATCTTCTAAACACAATTTTTTTAAAAAAAATTGTAGATTGAGCAAAGAAGAACCTAGAACATTGTTTGCTATATCTGAAATTAAATCTTCAACCTCACTGAAAATCTCAAAAGGTTTATTTTCATTATCCGACAAGAAGACGATCGCCAAAATCATGGAAATTAATGAGGTAAAATAGAATCACGTAATTATAGTCTCCAAATTTTTTTAATCATTACTCAGTTAACATTTTATTTCTTATAACTAGGTTTTGACCTGCAATATACTTGCGTTAGTATGTTCCATTGATGCAAAAGACTGGTTTTGAATCGGTTGGACAATTTGCAAATCGAAAGCGACTCATTATTTTTAACTCCAAGACTGAAGAAATAGAAGCAGATAAATATTCTTGTGAGAATTCCAGGAAAAAGATAACTACCGCACAACCCAGGTTTTCATATTTATCAAATCACACAAGTTAATATATTTCAATAATAAATTTGTTTATAGATTTTAAACATTGCTAATCTCCCAGGTTAAGGTGAATGTTACACCAGAGGACGACATCGGTAGCGCATCATTTATTTTATTCGATGATGTGGTTGTTCCACTCATTAAAAAGTCTTCATATGATTTGCTCGAGCAACAAGTTCAGGTATCTTCATTTTACCAACTCTTTCAGTTATTGTCTTACACTTCCATTTAGTTTACCTCAAATATGAGTTGTTTATTTTATCTAAAATGTAGTTTGATCATTCTGGTAAAACACCTCAAGAGCTCCTTGATTTTATTGGTCAAACTTATGATTTCAAAATCATACTCAAAGATACATCAAAATATCAACGACCTACTACATACATAATTATAAGCCTTATATATGTTCCTGACATTATTCAAAACTTCTCTGAATATGCTTCCACTTTGGTAAGAATAGAAATTAGACATATTGTAATATGTTAACTATATTTATTTTATTAGCGTTTCTTAGTATTGCATTTGGATGCTTTTAGAATGCTTTGGAACCAGAAACCGTCACTATATCTTGAACTTCTATTGAAACCTCAATTCAGGTCATTTCATTAAATTCATCATCTCTACACACTAATACTTGATTATCATAGTGTCTGATAAAATTTACTCACTAATACTTGATTATCATAGTGTCTGATAAAATTTACTCTTTCGAGGCTGGAAATATATCATCACAAACTACAAACTTGGACATTGATCCACTTAAAAATTGTGTTTCATATCAAAAGTTCATAAGTTTTTTTCGTTTATAATTATAGTCTCCAAATATTTAGTTTCACTATTATATTTAAAATAAAAAAATGTTTCACATTTATAAGAAAAAGAAAATTTAGCCTGTGCATAGCACGGACTATAATACTAGTAAAAAATAAATGACTAGATTAATTCTTCTATATCTATACCAAATCAAGCCAAATTATGCTCATTTAAAATATTAAATTTAGATCTGCATGATTTTAAATTTCATATCTAACAAAATTGTCATAGAAATCAAACCACAAATTTAAATCTTTATGATATATACTAGTATATGTATACTTATACAGTTGTATAAAACTAATTTTAATAAAATTTAATATTTTTACTAAACTAAAAGACACAAAACTGGAAGAAAAAAAGGAACAAACAAACCAAAATCTGACTAAAATGAGTGAATATTGCTTGCAAGTTGCAATGAAGGTGGTGATTTGTTTATAATTCTGTACTTTGAATTAACAGTTTAATGCTAATTTCTAAGGAAAAAGATGCTTGATGATGTGTATAAGTGAAATTTTATTAACTTTTTCACAGTACTATAAAATTTAAGAACTTTACAGTGAAGTTGAGTCTATGACTACTGAAAGTTTTTGAATTGCCTAATTTTACCAACCATAATTTATAAATTAATATACAATATAATTTTTATAATTTGATGTTTCGATTACTCAATAAAAGTTTCACTGCCAAATATTTTTTTTGATCAATTAATATATCTGTAAACTAATAGTTATATAGATTTATAATATATTTTCATTCCAATATTATTAATTAATAGATGTTTTACTGTGTACTTACAGAAAAAAGAGAAATGTTGGAATTAAAAAAAAAAGGAAAAAGAGAAAATGCCCTTTTATGTAAAAGACTAAAAGTATTTACTTTTGCAAAGGTAAAAAGAATATAAAATATTATATAGCCGTTTAAACCAATGGGGTAAAAAAAATTGAAATTTCAGTTTGGTGTCATTGAAACTATTTATGTAAATATATTATATATTAAAAACTTAATTAACAAGGATGAACCGAAAATAAAGGATAATTATGGATAATCAACTATTGAAATGAGTGTTTTTATACCTATCATCGGCAATTCTAGGAAGAGTTCTAGTTCCAGGAGCGGTAGGAGCTCTAACATGACCCACCATTGAAACCTGAAGAGCTTCTTCTTCATAAGCTCTTCTCTCCATTTCTTCTCTCATTGCTTTCTTCTTCACCTTCACCAACATCGCCACCACCAACATTCCCAATAGAATTGCTCCAATCCCTGACCCAATCACACTCCCCACCGCCACTTTCCACCGGCTCAACTTTCCTCCGCCGCCATTCACCTCCGTCGATGTCACCATTCCACCACCGTCCTTGTCTCTTGTCGGCAGAGAAGCTTTTCTCGTCACGAGACCGTAGTGCCCTTGTCGTGTTCCTTTACAAACATACGGAGAAACTTGTTCACTAAATGTTGTGTTACCGTTGCTTGCAAAACACGCACACAACACTGACGAGTTCTTCTTCGTCTTAGGATTAGGGTTATCATGTGACGTGGTATTCAAGAAATTGATCAAAATTGGATTTTGATCGGTACTCGTAACGTTAATCTCGTAAGAATTTGCGGCCACGCCGTCAGGGTTAGCGTTGTAAACTAATAAACCGAGAACCGGTGACACAAGCTGGTAATTGTAACCGGTAAAGTTATAACCGGTAGAGTAGATTGCAGACCAATTTGTACCAAGGTTTTGTCTAATCAACATGACTCTCTCAGGGCATGGCTCCACAGTCACGCCTGTACCGATGTGAAACTCTCCGATTTTTACACCATATCTTCTCAAACTTCCACACCTTAACTTGACTGTATCAATATCGATACCAGAGAAATTAGAAGGGAGATGAATTTTCTGAGTAATGCCTGTGTTGAGATTGAGATTAAAGTTTCTAATGGTGTAATCTCTGATGATGAGATCTAGGACATGTGTAGATTGAATCGATTGAGATACATATTGGTGAGATGATAAAAGAAGTATGATGATGATAGAGACCTTTGATGTACAAAAACAGAATGATTCCATGAGAGGATCCAAAGAGATTCTAGGGTTAGCAGAGGAAGTGAAGAAGAGGAAAGAAAGAGAGAATAGTGTTTTACTTTGTGAACAGACATTATAAACACTTAACACTTCATTTGTTAGATTCCTCTTATACCTTTTTCAGAAGACATATATGACCGTTCAAACGTAGATTTTGAAACGCTAAATAATTTAAGTATGAAACATAAAAGCAATTGATAGGTGTAGTGGAGGAGAAAATTGGATCAATGATGATAGAGGCATGGGAAGATGAAGATCATGATTACACTTGTATGTCTTAATTTTGTAATTCAAAAATAAGTAGTTTAATTTTATACCAAAAAAGAGAGACATTGGCGTGCTTATGTTTGTGTGACTTTTCTTCTTTTCTGTTATGTTTTATACCTTTTGTCTCGCCATTAATTATAAGTTGTTGACTTTACTTCTCCTTAAAAATCAAATTGATCTCTTTTATATATGTTACAAACCATTTGCAATTTCATTGAGCAGAGTTTGCTAAGGTTCTCGTAAATATTGTGGCGTTCGTTTACTGTTGTCGTCTTTTACATTCTGTAATCTAATATAGATAATTTATTTTAATGCCCATCTACAGTTTGCTAGAAGTTGCTTACTGTTAAAACTCCAATTTGAGAATAGAAGAAGGTAAGTGACCAATGACAGATTATAAGTCGTTGACTTTACTTTTCCTTCACAAACAATCCCTTTATATTACAAACCATTTGAAATTTCAGACTATATTTTCCAGTTACTCATAATGATGAATTTGTGAGCATAATTGTTTGTTAACAATTTAATTTTACCTATTTTTATGCTCAAGATGATTTGGAGTCGAAAGAAAGGTTTGTAAACTCCATGTAGTAAATTTCGACCACAATAAAATCCATAGTTAGGGAGAAAAATAAATTTAATATATCATTTTGTGCCTTTAGTTTTTCTTTTAATTGAATCATTTTTAAAGTCAAATTTGAGATCCAAATCAGACAATAATTATATTATAAATGTTCTATTTATTTATTTTAATCAGATTGTACGATTTAAAAATAAGAAAAGAAACCAAATAAAAACCGAATATAATTAAATTTAAATTTGTAAAGTTAAATGGTCTGAAAAAGTTCCTATTTGAAATAACATTTGATTCGCTTTATAATTTTTCAGATTTGGTCTTTGAGGGTATAAAATAAGAAAAAGAAAAATAACTAAAAATGTGTTTGATTTTTCTATAAAAATGGTGAATATTACTAAAGGTTGATGAAGAAGTATGCATATAATATTACTCTGATTTGCTTACACAATACTTACACATCAGAAAACATGTGAAGGGGAGAGAGCTAACATGGAAGATCTTACATATACATTTATCAAATCTACTTTGCTTCTGACAAAACCCATTCTTCTTTTCCCATCTTTTATCTTGTTCAAAAATCAAATTTTTACCATATCAGATTTCAATTTGTATCAAAGAGAGTAATTTATCAGAATTTACTATATATGAATGAGATGTGTACCTCACAAAGTTTAAGCTTGGCTTCCTTCTGGCAATGTGATCAACCTAGAACCCGAGTCATATACCATCGGAGTTCCGCAGCTAAAACACAGAGACAATCAAAGATTCAGATACTGTTGTTATACGTTAAACTTGTGGAACCAATACTCAAGCTAAGATCTTACTTGGTGCATTTGACAGAGTTGGTTTTGCCGCCGCTGGAGATTGACAGAATTGTACCAAAGAAGGAAACATTTTCCGTTCCACAATTTGGACAAGGACCCTGTGAAACAAGAACACTTAATATAAGGAATCTGGTAGCTTTTCTCTCAATCTAATGTGATGGTTTTTACCTTCAAGATCAAGAAGTCTTTGATGATCAGTTTAGTGATTGATAGAGCCAGGTATACAATCACAGGCACGGCAGCGAACCACGTGAATATGAAACTGTATGGTTCCGAAAGCTCCATGATGTATGTGATCTCAAAACCTGTAATGTCGTCCAGGAAGAAAAATCTGGAAGTACCCAATTGAAAGAAAACAGGTAAGCAAAGACAAAACAAAATCTGTCTTGAATGTTTTGAAAGAAAGTTAGTTATGGAGACTCACAGTCCGAGAGCAACAACGGTTGCAGGAACATTCAACAAGAACATTTTGAAATAATCTACAACAAGATCACTATACACCTGCATTTGAGGAAGATCACAAAGACTGTAAGTTATTATCTTTCGACGGTCTAGTCTGAACTCTGAACTATTTCTCTTATGTTACATTTACCTTTTTACTACGGAGACTGCACCTTGGACCCTCACACACAATTTCACTACCATCCATCTATGGAAACAGAAAGATTTATGAAACTGAAGCTTAAAGTATAAAATTTGAGCGAAGCATAAAGAGATGGATACCTTTAGTTGCAGTTTCAGCTTATCATATTCTTCATCATTCAAGATTGGATTCCCAGATACATAAGCCATCGAAGCTTCTAAGAACCTTTGTTCATCAGAACCTGTGTTTCATTAAACCAATCAAAGGTAAGGACTTTACACCTAGGAAATGAAAACAAAGATATGAAATTTTTAATCTCAGAAATGATTACTTAGCATCACAACACTGCTTCCTTCCCACATTAATTCTTCTTTAAGGTTATCAAACTCTTCATTTGACATGATCGCTTTGCCATCATAATAGAAAGACTGCAACAAAAACAATAAAGGAAATTATAAGGCGATGTATCATGTTTTTGGCACCTATAAAAGGATGGTTGACGGTTTGTGTAGCGTTACTTGCATCGCTTGGAGAAACTCTTGTTCCAATTCCCCAATTGATTTCTTTTCAGCCTTGTTGATGCTACAATAAGGCAAAACATTGCTGTCGACGTCATCTCCTCCCACTGGACCTTTAAGGAGAAAGAAAACTGTAAATGAGAACTTAACAGCAATTATACAAGTCGATACCTTAGTTTTGCAATAGTTCCACAAATTTTGACATCGCAGACATTTAGAACAGAGATAAACTCTATAGATTAAAAGAAAGCCAATATAAACAAACATTTGGTAAATCGAAATGAATCAATCAAAGCTTCAAAGAATTCGTTTCTGTCCTTTAGTAATTGATCGAAGTTTTCAGTCACTATATCAGAGTATTCAGACTCGAACCCTGCTAAATTCCAACTCCTGGTAATGAATCTACCTTAAATTCTAAAAGGCTACAACTTTTGGAACATCAATTGTCAACAAATTGGCTAAGACGGGAGAGGTCGAAACGGAGACTTAAGAGGGAAAAGCAGACCTGATTGCTCAGTGGTGGCTTTTGCAGGTAATAAGAAGAAACTTCTTTTCCTCAATGAAATCGATTTTCCGGGACTGACCTGAGCCCACTGAGTTTTCGACGAAGATAAAGGAGAGAAACAAGTGGTAGGTTTGCGAGAAACAGCGGAGAAAAGTCGAGGGCTTGTCAAACTGAACAACATCTTGCTATCCATTTTCCCTGAGAGAGAAAGAGAGAAAAGGAGCTCCTTTTCCTCTGTTTTCCAGGAAAATTAATTCAGCAAGTGTATGAAACCTGTGGTTGAAGATGAGTTACAGTTAGACTTCCAAGTGTGTTTCTGAATTTTTGAGTATTTTAAAGTTAATTATTCTTTATTTTCTATTTTTAATTTAAGAGTTATTTGAGGGGGGAGAAAGTAGGAGATAAGAGAGGTGTGGAGGTGAATTTCTAGGCAGATCTCTTCTACTTTTTTCCTCCTCTCATCCTCACAAATAGAATGTCCACGTCAGCATTAAATCTCTAGTATTTTTCTGATAATTTTTATTATTTAATTTCTTTTGTCAATATATACATTTCCATTATATTAGACCCTAATTAAAACATGACTGGCAGTATTGCATATGGTGGTAGTTCCCACCGATTATTTCTAGACAATTTTATGCGGTTAGAAATTTTTTCAGATCATTCTCTTTTTGTAATTTCTAGATTTTTAAATCGCATGTCTGATTTTATTACTCGTTCAATTAGAAAATTACCTATGATTTAGGTTTTGTATAACTTTGAAAGTTTTCTCCCATCTTTATATGAATTATTTAGTTAATAAAAAAATTAAAACATGACTAATTAGACAATAACTTCTTCTAGGTTTGGTCGTATAGATGACCTAACTAATAGATTTAAACAATATTTAGGTTATCGATGAATCTAATTTAAAAATAAAAATATATATATTTTTAATAGTTTAAAATTAATTTCCATATATATTAAAAAAAAAAAAAATGGTTACAATGTAACTATAGAGGTGGTTCCGACCCAAAAAAATGTAACTATAGTCTATAGAGGTGGACAATTAATTGGTGGAGAACAAATATAGGTTGACACGTGGAGACACGATTTCGGCACGTGCGCACGAACGTTGAAGAAACTCCTTCAAGTGTGACGTGGCTAGAGAGACTGGTTTATTCAATTGAGCTTTAAGAATTCAAAAGTACCTAAGCCCAATAGCCCATACCAAGGCGGGAGTCTGGCGGTTGGATTTTGGAGATGATAAAAAAAAACTGAAACCCATCAGTCAACGGAAACCATCGTCGTGTTGACAATGAGTTGAGTCACTCACTTTCACTTACCTCTTCTTCTTCACACAGTATCACTAACCACCGGGTAGCTCTACGTATCTCAATAGCTTACTTAATCTTCTATTTCTAATTCTACATAAGAAAGCCTTTTGCACATTTCAATTATCTTACTCTGTTTTTTCCCCTGTTTTAATACTTTCTTTACTTAATCTGTTTTCTCTTTGAAAGAAGAAGAGAAGAGATGGTTGCAATTGAAAGAGTTGAGAGTTTAGCAAAGAGCGGAAACAAATCGATTCCTAAAGAGTACATTCGTCCCAAAGAAGAACTCAAAGGCATCAATGACGTCTTCTTAGAAGAGAAGAAAGAAGATGGTCCTCAAGTTCCAACAATTGATTTACAAAACATTGAGTCAGATGATCTAAAGGTCCGTGAGATATGTATTGAAGAACTGAAAAAGGCAGCTTTGGATTGGGGAGTGATGCATTTGGTTAACCATGGAATACCGGTTAATCTAATGGAGCGTGTGAAGAAATCTGGACAAGAGTTTTTCAGTTTGCCAGTGGAAGAGAAGGAGAAGTATGCTAATGATCAAGCTGCAGGAAAAATTCAAGGGTATGGAAGTAAATTGGCTAACAATGCATGTGGACAATTAGAATGGGAAGATTACTTCTTTCATCTTGTTTATCCTGAAGACAAGAGAGATCTATCACTTTGGCCTAAGACACCAACTGATTACATGTAAGCTTTGTTTTTAAATAAACAAAAACCAAATCTTTGTAATCTCTTTAAGGTTTGATTTTTGGATGATTGCAGAGAAGCGACGACTGAGTACGCAAAGTGTCTTCGTTTGCTAGCAACTAAAGTCTTTAAGGCTCTTTCCATTGGTCTAGGCTTAGAGCCTGACCGTCTAGAAAAAGAAGTGGGTGGTTTAGAAGAGCTTCTTCTACAAATGAAGATAAATTATTACCCTAAATGCCCTCAGCCTGAGCTAGCACTTGGCGTTGAAGCTCACACTGATGTAAGCGCTTTAACCTTCATTCTACACAATATGATTCCAGGTTTGCAGCTTTTCTACGAGGGAAAATGGATCACTGCAAAATGTGTTCCTGATTCAATTGTGATGCATATTGGTGACACTTTGGAGATTCTTAGTAATGGGAAGTATAAGAGTATACTTCATCGCGGGTTGGTTAATAAGGAGAAAGTTAGAGTTTCTTGGGCTGTGTTTTGTGAGCCACCAAAGGATAAGATTGTTCTTAAGCCATTACCGGAGATGGTAAGTGTTGAGTCTCCGGCTAAGTTTCCTCCAAGGACATTTGCTCAACATATTGAGCATAAGTTGTTTGGTAAGGAAGAAGAGGAATTGGTGTTGGAGAAAAAGGACTAAGTTTGCATTTAGTCTTATACTGTAGAAACTTCCATGTTCAAAGTTTCTATCAGTCTTCGTGTCTTGATCTGTCTTTAATGTATGAAGATGTGAGGACATCTTTATACTGATTGTGTCATTGTTAGAAACAAATTTTCATTTCCAGTTTCATTTTCTAAATTGTTTTCAATATATGTGAAGTAATTATAGCTCTTGGAATGATTCGAGCTCTTATTACTATTGTTATGTATTCACAACTTGAAAAAAATACATAACAATTCGTAAGATTTGTAACCGAGAAAGATATATGTTGATATGAACCAAATGTTGTATTAAGAGCTTGAAAGTATTTCTGATTTACTCTTATTAACATTCTATACAAGAATTTCTCAAGGGTTTTGCAAGCTATTGCATGACTTTCTCCAAAATTACAACCCATCAAGAAACCTCCAAATGCAGATGCTCTTAGAACCTTTGCTGAGGAAATGCAGAGTTGGACTAATGGGTTTCAAATTCTGATTATGTTGGCCTGAATCCATCACTGTTTTGTCTGACTCCAATATTACTTAGTTCTGTTTTGGTTCAGCACTAACAAAGAGTTGATTCTATTTTCCTTTGAGACCTTATACCAAGGAAAAATTGCAACTCAACAGTTAGGCTTGGATAATAGCAAAAACATATCAAGCGAACATGAGTTTACAAAGCTGTACCTTTGGCTGAGGAAATCTTGGGCGAGATCCATCGTTTGATTGCAACTCAGATTTGATGGAGAGCTGTAGGTTGACAAAACCAGATCACAAATCTAGAACACTACTTAAATAACTAGATTGCGTTTCAGAAAAATCATAATACATCAAATCATGAGGTGTACCTTGCTGAAAAGGTCAGTCGGTAAATCTGGATGAAGTTTCTTTCCGGAATGAAAACTAAACTCCTGTGTTACATTTCCAGAAACAATTTATGAAATCATTAGGAAAATCCATTTATAAACATACAAGAATGCAAGTGCAAAATAGTTTGTCAGGCTTCCATACCAAAGGTACCGTGTTTTCTCGCTTGCTATTTCTGAAAATGCCCATGTCTCCTCTGCTTGAGAGTATCTGTTTAGCAGGAATCAAAAACCAATGTTAGGTGTGAAAAAAGAATTGTAATGCCAGAGAATAAGTCTCGAGAATGGATAGTACCTTCTTGTTCAGAGGACGAGCTTTAAAAACGTTACTTCCTTCTGAGACATCATGCTTAGATATATCCATACCGCTTGGTCTGCAAGAAAAATCAACTTTTAAGTTTACAATCACCTCAGAGAGAAGATGAAGTGGGAAATCAAGCAATCCTTCTTAATTTTTAATGATTTTATAAGTCATACCTCCTACTTTCCTTGCTAACACCGTCAAGTAGATCAGTTATATTAGAATTTTCTGACCCCTGTCAAAAAAATAGAGGCAGAGATTTAGAAGGAGCAAGTTGTTTAGATATAAGACCTTGGGAAGATCACAGGATACAGGATAAACGTATATAAAGAAATATTGATACTACCTTATATGCATCATTCCCCTGATGAGACCTTGTTGTTACTGCTGATGAATGTTGCATAGCCCTTTCTGAAGTCTTCAAATGGAATTCCTGATAAGAATTACTTCAAGTTTAATCTAAAGTCGGAAACCAGAATATAATATGGAAACATTGTTGCATAGATAATACCACATCCTTACTTGGAATTCTGGAAGTTTTGGCGTGCTCTTTTTCCGGATGGGCAATGAGGGAGCATCAAATATCTATAGACACAATCACGAGTTTGAGCTTGGCCTCATAAGTGAAATCATTTCCATAACACAGTTCATAGAAGCAGATGCAAAGATACAAACCTTTCGGTTAAACGGACGTGCTTTGAATCTATATACAGCTGTAGAGTCCTGTTCCAACTTCGCATCATTCTTGTGCCTAAAATAATCATTAGTAAAGCATCCTGTTAGATATGAACTTTTCTTGTAACAATCCACTTTCAGAAAATATTTGGACTCTAACCGTATCCTGTGAGCCCTCTGTGACGTAGCAAAATCAGGTTCCTGTGGGATAGTAATCTTTGTCTTGGTATGTTGTGAGTTTCTATCAATAGTTGTATCCTGCCAAACCATTTAGCATATTAAATGATTTAAATCAACAGCTCCCTTCACCGGAAAGTTTGATTAGTCTATGTACACTTTTTAGACTCTACAAGCAAGATCAAAGAGTATTCAGATTGTAGAGAGCAAACCTTCTTAGGAATCTTGTGGACAAAACTCATCTCTGGCTTTGTATCAGCAACCTAAAACAGAGAACAAATGACTTTTATTGCCACTAGTTACAGCACCTAAATTCAGATACCTAGTACGTTGTTAAAAGGGAAAAAAAAACACTGTTCAAGTCCAGATTTTTTGACAATCACCTAAATAGAATAATGACAACAAAGCAAAACTGATAACTGTTAAACACTATTTACCTTACGAAGAAGACCACCATCAAGCTTCTGTCTTTTAGCCGCTTGAACTTCGGTCCCAGATGCCCCACAAAAGCCTTTATCATGAATTTGATCCACTTGCATACAGAATTTGCTATACCAGCAAAACTTTTACGTATTAGTGAATAAAAATTAAGTTGACAAAAAAGAAACAATATTTACATGCTTCAACAATCACCTGGCATTATTTTGTTTTGCTAACTGACTAGCAGTAGGTCTCATCAACGTTGAGCTCCTTTGAGGTGGTCTAATGCTGGACTTAGGTCTGAATTTTGGTTTATCAGTGATTTTGTGATTGCTAACAGTCATCCCTGATAGAAGCAAAAAATAAAGAACACATTATTTAAATCTTGTATTACGAAATTGAAACAAATTTGATCCAAAAAGTAAATAACAAAGAAGGACAGGAGTAAGATGGACCACATCAAAAAGGTACTAAGAAAAATGGAACTGATGAAAGATAATGTAGTTGAACTAGATGCATATGGTCATGTTGCTGTTATAGCAAAATTATCACCTTTGCTTATGGGCTGATTTGGAAGTTTCTTCAAATTACTACCTTGTTGGGAGAAAAAAATCCCAGAACGCATACCATTTCCTAAAAGAAAAAAAAAGGTAAATTTTTTTCAATCTCAACATATCTTGTAGTCTACAACATCCTGCTACCATTTATAAAAGATGCAGGGCACATAATCTAGACATAATATATCTCACCTTTCTTATTCGAATCTGTGGAAAAGTAATTTGGATGCTGAAATTTTTTTCTATCCTTTTCACAAACATCTGCTGTGACTTCCTCATCCTCTACTATTGTTGATGCCTCTGTCTTTTCATCTGAAACCTCCTCTCCAAGTAACAGTTTCGTTACGAAAGCTGGAAACACAGAAAGAATTAACAACAAATTCACCTTGATCCTTAAGTAATTTACCATAGCAATTTGAATTTTCATAGAATCGAAAATAATAGTGCTTCCCATCTAAAGATAGTATTATTCGGAGCAAGGACAACTCGGATCAAAAATAGAATTTTTTTAAATCGAAGTAGAGCATGAGTACAAGCAAATTATCCAAAACATACTACCAAATAAAGATGATCACAATGTGAACTGAAATTACCGTTGTACTCCTAAACTTAGATGAATATTCAGCATTTTAAGGCATTGCAAAGGAAGTTGTACGATTTTCAACAGAAGTTGCAGCCAAAGTCAATCAAAGAAGAAGATGAATAACGAAAAACTGGAGGCTTATTAGAGTATGATGGCAACTCACGAGAAGGCGCGTACGAAGGAGCAGAATGGAACCAGAACTCGGCGGCTTGAGACTCCGCCGGTGACTCCTCTCGAGTAAAATCGTACCACCGAGCTGCATCAAACTCGTACTCCAGATCGATTTCTCTCACCTCAAATACCATTGGCTCGATATCCATATCTTCATCTATCTCCATTTCTACTCTCTCTTTCTCTCTAAAACCTCCACAGTCGCTCTCTCTCTTTCCTTGGGGATAATGCAACTAAAACTCTAACCAAAGCAAAGAAAAATCACTGATCGCTTCTGCGCAATACCTGAATTGTGCAGACAAAAAACCCTAAATTTCTCAGAAATTACCGATTCATTGGGTCTGATGAAGAGGAAACAGAAGAAGAAAGGGAAGTAAGAAGGCAGGAAAGGAAAAAAACGGCACAAATTTCGCTGTTTCAGAGATTTTGGTTTAGAGACAAAACGGAAACAAAACAAAAATATACTTAATTCTAGTAACCAAAAAAAAAGGTCAAAAAACGACACCGTATTGTCTGTAATGTACAAGCACAAAAGCTTCGACGCTCCAGTTTTTGTAACGACTCGAAAATTTGAATTTTAATTAGACCTTTGAAAAGACGACATTCCCCTGACGAATAAAGAAGGCATGAGGGTAGTTTCGTACATATACATGGAACAGTAGCCATTTTCTCTTCTTTTTTTTGGCGAACGTTGGAGTGTGGCTTCGAGGCGCGTCTGGGACAGCGAGCTTTTTCTTGGTTCTCGACTAGACAGAAATTCCGGCGGTATTAATAACTACCCTTTAGATTTGTGTTTATTTACTAACCTACCACTAACGGTTGTATTTCTTTATCTGATATGACCTGACCTGGCAAAAATATGGTTTCTCAGTGAATAATTAAATTAAATTAATTATGAACATAACTATAAGTGGAGATTAAAGTATTTTAAGGTATGCGATTAGAATAAGATTATTATCAGAATGTGATATTTTATTGCATTCCTAAGTGGGACGGACCATTGCAAAAAATTATGTTTGAAGTAACATTTTCAAAATAACATTGTAATTAATTATTTTTGAAACCAGTTCGTATGAAAATGAGGAGTGGACACACAGCATGACGTTGACTGTGAATTTAATAATTTATCCATCATTATTTTAAGCAAAATTTGACATTTAATAGGTTCTATGGATTGTACACAAAGACCCAAATTTGAGTAAAGAAAAGGCCAAATTATAAATTTTGTTGTTCTTGGGGTAGGAAAAAATTTAAAATGTGTACATGTTTTTTAGGCATAAGATTGTTCAAAGGGTTTTGGGTTTTGGACCAAAGCTACTTTTAGGAGTACAAAGACACATTTACTTGGGGAGGTGTTAGGATGAATATTTTCTCATGTAATAAAAGTAAATTTAACTTAAAATAGATAAAGTTTTTTTTTTTTGTCTAACATTGAGGCACAATAAGTCGGCCCATTAGCCAAGTTCCTACATAATGTAGGCGGTAGGACTCGATCCCTGGTTGTGCAAATGCGCATGTCTTATGTGGACTTACCGTATGCCACTAGACTAAAAGCCAGTTGCAGATAAATTTATCTTAATGTTATGATATCTATTTATATGCAATGTCTTCATACTTCTGATTTACTATTTGATGTCATTTAATTGGGCTCACATGATCCGTATGACAATTCTTTCCATAATCTTATAGAAAGGCTTCTTCTTCTATCTATCACTTTGTTGGTTAAATAAATAAATAAATGCAATTACATTCAAATTTTTCAACTTTACTCTGACAAGCTTTAAATAAAGAGAAAATTAAGTAAATGTTTCCAAAAACTAATTAAGAATCTATTATGTAGTTCTTAAAATTAAGTAGATAGTAATGAAATCAGATAGAGAACAAAATAATCCCTCAAAATTAACCTTCATATTTTGTTTTGCTGGTCTACCATAAAAAAATTCTCTCACTTTTTCTCTTCTTTCTTCTCTCTTGTGGCCATTGTTATCTCTTTAAGAAACTCTTTTCTTTTTTTCCTTTGAAATTGAGATCAACGATTTTAATAATTTCTTTCTCTTTCATGTTTAAAGAAAATTGTGGATTTATTCAATATTCCAAGGTTGGATTATGGTGATAATAAATCAGAATTGAGATTTTATTTTTGATTAAGGTGGACCTCTTCCCCTAAGTAAAGATACTCTGTTTTTTATGGTTTTTTCTTTGATTTGTGGACGTATAATTTTGAATCATTATCTAATTCTCACTTAGAGAGATTTTAGGAAAAATGATTGGAGTTTCATATATGTTTTGAGAGATATATTTGTGTTTATTTTTCAATGACAGATTTTCATCCCAAGAATTAATGATTCAATGAAATCGTTGTATTGTTCTCAACAAAGAAAATTATGACTGGTATCGAATTTTTGCCTCTTAGCGTGGTGTGTGTGGAGTGTCTGGGTATTTGACTATGGTGTGTTTGGTTGTAGGTGTAATGTTTTCGGCTTGGCGAGTCCCGTGAATGTATGGTTTCGAAACCCTAAATCAGATTTTTGCAGATTTTTATCTTTGGCGGCGATTTAGTTGTGTTTTGCATAACTGGGTTGTGATTCAGATTTTGAACATAAATCTTCAAGATTTGACTCTGATTCTGACTGTATAATTGGGTGTGCGCTGCTTTAATCGTGTCCAATTTGATTGTCTCAACATAAATCTTAAAACTTCTCATTGTCCACAAACATTTGTGTGTTTGCTAACATTCTTGTTATCATATAAATTAATTGCTATCGCTGCTTTTGAAAATAGTAACATGTATATAGTTTTGTGCATGCTCTACAGTTTGTTGTTATCCAAGTTGTTCCGGCCATTCAGGACAAGTCATCATCATCATCGGCACCAACAATCTCTAAATCATCATCTAAATCTGGCAATGAGAGTGGTCGAGAAGAAAAAGTATAACAACCTTTATTCAGGCTGTCAAATGCTAGGAAAATCGACTAGGAGTGCAAGGTAATATCTAATAATATATGCAAAACAAACTAGTACTCTCTAAATACTTTAGTTACCGCTACATGTGTGTTTTGCGAACATTTATGTTGTTAACCGCTAAAATTTTATTTGTAGGTTAACGTCATATCCATCTTATCACCAGAATCCTCTCTAACATAAGAAGAAGAAGACATAACGTGGTCCGATGAAGAAACTGATGTGAAAGTCATAGAATATTTAACTAATAACTAAATATTTATCAGATAAAAGGATTGTTATAAATTGAATAGAGATTTGGGTTTATAGCTTTTGTGGTTTTGGATATAGAGATTACAAACATAGTTTTTAATGAACCCTAGTTGACATACAAATAAAAGTTTTGCGGTTATTACGTATATAAGTATGCAAAAAAAAGATGTATCATGTAACTAATTTATTTGAAGTTAATTGATTTGTTTTCATATATCATTATAAACAAGTTAAAGAACTTGCTGCTTAAGAACCCCTGATTCAAACTAAGTACACATAACATAAATAGACACAATCAATACGCCAAAACACATACTCAAGCCCAGTTATACACTAGGGACACAAGTACAAATCTTCGAAAATCATGTTCTAACTCATAGTCAAGCCCAATTATGATAATTACACAGTTATGCGATTATCAGGTCTTCATCTCCGGCTACAGAGAAGTGCGGTGAGATGATGGACGTTAAAATACAAATAAAAGTTTTGCGGTTATTACGTATATAAGTATGCAAAACAAATATTTATTGGGTAACTAATTTATTTGAGGCCAACTGATTCGTTTGTATATACGATTTGAAAAAAGTTGAAGACCTTGCTGCATAAGAACCCCTGATTCAAAACTAAGTACACATAGCAAAAATAGACACAATCAATAGCCAAAACACAGACTCATGATCAGTTTATACAATAGGGAGGCAAGCACGAATCTTCAAAAATCATATTCTAACTCAAACTCAAGCCTAATTTTGCCACTTACACAGTTATACGGTTATCATGTCTTCATCTCCGGCTACAGAGAAGTCTGGTGAGATGTTGGAATGGTCGTTAAACTACAAAGAAAAGTTTTGCGGTTATTACCTATATAAGTATGCAGAACAAAAATGTATCTGGTAACTAATTTATTTGAAGTCAACTGATTCGTTTGCATATATCATTATAAACAAGTTGAAGAACTTGCTGCTTAACTCACCAACCAAGAATACCAAAACTCATACCACACCCAGAAATCAAAAGAAATAAGATTCTAAAACTCATCAACGAAGAATACTAAAACTCAAACCAATAGATAATCGAAGCTAGATACAACGTTTCAGAATAGTTATCAATTTAAACTTTAGAATCTGAAACATCAATCTCAAACCGCAAATACAAATCCCTAACAGATTGAAAATTCCCAAAATTGAAGGCTTACCTAATAATTTGGGATCTCATAAGATCTAGAAAATTTGATTAGCTTTATCACAGAGAATGATCCAATCATGAAACCCAATTATATAGATCTAATTTTTTAAGATTTAGAGGTAGTTGATGTGAGCTGATTTTTTTATAAAAAGAAATAGATTAAAGGAAAAGAAAATTTAATTGTAGAAGTTATGTGAGAAAAATAGAGAGAAAAAAGATAGGACAATCTGAGAGAGTAAAGGAAAGGTGAGAGAAAGTAACTAGAAAAAGACTGGAGAGAGAGAATAATTTTTCTCTTTCCTTTTTCTAGATAAATAATTTCAGAGTATAATGGTCTTGATAGAACATATTTAGACAATAAAAAAAACCTCTCTCAAGGCGACTTCTCTCCTCTCTGTGAAGGCACAGTTCGTTCTACCAATCTCTTTTCCCAGCGGTTTGCCGGTCTCACCGCCGCCGGGAAAGGAAGCCCCACTCTCCGTCGGCCCATATCTCCAATCCTCTGCCATCGCCGTTTTCTAACGCGCCTGATTAACCAGTTCTACGATGGCCTGACCTTTCATCTCTCAGATCTACTCTTCTGGCCAGCTGTTTCGGAAATTGCTTTGGTGGTCTGTCCTCTTTGGCTGCGTGCTCACGCCAGCGCAAGATGGCCAGCCTCCGGCGAGGCCTTTCTCTTCGCCATTCGCATATGTAATCTCTCCCGCTTTGCCTCAGGTATGGTTTGATGAGCTCCAGCCTTGGGTAGTACTTCCCTCTGTCCCTTCCTTAGGCTTATGTTAATTCATTTCTAGATCTAGTATGAGATTTGAAGGTTAGGTGAAGCCCAATGATTGGATTAGTGTGGGTAGTTTCCAGAATTTTGGTTCGTTATTTTAGTTGGCATGGAATTGTTATTGTGACTCGTTTCATTCTTGGATGGTGCATGTCACTAGCAATGTGGTGGCTTGGAGTTCTTAGGTTCGATCGACCTTGCTTCTCCCCTTAGTTATGTATTAAGTACTGTTTATCTAAGCTTGTTAAGCATCTTTATTTTCTCCACCCTCCTCTAATCGATAGAGTGATGAGTGTTTTCTCCTCGGGTCTCTGTAGACTTCGAGCACATGTTTTCAGCTACCATTATAGCTATCAGATTTTATACCACATTACCTTCTACATCATCCATCAAGTTCCCCGGTCATTAGAGATACAATTAAGAAGATGAGATGAGTTTGTGTATTGGTCTTTTGCGTTTATTCCAAAGACAAGTTAAAATCTATTTGGATCGAATTGGATACGTCGTCCTGGGTTTAATCGAATCGTTCCCTACATCACTCATTTCTCTTAAAGCGAGTGATAAGTCGATTAAGCGACTTTTTTAAGTCTCCTCCACTAGAAACAATCATCAGATTTGGTCGAGGTCTGATTAGATGTTGCTTCTCCATCACCACTAAAAAGAAAGATTGGATGGAAGCACATGTGCAATAACTTCTTAAGGGAGGGCATGGAGATTAAAGTTGTAGTATGAACATGGGCTCTTAAAAGAAACGATATCCGCTCCTGAATGAAGTCCCGTCCAACTTAGCATTCAAATCCTTGTGATTCTATGCTCGGAATGCTCTAAACCCTGATTCATCTTGAAAGGGAGAACCTATGTACTTTCTATCTAATGTTTTTGTTTATGTGTTTATGGTTTTAAGAACTCATGTATTGACTATTCTTGAAGTATAATAATATTATGCTGTTTGGGAAAAAAAAATGGTCTTGATTGTATGAACAAAGAAACAAAGAAATTAGGATAGTAGCTTTAGTCTATGACTAATTTCCAAAACTTTATATGACATTTATTACAATTTCTCGTAAGTATATCTGTCGATGTGACGAAAGTAACACCAAAAAAATAGATAAATTATCAAAGATTCTTAAATTTTTCTTTTTAATTCATGTCAAACATAAAAATGAAGAACAATAATTACAAAAGAAATAGATGTTGTTAGAATTTGTCTCTGTTCATACTTGTTAACCCTTTTTTCTTATATAAGATTTGTTAATAGAAGAGATGAAGAACCAAGGGACCAAAAAACCAGAGCTCTTTCATATCTTGCTATAGACCTGTTTTGTGTAAGAGAAGGAGACAGAGATGTTTCAGATAGAAAATGCAGAGACAAAAGCATCTCAGAGTCTGTCACGTGGGTTTACTGCAACAATGCTTCCTCATCTTTCTTCATCGTCTCCAGCTGTCTTTTCGCATAATTTGTGATGAGAACAGTTGTAGCCACTGTTGCTAGAAAGCCGAGAATATTGAGAATAATCTGTGTAACCGCGAGACCTTGTTCCTCTGCAGAAGATGCTTCTGCTAATGTCCTTACAAGAATTCCTCTGCAACACAGTAAAAAAAAGTTTTTGACTCATCAGTGACAGGTGTTTTACTAATAAGACTGATTTCAAGAATTCTAGAGACAAAAGCTAACAATGCTTTAAAATCATGGAATGAAACAAGGTGTTTAACTTAGCAGGACTCTTCCTTCAAACTGTGGAATAATCCAATGATCATTGATATAAACAGTATCATTGATATAAAGAGTACCGAAAATAATAAATGGATAAACCTGACTTACGTATAGGTTGCGACAAAAACCTCAGGCACCATGCCAACGAGAGAGCCCGTGATGTAAGGACCGTACTTAACACGAGTTGCTACAGAACAGTAGTTATAAAGAATGTAAGGGAATGGAGAGATCCGGATTAAGGTTACTATTCGAAACTGGTGAAACCAATTCCTTTCACCAGCAGCTCTTAATACGGCTGCTTGATCAGGATATTTTTCTAGCCATCCCTGTACAATCACAACAAAGATGGCACACAAATTTCAGTAATATGACACTTTACACAATTACATTCACAAATGCAACTACATTGATCAACATTTGTGGAAACAAAAACAATGTTAATCTTGGTTTTGACCTATCAACTTTTAGTATGGAACCGAGACAAGCTTCTTAGAATCATTTATGGAGCGAATTCCTATTTTTTTAAACTTTACCTCATAACTTTCTAGAATGATTAAAAGTCGAATACTATGATATTCAAGCGGAAAGGAAGCAGCTTTTGCGGGTTGAGACATACTTGAATTTTGTGGCAGAAGAGATGTCCAATGAAGTAGGGAACTGATACACCAACAGCTGCAGCTGAAATAATTAATAGAAACCCATAGCCATAACCAAATGTCATCCCAGCAACCCACATGGACGGCGTAGATGGAAGAAGTATTGTCGGGAATACTGCCACAGATGCAAAGACAAGAAGACCACAAACAGGATGTGTAAAAGTTCTTATCTCCCATTGTATAATCGGTATAAGCTCCTGCAAAACAAGACAAGTGGATAAGTTCCCTTGTTAGGCGGATAGCAAAAGACGTTACACAGACAATCTCTAATCCAAGAACGGTTGGATTTATTAGAACCAAATGATATTGCTAATTGTGTATGATTACAGACATGAAGCATCAACAGGATGGAGTTTGTTTAAACCAACAGAAAACTAACTTTCACACTATAAGCTTTCAGATAATACACAATGAGATTGCAATGCCTCATTGCAAAGATAGATTAGAAGGATATAATGTGAATGATTCATCTAGAACTCTATGTTCTAGCCTCAGGGACAAACACTATATACTAACTAAGTTAGAATCGTCCTTCAAGACAAGTAAAGAGAACACATCCAATTTTATGGCCAATACTTAAATTTGAATTAAAGACTTTAATAAAACTCAATCGCCAAAAGAATCAAACTTTTATAAACTTAGATAACACAAGAACACTAATACAACAGCGAATAAAGCTAACATCAAAATTGGTGGAAGTAAATGTAAACCTTATCCATGATCAATGGACCGATCCATATGTAACCACCGGTACCCAAGGCAACAAGAAAGACGAATAGAAGAGAAAGCTTGACCCAAAACCAAAACGGAGACGATGCAGCCTCTTCTTCTTTTTCTTCTTTCTCCTGCTCTGATTCTTGGCCTTTCTCTAAACCCTCACTCAATTTCACATAAGGGCCTTTCTCTAAACCCTCACTCAATTTCACATAAGGGCCTTTCTCTTCGTCTTCGTCTCTCATCGGGCAGCTCAAGAACCGCCTTTTCGTCCGCCAGACAAGTAGACATCGAATGCAATCCAGAAACACTGAGGCAAAACCTAAAAAACTGGATTTCCCGGTTAAACGGAAAACCCAAATTGGTATGAGAGGCAATTTGTGGGAATTCGTACTCGATAAGTTTTCTCCTCGATTTGTGTCGTTGCTTGCACCGATTTTTTACCCTAACTCCGTCTTGGCTTTCTCACTCAACACATGTTTTTCAAAAATTAAGTTTTGCTTTTAAAAAGAAAAAAAATGCTTTCTTTATCTTTCCAATGCACATAGACACATACCGTACTTTTTAAGTCTCATCCAAAAAAGAATTAATTATCTTAATGAAATTTTATAGGCCCAATCCATGAATATTAAACTCTAGATAGGTCGGCTCGGGCGGGTTTGACAGATTCTGAAAGTGATCTCTTTCTCCTACCTCCGTCCCATAACTCTCGGAGTTTCGCCACTAAATTCGTCTAAAAATCTCAGCATCACCAATTCGAAACCGAAAGAAAAAATGAGCGTAATTAGAACACCCATTGAAACCCTTCACCTAAAGTCAACAATTCGTCGAGATTTCCCTGTTTTTAATCGTAGTCAAAGGATTCAACTTTTCCCGCCCAACACCTTCTGCAACTCTTCTTTGATCTCTCCACTTCGCATTCACTCAGTTTCTCAAGGTTTTCTTCACCTTATATGTCGATCCCGACCTTGTTTGGTTTCTCGGTACCTAAATATTTCATTTTTTGTTTTGTTTAACTGATCGTTCCCTGTGCAACCTATCTATAGGTGGCGGATCGAGAAATTTGTGGCGTAGATATGCATCGGATAAGCTCTCGAAGATGGGTTTGGATCCAGGAGATGGTTCAGACAAGGTGTGCACTATATCGAATCTTTTCTTTATTGTGTTGGGTTTGATCAATACCTGATTTTTCTTTTTGCTCTTTGTAAGTCTTCTCAAATGTGTCATCTTTAAACGCAAGATGTGATTTTGCACTAATGAAGACTTATAGTTTTCCAAATTTTAAATCTGATAATTATTCCTTTGCTGCTGATAATAAATTATAATGTTACTTTTAAGAATCTAGTAGTATTGTTTAGTTAATCCTAATTATATGCTTTAATTTTCTGTCTCAGGTGTTCAGTGGAAAGACTTCTATAGTGGATGCTCTGAAGAACGCAAACTCAGTTCTTCCTCATGTAGTGTTGGCCACTACAATTTTAGCACTTATCTATCCACCTTCTTTCACATGGTTTACCTCAAGGTGTTTGCCACATTCTATGGAATTGTAACATGGCCAAATTGGTCTAAAAGACTTTGAGTAGTAGACATCAGATTTCTGTAATGCTTTCTGTACTCTCCTGTTCGTTTCAGGTACTTCGTACCCGCGTTAGGGTTCTTGATGTTTGCGGTTGGTATCAATTCAGACGAGAAAGACTTTTTAGAAGCTTTCAAAAGACCAAAAGCTATTCTTCTTGGTTACATTGGGCAATATTTCATAAAACCTGTCCTTGGTTTCATCTATGGCCTAGCTGCTGTTTCTCTTTTCAAACTCCCAACTTCTATTAGTAAAGCTCTTTCTCTCATCATCGAAAACTCTTTTTAACTTATCGCATTTAGACTAATCTTTCTCCAATGTCAGGTGCCGGAATCATGTTGGTTTCATGTGTTAGTGGAGCTCAGTTATCAAACTACGCGACTTTTCTAACTGATCCAGCATTGGCGCCTCTTAGCATCGTTATGACATCTCTATCAACAGCTACTGCAGTTCTTATCACACCGATGTTATCACTCTTGCTCATTGGAAAGAAACTACCCGTTGATGTAAAAGGAATGATATCCAGCATTCTTCAGGTTGTGCTCGCACCAATTGCTGCGGGATTGCTACTAAACAAGTGAGATATATAGCTACTAAACAACCGCTAATTAACAAATTGTTTCTCAAAGTTTAAGTCTTTTTTCTGTCTTCTTTAATTAACAGGTTATTCCCGAAAGTATCCAATGCAATCCGACCGTTTCTCCCAATTCTATCGGTTCTTGACACGGCTTGCTGCGTTGGAGCACCACTTGCATTGAACATAAACTCGGTTGTGTCTCCATTTGGACTCACCATATTGTTACTAGTAACATTGTTTCATCTCTCAGCTTTCCTCGCTGGATACTTCCTTACCGGTTCCGTCTTTAGAAACTCTCCAGACGCTAAAGCTATGCAACGAACATTGTCTTATGAAACTGGTAACTAACTCTTTGGTTTTTGAAACGCTTAGGATTTTGGTTTAAACACTTTAAGAAGAGAAATTGTATTTGTGAATATCTCAGGAATGCAGAGTAGCCTTCTGGCTCTAGCACTTGCCACTAAGTTCTTTCAAGATCCTCTAGTGGGGATCCCTCCTGCTATCTCTGTAAGTCTCAAATTTGACATTATATAATTATGTTTTCTTGATGATCAATAATAATTAGACTTATATTGTTTTTTTTGCTTGCAGACGGTTGTAATGTCATTGATGGGGTTCACACTTGTTATGATCTGGTCTAACGAAAAAAAGAGAGAAACAAAGTTCAACAATATGTTACTTATTTAGGTTCCTTCCATTCTTTGGAAGAATTTATAATTTTAATTTAATTTCTATTTTTTTGTTTTGGTGTGTAATTCTTGTGAAAATAATAAAGACGGTTAGACGGCAAAGCCGGTTCAATTAAACCAGAATTTCATATTGGAAAAAAATCTCAGCTATGGCGATTGCTTCAACAGCTACCGTTCTTTTTTGTTGCGCGAAGCCCAATTTCCGGCGAATTCCATTCCGGAGCTGTTCATCTTCTCCTGTCAACACCTTAGAGGAACCTGTAAGTCGAATCCGGACCCGTTATGATCCGATTCAGCTGTCGGGTCTTATTGGAACCGGTTTGATGGCGGCTGCGTTCATCACGGCGGGACCAGATTCTACTGCTATGGCGGCAATAGATTCTCTTCAGCTAAGCGAACCAGCAAATGCGCTCTCTTTACCTACTTGGGCTGTTCATGTTTCCAGCGTTGTCGAATGGTTCTCTTCCTCTTCCTTTGCTCTATTTATTAAATTTCCAGCTAGAAAACATTGACATTTGATCTATAATGATATGAGAGGTGTTTTTGTTTCGAGGACTTTTCGAGTCTTTGATATCTGTCTCAAGGAGTTGCGTGCTCAAAATCAAATCTTTGTGAGAAGCTTCATCATTTCTTCATTGTGTCTTAAGACTGGTCTCAAAGATCCAAACTTTGCTTATGAAAAACTGAATTTGTGTACTAATGCGATTGAAGCTAATAAAAACGAAAATGTAAGTTCTTCCTAATTGTGTACCTGCTGTTTGAATGTGGCTGTTCTATAGGATTGCGGCGATGGCTTTGGTATGGAAATATGGAGAAAAAAAGGGTTATGAGTCATGGAAAGGTCTCTCATGGGGAATGGTGAGAGCTCTGAAACTGTTTTGCGTTGATCTTGAGATTCCGGATTTCACTTTAGGAGTTTTTCAGTTGAAGAATAGATTGTTCTTCTTGTATAGGTACCTTTGCTTGGTGGAGCTCTCTGCGCATGCACATGGCATTTCTTTTACAATGATGAATCTCTTGAGGTCAAGAAACTTCTTTACTCCCACAGTCCCACTTAGCAATAAGTCTGTTTCTCATTGGTAATCAGATCATTTGGTGAAATTATACTGATGAAAGAATGAAGCAAAGCTCTAGATTTATCTGTGACATTTTGTTTTGTATACTTGACTAAAATCGCCGTAGAATGATAATGTTGTAATGATGGCTGCGTTATCAGGTGTTGGTAGCACTTCAAGGAGCACTAACTGTAATCGGTAATATTACTTTGTGCATCGCTGCCTATCGAATCAACAAGTCCTCATCCAAAATTCAAAATCGTGAGGGTTAAACACATCTTTGTGTAAGAAAGAACATACAAGGAACACCTATTTTCCCATTTCTACATACGGGTAATACTGACTTTTACTTGATATGGAGCTTAGTGATTCAAAAACGAGACAGGAGCTCATAATGCTTATGTTTCATTTGCTATTTGTCTGTTGCAGGAATCTTCAGTATAGCCTTTTCAGAGATTCTTGGTGGTAAGAGGATTCTTCGAAAAAAGTCATGTGTACGTATTAGCTGAAAGATCTTTGTTTATATATGTCTAGAGATTTTACCAGACATGACTGTAATATCCTGATGAGTTAGACCAATGCATGATCTTATATTAGTATCCTTCATCTACAATCTTTCTGCAATTTTCAGTCGTAGAATTGGATGGTCACGACACAAAGTTCCATGATCGTTTTGAAGCATCATCTATCATTCACCGCTTCATTCATTTGGATTATATCCAGAGCCGTGCTATACGGTAATGCGCATGAACATCTGTGACAGATGGGATTGAAGCTTTACGTGAGAGAGGCTACAAAATATTACTTAATAAACAGATTCAAAAGCAGGGTGGTTGAGCTATTTCTGCATAGGAAATTGGTTTTTTTTTTTTGCTTAAACTAAGGACATAATTTTAAAAGTATTAGAAAAGTTCCTAATTATTTAAATTTAAAATTGTGAGATCCACTTACATCTTTACTCGGCTATATAGAAAAATCGTTAATCGTGTTTAGACCAAGCCAAAGCGTGAGGAAGAAGGCAAATCTTATCTTAATCTTCCCCAAAAGTCCACCAATAATACCTTTTTAATCATTGCTTAAACAACCCAAATAATACATTTTAATTTTATTAACTACCAATATGTATATTCTTTCAATTCTTATTTCTATATTATAATTTTTGTCAATTAATAAGAAAAAATGAAAAGTAAACAAAAAAATAAAAAAATGCGCGACAAAAAAATGAAAAGTGAAAGAAAAGGAAAAATAAAGAGAGACATACACGTATTACGAATTGACAATTAAGACCTCGTAAGTTTCGAGATACTACGAGTACTACCAATAAGCCGCTCCATGACAAATTAGCACCGTCAAATTAGTTCGGCTGAAGAATCGAACGGCTAAGATTGCTAAGGTGTACGATAACGCGTGTGTAGAAGAACATTACTGGCAAAAACTAAAAAGTAAAACCGTGCGTGACTCAGACCTTATATAAACAGATGTATGATCCTCCATAGTTACGTGTTTCTGTTTTTCTCTTTTATTCTCTTTTCTCGAGAACGAAAGGTTTCGTTCTGAAAATTCTTATTGATTATCATCAAAATCAAGTTCGAAGTCTTAATCAATTTCTTGTTAAGATCAGATTAAAACAAAACCTGTGAAAATTTGTAGTATATAATTGCTTTGAAACACCAGAATAAAGGAATCTCCCTTTTTCTAAGAGGTAATTTCTCCATCTCTTTTTCCTTCTTGTTTATTTTGATGGATTGATTTTTTGGTTTCGTTGGTTGTTTTTTTCCGATCTGTACAGGACCGTCTTTTATGTTAGATTTTGTGTATTGGTAACTCAGATCTACTTGTAATCGATGAGTTTTGTTGGTTGTAGTTGCACAATTTTTCCGCTTTTATGTTGGATATCTGAGAATTTGATTACGATAATGTTTAAATCGAAGCTGATCCAGACTCGATCTATGTGGAAAGTTGGTTTTTTTTCGTTGTTATTTTGGATTATGGACATCAAAGTCAATGTTGTACTTGTAATTGATTATCTTCGAAACCCGACAACCTTAAAGATGTTCTGACATTCATGAACCTGACTGGGAATCTTCTGGGTATTCTTGTTGTGTCTGCCATGGTCAACTACGATTAAAAATCGAAGTGGAAAGATTTTGAATTTTGATTTTTGATATATATACAGAACGAAAACAAGAGCAATGGGATCAGAACAAAACGATAGCACAAGCTTTACGCAGTCACAATCTTCAGAGCCAAAGCTATGCGCAAACGGATGTGGTTTCTTTGGATCACCATCAAACATGGATCTCTGTTCGAAATGTTACAGAAGCATATGTGCAGAGGAAGCTCAAGCAGCTGTTGCAAAAGCTGCTGTTGAAAAATCATTGAAGCCAACTCCTCCTCGGAGTCTTAACATTGCAGAACCGTCTGTGAAACCTGAACCAGAAAAAGTCGTTGTTGTTGTCTCTTCTGAGCCATCTTCCGCAGCAGTTCCTGAGGAGAGTGAGCCATCAAAACCTGCAAGACCAAACAGGTGTTTGTGTTGTAACAAGAAGGTTGGGATCCTTGGATTTAAATGCAAATGTGGGAGCACTTTCTGTGGGGATCATCGGTACCCAGAGAGTCATGATTGCAGCTTCGATTTCAAAGAAATGGGGCGTGAAAAGATTGCAAAAGCCAATCCTGTGGTTAAGGCAGATAAGCTTCAAAGGTTCTGAATTTAAATTACTTTCAAGGATTTGTGGGTGTTACTCAATTGTATTTTAATCAATTTGGGGGGGTTGGGTTTTAATTGGATTGTTTCTCAGGAAAGAGGATGAATTTGGTTCCATAATAAAGTGAATCGATGAAGTTGGTTTTCGAATTTTCCTTTCCTCAAATGATCTCTAACGCATGATTGTTAGTTTTGTTTCTATGTCTGGATTGACTCTGGCGGTCTGAGAAAGTTCGAGTTCAGGATGTTTATTTTCCGACCGAACTAACCCAAGTGGATTCATAATAATCGATTGGAAATGAATTTAGACAAGAGTTACAACTTACAACTATGATCTTAAGAGGAGAAGTTAATATATACAACACCAGATTGATTATTTAAATAAACAGAATCATAAATCCACTATGTTTATTGAGCTTACAATTATTGTGAAGTGCTATGTCGGGAGATAAGATTGTTAAATAATTCACCTGTGAATGTTGTTGAAAGACGTCCCTTTTATTAAATTTAATACAATTGTGACTCAAATTGATTTAATCATGGACGTGAGGTCGTAAGCAATATTATAGTTAGGTTTCTCAGTTTTTGTACTAGAATCCCTCCGAGACGTGTCCACGAGTAATACGTTTATGTTTGTATATGGTTCAATAGAGTTTCGTAGAACTTGACATAAAATGAAGTTATAAGTTCTTGGGGCAACATGATATCATATTGGGCCATTAACCGGCCTGCTAACATGTTACTTGATATATAATGTAACAAACTAATAATGGCTTTGGAATTTGATCTGAAAGCCCACATGAAGATTGAGTCAAATTTACCAACTCGATGCTATTCTTTTGCTGACGCGGTAAGTTTTTCACAAAAATCTTTCATAAAAAAATATAATAATAAAATAATATATAATATTTTTTATTGTAAAAGTTTTTCAATATTTTTGGAACACCTGCATATAGTTTTTTAAATGAAAGACTCTCTTACATTTATTGAAAAACAGTCTTAATAAAATATTATTATTTAATATTTTATTACTTTTTTTGGATGAAAAATTCTTATGAAAGACTCCACTACAAATAGTCTAAGTTTAAGTTATTGTACATAACACCATCTAAGTAACTTTATAGGCATGCATAAACAACATGAATACGAGTAGTGGGAATTCAGAGTTGTTCATTTTGTATCCATAATTCGGATAATAATATCTGATTTTAGACATTGGAACCATATTATCCAACCTATAGTTTTATACATCCATAAAAGATATTAGTTTGGGATATCGACCTTATTTCCCTCTTGAAGCTTCCATACGAACTTTGGTCTTAATGTTATTTCCACAAATGTTGGAAGTTGAAATCTTTATTACACCCGACTAGTATCCGATATGGATCCTTTATCGAAAATGAACACTGAACAGGCCAAGCGGGTAATCCTGAAAACAAGAGAGAGCAAGCGCACGTGTATGGCACGAGTTGAACAAGTGTTTTGTCTCTCTATCAACATCTTCACGCACACACAAACAGTGTATGTAGTTGAGAACATGCACATAAAGCCCCACCCATACCTCTTAATTTTTTCTCGTAAATTGTTAGTCTCCCGTTTTAGCCGCCGGTTTTTCAGCTTTTCTTTTATTTCCATACTCACACACTTTATTCAAATATATATATATATATATATATATATATATATATATATCTACTCCATAAAGTAACGTTCTTTAATTTATTTATGTTTATTTATATATACATGTGATTTCAGAAATATATAATGTTTTATGTTTATTATCTTATTCAAATATATACAAATTATCTACCTTATATATTATGTTTGCTAATACTGTTAAATCTCTCGATAAGTAAATGAATTTTCGATAAATAAATAACCTTAATAAAGGAATAATTTTTTTCGGTCCCAACTTAAACTAAGGGACTAAATGAATAATTTCGTTAAATGTATTAATGAATAATTTTTTTCAAATCCTTAAAGAACTATGTAAATATAAATGAATAATCATCACATTTCATTAGATATATATATATTAAAAAAGATTTTTTTTCAAATCAATAATGTTAGTACAATAAGTCATTCTTTTACAAAAAATGAGTCTATATTTTTTTGTTTTTTTTTTTACCAAAATTCATCTCATCCTTAATTTTTCCTAGCGCAAACAAAACTTTAGAAGTATTACTAGTGTTGTAGAAATTAGTTCTATAAGGTGATTATTGCTTGATATGCTCCTTTTGATGACACATTTGGTGTGACGCTAGTATCATCTGGTTCTGGATCATTCTTATCAATCAGTACACTCAATAACTTTATCGTCGGTAGTCAATTTCATAACAATATCATTCTCGTTAGGATAGTTCAAAAGATGTTCGATGTCCATCACATTTCTATAGTGTAACTTAGAAATGACATCCGTTAATCCTTCGATATATTCTTCTAATTTATCAACTTCTGCTTCAGGAACATCGAGTTCTTCATATCGTATCTTGCAATGTCGGAAACAATTTTCAATTGTTGTTTCCTTTACATCAAATCTCCAAGCCAAGGTAACAAAGTTAATATCAACGAGAATGTTAATCTTTTCAGGATTTGATGAGTCAACTTCAAGGCTCTGCAAGATGCTAGAATAAAAATGACGTCGATAATGAAGCTTAAATGCCCGAATAATCTCAGCATCACATGGCTAAATTTTAGATGTTGTGTTAGGGGGCAAGAAAAATAACTCTACATTTCTCAACCCTTCAACAACTTTTGGATGAGCTGGGCAGTTGTCTACTAACAAAAAAACTTTTATACCATTCATTCTCTTGTCAAACCAATGACAAAATTTTTGAAAAAGCAAACTAGTCATCCAAGCTTTCTTGTTGAAAAGATACTCACAATTAAGATTGTTCATGTTCACATTCTTGAAGCATCTAGATTTTGTATAATTACCAATGACCCAAAGGGGGACTTTGTCGGATCCATCACCATTACAGCAAACCGCAACAGTAATTCTCTCCTTGTCTTTCTTTCGTCCTTCAAGCTGCTTTGTGGCAAGTGAATGGTCAGCTTCCAACCGATAAAACAATCATGTTTCATCCATATTGTAAATATCCTTCAACTGATATTGGTCTAATTTAGACCTCATTTCAGGTAAAGCATTTTCAATGTCCTCCATGTTCACATAACCGCTTTCACCAAACCACCGGTAGGACTTAATTGAATATTTTGTCTTGAAACGTTCCAACTATCCACTTGAAAAGCTAAAGTCTTGATTTGTTTCACCATACATTTTTGGGAAAAATTCTTTTGCTTTACCTTGAATCATTTCTCCTGATATATTCACCTTCTCTTTTCTTTGAAGAAACCATTCATACAAAACTTTTTCCAAATCGAGGTACTTCGCTGATTTGTGTCTTTTAACGTCGTTAATTTTCATCTCCTCCAATAAATACTCTGCTGATCTTTTGACAGTATTTGATATTGTGGTTTGGCTAGAATTCAAACCAAACTTTTCCTTCATCCATGCTTGCATATCCTTTTGCGTAAGTGTTGGATGTTCTTTCTTATGTTCACATATGGCCTTCCTTATCTTATCAGTCAAAAATATTTTTGTTGATGCCTTTGGCTTTTGATTGGAAGCCATCAAAATGAATGTTAAGAAAGATATGATAATGTAAAATGAATTACTTACCAAACCAAGACTTTAGAACTATATATATAGTTTGTAGTGTAGGTTAGATATATTTTCTAAGGCTCTAGATATTCCATACAATATAATACAATATATCTTAGTACACATACATACAATGTATCTTATTCCACATAATACAGTTCATGTATTACTAATATAATCTCTTCAATTTTCAATATATATATATATATTATATTTATATAAAATTTCTTAAAATGAAACTATTACCTAATAGATACATTTGTACATAAAATAATTATGTTTATTGTCCTCTTTGTTTACATATATGCGATTTTTCATCGCCATAATGTCATCAACCATATCTATAAGCAAACGACATGTGTATAGAACACATCCATTATCATGTAATAACTAATTATTAGGGTAATCATTATCCACATATAGCTATGTAATTAAAAACGAGATCAAAACCTCTCATATTATAAAATGTTTTTACTTGGAAAATATTATGATGTTCTCGTACCAATAATAATTACTAATTCACAAGTGCTTTCTAATTTTGGAAAGTTCCTTTAATTTTTTTTAAGTCACTTCAATAGGTATGTCTAGATATATATTAGTATATCCGTTGACACAAACAACAGTAATTAATCATTCCAGAATAATGTATCGATGAACTACTGATATAGTCAAATATATACTGTATAATATACATAGTTAATAGCTAAATTAATATCTTTTTTATAAGCAAAAAAACTACATAATCTACATAATTCTACGAATCGAGCAATATATGTGAAAGCCTATGAGAGTGTAAACATCTCTTCTTGTTAAACCTCAAACTGGGAAAATGACTTAAGCGTAAATTAACCACATCATTCATAAGATCGAGCGTCACTATTTTTGTATCCATATATATAGTTTCAGATTTAGAATTTGTTATGTACGACCTATACGAATTGTCGAAAAAGAACCACCATAAATTGTTGATACGAGAAAAATCATACTTAGAGCCAACAACAGAAATCAAATGCATAACTAGCAATGTAAATTCAATAATTTAAAACCAAGAAACAACATAGAAAGATCTACGAATGCAAAAACAAATTGAAAAAAAAAAACCTGATTCATTGTATAAATGTTAACTGAAAGATAGTGAAGCTCAATGGAATCCTTTTGTCCACCACATTCATGATCATCATCAAGACCAAATTCATAGTCTTATAAATTTTCATAAGCTAACTCCATTTTAGCCATATATATAAACACTGAACTCATGATTCTTCGTTTAGCAAAGATAGCTACGATGATGAGTGTGTGTGTACAAACACTATCTGATCAATACGGTGGTCGTCCACCTGACCAGTAAGACTGATCATGCTGCTGTTGTTGCTGCAACTGAACCGAACCAAGAAGATTAGGTGGTAACCCTTGATGACCAGACATAGCTTGTTGCTGATGTGGCAGTTGTCCTCCCATCATTGGCGTCTGCTCCATCGATCCTCCTCCTCCTCCTCCGCCGTGAACTGGTGTCTGCATCTCATCTTCCTCTAATGGCAACCTCTCATACGCAGCATTGCTAAAAGATGCAGCCATGACAACAACTGGACCAGCACATAGCAAAGGACCCACCACGCTTCCTCCAACTACTTGTCCTTGTCCTCCGGCTAGATAAACGCTTAATCCGGTGGCTGTAGGAGGAGCAGGAGGAGGAAGAAAAGAGCCGGAGAGAGAAAGAATCTCGAACCTTCCGTGAAGACTTACCACTGAACCAGGAGAAGGATGAGATCCAGGCTGACGTATTGTAACGTTTGTGACGTTTCCAGTACCACTCATAACGCAAACGCCGCGTTGGCGTCTGCGTGCAAAAGTCGCAACGCTTTCAACTAAATCGCATCCATCTCCGATCTCCATCACATGAGTTCGAAGCGCGTTTGCGCTGTCTCTAGTAATAATAATCGGTGGTTTAGGTTTGTTCTTGGATCCAGCTGGTCTTCCTCTTGGTCTTCTAGTCATCTGATGATCTCCTCCAGAGCCACCGCCTCCTTCACCGGAACCACCGTGTAAGTCTAGGTCTTTACCTTCGCTGCCACTGTTATTAGCCATGTTGTCTATGTTGTCACTTGTCTCTTCACGATCCATCTTGATTTGTCGGTTTATTCCTGATCCTCCTCCTTGTTGATCATCATCAGTTTGGTTTCTTTGTTGCTGGTGATGATGAAGGAAGAACTCTTGTTGTTGTTGTTGTTGGAGATGTAATTGAAAGTCTCTAGCGTGGAAAGGAGGAGGAAGAGAGCTTTGTGATCCATGAGATTGTACTGGATCCATGATCTTATGATTCGATGGTTGAAAATTGGATCAAAAGAGAGAAGAGAGTCTATAAAAGTAGTTTGATCGATCTGAGAAACAGATCTTTTTAAGTTGACCCTTTTTTTTTCTTTCTTTGTTATTGTCAAAACTAGAAGAAGAAAGAGAGAATAGAAATGATGAACAACGAAATCCAAGCTGGATCTTCTTCTTCCTTTTGATTTTGTAGGGTTTCTCTCTCTTATTCTCTCTATACCTAGTTTTGTTGTAGCTAGCTTAATTAGCTTCTCTCTCTCTCTCTTTAGTTTTTTGAGTTGGAGGAAGTGAAATTTGGAAAGTGAAAAAGGAGGTTTTGGTGGGTTTTAATTTAAACAAATAAAATGAGGGGTCTAACTTTGGGTTATGAGTAATAAACTAGGGTTAAGTAAAAGAAATTAAGGGGACAAGAAGATAAGAAGCCAAGTTATGGGATTTTGTTAATGCTTCAAAGTGACTTCCTTCCTTCTATGTAAGGCCAATGTTTTGGTCCCCTCTCTATCTTTCGATCTAAACCTTAATATTTTGTCACGGCCGGTTTAGTATGTCATTATCCAAACACCATATATAAACTGATAAGACAAAACAAATATTACATATATATGATGTGTTTGTTGTCTAGTAGTTTGTAGTAATTCAACTGGTGATCTCAGAGTGCATAACAATTAACAGATCTGAATTTGAGTCTCTTTAGGTGTTAACATAACGCATTACAGGTTGTATGGGAAAGCTAATGGATTAATGAAAATTCTTAATTATCAGAAAAAAGTTGGTACTAATATTTGATGTAAAAGATATATTTTTCTATAAACCATAGATAATTGCATGGTTGACAAAATAAATAAATTAAAGATTGCATGTATTAGCTATAGAATTATTACGATTATCTGGTAAGTGAATATAATATGTATATATACCAACAAACTAACTAACAACTCATTTAATGATAAGTACAAGAAATGTCAATCATATAAATTGTTATGTGGGTTGGAATAAATCTTTAACATATGATTGATTTATATTGTTAATCATGTCTTTTTGAATTAATGAATTTTATTTAATTTCTTCAAAATGTTTGAATTATAAATAACAGCATCAAAAATGTTATTGTATACTTGTCATCAAGGTTATAAGATGTAGTACTGTTGTACGTTGAATGGAGAAACTTGTCTAATATATATAAATGTAGACTTTATTTGAGTTGGTAGTCAAACGATCCATTTGTCAATATCAAGTAGATCTAAAGGTGTTTAGTTTATGAAATCAATAAGTTTGCATACACCTATGTATATATAAAGCTAGAGAGAGAGAGAGAGGTTGAGCATTGGAGAGAGTGAGATAAGAAGAAGTCGCGAAGATGTCGCTGACAATTCCAAAAACCACGAGAGTTAAAAGAGATGGAGGGAGAAGAAGATAAGAGAGGGAATCAGCATCGCATGAAGAATTGAAGTGTTGGGAGAGAAAAACACAAAGTTCAAGGAGTTAAAGAGATGCTCTTTGTCGGCTCTCTCTTCACCTTCACCCCCTCTCCACGTGCCCTTCTTTCCCTTCTTTACATCATTCAATTTTCCCGATCTATACCAACCAATCATCATCTTCAATGTTCTTATTTTGTGGTATTGTGTCTTCTTTTAAAGATGTGATTTTGACATACTTCCATGGTCGACTCTTTTGTGTGTTAATTCTGCACATCTATCACATGGTCACTTAGATTTCAGCTTCAATGTTTTAAACATATTCTTTATTACCGCACTCAAATAACATAAAAGAAAGCTAATGGCCAATATGAGTGTGGTTTAGTAGTAGTACTGGAATTTGGAAAAGTAATAATGTAGGGTTTGAGTGTGTATGGAAACAAAATCACATTAGTGTGAGGCATCATGAGTATTGATATATATAGTTCTTCCTGACTTTGAGATTAGTTGGATCCGTGGCATGTTGATCGTTAAATTGATTTGAAAAAAAAGTCCTTGATTGAACCGAAATTCTTAGTATTTATGATGTTTCTGTTGAACTACATTACCCAAATTATAAAAAAAAACTAATTTAGGTAAAATTGATTTTTTGCATGTGAAACTGCCTAAACTTTGAAGATGATTTCAGTTATGTTGCTTAAGTTTACCTAATTTATGTTACTTGAGTTTAGGGTTGAATTTTTAATCACTCTAAGAAGATAAAGTAATCTTATAGTAATGTAGTAACTAGTGTTAATATTAATATGCATTTTCATCAATATTTAGTTCTCTTGAACTATTGACGTCAAGAGAAAAAAGAAAAAATAGGAGTAGTCGTGAACTATAACTGTTGGATACATTTACTAATGGTTGACTTCCAAATGATTCGTTTAACACAGAAAATATGGAAACCTTACATACGTTTTATTGCTGATTATGCTAAACAAATGTGAACGTGTATCATATCATATAAAATTATATATATAGACCTTTTTTTATACTCTCTCTTGTAAAATAGTCCATTAATATCTAACAAACAATATGTTCCAAATGAAGAGACGTTTTTTTTTCTTCTATGCAAAAGATACTCCCTCTGTTTTTTAATAGTTGATGTTTTACAAATTTCATATATATTAAAAAAAAATTGTAATGCCCCATTTAACCTTATTTATTGTTAGAATATACAATAAAAATATTAATTATTAGTAAACCTATAGCAATTAATAAGAGTAAAATAAGAAATGTTAAGCCAAAAATGCGTTGGAAATCTAAAATATCCTTTCTATAAACAATTTTTTTCCAGAACATCAACTAATTAGAAACATAGGGAGTAAGTTTTATTATTATTTGGTACTATTTGTATTGTATAAAAGTTTTATTGTCATTGGTCAAGCAATTACTTTAAGAATTTTAATATAAAAAAGACAACTATATATACAATTTCTTATGTCATAAAATCTTTTTTTGTTAACGATTGTATCAACAAATGATCCAAATTCTAAATTCTATTATGTGGGATTATACAATTACTTTGAGTTGAAGTTCGGTGAAAAAATTACAAAGATAAATATAAACCACCTTGCTAGAAGTATTTCCGAATTCAAAAATTTTAAACATCACGAAACATAGAGTAATTTTTTTTTCTTAAAAAATAAATAAAAGATAAAAAATTAGCTTATCAAACTTTTGTGCTCATTCAATCATTTTCCAATTACAATAATTAATATTGTCGAGGAAGTGTTAGAATATTTGGTTAGCAATTTCCAATAATTAATTAGTTGGTTAATGATTATTGATCCAATAACCAAAACCAATAAAATTATTGGGAAATGAGGTGAGTTGGCATAATTAAATAAGATTTAAAAAAAAGAGGCATGAAACTTATCAAAACGAAAGTAAGAGTTCAGGAGCTCTCGAAAAGAGAAAAGGACAGCTTGTTTCAATCCCGAATTCTACGGATAATTAGTTCATTGGTTCATTATTTTATTAATTTGTGTTTTCATTACTTTATAATTTGTAGTAACCAAGTCATTAACATTGTTAATTGTTTAATATTTGACGTCATACCTTGTATTGTATATATATAGATGCTTTGGTATTATTGTATTTTGTGCTACCAAACCATTATCCAATACCTATAAAAGAATAAATTATTTTCTCAACTTACATTTTAACCACTTTTTATTTTCTGAATTTCATAACTACTATCAACATTTAAAATAAACTTTTGGTATTTCAAAAAATAAAGTTTTAAGGTAATTTAATTTTTTTAAAAACAAAACTAAAATTAAAGTTGGTATATAAAGGTATGTAATTAACTAAATAGAAATGTAAGTCTTATCACAAACAACATAAGTTAAAGTTAGTAGATTAAGATAATTAAGTAAATCTAATTAATGTAAGTCCCATGTGGAAGACACCTAATTTGCGTCAAACCTTGTCTAGCAATTCTGCTTTTCTCACGACCCAAAAATTATTGGTCCCCTCCCCACTATTTGTAAATGAATAATGTGAATATAAATGTTACTCTTTCTCATATTGGCCGACTTTCTCACTATATCAAGAGAATTTCGTCATGTTAATTTCTAGATCTTTGAATCATAAATTAGATGTTTTTGTCCGTATTATTAGAGAGACTGCTAGTAGTTCAAACTTTGTAAACATGGAATCACTTTTGTGAGTTATTAATGAAATTCAGAGTTGACAAAAAAGATGTTAAAATATATTTATTTACCTTTACTTGTTGCATTGTAATTACAAAATTTAAAATTAAGTCAAACTGTTTTACGTGAATATGATGCATACAAAAAATTTCAATTTGCATGTTATAAAAATTATTGGTTTGTGTAGACATACAACATAATCGCATGTGTTGGAAGTTGTTAGGTTCGATAGATAAATCGTTTAAAATGTGCTTATAACAGATAAATTTGATAATGCTTCATTAATACTTTTATATAATTATGACTTTTAAGTTAATGTTTAATAGTAATTTCTAAGTAAGTAATAGTGTATAAGCTGTGTAAATAATTGAACTACTTTTTTGGCAAAGTGAAGGAATAAGGTTCTTTTGCATATATTTTGAAATGCGTATTGAGATATAAAGAGGTTTGAGGAGTAATGTCAAAGTTGGAGGGAGGCATGTGGGTTAATTAAAAGATGCTTTGAATGCCATTAAGACGGCATAATTAGAGACAAATTAAGCTAACGACAAACTAATTAAAGCTCTAATAAATCTCACATGATTTAAGGGTTCTTCCCATCACGAATCTCATTATTAATAAGTCATTTTTAAATACATTTTTTGATATATATTCACACTCACTTTACAAACATGGGTTCACTATTCAAATTAAAAATCTAAAACTCTTATCTTAGATTGGATATTAGATACTACTCCAAACACATATGCTATTGTGAAATGGTATTAAAATGGTCAGATCTAAATATTAATATAACTAGCAAAAAGGAGACTAATAAATAGTATTATTTAAGAATATATTTGCTTGAGGTGATTAGTTATAAGATTCTTATATTTGAAAGAAAATGTTTGTTTTGAGGAAATATGTATATAATGTAGATTTTAGATTTGGAGTTTTCAATTCTTTGGTTTAGTATAATTACGGTGATAAGTGAACTTTAACATATAGTTTTTGTACATTATTTGTAGGAACAAAGCTATCAACTATCCTAAGAAGATTTTTTATATGAATGAATGTTTTATTACCGTAGAAGATTTCTTATATGACTTGTTGCACATTAGATTAATGGAATCTTGCATTAAGGTCCTCTTAAAATTAAACTTAAAAAAAGTTATATTGGTAGATGAGATGATAATAAGTTAATCGTCCAACTTTTGAGGAGCTCGTCAAGGGTCAAATTTCAATTAATAAATATATTTGAAGGCTAATCTCTCTTTTCTTACTGGCTCACAAGAATGTCTCCAAACAGCACAGGTCTTGGTTCTGCCAAACACCAATAATTTAGTTAATTATCTCTTCTTAAGATTATCATTTTTGAATACTTAACCACAAGATAAACTAAAATATTCCACGACTTAAGTTTTTCTAATCAGATTTTTTTCTTTCCCTAATATGGCAGTTGTCCAAAGCTACATGTATAATATCTTATTGTAACTCTGTATGGCTTAAGCATAATTATTCCTAGTTTTAGGATATTTTCAACAAAAGATTACTTCTCAGATTTAACCTTTTTTCAATCACTATAAGAAAACAGACAATTTGTAAAGGAATTATTCTAGTGGGAACATTTTTGTCAAACAAAAATAAAAAAAACAGTGCATTCTTGCAATAGAGATGACAAACAATTTTTTTTTAAAGTATATTTCAAATGTTATATCCAAATAAATATCATTATAAAAACATAATTTATGGTGAATTAGCGAAACTCATGCTTGTAAATCCATCGCATTAAACACTTTACATTGAAAAAAAGTTTACATTAATTAATGTTTAGGCCAACTTTAATTTTCACATGTCGCATTATTAAGATGACAAAATTGACTAGGTTGCCTTAACGCCAAAGAAAACACATTGGCATGGATTATTTCATTTCTTTGGTCAAGATTATATCATTATTTTGAAGTGTTTTATCTGCTAATTAATGTGACTCGAAAGTCTAGTAGAACAAAACAAATTATTTACTTTTTAAATACATGTTCTCTGGTGACAAAAAAGATACATATGTTTTCAGTTTCTCATACGAAAAAATCATAGATAAATCAAACAAAAACCAGAAGTATATACAATTTAAACCGATGAGCTTCATATAAGTCTTTCAGTTGAATTGCCAATCCTTATGAGAAGATCTTTGATGGACCGAGGAAAAAAATGGGATTTTATGGCCCAAACGAGTGTTGGGTCCAAATATTTTCTCAATTATATTTATTATATTTACTGTAGTTGCAGGCTTACGGTATAAAGTCGGATATTATGTTATATTTTTTATCTAAATTAATAATAAGTATATACATATATATATATTACAAATAAACATATATATATATTTGTTTTCTTTTTTTTGTCATATACATGTATTTGTTTATTTATAATTAGTCTAAAACCTCTTGATCCTTTCATTATCAAAATAAATTTGAGTGCACTTATAACTATTTCTTAAATAAATTAGATAAAATTAGTGTAATCAATATATAAATAAATTATAAATTAATTAGAATGGTGAAATATTAAAGACACATATAAATATCTCTAAATATTGTAAAACTGCAAAACAATTATGGTTTGAAGGGCAAATTTATTCTTGGATTTCTCTTCAACCATCTCAGCATATTTTTTCCCTCAAAACATAATTAATCATAAGCTCTATGTATAAAATAAAATATGATTTTGTACCATTTGATATATTATAAATAATAAAATGTTTTTAAAAAATAATATAACAAAATCTTACTCGGTAGATCTAAGACTAATGTTTATTCGTCTAGTTGGTTTTCCATTCACTTTATCAATTTCAGTATTGCTAACACGAACCAACTGTCTGATGATATCTATAAAACAAATAAAAAACAACAAAATTATTAACAGTTATAATGATAAATTGAAATTTAAAATATTTTTTTTTAAAAAATACTATTTACCTATAAGATATATATATTCAAGACAACCATCAAGTAATTCACGATAATTTACAAATTTTAATCCCAAAACCGAATTCATGATAAGATCAGTTGACTTAACCGAAGTTGTATATACAAAGGAGACTTTTTACTTATGAGTAGAAGTATGATAAGATCTGCTTGCATGACAAACTTGTAAGTTTGTAATGATCTTAGTACTTCTCTGCTCAAGAAGATTCACGAATTTGGAAAACAGTTCTTTCTTCACATTACAGTGAATTTTATCACCTTACAAAAAATATGAATTAATTAGAAAATATTTCTAATCATTATAAAAATATGCAAATAGATAAATCATTAGTTACATACTTCATAATCACAAAGAACCATATCATGGTTTGACCAAATTCTTTAGTGTATACTTTTCAGAGCTTGAAAATCTTAACTTTAATTCTCCAGTTTTGTTTGCAGGGTGTCAACGATGAAATTTCAGAGAAATATATGATTAAGGGCAAAAAATCGAAAGAAAAAGAAGACTGAGAATTGTTGAAAATCGTTGGTGTTATGATAATAGTTATGGGATGAGAATCAAATAGAAGTTGTTTGATACAATCTTCCTATTAGGATTAGGAGTAAAATTTTAAAATAGATATTGATTAGGAATATATCTTGTATAATATATCCTTAATGTTAGAAATTAGTTAAGATAAGGTGTTATACTTATTTAAAATCTCTTAGTTGAAAATTAAATCTTATGTTTAAAGTTAATACTAACGATATTAAAAAAAATACTGACGATGACTATTAGAGTAACACATACATAACGTTATTATATCATATGTTATAGTTATGTGCACACAACTATAACATATGATTACACAAAACATGTTGTTATATTAGTTGGTGAATTATTATATATAATATTAATATTATAAAATTGATAATTTAAATGGATTATATTAGTTTTTAACATCCAGTAAACAATCTCAATTAGGTTAATTATCTTATGTTTATATTATATTTAAAGTTAAAGCAAAATAATAGTATTATGTAGATAATATAATCAGTTATAGAATCTTATAAAGAGATATTTATTTTTTATTATTGTAAAAGATACCAATATTATGTAACTATTATTTCCTAGTAAAACATTTGTCACAATACTTCCTAAGCCAAAACGGACTAATATAACATGATATTTTAAATTAATTATACATTTTTATTATATGAGAGATTTCTATGTAAAGTCGTCTACAATTTATGTCATAATATACTTTAACAACAAAAAAATTTATGTTTAGCTTTCGTTTTTTATATATAGTAGATTTTTATTATATTTAATTTTTACATCTTTATATATTTAAGTTAAAAAAATATTTATATATTTAAATTTAAACAAACTAATAATATTATGTAGATAAAGATAATAATAATAATCAGTTAAAAAATCTTACTAAATCTTATCAAAAATAAAGTATTATTTTTATTATTATAAGAGATATGAATCTGATAACGCTACAGTTTTATTATATATAGAAATTTCAACATATTTTCCCCCTTAACACACAAGTTACTCTACGATCTATGTATGACATAAAATAAAGATTTTGTATCATTAAATGTTTTATAAATAATAAAACTTAAAAAGAAAAAAACAATATAACACAACGTACTCAGCATTTTGAAGGGTAATAGTAAGTCATTTTATTTGTTTTCCATTCAATTCAGAAATTTTAGTAGGGTTAAGACGAATCACTTGTCTGATGATATCTATTAAAAATATCCCGGAAAATTAACACTTACAGTCAAAAATTATAAAATATTTATATGAAAAAAACTATTTACTTAACTATAAGATAGATAGATATCTTTAAGAAGTCCATCAAATAAATTATGGGAATCAAAAAATTTTAATCCGAAAATTGAATCTAATAGAAGATCAGTTGAATTAATTGTGGTTGTGTACATAAAAGAGACTTTGAAGTTATGATTAGAAGTACGGTAAGTTCCAAGTTACATGAGAAACTTGTAGGTTTGTAATGATTTTAGTACCTCCTTGTTCAAGAAGTTTGCCGGATTTAGAAACAAGTTTCTTCTTCACATTACAATGAATTTTATTACCCTAAAATACATATCAATTAATTAGGAAATATTCTTAATCATTATAAAAATATTCAAATAAATAAATTATTAGTAACACACCTTCGAATCACAAAAAATCATATCAATGGTTTGACCATGTTCTTTAGTGTATATCTTCCAAAGTTTTAGAATTTTAACTTTAATCCTCCAGTTTTCTTTACAGAGGGTTTCAACGAAAAATTTCTGAGAAATATATGATTAAGAGAAACAAATATCGAGAGAAAAAGAGTGCTAAAATCGTTGAGAGAAAGAGAGTTAGAACTCATTGGTGTTGTAAAATAAGTCTTGGTGTTGCAAAATAAGTATTGGGATGCTTCTTAAATAAATTTAGTTTAATATTTTTCTTATTAGGATTAGAAATATCTTTTGTTTGATTTTCCCTAAATATAAGGTATTAGGATTAGGAATATCTCAACACAATATCTTTTGGATGTTTTCTATAGTATTGACCAATAAAAAATTTTAAAATGAAAACAAACTAATTACTTAAAACAAATGGACCAATAATATTAATGTTTTAATCTTTATTTATTAAAATAAAAATAAACTGCAAGTGGCCTTTAGTCTAGTAGGAGACGGTAAGTCCACTAAAAACGGCGCACTTGCACAACCAGGGATCGAGTCTCACCGCCTACATTATGTAGGAACTTGGCTAATGGGCCGGCCAGTTATGGCCCAATGTTGACCAAAAAAAACTAATTGGTTAAAGATTCTAACAAACGAACCAATTAAAACAAACAAACCAATTAATACAAACGAACCTATTAAAAGTTCTTATCAAAACCAATGGATCAATTGATTGAAATTAAAACAAACTAATTAGTTTTAAAAAAGTCTTATCAAAACAAACTAATTAGTTTAAAAAAGTCTTATCAAAACAAACGAACAAATTAAGTAGTTAAAACAAATCGACCAATCAAAACAAACCAAAAGATTAAAAATTATTTTTTATTACTATATAAAGATATGAAAAATCTTTAACTTACGGTTTTATCATATATAGAGATACCAAAAAAGAAACCTTTTTTTTGTCAAACAATTGCTTCATTCTATTGATTAGATTCGATTACAAGTCCAACAAAGTAGTAGAAATGCATCTCCAAAATAAAGTAAACATAACAAACAACATTAGAAAAATCATCAAGGTCTTCATGAATATTTGGAGGTCCTCACTCCATCTCCATTGAAATCCATTTAGATCTTTACAATAACCAAAGTGGATAATTTTTCTGCAGCCAAGTTTTTTTGCAGGAAGCTCCAAATTAATGGAGGAAATAGGAGTTTGTCTCAAACAAACCCTAGGTTGAAGTAGTCTCTCTATGGGGAAGAGACCAAGACCAGCTCATAACTAGAGAAAATGCCCATTAGATTAGATAAAACTTGAGGAAGTCCATTAAAGAACTTACCAAAAATGGATCTGGCCCAACAAAAGTTAGGATAGAACCATAAGGCCCTTTTGTCGTTTGGGTCAAAGCCCATTAGAGAGGCCCACTAAAATTTAAAAACCTTAGCTCTTGGTTAGGAAAAACTAGGTTAAGCTTCAACTCGGCGGTGGATACCTCGCATCGGACGGCAAGATTTCCTCCATTCCGGCGTTGACGACTCCTTGGTTACATTTGGCTACAAATCTTAGGAAGAACGTGATTAGGGTCGCTGAAGAGAGTAAAAGAAACTTCGAACGATCTTGAGAAACCGAAAAAGAAAACACTATGGGGAGTTCTAGGAATATGGGATCCCAAGTTTTACCATCTCTGGTGGTCATGAACGGTGGCGCTTTGACGACCTCAAAATTTGGCAGCTAAAAGAAGTCTTGCCTCCAGCGAAAAGGAACCGAAGACGTGAAGAAAAGATGAGATGAAAGAAAAAAAACGACAAAACATAGACTTAGCGGTGGAAAAGTGAGGCGGAGAGAACCAGTGTCGGCGAGAACGAGTTCCGCCGGCACCAGACGATGGCAAAGATGAAAAAATCTCGAAAATAGTGTCTGGGATAGAAAATAGTGTCTGAGATCTCTAATTAAATTATCAGAGTATATGCTCCTTTGAGAAGTAGCAAAATAAAGGTTGAAATATCCAATCATCCAATAAAAATTGTTGGTTTTGTAAATTCATAATATTTCAATTGTAAAGTCATGTCTTAATGGGCCGGTAAGTCCACATAAGACATGCACAATTGCATAACCAGAGATCGAGTCCCACCGCCTATATTATATAGGAATTTGGCTAATGGCTGGTCTATTGTGGTCCAATATTGAAAGAAAAAAAAAAGTCATGCCTTAATGCAATTATATGTTACTTTTTGGAAAGGCAAATAGAAAGCCACATATCGTCTTTCAAACACATTTTAGCTCAAGTCTTTATGTTATTTGTGCCTTTATACTATTTTACTTAGTTTTATATATAATGTAATTTCAAAATTTTTAGTTTCTATCAGTATTATTAGTATTAATAAGAGGAAATTCTGATTATTCGATTGGCTCCTACCCGAAAGCTTAATGCTTTCAGAATTATAAAGGTACATTTCACTTTATAAATTTTGGATCAGTCAACTGAATTTATCATAAAGGAAAAATCTTTAAGAAGAAAAAAAAGTATTATAGTGGAAATAAAGAGTGAAATGGGATTCATTATCATCAACGCACTTAAGAATATTAGAAACCCACCAAGTTGTTCAATCTCTGTTTCTATTGGCCGACTAAAGTTTTCTCGAGAAAATCGTTTCAACATTTAGATTATATTTAGCTTATCACTCACTCTCTCACGCAACTTCTGCTTTTGTTCTACAATTTATAAATAATCGCCCACGCAAACAAGAAAAACCAATGCTTACCTAACAAACAAGCAATTATCCTTCAGAAAAGGCTGAAACCTCTTAAACTTTCTTTCCTTTTTTTTACTCATCAACAATCTATTTCTTCAGATTATCTTCTTATTCTACCGACAGCAATGTCAGAAACATTAAAGTCTGAGTCTTTCGATCCAGAAGTTTCTCAAGGGTTATGTTCAAAGACTTTGATGCAGAGCATTGCTCATGAGCTGAAGCTGCAGATGAGAATTGGTTTGCCATTGGTGATTATGAACTTGTTGTGGTTCGGTAAGATGACCACCACATCTGTGTTTCTTGGCCGTCAAGGCGAGAATAACCTAGCCGGAGGCTCATTAGGGTATTCCATTGCCAACGTTTCTGGCTTTGCTGTTTTATATGGAATTTCTGCTGCAATGGAACCCATTTGTGGCCAAGCTTTTGGAGCTAAGAACTTCAAGCTTCTTCACAAAACCTTTTTCATGACAGTGCTCTTGTTACTCTTCTTTTCGATCCCGATTTCTTTCTTGTGGCTCAATGTTCACAAGATTCTTATTGGTTTGGGTCAAAGAGAAGACATTTCCTTTATAGCCAAGAGATATCTTCTCTTTCTCCTTCCTGATTTGCCAGTCCTCTCTTTGCTTTGTCCACTTAAGGCTTATTTAAGCTCACAAGGCGTTACTCTCCCCATCATGTTTACAACAGCTGCAGCCACTTCTCTTCATGTCCCCATCAACATATTCCTCTCTAGAGCAAAAGGAATCGAAGGTGTAGCAATGGCTGTTTGGATAACAGATTTCATTGTCGTAATTCTTCTAACAGGATACGTGATAGTCACAGAGCGATTAAAAGACAACAAGTGGAAAGAAGGTGGCTGGTTGGACCAATGTCCTCAAGACTGGCTCACACTGATCAAGCTTAGTGGACCATGTTGTCTGACGGTTTGCCTAGAATGGTGGTGCTACGAGATCTTAGTCCTTTTAACAGGGAGGTTACCAGATCCAGTGCAAGCCGTATCAATCTTGATTATAGTTTTCAACTACGACTTCTTAGTTTACGCAGTGATGATTTCTCTAGGCACGTGCGTGGGAACAAGAGTGTCTAATGAGCTAGGAGCAAATAATCCCAAGGGAGCTTATAGAGCAGCTTACACTACACTCGTTGTGAGTGTTGTCTTTGGCTGCATTGGAGCTTTACTGACTATAAGATGTAGAGGTGTTTGGGGGTCTCTGTATACTCACCATGACAAAGTGATCTTAAACGGTGTGAAGAAGATGATGTTGATAATGGCGGTTATTGAAGTTATAAATTTCCCATTAATGGTTTGTGGAGAGATCGTCCGTGGAACAGCAAAGCCGTCGCTTGCAATGTATGCAAATCTTAGTGGATTCTATCTATTGGCTTTGCCTTTAGGAGCAACTTTAGCATTCAAGGCTAAAGAAGGGATTGAAGGGTTCTTAATAGGTTTTTTGGTTGGTATCTCTGTTTGTTTATTGATCTTGCTCAACTTTGTTGTGAGGATAGATTGGGAGAAAGAAGCTAGGAATGCACAGATTCTAACCTGTAACACAGAGGAAGAACAAACATCACAAAATTTAAGACAAGATAGGATCTCAAATTGTAACCTTGAGAAGTGTTCTGCAGAAGATTCAGGTTATGCATAGAAGTAAATATGTCTGTATATTTTGCAAGTAAAAGCTGATTCAAATTTTCCTGTAGATTGCCAACAACTGCAAAAGCAAAGTGTTTGTTGCAGTGCTAGTTTAGCGAATCTAAATTTTTTGAGCAACTGTAACTTTGATGTAATAATAATAATACTGTATAATTATGTCAATTACGGAGCATTACTGTCAAAAAGAAAAAAGAAATCGCCCACCGTGGGGCTCGAACCCACGACCACAAGGTTAAGAGCCTTGCGCTCTACCAACTGAGCTAGACGGGCTTGTTGTTTATTAGTTCAACTTTGTTAATAGTAAATGTTACAGCTGAATTCTATCGATACCTCAGAGACAGAAAAAAGGAGCATACTTTGAGAATTGAGATCAACTTGATCATCGAAATGCTCCTTCAACAGCTTAATTCGTTTTTCGATTCAATTTTCAAAACAATGTGCGCATTGTCAGAGATCTACGGAATTCAGATCAAACCTATTGCAGACACCCAAAACAACTAAGATCACGGAAACTTACGCGTAGATTGGTCTAGATGTGTGGGTATTAGCTTCTGGTTGCAATGGCTAAGGAATTGAGAGATACACAGACAAAATTGAAGCTTCAAGTGCTCAACAATGGATGCGTCACTCGTTGAGCTCGAGACATTATAGATCATCAAAAAAATTGGCACATAGAAAGACAGATATAGAGTGTGTGATCTACCATTGTATTTACGTGGATCACAGCAAATGAATTGCCCAGAGGAAGAAAGATCTGACTATCTGAGGATGACGATTCATGAGCAATGCAGACAATGTCGTTTATCAATGGGAGGCCCATTTAGTATTTTGACAGATAAGTTAGATAAACCTTAGCGGGCCTCTATTAATTAAGTAATTCCACGGAATCGTTTCCTTTTATTATTACAAAACACATAAATAGAAGAAAATCAAATATTTATTTCCACTTCCATCATAAAGTTTATTTAGATAAATAAGCAGGCCGTGGATAAGCACATGTGAGACATGATCCATCACAGAGCCTCAAAAAATGGAAGATTTCTTATAAAAATATCATTAATCTTTTTCTTAAAAGTTATTTTTTTATTTTTTTTGCATGTGGTTTTTAATCTAGTGGCATGTGATAAATTCACTAAAGGCAAACACACTTACACATTCAGAAATCGAGTCTCACTGCCTATATTATGTAGGAACTTGACTAATGGGCCGATCAGTTGTGATTATTAATTTTTCTAGACACATATTATATTACAAAAACAAAATTTCTTCTCACACCATATATACTATTGTTTTATTATTATAAAATTTTGTTTTTCACGTCATATTATTGTTTTCTTTAGTAAATTTTATTTTCTTTAGCAAAACTTATGAGCCAAAATATTTTTTTAACTAGTTTGATAAAAACGGTTTTATTTTATCAGCATACGACCTTTAATTTTGTCAAGACGGCCCTGTAAATAAGAAAACAATTTTTTTTTGTCAAAGTTACTCTTAATTATATCGACAAGACTCGATTCATAGCCAAAATTCAACCCTAAAATTTTCTTTTTTCATTCCCTTTATATCAGAAAGAATCGAACTTTAGTACCTGAAAATTTGTAAAATGATCATTACTACTAGATCATCTGTCCTGACAGAAAACAAAATTTAAACAGTTTATGTAGATAGATAACTGAGTGATTATATTTGTTAAGATTAATTGTACCAAATAAAAACTAATATCTTAGTCAAGAGTGTACCAAACGCAATTATACAAGCATTCTAGCTTTCATCGATTATCATGAGTAATTTATTTCTGCAAGTATTTCAGAAAATGTTTAGGACAATTTACCAAATGAAAGTATATATCTTAACCAAGAGCTAAATTAATGAGTACAACCAGTTTGGTTCTTGGTATTATGGTAGACAGGTCTGTCTTTAGGGATAGCAACATATGCATTTGTTTATGGTCCATGATTCAAAATAACACCAAAATTTATTTTCTGTTATAAAAATATTGAATAAAAAGACCAAATTTAAGAAAAAAGATCTAAAAATATTTATAACCTAATTAATAATAAAATAATAGGATACAAATTTAAGAAAAAATGTCAAAATTTTCTTTTTAATCTAGTTAATTATTAAATTTTGGATTTTTTAAAATTTTAGATCCTTTTAAATTATGTTTTACTAAAAAAAAGTTTTGGACCCCTTTAAAACATAATATAGATAAAAAAAAATTCATATTTCGCCTAAAGTACTTAAAAATTATAAGACTGGGTTGATGATCGACAAAGAGCCTTAAAACATTGATTGTGTCTTGTGAGTGCCATGTGAACTGGAAACACATATCTGAGGAGAAGTGTGGGGCACTCAAATTTTAATTTAGGGTTAAAGTATCAACATTAACTGAGGTTGCTTTTGTATTTAATTTTTATTGGTCAGGTTGGTCATTTGTTTAAATGTACGGCCACGTTTAGCTTTTTATAGATCCTTGTATATTGACACGCACTTGGCTGATTCGGAGTTATCCATTTTTGTCTAAGAATCAAACTAAAAGGAAAAAAAGCTTGACCCCATTTGTGATATCACATAGAATGAATTCTTAGAGAATTAGTTTCAGCTCTAACATGATCGATCCTCGTGGATAGGTCTCACGAACCTGTTAGACGCTTCTTGATAACTAATAGAATGAACTCAAAAACCAATGAGCTCTCTTAATTTTGATTAAAATATGCCGTTAGTTATCTGTGGTTTTCTTCAAGTTTGAAAAATCTTAAGAATGAGAAATATTTTTCACAAAAGTGAAGACTATAGAAAGCTTATGAAATATATAGATTGACAATTAAGAGGTAGTTGTTGCACTTGCACCTATCCAAATTTCGAACATTTTTGTAATTTATCGATAAAATACAACAAATATATACTCCTCATTTTTGGTGTGTAATCGTAATCACGCAGTTTGCTGTCGGTGGAATTATTATAATCTAAGATTAATCTTCAAAATCATAAATTTCTTCTTGTCGAACTAATATGTAGAAAAATGATCAATCATGAGGAACATATTAAATATTATTTTTTACCATAAAAAAATTAAATTGTGTATAGAACTATAGAAGATACCATACTTTTCATTGTTAATTGGATAAAAGCTAATAACTGATTAATATATGTCACTAAATGTGGGAGACGAATAATAAGAAAAGTAAACTATAAGAAAATGGCCGGTTCAAAAGTCTGAACTTACAAAGTTACAAGCAAAGTTATAATCTCACATCATACACTTCTCTTTTAAATGTCTCTGTCAATTAGACAATTACTATTTATTTTAATTAATTATTTTCTTACATCTTAGGTAACTTACATCAAATGTCCATGGAATTATATATAAACAAATAATCCTATGAAAAAAGTGAATAATTATTTTATTTGTGTAAATTTGACGAGTGAGAAGTGAGAACTGTTGCATGCAGAGACCACATGTTCTATCTTTGACCAATTCCTAATTCTCTGCTCACTGTCGACTAACTAAATCCATATGGACGGCTCAGATCTTCTTACACTAAAAACATATTAAGATGAATTTGACATTTAAAAAAAAAAAAATATTAAGTTTAGAGGTTACTTATAGAAAAATAATAACTGAATCGAATTTCAAAAATCGATTTGGTTTTCGAATTTAGACAAATTTTTGATTTGAAATTAACAGAATATTCAATTGGTCGAGTCAACACAAAATTTGTTTTTTTTAAAAAATAACATTAAATTGAATGTTTAATCAACTACATCCAAAATTTAATGTTTAATCAACAACTTTTGATAAGTACAAAGTTTAATCGCCAGTTTTTCTATTTTATACAAAAACCAGATATTTATGAGTTTTTACATCAAAGAAAAATTAAGATTCATTACCTAGTAAGAACATCTCCAATGGTACTCTAAATCCCACTTTAAACTCTATATTTAGAGCAAAAATGTTATCTCTATTTTTTTCTCCAAATTAGGAAAACTCTATTGATTTTTCTATTTTTTAGAGTAAAATTTTATTTAAAAAATGATCTTTGAGTTTATAGTGTATTATTATTTTATATTTAAAAAAATTATATAATCAAAATATACATATTACAAAATTTTAGTTATTTTACTAAACCTAACAAAATTATTAAAATTTATTAAAAATTATTAAATAACTAAAATTAAATAGTTAAAATTATTAGATAGTACTTAAAAGTTATTAAATTTTTGGAAAATTATAAAATACAAGGACATATTTGTTAAATGACATATTGCTTAAATATGAAATTTTATTTTAAATTAGTTATGATTTATTAATCTTGTTATTAATATATATAATATAAATAAGTAGAATACGTAGATTTGAAAAGTAAATAGACATATTAGAAATTAATAAATTTATTTAGAATAAAAAATAGTGTAAACCATTGGAGCAAACTCTTCTCTATATTTAGAGTGAACTATTGGAGATGATCTAAACAAATTGATTTAACAAGAATTATTCGTATATAGTTTAAGCCTAGAGCTATGTATCTGTCCCCTAAATATCATAACTATTTTCTTGTAACGATAATCATACGCTACAAAATACATCTTCACTTTCTAATTCAAATCTAAATACATTATATCCTTTTTTAGTGTTCTCCGACAATTCAATCATGGGTATTATCATTTGTCCTCTCGTTCGTAGATATTTTCTCGGGAAACACATTATGGTATAATCTTGACTATATCTTTTGGAGAATTCCAGATTCAGTAAACATCAAAAAATCTTCCCTTGGTTGATTTGGCACATCTGGAAAGCGAGAAATGATTGTTGCTTTTCTGGAACAAGCAAAGATCCCCGTGAATTGTTATCCCAAACGAGCAAAATTTGGCGGAATTGTCAAATGGTAGGCGACAAAATTGTCATCCTAGCCAATCAGGATCGCTTAGCTCAACTACGATTTGGCCAGGGATGTTTACACCTTTGATCACTAACCCGACCTCGGGTTACTGATGTTTTGTTGATGCGTCGTGAAAAATTTCTGACGCTGTTTCTGGCTGGGTTTACTTTCTAGACGATGCTTCTGGTGGATGCATGGGAGCACGTCGAATACGAAAGAGCCTTTCAGCACTACATTCAGAGGTGGAAGTTATGCTTTGGGCGATAGAATCTCTGATTTTGCTCCATTACGTAGAGGTGGAGATAGCTACGAACTGTATAGATATGTTGAAGATATTGTTACATCTAGAGGAGTGGTCGGCTTTCCAACCGTATCAGGAAGATTTTCTCAGGTTGAAATTTTTTTTTTTTTTTTTCTCTCCATGTAATTCCGAAATTTTTAAATAATAAAGATAATGCTCTCACTCGTTCTATTAGAGAGTCAGCTATTAATTTAGTGTTGTTAACTCTTTACTCACTTTTTGGTGTTGCGTTCTATTAGCATATTGGTCGGCAAAAAAATCTAAATAAACACATAATAATGTATAAAATATTCTAAAAAGTCGGGGTTTCATTAAAAGACGAGAACACATCGGTGCTATAAGCACTCAAGCAGCCACGACTTATGTCTTTCCGTGTTCAATAAATCATATTTTCGTTGCTAACTCATAATTCACGAAAGTTAATTGAAAAAGAAAAAACCATGACAAGAATTTAATTCTAATAGAACTATGGCTACGACTTATCATTTGTGACAAAAAAAATTGAAGGTGAATGCTGTGTAACCTACTTCAAATTTAAGAATAAATAAACAAAGCAGCTTCGCCGACCAAAGTCGCTCGCATGTAAAATGGGTCCCAATCTTCTTTGACGCGCCTTCAACTTCTTAAAGGTCGTTTCTTCTTCATTGTGAGAACACTTGAATTTTTCAAACGTTTTTCTTCAACTATTCAACGCGTTCTTTTTATAAGACAATTAAGCCTAAACTTTTATTTTCTCTGCTAATGATCCCAAACTATTCTTGTTTTTCAAAAAAAAAAGCTTTGAAACTTTGTTCCTAATTTTATCATGCTAATAATTCAAAATGTTTGGTTGTCTCTTTACGATTTAGTAATCAAAATAAAACAGTAATACAATTTTGTAATTTAAATCTTGTAAAACCAAAAAAATATAGGCTTGTGATGAACCTGAGATTTGGCGGGAAGACAACCGGCAATTCCGCGGGAACCGGAGTCATCAACGGCTGTTTGTTGTTACGCAAATCTCGTATATCATAACGGTAACGGCGTTAGTTGTTATAACTCTAACGTCGTTAATTTCTCCACTGACCAAACCGCGCGTAAAATCTACAACGCTTACATGCCACGTAGGATCCCCGACACAAGTGTTCCCATGCTCTAGCTGTACGGCTTCCGAATATATATTATTTTCTTTTTAATTTTTGTGAAAAAAAAAATATCCTAAAAAAAAAGAAGGCAAAGTGGGTATAATCCCAGGAGACAAAAAAAAGAAAAAATCAAGGAGACAAAAAGGAAAAGTCTAGTAAGAAAATTAGTTATTAAAAAATCTAATGGTTTAGATATTGTTTCTATGGGAGCCCAGAGTATTCTAAAGCAGGAACAGGTCAGCGTCAATTTTAATTTTTTATCTAGAGCCGGTCCTAACACCTACTTGATTTATTTTTTTAATTATAAATAAAACTATTTATATTTTAATATTGCCATTTATCTCCTATCCTATCAAATTCCAATTACAGACTTGTAAGAGAGACATTAAGTGGTTAGAGAGATATAGACTCTGTATCAAAGAAGCAGAAGAAGCACATGAATTGTTCTGGTTTTCTCTTTTATGATTAATAAATTTCTCCTTTAAAATCTGAAGAAGAAGAAGAAAGATAAAAAAGTGATTCTTGAGCTTTTAAGGATTATTTTCTGAAACAAAGAGCAAGAAGAAGAATTGAAGAACAGAAGAAGATGGAGTTATCTGATTGCTCCAATGAATATGAGAAGCTCGTTGTTCGGATGAATATGCCCAGGTATTATTATTTTTCTTAAAATTACAACAAATTTAATTTGTAGAAAATTATCATCTTTTATGAAGAAAAACATTAAAATCTTGTTCCCAAATATCCATTTTTTTCTCTGTAATCCTTCAAAATCTTAATTTTGTAAACTAAAGTTATAGAATCGTTTTTCTAAGTTCGTTTTACATCTGATTTCATAATTAAAAATTAATTCTCATGTTGAAACAATTAAGGTTTAAGAATTGATGGAATTAAAAAAATCTCCAACATTCATGGAAGGATTTGTTATTCCCTGGCTTTACCGTCATCAATTAGTATAATATAAACAAGTAAAACAAATTGACAATTTCAATAGATTTTAAAAATGTTTGGATGTTTGATTGATAGAAAAGAGTGAGGTTAAAGGGTCACTGTCTTTTTGGTCACTTGCAGGGTCGTAATTGACAATGCTGTTTGCCCTAATTCAACTGTCGTCAAGGTTTTTACCCTCACGCAACCTTCCTTTCTTTCTTACTTCTTCTTTTTTCTTTATTCTTTTTCTTTTTTGTTTTGTTAGATTGATAGCGCAAGAAGCCCTGGAATATTGCTTGAATCTGTACAGCTTCTTACGGATTTGAATCTGTGGATTAGAAAAGCTTACATTTCCTCTGATGGAAGATGGAATATGGATGGTAATTATCCCTAATCTTACGTTAATTTTACTAATTAAGGAAAGTAATTATTAGTTGTTTGATTTTTATTTTTTTTGGTTTTTCAGTATTTCATGTGAGCGATCTTAATGGGAATAAATTAGCAGACGAGAACTTAATTCGTTACATTGAGAAGGTAAATTAATTATTCTTTGATTATACAATTAACTTGTTGAATGTTCTCGGAAAATTCAACACTCTTTTTTAAAACTTTCACAGTCGATCGAGACGTCTCATTATTGTAAAACCGAAGGATATACCGGTTTAACCGCATTAGAGTTAACCGGAACAGACAGAGTCGGTTTACTCTCAGAAATTTTCGCGGTTTTAGCTGATCTTGAATGTGATATTGTTGAGGCTAAGGCATGGACACATAACGGGAGGATTGCTTCGATGATGTATGTTAGAGATGGTAACTCCGGAACTCCATTCGACGGAGATTCCGAAAGAGTTCAACTGATTGAAGGACAATTACGTAATTTACTAAAAGCAGATGATGGTTATCAAAACAACACGAGGACTTGCGTTTCATATGGAGGCAATACTCACATGGAGAGAAGGTTGCACCAAAGGATGTTCATGGACCGTGACTACGAGAGGAAGTTTGATTCGGAGATATCTCCAATCGTTACTGTTCAAAATCTTCCGAATCGTGGTTACTCTGTTGTGACTTTGCAATGCAAAGATCGACTGAAGCTTTTGTTCGATGTTGTTTGCACATTGACAGATATGGCTTACATTGTGTTCCACGCTGCGATTCGAACTGTTGGAGAAACAGCGTTTTTGGAGTTCTTTGTAAGACACAGTGATGGAAATCCGGTTAATTCAGAACCGGAGAGACAACGTTTGATCCAATGTTTACAAGCCGCAATTGAAAGAAGAACGGTTAAGGTATGAAACTATGAATTTCTTCCGGTTTAACGTTACTATAAAACCAATCAGTTTAGTAAGCTGACTTTTGAACACTTATGCAGGGTGTGAGGTTGGAGTTATGCACAGCTGATAGGTCAGGATTGTTATCAGATGTAACACGAGTATTGAGGGAAAATGGATTAAGTATTGCTCGAGCCGAGATATCGACTAAAGATGCTATAGCTAGGAATGTGTTCTATGTAACAGATGCAAACGGTAACCTAATAGATCCCGAGATCATCAAATCGGTTAGAGAGAAGGTCGGAATCGATGATCTAAGTGTTAAAGAATCATTCCCGACTAGTTGTAGTCGAGAAGCAGTTGAGAAGGAACAACAAGAACCACAAGATTACTATGGACGCAATGGAGGAGGTACAGTGTTAGTGTCACTTGGAAGTCTAGTGATGAGAAATCTATACCAATTGGGTTTGGTCAAATCATATTTCTAACCGGTTTACTAAGTAGGCCATGTATACCAATTCAATCCCCGGCTGAGTTGGTGTATTTGGAACAGATAGTGAACCGGTAAATGAATTTGGTTTGGTGGGCAAATTTGTTGTTTAATGATTTATCTGGAAGGTCTTATTGTACATAAAAATAGGTCTGAAGTTAGTTAAGAATTTGGTGGTCGGTCTTCATGTTGGACCAATAGGTCGTAGAAGGATGTTAGGTAAGTAGATCTTGTTACATTTATTTGATTATCTATAAATATTTATGATATAACATATGGTTGTTATAAGATTAGTTTGTGAATAGTACAAATCAGTGTGTTATGTAAATAATAATTTATTATTATGGACTTAGATTTACGCAAAGAGACAAGCGGGTCCTACATGTAAGAATCTTGTGGATTCGTTTTGTTTTATAATTTTATGTATTCTTAGCATGCTTATAAAAAAAGACCACTAAATTTCTTCAAGATGAAGATAAGCTTTACATGTGAATGTGACTAAAATAAACAAAAAGATTAAGAATTATTATTTAGGAGAAAATAATAATTAAAGTTACATTAAATATATTGGATATGGATATGTTTGCATGACGTATAATCCACGTATTTATATTTCATCTACAATTACGCACTACAGTACCGGACCTATAAGTCATTTTTAGAGATCCCAATTTTTTTTTTCTAAATATATATTTATAATTATATTTTTGTAATTTTTTTTTTAAAAAGCAGAGTCAAAATAGAGTATCAGTGATGCTATTTCTCAATTAAAAGAGTTAGCTTCTTTTATCAAAAACTACATAAAGTAGTTTTCAAGAAACAAAAAGTGAAGCCTTAAAAGTTTATGTTGGCATGGATATTAAACTTATGTTTTTGAAGGGTAGTAACGATTTATACGAAGAACACATTTTGATAAGAAATCACAGAAAAAATGATGATGATAGTTTCATTCTAACTTTGGAGGAGGATATTTCATTTAAGGATTGTTATCCAAATATATGAATTGTATATATGATAATGTTCACCATGCCGATTTTAGTTGTTTCAGCTGAAAGAAGTATTTCTAAGTTGAAAAAATCATGCTTAAAAATCTTGATTATGCAATTTTAATGATTGATTTTGTAGAAAAAATACAAGAAATTTTATTTTTTATAAACATAGTTGTTAAATTTCTTTTTTTTTTTATAATTTATAATACTAGTTTTTTCTTAAAAAAGAATTTAATTTATTTAAAAATTTTTATTTTATTATTTATACAATTTGAATGAGACTCCGTAAATATCAGGTCCGGCTGTGATGCACTAACCCTTACTTCATTCAGTTTTATTGCTTATGGACAAATAAACTATCTAGTTTCTAGTATTGAAAACTGAATGAATCAAAGAAATATATGAAGATTGCAAAAATCATAATCATGGTGCTGTGAACTTGTAGTTGTGAAGGTAAGAGAATCTAAGAAGAATCTAATTTTACTGTGGGCTTTAAATGAAAAGTAGAAAACAGCTAAGCACTGTTGACCAACAAAAGTGAAACACGTGACTTCTGAACTGACCAACCTGGTTCTTCTCACATGCACCATATACCACCGCCGGTTACTAACAATTCCGCATTAATGCCTGATTTTTACAAAAAATAATAACTGCAAAATTAATGTAAAAATATTATTATCAAATGAAAATGAAAGTATTTATACATTGGGCGGAGAGGTTTCTAAGTAGAGCTTATGAGGCCCAGATTAATAACATTGGGCCGTTTCAGTAGTTCATCACTTCTTGTAAAACTATTTCTGTCAACCATCCTAAATGTTTATGAAATCAATTTGAACTTTTTATAGAGTTTATTTTTTTATTTAGTATTATTATTTCAATAAACTTATTACTATTACGACTAATCACTTAGCCTAATTCTAATAATCTGTATAAATAAGTCACTACTATTACGACTAATCAATTACATTCATCCCTAATTCTAATAATCTGTATAAATAAATCACTAGTATTACGACTACTCTAAAGGAAACGTCATATCTACGTTAATTAATTTTCTTGTATTTGGAGAAATATGTGTTAATCGCTATTGTCAATGCTTTGTGGTCCCAATTTATGTAATATTTAAATAATTTTGATTCTTGATTACTTCCAATTTGTAAATTATTAAAAAAAAAAGAAAGTAAACCAAACTTTGGAAAACATAATTATCCATATGTATTATAATAATATGTTTTAATTAGCACTAAAATATTGTTGTTGACAGAGAAAATGATAATATAGTTTTTCCAAAAGAAAAAAAAAATTGCTTTATAGATTAAGATGACATTAATTAATTTGGTAAACATCATTATTAGCTAGCTAAATTTCAGAAAAAAAAGGATAATATTTATGTGTTAAAGATTTCAAATTGTTTTGGTGAGATTCATGATACGTCTCAACTACTCCACAATCTCTTATATATTTTTGGTATTGACTTTCAATTTTGTTAATTCAAATATTTATAAAACTTGTTGCGTATTTCTGTAAAGGGATTGCTCTAGATTTACTCCCCTTAAAATAATAAGACATTTTAGTGAAACAGGCAGGAACATGTTAATACAGCTTTGTTACGACCTAATCCGTAGCAGTCTTATTAATATACTGTTAATTACAAAATTACCTAAGACATATCACGACTTATTAAGTTAAATTTGATAAGAGTCTTAACTAATAACTAAGTAGTCTTACAATGTAAGATAATTAGTTAATACAAAAACAACATAAGTCTAGTATTATGTCTGAAAAATATATAATCAGTTAACTACAAAAAAATGTCTAAAAATATACATCAAAATGTAGAATCTTTTTAAGAGTCCTGCTTTTAGCTTGATGATATTTTAAGAAATAATTTTTCCTTAACATAGAAGAAGTAAATTGCTTGTTGACAAAAAGAAAAAAGAAGTAAATTGCTTTAAAACTTTTAAACTCCTGTATTTAAGTAATTTATGTCGTCTAGTATTTTATCATTTTCTATATATTTAAAAACAACAATGATGTAAAATCAAAGCTAGGAGAAAAAGATTGGTATTATCATCCACCATTTAATTTTTTTACTTACCATATTTATTAAAATATTTGTCATTGGATTCCAGCGGAAAACACGAATTTCTATATATATGACAAAAATATATTATTTCTAGAAGTTAAAAGATTGGGATTATCTAACAATTTGGCTAATAGGTCGGTAAGTTGTGATTCAATGTTAACAAAAAAAAAGATTTACAATAAATATAAGTAGCCTTTGGTTTAGTGGTAGATGATAAGTTCATTAAAGTCAGACGTATTTACATATTTAAAGATCGAATCTTACTACTTATATTATGTAGGAAAGTGATTAATGAGTTTGGTTACTTGTGAGTTTGTTGAAAAAAAAAACTGTAAATAATAGTGAGTTGTATTATAACGCCCTATTAAATACATTTCCTTATCACGAAAACAATACAATTTTCTTTTCCTAATAATTTATTTAATATTAAATTAAAACTGACAGACAAGAAAAAAGTTTGGAAGGAAATGGACTGAATGCCAGAAATAAATATTAAAATATAAAGGAAACGTCTGTTTTTTAATATAATCTTGACAATTGCAAATTTAAACTCAAATATTCATTTTCCATAAAATAAAAAATACATTAAATACTTTTACTTTTATTAGCATAAATAAAATCTAATTTTCCTCAGTTTTCTCTCAAACTTTTCCTAATTTCATCCTAATAATCTCCAAGAAAATATTACCACAAGTATTTTCTGGATGATTTTCTTCCACTTTGATTTTTAATTTGATTTCAGAGTTTACTTTCTACTTTTTTTTCCTTAATTCATAATATTTTTGATCTTAATTAGGTCTTTGCTTCTCTAATTTGTTGAATGGTTTAAGCTTCAGATTTAAATAAATTTAATCTTCGTTTGCATCAAATCTATATTAGGGTTGCTAAAAACAAGAAAATAAAATTTCTCAATATATGGAGTCTACCGGAAAAGCCGACGGAAGCGATGGAGTTACAATTGTGAGATCCGACGCGCCGTCGGACTTCCACATCGCTCCGAGGTCAGAAGCTTCAAATCCACCTCCAACCTCCGTCAATTCCTCCGCTCCGCCGGCTCCTTCGGCGGCGACTGAAGGTTTTGGTCCGGTGAAAAAGAAGCGTGGACGTCCTCGAAAATACGGACACGACGGAGTGGCGGTGACTTTATCGCCGAATCCGATATCATCAGCCGCGCCAAGGATTTCTCACGTCATCGATTTCTCGGCATCAGAGAAACGTGGCAAAGTGAAATCAGCTACTCCAAGCTCCTTCATTAGGTCAAAGTACCAAGTTGAGAATTTAGGTAAATTTTTTTATGAATTTAGATCGTTGTGTTCGAAGACTTGAAAAGAGATAGTTTAGAGATATTTTCTGGGTCTTAAGTTAAAGACATGCAAAGAAAGTCTCTGTGTCAAGTAGAGGGGACCTCTTAAATACTTACAACATCTCGTCCGTACATATATGGTCAACTTAAATTTCATAAATTGAAAAGACTTTTGGTGTTGTTTTGTGGGTTTTGAAGGTGAGTGGACTCCTTCCTCTGCCGGACCTAATTTCACGGCACATATTATTACGGTGAACGGAGGCGAGGTCAGGAGGATACTTTTATTATTATTGAAAATTTTGTGTTTTTGTGTTATTGATGATTTGTGGGGACTTAACTGGGGTTTTATAGGATGTAACGAAGAAGATAATATCCTTTTCACAACAAGCGTCTAAAGCTATTTGTGTCCTCTGTGCAAATGGTGTCGTTTCAAGTGTTACACTTCATCAGCCTGATTCATCTGGTGGTACATTGACTTATGAGGTATGCATTTAATTTTGTACAACTTCTATTCAATATATATCTTTAGTTAACTCATTTGAGTTTTTCTTTTTTGAGAATAGAACTTTACGAAAGCCCCTAAACAACCAGGGATCAAATTGAAAAACCGGCTTGCCTATTCCTAGCTTTTTGTTTTCATGTAATTTTTGTTGACCTTGACGGTTTGCTTCTGTGGTGTTTTTAAGGGTCGCTTTGAGATACTGTCTCTGTCTGGATCATTCATGCCTAGCGACTCGGATGGGGCACGGAGCAGAACAGGTGGGATGAGTGTGTCGTTGGCTAGCCCTGATGGACGTGTACTAGGTGGTGGTGTTGCTGGTCTACTGGTTGCATCCACTCCTATTCAGGTGGTTATAGGAAGTTTCTTAGCCGGAGCAAACCAGCATGAACAGACACCTAAGCAGCAGAACCACAGCTTCATGTCGTCTCCAATTCCTACATTTTCGAGTGTAGCTAATCATCGAACCATCCGTCCCATGCCGCCTTCTCTCCCGATCAGCACATGGACACCGCCTTTAGCTTCTGAGCAACGACATAAGCCCTCTCATGATATAAACATCACTTTGACGTGATTTCTTCCTTAAAGAACTAGTAGATCTTCTGTATTTTAGTTTCTGGACTAGGGCTCTATCCGTCAGACTCTCAAGGTTTAGGTGTTATGCTGGTCTGTAACTTAGAATTGTTTTTCCAGCTCTTATAATTATATTTGGTTTCTTCCATTCTTGGAAGTAGAAATTGAACCTTGTTCCCCAATCTCTTAACCGGCTGCAAATTCTAGTTAACACATAGCAGTGAATTTGTTTCTCACCGATGTTGATTGATGATCCAAAACCAAAATTTCTACACAGAATCCTCAAAGATTTGTACCCTCAACCCAGCTACACCCAAGTGTCTTACGCAGTTTCTTCTCTTCCATAGCGTCTCTAACATTCCTTGCATCCTCCCATCTACCAACGGATGTATATATATTAGCAAGATGTGAAAGATAACCCGAAGGATTGGCCTCGAGTTCAATGCAGTGACGGCAAGCAATCTCCCCAAACTCAACGTTGTTGTGTAACCCACTAGCTAAAAGCAAAGCTCCCCAAAGTCCAGCATTTGGCTGCATCGGCATATTCTTGATCAGATCATATGCCTCATCTAGCCTCCCGGCACGTCCCAACATATCAACCATTATCCCATAATGATCAGCTGACGGTTCCAGGTTGTAGTCTTTCATGGAGTGGAAGCATTTGTAGCCTTCTTGAACAAGTCCCGAATGGCTATACGCTGATAATAGTCCTGTGAATGTTACTAAATTTGGAGGGATATTCTTTTCGACCATCTCTCTAAACAATCTGTTTGCCTCTGTGGCCATGCTGTTTGTTCCGCATCCCATTATCATAGCTGAGTAAGAAACTGTGTCCTTTTTGTTAAGCTCGTTGAACAATTTGAATGCCTTGGCAAAGTCTCCGCCTTTCATGTAAAGATCGATCAGAGAGGTACTTAAAAGATCATCAATTGGGATTCTATGTTCGGTTACATATGACTCGACCCATGCACCAAAACTTGTATCATTCAACTGTGAACTAGCTGATACAACACTTGAGAGCGTGATCTCATCCGGCTGAATATCTGAGTCGCTTTCAAGCATCTGATAGAACAGCGTCAGAGCATCCTTTGGCTGGCCATTTTGAGCATAACAAGATATCATTGCATTATAGACAAGTTTGTTTTTCTTAGACATCTGTCTGAATAGATCCTCAGCAGACTGAACATCTCCTGATTTTGTGTACCCTGAAATCATTGTAGTCCAAGAAACACTAGTCTTCTGGGGCATTGAATCGAAGTACTTTCTTGCTAATTTCATTTCCCTGCAATTCACATACCCGCCTATCAAAATATTCCATGACGCAGGACTTGTCAAAGGCATCAACCGAAACAAAGAGCATGCATTGACCATGTCACCTTTTTTTGCATAGCTAGAGATAATTAGATTCCATGACACCACATCTCTATCTGGAATCTTATCAAAGACTCTACGAGCTTCATCAATATCTCCGCTTTCCAGATACCCGTGTAAAAGAGAATTCCATGAAACCGTATTTTTCTTAGCAATATCATCAAAAGCCCTCTTTGCCATCCCAATGTAACCGAGTCTAGAATACAAACCAACCAGCCCTGTCTGAACATAAACACAACCACATAATCCACTTTTAAGAGCCTGAGCATGAACCGACTTACCATCAATCATATTCTCCATCTTACCACAAGCGCTCAACACTGAGGTTATAGCATGTGAACTTGGAGGAATTCCAATGTGGTGCATTTCAATGTATGCGTCAATGGTTTCTTTGAACTTCCTATGCTGGCTCAAGAACCTAACAAGACATCCCCATGAGAAAGAATCCAGACCATTAAACCCCAAAAGGATTCTTTTGACATAGTTTATGACATTTCTAGAGAACTCTTTTGTGAACTGAAGAGTTTGGTGGACCAAGATGGATTCAAGATGGTCGTGGCGATTCACAACTAATTGTGCATGGACTTGCTTAGCCTGTTGAAGCACTACACATTTCTGAAGGAAGAACCTCAGCCTAGAATCCAACATTTGAGAACCAACTCTAAAACTTCAACTGATTTTCCCCCAAAAATAACCCAAGAATCCTCATACGTTCCATTTTCAAATGCTCCAGTGCTGACTCAGTTTCTATTTCCAGCTCTTGTTCTAGAGAAAGGCCTCGAATTTAGATTTCGATTTCCAATCTAAAACTTCACGATTGTATCCTGAATAATCTAAGTAAGGTCTCCAAAATCAAGAGGGAGCAATCCCTACCTAATTTCGATCTAACTGGAGATTCGATGCAAATCTTCGACAATGAATGAATAAAAATTTAACGCTTCGAAACGAAAGCATACGAAGAAGATTGGAGAAGCTTGCTTGGGAGAAAAATGAGAAAGAGTCAGAGACTACTGAAAGAGACAGTGTGAGAACTATGGTGATCGCCGACTATACATACGGCGATGGCGATAACGACGGCTACTAGTCTGCCATAAAACCTGCTTTGGGGTTTTGCAATCAGCAATACGCACAAGACGAAGACGCTTGCTAAGACTCTCGCCCAACCAGAAGGTTGTCATCTTTCCTTTTTTAAACCATTTGTAAATTATCATTTAGAAGTTAATTTTATTTGGTTTGAAAAGGGTGGATTGAGTAAAAGAGAGAGTTTTCTCTCTCCTCCGGCATCTCTGGTTTACGGCGTCTCTCTTTTCCGTTTTTCATCTTTCAGAAAGACTCTAGCTTATATTCGCCGGCAAAGAGTATCTTTCCAGTTAAGCTTGATTAGATTCGGCTTTGCTGGTTCACATCCGGAGTTTCATCACTGTTTGTTTCTCCGGTAACCAGTTTTGTTTTTTGTGGTTTTCAATCGTCGTCATGTTTCTAAGTTTAGTTTTCTTTGTTGTTTTTTAAAGAAATTTCTTTCAAATAACACTTCAGTCATGGCCTATAACCGATTTTTTGGTTTACGATCCGTTCTTACGGATTTGGCAATTTTCCATCAAAGATTGTCGATGAATTTTAGATCCTGTGAACCTTGCTTGGGAGGAGTAATTCTCTGCTTTGTCAGAATTGCCTTTAGCAAATTTTCACAGGTAGAGTTTCAATGATGGGTTGATTTCGGATCCAATCATTCCGATGGATTTTGCGGAGGTGGGCGTGAAGAAGACAATCCCTGCGGCGGTTTCTGACGATTCGGTTGTCAATGGAGTTGCATGCCGTCACGCAGGAGGTAAAGTCACGTGGATGAGTAGCTGCTCGCCGGGGGTCATTACCGGTGCACGTGTAGATAGATGGCAGATGAATACACAAAAATGTGGAGTTCTCGAAGACTCTATAATTGGGCCTTATGGGCCTCGTTTTTCAGGCAGCCATATGTTCAAATCATGTAATTCTAAAATAGGCAGCAAAAAAAAGTGTGGATTGAAATGCTTACAAAATTCAATTCAAATTTCTCTCATAATTTATAGAACCATATGTTAAAACATGTGGTCTCGTTGATTTGTTCTTAATTTAGCTAATTTTATCCAGTTTTAATTAGAGAATTTAGGCTATAAATCACATTTTTGTCGATCCAATAGTTACTTGTTAAATTTTTTAACCACATATATCCATTTAATTCTGCTATAGCAAATCACATAGAGTTTAGTTGAATCACTCTGATAACTCACAAATTTAGGATTCTTTTATTAGTCCAAATTTTTAAAAACATTGATAATGATTAGAATAAATTTTCGTTTGCAAAAGATGGATTAGTATTTGAATAATAATTGATCGAATCTTTTCTTGAAATCACAGTCACTTACTGCTTATATTATTGCTTATATTTTCTTGAAATCAGATCGCATAGTTTCACTTACAAATGTATGTATATCTAAAATCTATACACTATATAGTATACAATTTGATAAAGTAAAGTTCCATTCTTCTACTGAAGTGGCGCAGCAACACAAACATAAATAATTATGTGCCACGCTCAAATATGTTCTCCGGTAGTATTATCTCATTGCACACATATCAATATATTCCATATCTTTCTCGTTCTCCTCATGATCTTCCCAATAAACTGGGTAATGCACGATTCGATCAAATTCGACGACGGAATAAGATTTGTTCTCACCGGAGCAATCCCGGCGAACGATACTCCGGTTTCCTGAACTTTCTTTCTTAAGTAGAAGCTTCTACGGCCTATATCTCCAATTCTTTCTCCTTTATCCATACCTGAAACATTACATCAACTTGAGTGTTTACACTTAACCAAAGCTTAATTAGTAGAAACACTTTTTTAAAACTTACATTGGATTCTGAAATGTGATTGATGCAATTCAAAGGAAGCATTTTGATCGAGTTTTGGTGTTCGTCCTTCTTTGCAGTATTTGTCCACGACGATTTTGATCGTCTCTTCGACGTTACTACTCAATTTAACCATTGCTCTTACAGGTCCTGGACTTCCTTCTACTGCTACACTGATTACTACTTTTGCTGCTTCTCTTTGATTACCTTGAATCTGTTTCAAGAAAAGAAGAGATTCTATGATTTTGATATTTACTCGAAAAGACAAATTTTGGTATCTTTCTCATTATCTGATTGTAAATTGAAGAATTCACTCTAAACTCTATTCACAACAGAATAATTAATCAACTACTTTCAGTAAGTACCATATTAAATCGATAGTTTCCTATAAAACAATATATTTTTCTTTGTCAACTTTACTCATTCACGAACAGTAACGGGACCACAGAGCTGGTATATTGTTCACAAAAGCTTGGTTCCTAGAAAACCTTCTAGCACTGTAGATTAGCATGCATGATCATAACGAGGGGGAAACTGGTAAAACAACTCTGTAGTCTGGAAAAATCGGTTATGTAAGAAAGGAAGGCGGACCATATAGAAAGATCTTCCACCATCTTCAAAAGTTCGGAGAAATCCACTAAAAATTCAACTTTTGACATCTAAAGAGAGCTGAGATAAGTCATAGCCCATATAAGTGCCTTAAACTCCGAATGAAGAGAAATGTTTCGTCTAATACACTGTGCTCCCAAGTTTCTTCCGCCGGACTCAAAAGGGAAACCGTACCATCGTAATCCAGTATAAAAATCTGACTCTTTCCATAAGGCATCAATCATACATTTATTCCCAGTAAAAACCAGATCCATCGTCAGTAGTCTAGAAATCCTTCCTTCATGAAAATATAGTATCTTCGTATTAGCACTAGTTTTTATACAATTCTCTTGTTGAAATAAATTCCATAAAACAGTATGTTAAAGGAATGAAACCATCAAATTTAGATTATATAAAAAAAATAGATTTAATTCACTTTAATGGGCTAAAATTAGTGGCTCATTATTAAATGGGCGGAATTTAAGTAACATTTTGTAACCTATACTGTATGTCTCTCCCTTTGATTATGTAGTCGAGAATTCGAGAGTTGAGACTAGGCAGCTAGAACTGAATCGATCCAAAAAATTTTGTTTAGTTCGATTTTGATTCTAAGTAAAGAACCGTTTGGTTCCAGTTTTTAGGTAACTTCAGTTTTTGGTTCGGTTTTGATTTCTAAAAAGAACTATTTGGTTTCAATTTTTAGATAATTTCGGTTTTTATTCGGTTTGGTTCTGAAAACCAAAAATTACCAAATAGGAACCAAAACTCTAGTTAGTACTAAAATATTTTGGTTACTTTTGGTTATAACTAATGATAAGTTTTTGGTATTTGGTTTACTTTTGTTTATTTTTCTGAAAAAGTAATCATCAGAACCGAACATATTATTTTGACTCATTCGGTTCTACTTTTTGGAATCGGAACCAAACCGAAACCGAACTGAATTTTAATATGTACCTATTAGTTACTATATTCTAGAACCGAAAGAACCGAAACCAGACACGAACCAAAATTTAATAAATACTCATTAATTACCATATTTTCAGAACTGAAAATTGAAAAAAACTGAACCGAATAACTGAATGCCTAGGACTAGATGAGATAATGTTGGCAGAATTAACACTAACTAAATTTTAAAGAACATAGTTGAATAAATTATTTTGGTTATTTTGAACTCTAATATTATAAAAACGTTACGAGCACAATGGTTGGTATAGAAAATTTGGTTTCCGGTTTATGTCAAGTGACTGGATACTGACACACTGACTCAAACACTTGTCTCGATAAAGCCACGTCATCACTCCAAATATTCCCCAAGTTTTTCTATAACAGACAAAATCCAGCCACCAACGACCACTCTCTCTCTCAATCTCACATCAACGACCGCGCCGCCGCCGTTGCCGTCACCGTCATCGTCTTTGGGGGGGAACGATTTTATCATCTACTACAATGATCCCTTACGCAACAGTTGAAGAGGCGTCCATGGCGTTAGGACGAGACCTGACGTGGCTGGAGACTGTTTGGTTTGATTACTCCGCCACAAAGTCCGATTACTATCTCTACTGTCACAATATTCTCTTCCTCTTCCTCATCTTCTCTCTCGTTCCTCTTCCTCTTGTCTTCATCGAATTGATGCGATCTAACTCAGATTGGTTCGATCAGTATAAGATTCAGCCCAAAGTGAAGAACTCTTTCTCTGTTATGTTCCGGTGTTACAAAGATGTCATGAAAATGTTCACTTTCGTCGTTGGTCCATTGCAATTCGTTTCTTATCCTTCGATTCAGGTCAATTTCTGAAGAGATTTTTTTATTGCTTCGAACTGATGATCGGTTTTTTAAATCGATAATCAATTTGACCAATTGCATTGATTTGATCTCTTAAAGTTTCAATTTGGCAATGTCATTACGATAATTTGACGGATTATGTGAAACCCTTTGCTTTGGAGACCAATTATGATTGAGGTTTACACGATTTGACCGTATATTTTTTGACTGTTTCTTGGCGATTTTAGTGTATAAATCTAAGATAGCTGCTATGTGTTGGGATTGAAACAGTGTGAATAGTGAAAGGTGACTTCTTGTGTTGTGTTTTTAAACAGATGATTAGGATTAGGAGTGGACTGCCATTACCCTCTTGTATGGAGATTGTAGCACAGTTAGTGGCTTACTTCTTGGTGGAGGATTACATTAATTACTGGATACATAGATTCTTCCATTGCAAATGGGGCTATGAGAACATTCATTATCTCCATCATGAGTACACAGCTCCCATTGGATATGCTGCTCCATGTGCACACTGGGCTGAGGTTTTGCTTCTTGGGATTCCGACCTTTCTAGGACCTGCCATTTCTCCTGGGCACATTATAACGTTTTGGTTGTGGATAGCTTTACGCCAAATTGAGGCTATTGAAACTCATAGTGGGTAAGAAGAAGAAATTGGTAGAGCAATTCAAAACAAAAGAAATCCTTTTTTCTTTTGCTTGCTTTTGAACTTTTGACTTGTTTTTTACCAAACAGTTTTCGTCTTTTCATGTTAGCTAATCATGAGTTGGGATATGTAGGATCTTTCAATAGTGGCTCATCTTTTTTGGTGGGGATAAGTCAGGCACTAGCCTTTTCAAATACTCTTTAGACCCTTTTAGTTGTAGCTCTTGGTGAACATTTTCATGATTGGCTGAGCGTAGATAACATACTTCAAATGATAAGCATCTCCCCTTGTTCAAAGAAGTATTAGACAATATGATGTTAACTTAGTGCATCAAACTTTTTCTTCTCTTTTGCAGGTATGATTTTCCATGGTCTCTGACCAAATTCATTCCATTTTATGGTGGAGCTGAGTATCATGATTACCATCACTACGTTGGAGGTCAAAGCCAGAGCAACTTTGCTTCGGTTTTCACTTACTGTGATTTTATCTATGGAACTGACAAAGTGAGTATCTGAATCTTCCGTTCCTTTGCCATTAACGTCTACCAAATTCTGAATAAAACATTGACGATATGTATATATATACTTATTTTCATTAGGGCTACAGATTCCAAAAGAAGCTTCTTAAGCAGGTAAATAAATCTACACCTAAAACTGAGATTGCACAATTAGCCAATTTCTCATCATAACCATATGTGCAGCTATCAATAGCGAGTTGACATAACAATATCTGTTGTCTCAATCCATACTTATATATCATATTGATGATATGTTTCTTGATCTTTCACTTGCATAGACTTCATTACTGAATGCTGTATCGTATGAGTTGCAGATGAAAGAGGAGTCCAAGAAGAGCTACAGTAAGATTGATAGAGCAAGAAATTTGATTAGTAAACCTAAAACTCCCCTCGAGTATTGGAGTTTCTAGAAGGTGACGAAACAGAGGCAGCTTACTTACTGTAAGTTATAAGCAATCTACTAATCTAGTCAAGACTTACAGACGAAAGGCTAGTTAATTTTCTCGTTTGTGGTCTGTCCTGTGTCTTGTGAAAATTAACCTTATGACATTTTCAATCTGAAGGTTTTCTTTTTGTTTCTTAACTCTTTTGAGGGATTAGAATTTTGAATGGTACAGTAGAGAAGATATCACAAGGAATCATGCATCAAAAATCTGAAATTTGTATTGGTGCGTTTTTTACTTGTCTTTGTGTGTGGATCTTCCGTTTCTGTTTCTTGTGTTTGTTTATACAATCCATAGTTTAATTAAATAGATCAATATTGCAGTCTGTATCAAAAGCCCGTCTAGCTCAGTTGGTAGAGCGCAAGGCTCTTAACCTTGTGGTCGTGGGTTCGAGCCCCACGGTGGGCGATTTACTTTTTTTGTTTTTTTTCCTTGGTGGCTATCTCAAATGGATATAGCTTGATTAACTCACTGTAGAAATCAGACCCGAAACTCATGGAACACACACTTTTGCTGAAGCTTACCTACTGTAATTCTATACATTTTTACTAAAATCAGTCAAATGAGTAAGTTCATTTATGCTGGATTTTTCACTAAAATTTGACTTCAGGGAATTGTATATTTTAAGTTTTGCGTATTGAGGGTGAGCTTTTGCTAAAATGGTATATGATTAAAAGAGTAAATTTCAAACACGTTATAATGACGTTGCAATAACTCAAGAGTGGGGTAGTTGCTATTAACCTAAGCAACTTACGTGAATGACTTAAATTTTATAGGGGAAATTGGAAATAAAGGATCATTTTTCTGTATCTTTGGGCATCTATACCTTTTTTTATAGAATTTGTTACTATAATCTTTATATTATTGTTAAATCATTTTTACCCTAAACACCCCATTTTTCCTTTCTTCTTCCGATCCCAGCAAATCAAAATGCGATTCGAGTTTCAACATGATCAACACTCTCGCTCAGGTTTTCTCTCTTCTGATATTTTTCTTCTCTCTCGCTTTCTCTCTTTCCACAAGATAAGCAATGGTTGGTGATTACAGAGAACGCTGTAGCCGTCGTAGCTCCGACGACTCTGACGATTCCGACGATGCTTCATCCGTGGAGGGAGAGACGACTTCCTCTGTGGTATAATTTCCAACGATGTTTCTGTTTGATTTCGTTTTTGTTTATCATTGCATGTTTGTTTCCTCGCCGGAATGTCCATCGTTTTCATTGTTTTTAATGGAATTATCTCATTTGATGTTGATTGTTGTGTAGAAATAATGGAAGAGGAATCCAATAATTGTTTCGATTGCAGTATTGTTGATGAATTGTTGTAGTTCACAATTTGGCATTATAGAAACGAAGTAATTGTCAGGCTTTGAAGTATTATATGTTTCTACATTAGTTTTTCTCTGCAAATAATTCAAGTTGTGCATTCATTTAGATTACTTGTTTGAGATTCGTATTTTGATAATAGATCATTGAGTTTTTAGAAACTTTGTTGCAGTACTCTGCAGGGAAAGCGTATATGGCTATAGAGTGGACTAATGAGAAGCATAGTTTATATCTTAAATCTATGGAAGCTTCATTTGTACATCAGCTCTATAGTTCTCTTAATGGGATCGGGAACAAAGAGAATCTACCGGAAAAAGGACTGTCGACTAAGTTTGGTAGCTGTAGAAAAACTTCTCAAGAACAAGTTTTTAAGACATGATTTATCTTTTCATTAAGCTGATGATGTTCTAAACATGTTATCGAAATTTATCATCTTGGTCTATATTTCTGCTATTAGTTCAAGGTTCTTCATGATGGTTTCTGGCTGAAGATTAATGTAAAAGAACCTGAACATCGGATTAATGGAAGACAAGGTAGTTCTCATGAGTTTCTTAAGAGTCCATAGATCAAACACTATAAACCATTACCAAAGACTTCACAAACTCTTGTAATGGATGAAGATAGTTTTAATCTAGAAAGTCAAGTCGTCACCTCTTGTTCAGCCTTACGAGAAGGCTGCTCTCATTTGCGTGACCATGATCAAATTAGCATAGGAGAAGGTATTTTTAGTTTCTCAATCAAAAAGTTGGTTCTTTGATCAAAATTTGTTTATTTTCTAAAATCAGTTCTTCTGTTTGTCTTTTGTCTTTCGAAGCAGAAGTATCTGACCAGAACTTTGGTAATGAAGTAATAAAAAGTGAAAATAGAAGCTCGAAGAAGATGAAGACAGTAATAAGTGAATCGTCGAGTACTGATCAAGTAAACTTCTTCATCATTCAATAATTTTGATCATATTACTGAATATATATAACAAGTTAATTAAAAGATTCTCCTGATATTGACTCAAGTTAATTATATTAAATAAATATATCTACTTTGAGGTAAAAATGACTCCAATTGCAATATTATGCATAGTATTAAGTTTCTTTAAACGAAATGCAATTAGTAAACCAATTCATTTCCGGCTTGGGAGTTCTATGTTCCTCCTCCTAACTATCTTCTTGTGTTTCAGTTCAGTTTATTTGGTTCGAGCCCAAATCCAAACATAAGCCATTACTGATCCTGAAGATGGTTTGTCTTCGAGAACTTAACATTATTATATTCAAACACCAATGATATAATCGACCACAAAAGTCTCATTCAGTTAATTATTTAAAGGAATTACATACATCTATTGCAGACGCATACATAGTTCTGGACTCAGCGGGAGAATACCTTCATCATTTGTTAATCTCGTGGAGCTCAAAGAATTGTAACATAAATTAATTTCAACTTTTACACCAATTTTGTTTAGATTAATTAATGTGCTAATGAATTGTTTCTTCCTCCTTTTGTCTATATAACAATTGACATTGATGATGATATATGTCGCAGGGTATTAAGGAACAACAATCTCACTGAGACATTACCATCTAATTTTGGAGAATACTCAAATTTGGAACAAGTGTAAGTACATATGCGTCAATGTGAATAAGATAGTTTATTTCCAGTGATTTAAGCTTCAACAAACTATATGGACCAATTCCACCTTCACTTTTCAATTTAAGTCGACTTACTCACTTGTAAGATGATATGTTTTTGTGCTTCTTTTGAGTCTTCATGTACAACTACATGGATAGTTGTTAAAAGTAACATGTTGTCAATTCATATTAGGTTTCTGGGAAACAACACGTTGACTAATAGTTTGCCCTCTATAAGGAGTCCGTCTTTACAAAATATGTGAGTTTCACTCTTAATGACACATATGAGACTAATTTCCATGATAATTGGGAAATATGTATAACATATTTGTCTGGAAGTATTCCTTCATAGATGCACGCAATAGAGCTAGAAACACTCCAATATCGTAAATAGAAAGTATGATTAAAACTATAAAGCAAACTGAAATCAACATCATCATACAATTTACCCTTTCCCTTATTCTTTAAATCTTTCGGATTTTCTCTAAAAGTACCTCCATCTTTATCTCCATCGGTTGATTCATATTGAGACTCATCTACAATGTTTTTACTTTGCAGCTCATCATCGGTAGGTTGTAGACGTAGACACAATTTCAACATTGACGTTCTCATCGAACAAGCAATAAAATTTCTCAATTGTCGATCGGTATTCACAAGAACTGGAGGAGATTCAGAATCAATCATCAAATTAGAAGGCAAATAACTGAATTTCATTTCAAACTTACTGTGATCAATGTTGTACTCTTCTGAAACCATAACCTTTAGCTCTTCAATAGTAGTAGTAGATTCCAAACTGAGTACTCTAGCAAATTTGCCTCCATCAACAATAAATTTCCACTCATTTCCAATTAACCTCCATGAACCACAAGTACGATATATTTGAATTGCCATCAATCTTTAAGAGAAAAATATTTATGAAAGCTTTTAAGTTGAAGAAAAGAAGATAAAAGTGGAGATCATCTGATTCCTATTTAATAGTTAAAAACAAAGTAGTTAATAGTTAATAGTTGCGTGAGACATAGATAAGACTCTATAGATAAGACTCTATAGATAAGGCTCTATAGACTTTGAATCTATGTTTAAAAAATACTTAGAAACAAATCTTATTTATTAACAATGAATTCACATAGAGCCTTAGGCTCTATAGACGTAGATAAGGCTCTATAGATAATAGTTAAAAATAAATATAATTCCTATTTTATAGTTAAAAACTAAGTAGATAAGGCTCTATAGATAATAGTTAAAAACAAATATAATTCCTATTTAATAGTTAAAACTAAGTAGATAAGGCTCTATAGACTTTGAATCTATGTTTAAAAAAAAATCAATTTAGCGAAGCTTTGATAAGGGATTTAATTATTTGCTTTTTGAGTTTGTTATCAAAAGCACATCTTGGGCGAAGCTTTGGTAAGGGATTTAACTATTTGCTTTTATGTCTACTCGTTTGCTTTGTTTTTGCTCTTCTTTAACCGTTGATTAAATCATGTCTCTTTATATCAGGTGTGTGATTTTGGGCTGTCTATAATGAAACACAGCACATACTTGTCTTCAAAGTCAACCGCATGTCATAATTGTCATCTCCCCTTTCTTAATCATGTCCCTTTACAGTTATCATAATTGCCAGTTCGTTAATCTTATTATGCGTTGGTCTTATACGGGCCGAATGGATGATCATCAAGATCGTAGTCATATCGAATTTGTATAGGATATTAAAAGAATGAATAGTATCCATTGATTTACAACAAAAGCTCATATTTTTAATATTATGTCGTTTAACTTACTCGTTTTATTCATTTTATTATCGTATATTAGTTCTTGTGATTCCTTTGGACTTAATTATATATTTAGTTGAACTTGTGTAGGTATGAAAGAGAAGTTACCGAAATGACTGTTTAAAGCAGGAAATGAGCCACAAGTATCCCAGATAAACAATAGCTGTAGAATGTCGCTCATCAGCAAAATAAAAGATGTCCTACCATCGGAATACAATGAAGTGAAGAGAAATCCAACTTTCAAGCATATTTTGGATATGTATGAAAACTCTCTTTGATATTCAGCTCGATTAATACATAGCATCATGTGCAGGCAATTGATTACAAAAAAAAAATGAGCTTTGGTTTGTGTTTGGAGGGAGGCCACTGCGATTCTCTTTACAAGAATTTCACGCAGTTACAGGACTTAAGTCCATAGATGATGGAAACTGTGATATGAAAAATGGAAAGATGATTTTGGGTTTTGGAGTAAACTACTAAAGAGAAAAGGTAAGATAAGCATCAAGAAGTTGATGGATGAATACGTTGGTGGTGTTAACAAATGGAGTCATGTGGACAGAATAAGGTTGGTGTATATTTGTTTGATAGCAGGGTTCGTAATGGCGAAGGATGAGAAAACAAATATTCCTCACACATATATCAAGTTAGTGATGGATTTAGACAAGCTTCAAACTTATCCATGGGTGTTGAATCCTTCAATCTTCTTGTAAAGTCCATCATCAGAACGAGAGATCATTTAAAAAACCCAAAGAGCTATGTTTTGGATGGATTCTCTTTTGCATTTCAAATATGGATTATGGAAGCTATTCCGGAAATAGGGAAATTGTTGGGGAAAAAAATCAATGAGGAGCTTACAGAAGGTCCTCGATGTTCTAATTGGAAAGGTGCTGCAAAAGTATCATACGACATCATCTTAGTAGAAAACTCATTTGGATTAAGTGTGCGTTCTTATTTATTAATATGTGAATTTTCTTTGTTTTTAATCTTGTTATAAATAATGCTAACAATTTACCTACACTTTTATTGTAGGATGTTATTTATCCATACCTATGTTATAACGGAAATAATGAAAGCTGTGAATCTGCTGCTTTTTTATGGTCTGATGAGATGAGAGACAATAAAGTTATTGATCTCGATACTTTAATAAGTACATGGTATGATTTTGGTGACCATACTTGGGGGTTTGTGGAACTGGATGAGAATATCCTAAATTCAGTTGACGATGAAATCAAAGAAGTAGGAAATCAAAATAATGAAGATGGGGATGTTGATCCAAATCACGATGATGAACAAACCCCAATTTCAGGTGTAAGAAGGTGTAAAAGGAAACTTCCCGATCACGGTGCAGAGAAACGGAAAAAAGATTTGCTATGTAAGCGAGCTCGTTCAAATCAAGGAGTTATCGAAGAAGACATTAAAGTTTTTATTCAAAAACTTTTTCACGATTCTTTTTCTCGTTTTGAGAGTAAGATTGATGAACGATTAGGAATATTGGAGAACAAAGTCTCAAAACTAAAGGACTATCTAGCTGGAACGACAAAGAATGAAGGACCATCCAATGATTCACAACCATCAAATACCAGTGCTCAAAGTAAATCTAAGGTAACTACGTTCAATTTTTTTTATGTTTAATCAAGTTTCTATGTTATTTTTATGAATGTATGTATGTTGTTATACAATATATGTCTATGATTATTTATCGTACTTATAACAATGTTATAAGAGTAAGATTGGTGAGGGATTAGCGAAATTGGAGGGCGATTCATCAGGACTAAAAGACCCTATAGCTGGAACGACAAATAATATAGGGCTATCGACAAATTCGCAACCATTTAATATGAGTGATCATAAAAAATCAACGGTAAGATTTTAAATTATTTTTTTTGTAACAGTCTGTATAGCTGTTGAGTTGATATTTGCACATGGGTAAGTTATGGTAAAAGCATCTTTCGGCTCTTATATTAATAGGTTGAACAAACAGACGGAGTAACTTCTAATCCCTATGTAGATGATGTCGTTTTGTCACCGTCTTTCGATTCACACCTTCTGACTTGCGGGACAGAGGTGTTCAAAAAAATAATTTGTGATAGTATTCCTACAACGCTCTTTAACGATATAGTAAAAACTGACAAGAAAAGGAAAAAAGATGGAGATTATCCATTGGTGTTCGTTAGTGACGATGCTTGGGAAAATCTAAGGCAGTGGGGTTTGAGGAACGAGTAAGTGATGACATATCTTTTTCTTTCTTTTTTTCAGTTTCAACTCATGTTTAATATTATTATTTTAATATTACAGGGAGCTTAAAATGGGCCCAACTGTTCTGAACAACAAATTACTTGACAAAGTTATTACACCAACATGATAGCTTGAAAACAAGGTGAGTTTTGAATTTAAGATTTTTTGGTGTCCATTGTGGTCTACAAAACCCTGTGCGAATCTGATAATTTATCACCCGATTATAATGACTAATTAAAATCACACAGAGCACAATGTTGATATCAGGTTCAGATTTTTTTGACAAACTTTTTAATGATTTGTTTCATAACTTTCAGGAGATTGATGCAATGATGTACTTATTCTGAGAAAATACAACGTTACACCGATGGAAAGCTGAACGTGTTGGTTTCATGAACTGTATATTTGGAATGCAAATAAAGAATGAATTCATCAAGTTTCAGAAGAATGGTCGTAGCCATAAATGGGAAGATTTTATTCTTGCTTATGGTAACGGTGAACTACCTTCACATGGGAAGACAAACAAACGATGGGCTACAGATTTGGACCGAATTTACGTTCCGCTCAATGTCAACCAAAACCATTGGATATCTATGTGCATCAATTTTTTGCAAAGAACAATTGAAGTCTTCGATTGTTCAGGTAATAACAATAGGAGGAACGTCGAACCATTCATGATTGTCATCCCTCGAATTGTGAAGGCAATTCACCCACCGACTGCTACAAAACATTTGCATGTGTCTCCATATTCTATCAAAAATGTGCGGGTGAAGCATGGACTAAATAAATCTTCTTGTTGTTGTGGAGTGTATGCGATCAAGTATATCGAGTGTCACTTGTTCGGATTGGACTTTTCATTGTTGGACAATGAGAACATTCAAGAAGCTCAGCTGAAGATTGCAGTTGATCTATGGAATGCAGCAAATGATACTATTCTAATCGACCGCATGTCGAAGTATGAACGTACACAGTTTGATTCCGATGTTGTAGATGTAGACTGAGAATTGACTTTTTGTAATTTTGGTACTATTTTTGGCTCTTTAGATATGTCCACGGCTTTTTTATACCATGACATTTCAGACAATTACATCTAATCATTGAACAAGTAATTCAATGATTCATCTTTCTCGTATTGTACATCAACTATTCACAATAAAGAAACATTATTTTAGTCATATACCAATAAAGTCTTCATGTTTAAAATAGTTTTGCATAAGGTTATATACTTGAAACCTATCAATTCTAAACATATTAGAGTATACAAAATATATTACATTATAAATTCTAAAATCTACCGAATTTAGAATTTAAGTTATATGGTCCGTAGAACATAGAGAGATCCGTAGAATATAAATTCTGAATTTCGTAAATTATATAAGAAACCGTAGAATGTATATTCTAGAATTTGTGAGAAGTCTACCTAATTTAGATTTTATATTCTGCGGTTGGTAGGACATAGAGAAATCGGTAGAATGTAAGTTCTGAAATTCGTAGATTATAGTAGAAACCGCAGAAAACAAATTCTAAAATCTATGAGAAATCTACCTAATTTAGAATTTACATTCTGCGGTAGGTAGAACATAGAGAATTTAGTAGAATGTAATTTCTGATTTTCGTAAACTGTAGAACAAAGAGTAGAATGTGTATTCTAAAATTTGTAGAACATGTAGAGAGAAAAAAAAAAACGTGAATAGTAATTTGTAAAGGATATTATTGTCATAAATTTACAGGACAAATCTATAAAAAAACTATCTTTTTTTCTAATTTTCCCAATTTTATATCAAACAACCACCAATTCTAGGAGATCTTTGATGAGCTGATATTAAGTATGTCCACTCATATTTTATCTGTCGACAAATTTGTCTATTTTGGACGTTTGCATCACAAGTCGAAAATTCAAAATAAAACAATTAAATATGTATTTTGAATGAAAAAAAAACGATAATTTGATCCTTTTTCAATATGTAAATGATTTGTTTATAAAATACGAAAATAACATCAAATATGAGATTTTTATGTTGTCTAATGTCTACTAAACAGTTAAAACACACAAAGATTGAGGACCCAATTTGGGGGAGTTTTCAAAGTAAAAAAAATGCAAGAAAACAATTTTTTTTAATTAAAAAAACACGAAAATGAACAATGCTTCGACATTTGTTAATTTTATATAATAATATCGTATACATTTTTCAAATACACAAGCACTCGAAGCCACGTTAATAAGCAAAACTCCAAAATATTTGTCTCTTTGTAAAAACAACAAACATTGCTATATATAAACAACACAAATCACTCGAGAACACAAACTGAGATACCACAATGATCCCTTACTCAACCACTGAAGAAGCGTCCATGGCGTTAGGTCGAAACTTGACTTGGTTCGAGACGGTTTGGTTCGAATACACAGCCACTAAATCCGATTTCCATGTATATGCTCACACCATTATCTTACTCTTCCTTGTCTTTACCCTCGCTCCTCTCCCTTTCGCGGCTATGGATTTAACCGGTTGGTTCGATCGGTTTAAGATTCAACTGAAGACTAAGCATTCGTGGAGTGAAATATTCCAATGTTATAAAGATGTCATGTGGTTGTTCTCTGTTGTCGTCGGCACTTTGCAAATTGTTTCTTTTCCTTCGCTCAAGGTTAGTTTTATTTTTGTTTGCCTTTGATTTCTTATCTTCATTTCTTGTGGTAAGGACAACATTTTTGTTTGGTCAGCCACACATTTTAATTAAAAAAATATCACTCGTACGGACGTACGAAGTTGGTTGGTCTTGCCGGAGTTTAAGGTTTTTTAATGGCAACATCAACATAACAAAGTCTATTAATTTACATCAACATAAAAAAAATGATTCTTTTATTCATTTTGTAAGAGGTTTTAAGAAATTTTTTTGTTTCATATTATAAGGTGTATTGCATATTTCTATGAAAAATTAAATGCATTTTATTTGTTGTGGGTTTTAAAATTTTGCAATTGGTGAAATTTTATTTATTTTAAATATAAAATAATTTAATTGATATAAATTTAAATTTCTAAATCTGCCGTGTTTTAACTAAAAAATCTTATAACTTAAAATAGAAGGAGTACATAAAAGTCGATAATTTTTTTTGTACAATTTCCCCGTATTTTAAGAGTTGGGTTTGCAACACATTTTCTGTGAGTGTCAGTATTTAATATTTTTCTGCTAATTTTATTGAATTATCTAAAATAATTTATTTTTTCTTCTTTTCAGTTATAAAACCAAACGCAAAAACTTTCGATATATTCTCAAAATGTACTTAAAAATGTGTGTTTAATTGCAGATTATTGGGATTCAAATTGGTTTACCATTACCATCATTAATGGAGATAGTAGCACAATTAGTGGTTTACTTCTTAATAGAAGATTACAGTAACTACTGGCTCCATAGATGGTTACATACCAAATGGGGCTATGAGAAAATTCATCGAGTCCATCACGAGTACACATCCCCGATCGGTTACGCCTCTCCGTATGCACATTGGGCCGAGGTTTTGATCCTTGGGATTCCGACGTTTCTAGGACCGGCGATTGTTCCTGGTCACATTATTACCTTTTGGTTATGGATAGCTTCACGCCAAATCGAGGCTATTGAGACGCATAGCGGGTAACATTTATATGCTTATATAAAAGATAACGTTTTAGTATAAAGTTTATATTTGAATTATTTTTGTGTGTTTTAAGATATGATTTTCCATGGACTCCGACGAAATTAATTCCTTTTTACGGTGGAGCTGAGTATCATGATTATCATCATTACGTTGGAGGACAAAGCCAAAGCAACTTTGCTTCAGTTTTCACTTATTGTGATTACATTTATGGAACCGATAAAGTGAGTGTTTTGGTCTAACTAACTTCAATCAATTTTCAGTTAGCGTCGGAATTAGTATTTAACTAAACATCAACTGACCAGTTTTTTTAAAAATTTTTTTATTAGGGTTATCGAATCCATAAGAAGCTTCTTAATCACCAGGTTAATACTCTCAAACTCAGACTTGTTTTTTTAAAGAAATCTTGTGTATATTTTGTGTTATTAGGGTGTATTTTATTACGATGTAGATTAAGGAGGAAGCTGAGGAGAATGGAGGAACAAAACACGATTAGACCAGAAAGTTGATAACATTACATAATTTCCCTAATTTAATAGTATATATATAATATATATATATATATATTAAAAATAATTTATTTAAGGAAAGTTACCTTAAATATGAAGTAGAAGTTGTTGACAAAGATATGTAACACAAGGTGTTGAGTAAATTATAATAGATGAATTGATTTCACAATCCTTATTAACTTGAAAACATTGCGGTACAATATAACAAACAAAATCCCATGATACGATTTTCTTACCCAACCATTGATGGAGTTAGGTGTATACTTAACTTGTTTGTTAGAGAGGATTTCGAACAATATACGAATTGTAATAAATACAAAGACGGTTGAAATATTCAATACAAATCGATATATACTCCATATTATATATAATATGATCCATATGTTAAATAATATGGACTACAATTTCTATGATTTATATATATGTTTAAGTAGATTGTAATGTCGTGTTAATTAATCTCCATATCAAATAATAGGCGCCGTTACTTATATAATATACTAGATGTTCAAAATAGATTTATAATTATGTTAGGACTTATGATATTGGAATAAAAACCGAAAGATCCGATCAGAACCCAAATATAGATATCCAAATACGTAGGCTTAGTTTCAACAAAGAAATCTTGGTCTGGCCAAGCAAAACAAGTTGGATGATTGGAATATAAATATTGTGGGTATTTTTTGGAAAAAAAAAAGTTTAGATTTTTTTGGATTAAGTAGGAGGTTTCAGGTTGAGGCCCATAATTAGTCCTAGGCATAAAGTCTATAACCAAAATCTGAATTCGAATCCGAACCGATCCGACCAAACTATTTAGATTTTAGATGTATCTAAATAACTAAATGGTTTTTGATTACAAGTTATTTCAGGTTTGGTTATTAACCGAACCTGAAATATAACCAAAATTGTAGGGCATAAAGTCTATACTCAAAGCCGAATCTATCCAACCGAACCATTTAGACTAAAAACTAGTTATATATATGTATTTTGGATGAAATAACAGATCTGAAACCGAATCTATTGATATTATACAACTTCAAAACCGAACATAATTCAAACCGAATCTGAACCGAACCTTTATAATAATCGAATGGACCTTAAATCTTAAAACCGAAATAATCAAACCGATAATCGATCAGTCTCCCGAACACTCCGACCTATCCATAATCTCATAAGGTCTAGGGAAAAATTATGTGAAAACTCTTGGCCAAATAAAAATGATTGGCACTTAGACCAATATTACAACTTCTTCTTCAAGTGGAAATTAAGAGCACTTAGTTAAAACCCTATATTTTTTATAAATATGCTAGCATTTTGATCTAACTATGAGCTATCAATCAGCTATTTCAGGTTGGTCTGACAAGGTACATTGGTGAGCCACAAGTTTGATAAGGGAGGATATTGTTTTTTCTCATCATTGAGAGTGTCAGTGTCCACAACAGTTCTCTCTCTTTGTTACCAAGCTCCACATTGGCGTCAGGCCCTTCTTAAATCATAATTGTGTCACGAGATTTTTATTTCATTTTTTACTTTATGTCAAACACATTTTTGGGGTTCAATTTTCTACTTCATTTCTTTCACCATGTATAACCATTTCTTTTGTCTTCTTGGTTGAATAATCAATATAGCATTAAAAAAGAGTAGACTAAAAATCAGGTAATCCCTTCCACAAATGTGTAACTACTTAGTTACCAAACGTGCAACTACTTAGTTACTAAAGTGGTTAAGTTCCAAAGAAAAACATTAGTTCATAAGGCCATTAGCAATGGGAGTTTCTTAGAGTTTCTGGGTTTCTTAGGATTTTTTTAATATTAAAATTTAAGAAATCCTTAAGAAAGTTTCTTATTTAAGAACACTTAAGAAACCCATTCAAGCATTTTAATATTTAAAAAATAGTTAAAAAATCCATAAAGGGTTTCTCCTTTGATCATGCCCTATATATATATATATATATATATATATATATATATATATATATATATTTATCGAGTTGCTTTCAATCTGGTGGTTAGGATGATCCAGCTAATGACTTAATACCAGAGTTCAATTTCTATCTACTGTATTATGGTAGCTTAAAAAAGAATTATAGGGATGGACTTTAGGGTATGAATCGGATCTTGTCGATCCAATTGTTGACAAAAAATTATATTTTGTTGAATCCATAAAATCATTTTTAATATTTAATATATTTAATGAGGAGAAATTATTAGCGAAATGATTAACTGGATCATTATAATCACGAAATTAAAAATAATTCGACTAGTTCATGAAATTTTAATTTCAATATTAAATCTTTGTTAAATAAGCTCAATTTACTTGTAAGTGATTAAACATAAATATTAACTTTATTAATCTTTTGTTTTGTCAGCAATATCTAAAGTTTACACCGTAAAATACCTTTTAAATCTACTAGATATAGTAGAAATGATCGAAACTTTGATGTCATAATCATTATTGGACCATCTTAACCACGAAAAAAACTCAATATTAACCACATTAACTTTTAACTTTGAATTAGATATCTATATAAGTTATTAATTAATATGATTGTTTTGTACTAGAAATCTATATTGTCCATTAATTGATATAATGTTTTTTTATTTATGAAAATTTACAATATTTAATTATTTGATCACAAAATATATTATAGTAAAATCTAATGGTTAGAATAATCCATTTAATCTAATAATTTTAGCATTAGATTTGATCTCTTCACACACTACTAATAATAATAATAATAATAATAATAATAATAAAAAAAAAAAATTAATTTGATCCTCGTCACCTAGTTTTGTTTGTATTTAAACTTGCACAATTAGCTTTCCCTTGACAAGATTAGGACATTAATTATAAGAAAAAACCCAGAAATGGAGAAAATAAATTGTTCTCTGGAAGGAAAATCATCTACAAAACATTTAGATTTTTCAGCTCGATTTCATCCAATTTTATAAAATTTCTTCCTCAATTCAATAAGGGTTTGCTTATTCTTTCTCTTCGATTGCGAAATTCAGGGCTTTCGAAGAACCCAGACAATGGCGTGGAACGTGTTCAAGTTCTGCACAGCGCTTCGCGCCTTGGGTTCGATCATGATCCTATTTGTACTTGCGATCATCGGATTCACATACTATGCTATTGTTGTGGTGAATTACGGACCAGCTCTATTGCTCGGTGGTTTCGATTCATTAGTAGCTCTTCTCGTTTTAGGCCTGTTTCACTTTCTGGTAAACTCATTTCTTTTTGTAGGTCAATCTAAAAATTTTGGATCTTCTTGCGACCCTTCTGAGATCTCTGCATGATAGTACTTTAGATATCTGCTAATTACATGATAAGCTGGTTCGGATTATGCCTTTATTACCAATTGAATCTTAGTTACTACTTGACTTTGCTTTGGTGATATTGGGTCAGATCTTTGTTGATTTCTCCTACTAGTTTGAAGCAAGACATGGAAAGAATGCTACTAATGTATGTGTTTAATGCTTATATGTTGGAATTTTAGTTGCTTAGATTGCACAGACTAGATTCTATATTGGGCATTGCTTCATAGTGGCTACGTAGATCAGGTTGATTACATTAATGGCAGTTGGACTGCAAGTATCAGTTATGATATCTATAACTTCTTGTAATACAGGTTGAAATTGAATCAGGAAACCAGCTAGATAGTGAGTTTATCATGTATATTATAAGCTAAGTAAAAGAAATCAATTAGTGATCTACGTTTTTTGGTTTGGTTTAGTGTAGAGTGTCTGTGTTTCTTCCAGCTTTGAAGATGCAAAGGGATCCCTTATCATGGTTTTTGTTCTGTGTGTAGCTTATAATGCTACTGTGGAGTTATTTCTCTGTTGTTGTGACGGACCCTGGTGGTGTTCCAGTGGGTTGGAGGCCAGAAATGGACATAGAGAAAAACGATGAAAATCAACCAGGAATTTCAGAAGCTAACCCATCAGTTTTGGTTGGAGATTCCTCGGCTCAAGGTGTAAGATACTGCCGAAAGTGTAATCAATATAAACCGCCTCGTTCTCACCATTGTTCAGTATGTAAGTTCGTCTGGCTTTGATATCTGAATCTGGTGGTCCATTTGTGTTTTGTCATGGAAAGGTTTAATATTTGGGCTTTCAGGTGGAAGATGCATACTAAAGATGGACCATCATTGTGTTTGGGTCGTGAACTGTGTTGGGGCAATGAACTACAAATCTTTTCTCCTATTCTTGGTATGTATTGGAACTTATCATAGCATTGCTGCAAACGAAGTTGTGGATGGGCTTATGAGGATAGTACATGGATAGGATTAGAGCTTTACTCATCTGGTGGTTGAACTGAGGCAAAGAAAAATACACTTATTTTTGTATGTGTTTTAGTTAGTGACACAACCCATCCTAACACATTTACTGCAATTTTCTTGAACTGTTCTCTGAACTGTTTACTCGACATGTCAGATTAACGATATCATCGTAGTTTGTCCATTATCATTATCTTAATGCAATCCCATATGTCAAATAATGCAGTTTTACACATTTCTTGAAACAACGGTGGTTGCAATATCACTCTTGCCAGTTTTCCTCATATTTTTCAGCGATGGAGATGGTGATATAACCGTATCACCAGGAAGCTTAGCAGCCACCTTTGTTGCATTTGGTGAGTGTAAACATGCATACACATATCCCATTTGCTTTTTTTTTTCTTTGTTTGCTTATTTGTTTCAGAACACATTAATTACGTATCCTATTATCTGATTCAAAAAGTCTTCTCTATCCAGTATTGAACATAGCGTTTGCGCTAAGTGTCCTAGGCTTCCTAATTATGCACATAATGCTAGTCGCGCGTAACACCACAACTATTGAGGTAAATAACTCTCGCTTGGGTTTTGCTGTAACTTGAAGTTCCTCACGAATCTCCAAGCGTAAGGTAATGGCAAATTGGAAATTAACTTACTGACCAAAGTAATGGTTACTTTTTGTTATGTCAGGCATATGAGAAGCAGACAGTTAACTGGCCTTATAACCTTGGTCGTAAGGAAAACTTTGAACAGGTTAGTTAGAAGTAGCTTTGAGATACTTAAATGAGAAATCATGGACATATAAACAATCAAAGCTCTTAAGTTTTGTTTCCTTCTTTTATTGAATCAGGTTTTTGGAAGGGATAAAATGTATTGGTTCGTGCCATTATACACAGAAGAAGATAAGAAGAATTTGCCAGTTCTTCGAGGTTTAGACTTAACCAGCAGTTCGGAGACAGAGCCACTTCAGTCTCTATGACTTTTAAAACTTCAAATTCTTCGAATTCGGTCTTGCTTCTATGTATGTATCAATTTATCTTGTGTATTAAAGCTATGTGCCTTTTTGTGAAAAGAAAATTCTCATACTTTTTTGCACAACCAACATGTTCCTATAACTTTTCTAAAGAAATTAAATTTCGAATTAAATTTAGTTTATAGACAGATAAATCTCTTTCTCTAGTAGATTCGATATCTTTAACAAAATTCATGAAATCTATAAATTCTCCCAACTTAATTAACATGTATAGAATCTTCAGACTTCGTCTCTCGTGCATGTACTTTGGCGTTATTTCCAGAAACCTAAAATTTATTTCTTCACAAAGGGCCATGGAATTTTATAAGTGAATCTACATTATCATATTCTTTTCAATACTTTATTTATTCATCTATCCATATCTATTTGATTTGCAACTGTTTTGTATCCATTTGGTGATGGTGACTTTTATGTCATGTCCGCTAGAAATCATCATGGTGATGATCAAGAGGAAATAATATAATAAAATTTTATATTTTGTCAGAAGTCTATAATCTAGAGTTACCATAGTGTACAATTTTGATTTTTTTTTAATATACAAATACTTATAAACATTGATTAAATTTAGAGTTACCGAATAAACTAATTAAGGGTTAAAAAAAAAGAAAATTAAAGGTTTTAGCAAACGATCGAAATGTAACTGATAATGCCATGTTTAGAAGAACAGATGATACCCATTGAAAAATAAAAAGAAAGGATCACTAACGTTGATACTGACTTCTCACATAACATCATTGGCCTCACATTGCCTTGCATCACTTAGCGCTTGGTAAGACTCTCCTAATACCTGTATAAGAAGTTATGTTTCTGAAAAGTTCATCCGAAAAGATTCATCTAAGAAAAGCATAGATCTCCGAGAATTTAGATAATCATCTGTTTTTCTCTAACCTTAGAACAAAATCATCTAGAAAAATACAAACAAAAAGTTCATTTAAATTTACTTGAAATAAAGACATTGATCTCAATTCTTCCATAGCAAGCAAAATATTCAGAAACGTTGACTGTAGTTTCTTGAATACAAATGGGAAATCATTTAAGTAATCAACACGATGAAAGCATAAATCCCTCAAAGCTAAGATCAAGTAATTAAATTAAGCATCAAGCAATATGTGACACCACAACGAACCTTATTATATATCTAACATTTATATGTAAGAGAAAGGAAAAAGGTAGAGAAATTGAAAAAACTGAATTTTGATTAACGTTTCTTACTTAATTTACAAAGATTGAATGCATCAGCTATATAGAGAAGATGCTACAACGGTTACAAGTTTAAACTATTGTAGTTAAAACAAAGCAACTATAGTTAAGTTAAATTGTTTTGGAATTGATTTTCTTTTGCTGAAAGTTGTAGGTTCTGCAGAGTTGCAGAGGATGAGAAACTCTTCTATTTTGGTTGCTTGTGTTGTACGATGTTGCAGGTTATTTGCAGGTTTTGGTTTGAAGTTGACTTTCTTTCTTTGTTGGGCTTCATGGGCTGATCTTTTGGGCTGTGATCGACTGGATCCACTAAGCAGTTTGGCTCTTCTTTTGTCATATCTTTAATACTTTCCCTCAAACTTGTGGTGGGTGGTAATCCAACACCAAGTTTGTGTCTGAGATGTATGAAAGCAGATTTTGGCAATGATTTTGTAAAGATGTCAGCTAGTTGAAGAGCAGCGCGGATGTGTATGGTTTCAATAAATCCGAGAGCAACCCTTTCCCGAATATAATGTCAATCGAGTTCAAAGTGTTTGGAGCGCGTGTGTAGAGTATGATTGATGCTTAAGTGAACTGCGGAGAGATTGTCACAATGGAGCAGTACAAGACCAGATTGAGGTATATGCAAGTCACACATCAAAGATGCTAACCAAGTAAGTTCAGCAGCCGTCTCAGATCTCTATACTTTGCTTCAGTCGATGACCTGGAGACTGTAGGCTGTCGTTTTGCATTCTATAAGACAATATTTGGACTAACAAAAGTACAGAAACCGGTGGTGGATCTTGTGGTTTCACGACAACCTGCCCAATCATGATCACTGTAAGCAATAGTAGAAAGTTGAGATGACTTGTAAAGGTATAAACCCATCGATGATGTCCTACGGAGATAGCGTAAGGTGCGTTTTAAAGGAGTAGGCATCGATGCATCCTTTGACAAATCAGATTTACTGCAAATTGGAGATCAGGTCTTGTTATTGTCAAGTACTGCAACTTTCCAGCTAGAATTCGAAAATATGATATCCCAGGAAAGAGTTCATCACTGTGACTGGTGGAGTTGAGCTGCTGTGGTAAAGGAGTAGGCATCGAATTACACTCTGCCATTCCTACCTGAGATAGAATTTCTTCTGCATATTTCTCTTGATGCACAAACAAACCTGTTGCAGTGTGTTCAATTTGAATACCAAGAAAGTAATAAGCTGACCCCAGATCCTTCATTGCAAATTTAGTACTGAGAGTGGTGATCAAATGATGGAGAAGACTTGAGTCACTTCCTGTAAGAATTATATCATCCACATAGAGCAAAAAGACAAGAGTGTTACCATTATGATGATAAACAAAGAGTAAAGGATTAGCTGTGCTGCACTTGAAACCATATCTAGAAGAAACGAGCTAAACTTATCAAACAAAGCTCTTAGAGCTTGTTTCAAACCATAAATAGCTTTGTCAAGCTTACACACATAGGAGGGATGAGTCTTGTCAACGAAACATGCTGGCTGGTACATGTATATGTCTTCATGAAGAAAGGCACTTTTAACATCTAGCTGAGTGATTAGCCAATCTTTTGCTGTAGTACACCAAAAACTACACGGATTGTAGATGTTCTGACTATAGGACTATAAGTCTCCAAGTAATCAATGCCCTCTTCTTGCTTGAACCTATTTGCTACTAACCGAGCTTTGTACTTGTCAATGGACTATTTGGCTTTAATTTGATCCTAAAAACCCACTTGCATCCCAAAATATTCATGTCTGGTGTGGCTGGAACAAGATGCCATGTAGCATTTTCATGTTGAACTTCAATCTCTTCACCCATTGATGCAGTCCAGTTTATGTCTTTGAGAGCTTCTGAAACTGTTCTTGGTTCAGTGTATCTTGTGGTTAAAAGAAGATACCGAGGGTTGGGTTTGGTGATTCCAGATTTGGCTCGAGTGGTCATAGGATGAGCATTGGTAAGAGACGCTGGAGAATCAACAACAGTTGTAGTTGAAGGAATTTGCTCAGATAGAGCAGAAACTACAGTGGGAGAATTTTGTGTCTGAACTGATTCATGAGGACTAAGATTTTCAACAAAAACATACTCAACTGAAACGTCAGGTGTGCCATGATCATTGTCTTCAAATGTATATACCACTAGAGTTGACTGAGGACCTGAGTGAGGGACCTCTTGAGGCACACGAATTGTCGAGGACTGAGATGATGATGATGATGGAGTTATCATATGCAACAGAGAGTGGCTTGAGCGTTAACATTGGTGCGAGGGACCAGAGTGGCATCTGCAGATTACCAAGACTGAAGCAAAGGAGTGTAGTACCGAGTAGTTAATTGCTGGTACTTGTCTTCGAATGGAAACACATGCTCATCAAAGATGGCGCTTCAAGTAATAAACATTATGCCTGTTGGAGGATATAGACACCGATAACATTTGTATGAAGCATTGTATCCCAAAAATATCCATGGAAGAGATCTTGGTTCAAACTTGTTGGCCCCTTTGTTAACACCTTCTGAGTTCCAGATCCACTTTGTAAACCTTATTTGCATCAAAGAACACACCACATGGATAATCTTCCCAAAGCTTTGACACATATAATAAAGACTTTTGAACAGTGGGACAAACCAATACTTCATTCAAAGGTAACATACATGTTTAAACTACAAGATTTGTTGACCCAACATGAGTGATAGGAAGTTGATTTCCATCTGCAACCATGAGGTTCTCATGACCGTTGTAAGGAACAATTTAGCTATCTGTTCTATTAGTGACATGAGAAGTGGCACTTGAATCAAGGAACCTTCTTGACTAGAGGGGTCACTGGTATGAAACGTTGCAAGTGCTTGAGGCACAACTTCATCTTGATAATTGTTATTAAACCGATTCCAAAATTTTATAGCACAATGACCAGTTCTGCCCCAAATTTGACATATAGGTCTGAGATTATTACTTTGGGAGTTTTGACCAGTTGAACTAACCTGTTGGTGAAAGCCTCTTCCCCTTGAGGAGTAGTTGCTTCCACGCCCTCTGTTGGAGCCACCACGATTGGAGTAACCATTGTAAGAATATCCATCTCTTCCTCTATTACTTCCATCATTTGTTGAGTAATGGAGTTGATTAGACCATTATTGTTGTTGCGTCCGAAAAGCTAGGTGATGAGTGGTGGATTCAGAGTCTTCATGGGACTGAAACCGAGCATCAAAGGCAGAAACTTCTGACATAACATCAGTAAAAGTAGGTCGAGGGAGACGAGTCAAGGAGTGTTGAATAACAGTGCAGATAGGGTCATACTCTCTTCCCAGACCATTCAAAAATTTGAAGATTTGCATAGCTTCATTCACTGGTTAACCAATGGATCTGAGTTTATCAAACATGGTCCTAAACGCTCGACAATATCAGAGAAAAAACTTGCCTTTTTTGCTGATAAGTTGAAGATTTCGTTGAAGCTCAAACACATAAGCTAAGGAACTTCGGTTGCAATATTCTGCTAAGAACTCCCATATTTCTTGAGCAGTGGATAATCCAACTACAAATCCCAGGACATCTTCTGAGATAGATCCAAACAACCATGAACGAATAAGGTGATATGTGCACTCCCACGCTTCAAAGAGAGGGTTGCTTGTTTCAGTGACAACATCTCCATTCCTGACCGTCACAGTAAGAGGTGGAGCTGGGGTTTTGCCATTAACAAACCCTAGAAGTTTCTGACTGGAGAGGAGATATTCAAGTTGTGGTTTCCAGAGGAGGTAGTTCTGGTCCGTGAGTTTGATATTGACTGAACTGGAGACATAGACATTACTTGGGATACGATAAGCTTCGTTAGAAGCCGCCATTGATAACCTGTTAAGGTTTTATCAAGGCTCTGATACCATGTAAGAGAAAAGAAAGAAGAAGAGAAATTGAAAAACTGAATTTTGATTAACGTTTCTCACTTGATTTATAAAGACTGAATGCATCAGCTATATAGAGAAGATGCTACAACGGCTATAAGTTTAAACTATTGTAGTTAAGATAAAGCAACTATGGTTAGGTTAAATTGTTTTGGAATTGATTTTCTTTTGCTGAAAGTTGCAGGTTCTGCAAAATTCCAGAGGATGGGAACTCTTCTATTTTAACTGCTTGTATTGTACGATGTTGCAGGTTATTTGCAAATTTTGGTCTGAAATTAACTTTTTTTCTGTGTTAGGCTTCATGGACTGATCTCTTGGATTGTGATGGCCTGGATCCACTAAACAGTTTGGGTCAACTTTTGTCTTATCTTTAATATTATAGACAACATATTCTTCTTCTTTAAGTCACTTTAATGATGCTCGTTAGGGGGTTTGACTTCACTCAAAAGAAGAGCCGAATAATATTTGCAACCGATGGTGATCGACCCAAAAATACAATTGTCCGATTAAACTAATAAAATATGGATTATAGATAGATAATAATGGATTTAACAACCAATATACAATTAAGAAAATCCTAGAGATTATCATGGTAATTAGGAAATGAAAATTACAGAAATGTTGTCCGTGTAAATTATTAGCCAATAAGCCCCTTTAATAATTAAAACATATTATTCCGACCAAAAAAAAAAAACTTTAGCCAATTAATTCGCGACATCTGTAAAAACCTTTGGAGAAGATTCTTACCTTAAAGAAAGATCAAATGTTCCAACGATAGCTCGAGTCTCGTCTTTAAGATTTTGTGAAACCCGATTGTCGTCCAAGGTATGAATTTTGATTATTCTCATCGAGTTTACACTGTGATTTTGCTGTTTGATTTTGATTTTGATATTGGGTTTCAATTTGTTGGGTTCTTCGTTTGGGGTTTTCGTTTTACCAATCGTTAAGGCTACTTTGCTTCCGGTCTCTGGTTTCTCGTCATGGTGTCTTACGCTCCTGTGCTGCTTTCTGACATTGATTGTGATAGATTCCCGTAATTTCTCCTTGTTTCATCTTCCTTGTGCGAGTTTGATTTTAGACGATTGATTGGATAACAATCTTCGGATTATGCTTGGTGCTTTATTGTTGATATGGCTAAGGTATTGCTTTGCGGTTTGAGAGTTTTGGCTGGAATCGTGACCTTTTTGTTTCCGCTTGAGGTTATCATGCTATAGAATGTTTTGATGAAATGGAAATATCAGATTGCTGGGAAATATCTGATCTTGTGTTTAATATATGATATTGAAATTCTCTTCCTTGTTTCACTGCTACATGTTTTGCACTTTTGGCTTTCTCATATGAAGTTTGTTGTAATGTATAGTGTAGCTATCAGGGAAGATGCAAGGAGGTGGTAGAGATCCGTTCAACTTTGGTGGTCCTTTTGGTGGTTTTGGAGGTGGCTCCTTTGGTGGATTTGGTGGCCCTAATGGTCCTCGTAATCTGATGTCCAATTTTTTTGGTGGAAGAGATCCCTTCGATGACCCTTTTTTCACCCAGCCTTTTGGTGGGGGCATGTTTCAGTCCAACGTCTTTGGTCCCACCATGAATCCTTTTGCGGAAATGTCTCTAATGCCTCCTCCATTGGGTTTTATGGAAAACAATCAACCTCCAGGACCGAGTAGGTCACGTGGACCGATTATTGAAGAGATTGATTCAGATGATGAGAAAGAAGGAGAAGAAGAAGGACTGAAAGAGAAGAACGGAAGTCTTGGGAAACATCGCAGGTCAAGCTGTGAGGTGGAAAATGAAGATGCTAGAGTGGAAGGTGATAATTATATTCTTATTTACCTTAGTTATGAGGTGGAATGTAATCCTTTATGTCGTTGGAATTGACTCTGATTTATATAGTTGCAGAGAGAAGGAACAGACAAATGCCAAGCATGAATGTGAATACTATGGTGAACAATGGGCAATGGCAACCTCAAACTCGTAGTTATAGTTTCCACAGCTCGTCTGTTACATATGGGGGTGCGGATGGTAACTACTATACTTCCTCGAAGACCAGAAGGACGGGAAGTGATGGGGTGAGTTGTACTAGTAACAAATTTATTTTTGTGTGTGTAAGAATATTACTTTCTGCTTATTTCTAACACTTGTCTTATTGTGAAACAGTTAACTCTTGAAGAAAGCAAGGAAGCCAACACTGCAACAAGGGAAGCAGCGCACCGAATTTCAAGAGGCATTCATAACAAGGTAGTTTATACATCCATACCTTGAAGGTAGTAAAATCTTTTTTTTTTGTTGTTGGGTCAAATATGATTGATGTTCTTATGCTATTCAGGGCCACACTGTTGCGCGTCAACTTAATTCAGATGGTCGTGTTGATACAACACAGACCTTGCATAATTTGAATGAAAGTAAGTAATACTTTTCTCAAGCTTCGCAAAGATACTATTGTGGAAGTGAAATCCTTATTTACTGTTTATTTTCTTACTTCCCATTGCAAAATTTTGCAGATGAGTTGGATGATTTTGAACAGTCTTGGAGTGGGAAAGCTGGAAGGCAAATGCAGTTACCCGGTCTGTCTGGTTCATTTGGGAGTAAGTAGTCGTCAAATTACGCTGTGGATTCACGTTCCTTTATGAACAAAAATAAATCACCAGGTTGATATTTTTGCAGGTGGTCCTGTAAACAGAGAGCAACCAATGATGCTTCCTTCGAATAATCCCAGCCGTTCTGGTGCACAAGCAAAATCATCCAGAAGAACAAAAGCTCCAATGAATGTAAGAGGAAACGGCAGAAACTAATCTCGGACTACATGTTAAGTTTTCTGAAATCTTTAGTAAATGCAGCCAAAGACCCTTGTGTTGGTTACTAAATTGATTACGAAGTCGTGTAACATGGATCATTAGCTAAAGTTAGGCTTATGTTGTATATTGTCTTTTCCCTTGGAGTTGGTGAGGAAATGTAGACTTGCCATGGAACCCAACAATGTTATGATCCTTCTTCTCCTCAAGCACGAAGGATTCGCCGGCATATGGATATGTATGAAATATTAGTTGGTTAATAGATTCGAAGAAAGTGAATCTATTTACCAACGGAGAAATTGTTTCCCCTTGAGAGTCTCTGTTGATTAAATTTGATTTGCAAAACGGTGTCGTGTTTAACCAAATAAAAATCATATAAATTACGGGAATGCATTTATAATTGCTTAGGGTTTTTCTCGTTTAGGTTTATAAAATATATATTCAGAGATTTCTTCTCCTCTCTCTCTCTCGATATTGCAATGGAGAAAACTCATAAAAACCCTAATTTCTTGTCGGAGCTTCCTCAAGATCTCATGATTTCGATTTTCGAACATCTAGGCTTTGCTGATTTTAATCGAGCTAAATTGGTATATTCCTCTTGGCACTCTGCTTCGAGAAAATCTGTGCCCAAAAGTCAGGAACCTTGGCTGATTCTCTTCCCTGAATACAACAACATCAACAACACTTCTTTAACGTTGTTCAATCCTGAGAAAAAAGACAAACTTTACAAAACACAATCTCTAGGTGTCGAATTTGCACAGAGTTCCTGTCTAGCAACATATGGAAGTTGGTTCCTAATGAAAGATCTTCAATGGAATCTCTACACTGTGAATATCTTTACTCACAAGAGGATCACTCTACCTCCTATGGAGTCACAATTTGGAGTGACAAAGTCAAGCGAACTGCAGATGGGTTAGTCATTTTCGATCACGTAAGCTCTACATACAATGGTATCTATATACGATCCCTCGTGTTTTGGATTGAGGAGAAAACCAAAGAGTACATAGTATTATGTGCACTTGATCCATGGTGTGTGGTTTATTCCAAGAAAGGCGATAACTTTTGGAATCAAGTTCCAGAAACTTCAGATTGTGAGTGCATGCTTTACAAGGATCATAAGCTTTACTTCATTAGCCGCAAAAGTATTTTCACAGTCTTAGATTTCTCTGGACAGATTCCTCAGAAAACCTTTCAATGTGGTATGCTTCTGAATCCATATCCATTACCTGATATCTGGCAATTTGGTTCGACAAGAATTGTAGTTACAATAACAGGAGATATCCTCATGGTTGCATGTTTTCTGGTCCTTCACATCACATGGAGCAATTTCGCATCTTCAAGATTTATTCATCATCAGGGTTGCTTAAGAAATATGAAAGAGTTGAATCTTTGGGGGACGAGACAATGCTTTTGGATCTAGGCATCACTGTACTCGCCAATAAAGTTGAGGGACTCCATAGAAATTCTATATATTTCTGTGGTGATTATGGGTTAGAGGCAGAAGATCTCTTTATCTTCAATCTTGAGACACATAATACAGAGGGACTCCACAAATTTGGTTTTGATTTTTCGTTATGTGGAGGTGCTCGATGGTTCGTACCAAGTTTCACGCGTGCATGATGGTTTCAACTTTTGTCTTCAATTTACACAAAGGTTTGTATATTATACAAATCAAGCTAGCAAATGTGTACAAGACTGATATGCTTCAAGTGAGCTTTAGTTGTCGAATCTAACTTATCGACATTTTTTCTTATTTTTTGTCTGATAATACATATTTTTCATTTTTCGTTGTTGGATTAATTAGAAAAAATGTTCTTATGCTTTAATCTGGTAAATATGTTTGATGCATTTTTGCTACATTAATTGGGTTCTTCTTCAAAGAAGGTACAGAGAGACCTTGGCTTTTACCTACTGTTTCCCCGTGAGGGTCTGCAAACACAATCTCCCTTATTCATATTACCATACTCGAACTCAAGAGAAGTTGCACGGTAACCATTTTCTCCAACTTCACACTTTTATAAACACCATCATTGAATAAGTATCAAAGACGACCCGTAAGGTCTCACTTTCTTTGACATTCTTGTTACTGAAAGATCAAAACATGATCATGTTTTTTATTACGAAGACAAATTGAAGAACGGGCAAGTAAATGATACGAATCTATTGATGAGAGTAGAAATTTAATAAACATAAATGTGAAATTACAAGTTGAGAAAGATTTCTGACCTCTTTAGCTCTGACTTAATGAGAAGAGATGATGAGAATGATGAATGAATTTGTGAAGTCCATGGGTATTATTCGTGTTCAGAGTTACAAGTAGGCTGGACATAATAATCGGAACCGAAAAACCAAACCGAACCGACCCAAAAATTTTGGTTCGGTTTGGTTTCGGTTCCGAGAAAAGAACCGTTCGATTCCAACTTTTAGGTAACTTCGGTTCTCGGTTTGCGTTTTGGTTTCTAAAAAGAATAGTTCGATTCCAATTTTCAGGTAACTTCGATTTTCGGTTCGGTTCAGTTCTGAGAACCGAAAGTTACCAAATAGGAACCGAAACTAGTTAATAGTAAAATATTTTAGTTACTTTTGGTTACAACTAATCATATTTTTTGGGTATTTGGTTACTTTTGATTACTTTTCTAAAAAAGTAACCATTCAGAACCGAATCAATATTATTTTGAGACTCATTCGGTTCCACTTTTTGGAACCGGAATCGAACCAAAACCGAACCGAATTTTAACATGTATCAATTGGTTACCACATTTCTAAAACAAAAAAAAACCGGAACTGGAACCGAACCAAAGTTTAATAGGTACTTATTGGTTACCATATTTCCAGAACCGAAAGAACCGAATGACCATGGCTAGTTACAAGGATCTAAGGCAATTAAAAAATATTTACGATATAACTTTATAACATAAATATAACATAATTTTAGTGATGTTAAAAGTATATAATATAATTTTAGTATAACAAATATTAATAAAATAAAATAATATGTTTTTATTAAAAATATTATATTTCTTTTTGAAATAGTTGTCAATTATACCAAACATAAAACCAAAATTGTGAGTTATACCCATGCTTGGTTTTTCTCGCAGAAATGTCACAGCTAATTGAGTTAGTAACTAAGCTTCAATGTAAAATGACTTATGTGCCCCTATTTTGACTTTAGCTCATTTTTGTAAAAAAAATCCAATTGTTTTTCGTTTCATTTCAAAAACTAATTCTTATCTTTCTCTTCCTCTCTATTTGTGTCTAATCTCTTTTTTTTCTTATGCTTTCTCTTTCGATCTTGTTGTGCTAATGAACTCGTATCTCAAGCAAAACAGTTCGTAGTGGTGTCAATCGTGAATCGGCTTCTTGCATGTGAGTTCTTTGGGTAAATGTTTCTCCTTTTTGACAATTTTTCCAAATCGGATTTTCTCTTTAGATTTATTCCATGTCTTCTCTCTCTAAAATCTATTACATGTCTTCTCTCTTTAGATCTATTCCATGGAGAATGATTTCTAATGATTCTTAAATTGTTGTGTGTTTCTTTATCAATCAATGTCGAATCATATAGTTTAAAAAGCTATGTCTTCCACATATATAAGACATTTCCGGTGAGCTCACATCGGATGGCTCTGATGATTCCAAAAACAAAGGATAACTCATAGATGTTGGACGTAAAATATGGACATAGTTATGAGCATAGACATTGCCGCAGACATGACCATGGACATAAACGATCTATAGGAATATACACATTTGATCACATAGATGTTAACGAAAGACATAAAGAAGATCACCACCACTCTATTTTGTGGTTGTTGAGAAAAATTATTCTCTATTTTTAACGTCAAGACGTTAGGCTACCTTATGTTCATGTTTTATGTCACATTCTTTCTTTGTTCCTATCAAATAAAAACCATATGTTCCTATTTTACGTCTATGTCCGTTCTCTGTTTCTATCAAATAAGCATTTGAACACATTGACGTCGACAATAAACATAAAGAAGATTGTCAAGTCTCTTTTATGTGGTTGCTGAAAAGAATTATCTTTATTTTGTATGTTAAGACTTTATGCCATCTAATGTCCATGATTTACGTCCACATCCTCTCCCTATTCCTATAACATAAAAACGATATGTCTATATTTTACGTTCACGTTCTTTCCATGTCCTATCATATGTCCATGTGTTGACGTCCATGTTTTGAAATACCACCACGTGCCTCGTGTCTTCTCCTCACTTGCCCTTATGTTTCTCTTTACTGCGTTATGATGTTCGTCACCCCATCACTTCCATTGCACACCTATCAAATAAAACCATATTGTTTTACGTCTATGTCCTTTCTCTCTTTATGTTTTTGAGGGACATGTAAATTGACATGGACATAAACATGGGACATGAGCATGATCATAATCATGGACATAAACATAAATTGTGATTGTGGCTGTTGAAAACAATTCATCTGGATTCTTTATGTTATATCTCTACGTTATGTCTCTCTGTCCACCCTTCCTTCACTATTTATACACTTATTGCTTATCAAATAAAACATTTATGTTTCACGTCTATGTTCTCTTCTTTATGTCTATGTCTGTTTTAGATTTTCTCTTATTTTGTTTGTCCCAAATGACAAGTGTTTCCTCCTCATTCGCCCATATGTTTCTCTTTCATGTCTCACATTATTATTAATTTCTTAATCAACTTTTATGTTTCAGTATCCTTATTTTTGGTCCTAATGCCACATGTCTTCTTTTCATTCGCACAACTTCTTTCTCTCTCCTCCTTCGTTCCTTCCGTCACACATGAATTCTCACGCTCACTTTTTTATCAAACTATACTAACTATGGACAATTTGGTCATATTTTCTCTTCCATTTCGTTTGTTGTGGCATACTTAGGTCCATCATGTTTCTTACGCATATTTGACAATTTATGTTTTACGAATGGCATATTACATTAAAGATCCCAATCTTTTTTCGGTTTTAATAGAAAAATTTACAGAATTTTGATAGTCTAGTTTCGTAATTAGTTTTGGTAAGGTCAAATTTTGATTTGCAAAAAGGTGTCGTAACCAAATAAAAATCATATAAAATCAGAAAACACATTTATAATCGTTTAGGGTTTTTTTCTTTTCAATATATTCAGAGATTTTGTCTTCTCTCCCTCTCTCGATATTGCGATGGAGAAAAATCATAAAAACCCTAATTTCTAGTCGGAACTTCCTCAAGATCTCGTGATTTCGGTTTTCGAACGTCTAAGCTTTGCTGATTTCAATCGAGCTAAATTGGTATGTTGCACTTGGCACTCTGCTTCGAGAAAATCTGTGCCCAAAAGTCAGGAACCTTGGCTGGTTCTCTTCCCTCAATTTAACAACATCAACAACACATCTTTAACGTTGTTCAATCCGGAGGAAAAAGACAAACTTTACAAAACACAATCTCTAGGTGTCAAATTTGCAAAGAGTTATTGTAGGGGAATATATAGAAGTTGGCTCCTAATGAAAGATCTTCAATGGAATCTCTACATCGTGAATCTCTTTACTCACGAGAGGATCAACCTACCTCCTATGGAGTCGCAACTTGGAGAAACAAAAGTCGAGCGAGCTGCAATAGATCGGTTAGTCACTTTCGATCACGTAAGCTCGACATACAGAGAAATATTTATACGATCATCCGTGTTTTGGATTGACGAGAAAACCAAAGAATACATAGTTCTATGTGCACTTGGTCAATGCTGTGTGGTTTATTGCAAGAAAGGTGATCATTTGTGGAAACAAGTTCCAGATATTTCAGATTGTGAGTGCATGCTTTACAATGATCATAAGCTTTACTTCATAAGCGAGAGTAATATATTCACAATCTTAGATTTTTCTAGACAGATTCCTCAGCAAACTTTTCAATGTAGTATGCTTCCGACTACAATAAGTAGTCCATGGCACGTTTTTTGGAAAAGATTTGTATTCACACTAACAGGAGATGTCAACCATGGAGAGATTTCGCATCTTCAAGATCTCTATTCATTATCATCAGGATTCCTTAAGAAATATGAAAGAGTTGAGTCTTTTGGGCGACGAGACAATGCTTTTGAATCTAGGCATCACTGTACTCGCCAATAAATTTGAGGGACTCCATAGAAATTCTATATATTTCAGTGATTATTGTTGCTTTACCACAGAAGATCTCTTTATCTTCAATCTCGACACACAGGATATGGAGTGAGTCCACATATTTGATTATGATTGTTCATTAGGTACACAGTACTATGCTAAATGGTTCCTACCAAGTTTCACTACATGATGTTTTTAACTTTTTTTTATCTTTTTTTATCTTCTATTTGTTGTTTTAAGCTAATGAATAATGATATGACGTTTTTTTTTTTCTTTTCTTAAAACTTTTATATACATAGAAGTTTGCATATTATACTAATCAAGTTAGCAAATGTGTACAAGTGAGCTTTTGTTGTCGAATCTAACTGATCCAAAAAAACTCTGCTCTCTTGAAAGATAATCTGAATGATGCAAACAAAATTTAGTATTACTTATTATGAAAATTATTATTGTTATTTTGAAGTCTATCACACGATAGGCAACAAGTCAACAACAGTGGAATTTCAAAGTTTAAAAATCAAATAAATTCGGCCAAGTGATTAAAAAGATAATCACTATTCACTAGTACTGACTATTTATGCTGCAAGAACATATTTAGACTGACGCATTCACTCCTCTGTCTTCATTCCATTTATCTCTAGAAGCAGTGTCTCTATACTAGGCCTGTTGTTTGGAATTTCCTGTGTACAGCTTATCCCAATCTTTGCCATTGCTATTGCCTCTAGTTTATCGAATTCTTCATGTAGATATTCATCGATGAAACCACTATGTTCTCCATTTTCAGCTGCAATTCTGAGTGAGCTAGTAAGCATGAGTTTGCCAGAGAGTATCTGAAGAATTATAACTCCAAAGGCAAATATGTCTGTTTTCTCAGTGAATTTTCCGGTTGTGAAGTATTCCGGAGCTAAGTATCCCATTGCTGCACTTGTTTTGAGTGCTGAGAAAACCATATCGTCTGCTAGAAGGTTGTGAAGACCTGAATCAGCTATTAATGGGTTGAGTTGCTCATTGAGTAAGATTTTCTCCACAGAGATGTTCCGGTGAACAATTGTAGGCTTCTTATGTTGGTCACTTCCGTGTAAGTAAGCAATACCTGCAAAATGTTTGTGTTAATTGCTTTAAGTTCCTGCAACTCCAAAAGCAATTTTCAAAGACTTTACCTTTTGCAATCCCTTTGATGATAGAGACTCTTGCGCGCCAATTACGAACCTGATTGGTTTCGTGTTCTTGTAGATCAAGAAAATTCGAGAGCTTTCCTTTTGTAGCAAAATCATAGATGAGGTAACACTCTCCTCTGTCTCTAGAACAGCAAAATCCGCGTAGCTTCACTAAGTTTTCGTGAGACAGCGAGGATAAAAGCTTCAAACCCTTCATGAATTCTACCTCCTCGTTCTTGCAACTGCTTATGTTAATGCTTCTGATAGCTACCAGCGAACCATCTCTGAGGATTCCTCTAAACACCGAGGTGAAGCTGTTTCTGCTCAATAAATTAGCTTCCGAGAAGCATTGTGTTGCAGATTCAATGTCTTCTAAGTTGAACCTGAAACTACCATTAACAACAAATAGATGAGGCTCTTGTGAATATTCAGCTCCGTTTCCACTATCCCCAAGCGGATCCCATTCTTTGGTGTACGCAAGACTCACGAGTGGCGATGCACGGACATCTTTTTGTTGATCTGTGCTGAGTCTTCCCTCAGACGACTCAGCTGTGTTATTAATCTTCTGCTTCCTTCTTCTGTAGCGAAAGAAGGTCAATAAACTGGCACCAATCAATGTTATAGCAACTGTAATCACGCTTGAAATCAAAGCAACTTGTGGGAGTTTCGATGAGGATTTATGGCAATGTGTATGATTGCAATGCCTCTGGAGATATACAGACTCGGAAATGTTGTGAAGAGTTGACTTATCAGTGTCTATTTCACCTGGAGGCTTCTTAAGTTGTTCGATATTAGCATTATCAAAAGCAGAACAAGCTCTTAAAGAAGGAAAATCTACGCCACATAAACCATTGTTGTTCTCAAACTGAAATCTCCCATTTAACCTCTTGAGACCTTACACAAATTTTAAAAGACATCGAAAGAAAAGAGTCAAAACACAGAGAGATAAACTTTGTAAAGACGTTTCAAGTAATCATCACTCACCTGGAGGAACAAAGCCAGAGAGAGTATTGTTGTGCAAGTCAAGAGTTTCCAATTGAGTAATGTTGGCTAGGGTTTTTGGGATTGAACCAAACAGATTGTTGAAGCTCAAATCAAGCCTGCTTAACATACTCAAGTTTCCCAAACTCCAAGGAACCTCTCCTCTTAGGTTGTTGTGTTGCAGAGACAACACATTTAGTTTCATTAAGGATCCAATGCTCTTTGGTATCTCCCCTGTTAAACTGTTGCAGCAGAGATCCATAACTGCAACAAGAGACAAACACAACCAGTCTGAAAACAAATTGATGGTGCGCCAGTTTCAAAGGATTGATGAATCACATGACAAACTGAAAGATCTATGAAGTGTTGTTTAAGGTAATTCAGCTCTGTCTATACTTTTTAGAGCCAAACACCATTCGGTTAAGCCAAACCAAATCCCTCTTAATCTAAACCGGTTTAGAATCTACGGCATAGCAAATTACTGTAAGATACTAACCTTGCAAGCCAGCCATGGAGCCGATTTCCGCCGGAATCTCGCCAGAGAAGTTATTTACATTGAGATAAAGATCTGACAATTCAGTAAGATTTGTGATCTCTTGAGGTATCTCTCCAGAGAGACTATTGTAATGCAAGTAAAGACCTGACAAGCATTTGAGCTCTGCAACCGCCGGAGACAACTTTCCAGAAAGACGTTTCCCTTGTAACGATATGTTTGCGACTTTCAAGTGCTGGTTACAGGCAATTCCTTCGAAGGATCCGTCGCATGGATCACCGTTAATCGTCCATGATCGGAGAAGCTTGTTTTCAGGATCAAGCGACGCTTTAAACTCCATTAATGCTTTCAGCTCGGCATTTCCTCGAACAGTTGATGGAATTGACAAAAAGATTAAGAAAAGAACAAGTAACGTGGCACATAAGGTGTCCATTAGAGCTTTTAGCACATTTATCTCTCCCTCAAGTAGCCTTCTAAGCACAAAAAGATGAAATTTTGACAAGAGCCCAAGACTTCTCGTTAAGTAAGTTCTTCTCTCTCTGTAGTATTCTTCTCTTTATTGACTTGGAAAGTAGTAAAGGAATGAAATTTATCAAACAGAGTACTCTGTTTTCTTCTGGGTTTGGACTTGACTTTGCGTTAGAAGAGGATAGAAACTTTAAGAGAGGGACCCAAGTTGAGAAAATCTAGGCTGGAGATTTTGTTGTCTGTTTCTGGGATTTGGAAAAATCAATCTTCCAAACTCGTGAAATCGAAGTTTTTTTCTATAAGCAACAGAATATTTCTTGTTTAGGAGAGAAGATGAATAGAAAGAGCAGAGGCTTAGCTGGTGAAAAGTGGGAAGCCAACACAATGCATTGAATGCTCTGTCTCTCTGTCTTTGTTAGAGAGATAGATAGAGACGTGTACTGCTTTTGAAAAGGAATGCTAAATTTTGAGGACTTTTTTGGTGATTTTAACAGTATTGTTCACATTTGTAACATGTAAAGATTTTAGGTAATTTAACATGTAAGAACTGAAGTATCTGATTCAGATCTATATGAAGCTATAAAATTGGTAAAAAGTGGTAGAGCAACTTTAATGCGAGAAAACGATCTAACAAGTGAAGTTGAAGTAGATATTTGGCCATTGGCACTTTGGCTTTATAGTCATAACTTTTGGAATCATTTTGAGAATTGTTCTTCTTTGTCAACACTTCATTACATTCTCTGCACTTGCCACGTGTGCTTGCTTACTCGTGCATTCACATAATCTTACACTTACACATATACGTGTATCTATTATATAGTCTTTAAATTCGAGTAGATTTTTGGATGAGGATAGTTGATTAAAGAATCTTTTCTTTAGATCTATGTTTCTGATTACTATATTGATTTGAATACGGTTTATAGAAGAAGTCAATGATAATATCGAGATCTAGAGGACAATCATTCCACTAGCTTTTTTTTTTATAACTTTACTCAATTACAAATATATTATGAACAAAATACGGATACATCGTTTAAAGATATGTGATTCAATTACAGATATATTATGAGCAAAATACGGATACATCATTTAAAGATGTGTGATTTTTAAATAACACTCTAACATTACGAGATGAATAAATCTACCTTGTGATTAAATACACATGAAATCAAAACTAAAATACATACCCTAAAAAAATTCCAAAATCTTCTCTTTTAATTACTTTGCCTTTAATTTTCATTTATAAATCTATTTTTATGTTTCACTCATCTATTTTGGAATTTAAATGATATAATTTTTGAACTTTTAAAAGTTGTATACAACATTTTTCATTTGCCGTTACATTAAAGAGCAACATTACAATTATACACCATGCCGGATAGTGTTGGATCAGAAACTGTATATTAGATATGTTTAAGGAAAAACCCAACTGTTCTCTGATTGGACCATCTTATACGTTACACATAGAAAAGTATTGGTGTCTTTTTCAAAGTTGGGTTTTTCGTATGATTAAGGAAGACCAATGCAATAATCTCTCCACCATTATCGGTAGAAATGTCGACTTTTAATATATCATATTCTATTAAAGGCTAAAGCAAACAAATTTTGGAATGCAAGACAAAATTTTGAAAGGAGAAGCTCATCACTAGCTTTGAAATTTGAAAGTGGTACACCAATCAAGAAACTATACAAATCATAAGAAAACAATCATATAATTTTGACTAATAAAACATATTTTAATGTATACACTACTGAGTGGATGGAAAAAATAAACAAATGGGCATAGATTTAAAATTGCAGCCCATATGGTGATCCACTGCGACTCTTAGCTATTTCCAATGCTATGAGTCTGTGATTAAATCCTAATTAATAGCAATGGTACGAATACAAAATTAAGGTATCTGAAATTTGTCGATGGTCTTAGTTTATGAATTTTTTAATTACCAAAAAGAAAAACAATTTAGTATTAGATTTTTCTCAGTGGATAAATTATATTAAATAGAACCAAACCAGAAGTAAAAAACAATTAGTGTTGACACAGAACCGACGTAAATATTATTATCCCCAAATAAATAAATTTTAAGAAAGAAAATAGACAACCGTTTAAAAAAGAAAAATAACCTAAAGATTATAAAAGAAATGGCTCGCCGAATTCTTCTTAGTCAATATCGTAATCAAGATAATTCAGCTAATATTTGTTTTCTTTTAATTAGGAAATTCGAAACCTGTGAATTCGTAATCTCTCTAGATCGGAGAGACTCACACTATTTTAAATTCACTCCCTTTTGGAGATTCAAATTCTTTCCCGCTATTACTTGATCATGTGATCTCTTAGATTATTCTAGGATACCTTTTCAGTCGAGATATTTCAACTAATAATTTTGATATCGTAGATTCAATTATTCTCTACTATGATTAAAATTCTTTTTTTAAAAATTTCAAATAGTAGACTTTAAATTATAAATCAAATCTTGTTAATTTAATTGTTGATAAAAAAATATCTTAAAATAGATTGAAACTAAACTAAACAGCAATCAATCCCAAAGAATAAATTGGCTTCATAATATGAGATATTCAAGTTTTCCTAAAATTGCTATTTTATTTTAGTAATTATTGCGGAGTTAATAAACGATCGATTATGTTATTAAATTATTATTTTTATACCGTTAAACATTGTTTTCTTTTTCATGATAACGACAGTCGTTATTGTCACGACATAATATAGATATTATTATTTGGGAAATTTTTGCCGTATATCCACTTGAGTTTCTAAATTGTGTCATATATTTCTTTTTCTGAAACCTTGTAAAATCTACCCTTTTTTCGAATGAAATGACTCTTCTGCCCTTGAAATGAATAAACTCGAGGGCACAAAACATAGAAGGAGAGAGAAGATGCACGAACCCAATGTTGACATGTTGTGTTATTAACAATTTGGATGATGAAGAAGACAAAATGGAGTTAATGAAAATAGTGTGTGGCCAAGTAAGAGCTAAACAAAATTTGGTCCTCGTTGCTATATCAAACTATTTTAAATAAGTTGTTACGTAGCCATAAATTATTTTATGGTAGTATATGAACTTTTTTTACTAATCACATTCGTCCATAGATTTGTTGTTTAGTCTACTAATTACTTAAATTTTTAGTATTAATTTATTACTTTTAAAATTTCATTATATGGTTTAAAATTTTTATCATATGTTAAGGTAATGTGTATGGTATTGTCTTTTGAAATGAATTGAACAGAATCATTATGAAAAAAAATGTGATTGATTATTTTTTAATTTTTGTTACTGTTATTTTGATAGAATCTGTCAAATTCCCCACAAAATACTTCAAAGTACTTCAAAATCATTAGTTTAATAATCTTGCAAATTTTATAGTTTGAATATCCCTCAAATGTATTGAAATTATAATTATGGGTAATTTGTTTCGGAAATTTTACACTTAAGTAGGAGCTTTCATCATTTATCCTCTGCTCTTGATCTCCTAAAATAAATGGATCTTAAAAGCCCATATCATCTATGGGTCCATGGATATGAATTGAACTGCCAACAGGTAATGCATCACTGTAGTTTATGGGATCGACCACAATATATGTAGATGAGACAGTGTTACTAATACCGAACAAAACTTATCATCCGCCGCATCCTCGCCACCACCACCACCTCCTTAGAGTCTGCTGGTTTGTTCAACTCGCTTGCTCTGAATCACGTGCTGCCAAATGTTCTTAAGTTCCTCCATACGTACTGGTTTGATGAGGTAGTCAACCGCACCGTGCGTTACTCCTTTTAGAACAACACTCTTTGAATCATCCGCAGATATCACTGAGTGAATCAAATTTCTCAAAACAAGATCAGTAATTGAAACTATAATCTATAACAGATTCAAACTTTATATTGTAAGGGAATAAAAGAACGTACAGATAACAGGTAAGTCCATCTCTTGACCAATTTGTTCAAGTAGCTTGAAGCCGTCCATGCCAGGCATATGAACATCGCTGATTACTACATCTAATCCATTTCTATTCTCCCCGAGCAGAGACAATGCCATCTCCGCGCTATTGCATTTCGTTACTGAATGTCAGAACAATCGAAAAATACAAAGAAATACTCAGTCTGGTTATACGCCCCGGCTAATTGTTCAGTCGTTCAGAGTTTGATTTTACCCTACTACTACTTGTGAAAATAAGGAATTTTAGGGATGAGTTAGATTTGTCTATGAATCATGTCTTGTCGTCTTGTCTTTCCAGTTGACAAAAAAAAAACAGAATCGTAACCAAACTAAAATCAAAGAGACACAAAAACTATTGGTTACAAAACGGATTTAACCTTCTTCAAGATAACTTTCTATCTCATTCAATCACTCTTTGGACTGTTATTCCCCTGAATCTCGAGCTCTCGGTGAGTTCTATGTTGGGATTATCTATCAAATCATTTTTACGGTTTCAGAGGAAGAGATCATGAACTATCTTGAGATAGAATGAAAAGTAAACCCCAAAAAAAGGGAAAAAAATAAAGAGAAGATCTTATTCGGATTCGAACCTTCGTATAGACAAATTCTGAGCATCTTATCTAAGATCATGAGACAAGTCGGGTCATCGTCAACTACGAGGACACGAAGACCGGATGGAAACATCCCCATGATGGACTCGCTTTGATTTCTACCAGAACTCCACCCACCAGACGATCCGTGTCCATTTTCGTGACTCGGATTCATCATCTCAGTTGCTTGACCTCAAAAATACATAAATCTCAAGATCTTTATTCGAGTGAACGAGTTGAAGATAGTGAATTTGGGTTAAAAAAAGGTGTGTACAAAGAGAGGAGAGATAGTGAGATTAGACTTATCGGTTTATTAAAGATGAAAACAATGGACAATGTAGGGAAAACTATTTGTTAACTATAAACAAATACACAACTACACGTACGATAATCTACTGATTAATACTCGAATTTCATGATAACATGTACGAACATATCACAGAGTAATATTATAACCATACAATTTTCGGATATTATAAAAATCTTTTACCGTTGAACTCCGGTTAACATTTTCCCAAAACTAAAATCGAACAAAAGAATTTAGCCTCTTAACAAAAGTAAATTATATGGTCACTAACAAAAGTGGTATTCAAATCCTCAATCCATATGGGTATCCAAAATATAGTCATATATTTAACAGTAAATATAAAGAATTTTTTGTAGCACATGACAACTGTAAACTATATATATCGACTTTCTGGAATTTTTTTTTTTTGAAAAAGTGCATAATAAAACTTTTTTCCATCATAACAAGTTAAAATAGATATAGTTTTTTTGATAAGTAGAAGGTTCCAGATTTTTGGCCCATAATTTTTTTGGGGTCCATCAGCCCGTTTCCATAACCAGAGATCAAGAGTGGTGGCCAACACTTAAATTCCGCACATCCGGGAGATTTACCGCTAGATAACTAGATCAGAATCGTTGGTTAAATCGATATAGTTCCAGTTTGGAAATTTACATATAGTATATATAGAATCAGAGATGCATGTATCTAGATATTGACTCTTGGGTCTTGACAAATCATTTTTACATGGCACTGAAATTTTTTAAACTCATATCACAAATAAAGAAAAGTAAATTGCATAAATAATAAATATAAATATAAATAAACAAGATCAACTTCCACCAAACCGAACAAACTTTCCATCTCACTTAACTTAAGCTGCGTAGAGTTTGGGATCCGACAATCTTGGAACAGGAATAGCCACAAGTGGAGACTTCAACTTAAGTACAAGTCCAAACTTCTCTTCAACCTCAAACTTTTGTCCTTTTGGAGCTTTCCAATCAAAGGAATGAAGAAGTGATGCAATGTTGAACAGAACAAGCCTCTCGGCCATGTTAATCGCAGCGCAAATCCTCCTCCCAGATCCAAAAGGCAAATACTTGAAATCGCCCCCATTGAAATCAAGCGAGTTCTCCAAAAATCTCTCTGGTCTGAACTCGTTTGGTTCATCCCAATGCTTAGGATCTCTGTGAATCGCCCAAACGTTGATGAATATCTTGGAGTCTTTAGGCACAGTGTATCCTGCAACCACCGAGGTTTCGCTGTTTCTGTGAGGAACAAGAAGAGGAAGTGTAGGGTGAAGTCTAAGAGTCTCTTTCATGACGGCTTGTAGATATGGAAGCTTAGGTAAGTGTGATTCTTCAACGATGTTGTCTTGGCCAACCACTTGGTCCAATTCTTGTCGGATCTTCTTCAAAACTTCCGGTCTGCTTACGATCTCTGCCATGGCGAATTCTGATGCGTTGACGGATGTGTCAACACCACCTAGAACCATATCCATAAGAAGAGACTTGACATGAGTCATGGAGAGAGGAGCTTTCTCATCGTCGTCTTTCACTCTAAGCAAGTATTGCAAGAAATCTTCTTCATCTTCGCTTTTCTTTCCCACCATTTTGACATGACTTTCCATAACTCGATCAAACAAGAGATCAAGCTTCTTTACATGGACCTTCATTTGTTTAACCAATCCCTGGAAATCGAATCTTGAGAACAACGGGAAGAAATCTGAATAGTTTTGAATCCCTTCGATGTCGGAGATATCGGATATTAGGGTTTTGAGCTCGTTTCCTAAGCTGGTTCTCTCTTCTCCTTCAACAGTAGCTCCCCACATCATACGAGTCACAACGTTGAAGATAGAAAGAAAGATTTGTTCTCCAAGGTTGACTGGAGTTCCCTCGCGAGCCATTTCCGACATGTAAACTACGGTTTGTCTCGTTTCTTCACGACGAGTGGAATAAGAAGCTTCAAGAGTCGGGGTGGTGAACATCTTCATGACGCAGAGCTTACGAAGTCTCCTCCAATGAGTGCCGTAAGGGGACCAGAGAATGTCTTCTCCGCCGTAAGTGTTGATTTTACCGACTTCAGGGAGATCATGGTTGGCGAAAGTGATATCATGGGTCTTAAGAACCTCACGAGCCATGTCAGGGGAAGAGACAACGATAGCGAGTTTGGATCCAAGGTGAATCTTCATGAGAGGACCGTGTTTGAGGGTTAGGGCTTGGAACTGTGTGTGGAGTATGTCAGAGTTTAGGAATGGAAGGTTTCCGACGATCGGAAGTGGCCAAGGTCCCGGAGGCAACGGTGGTCCATTTCTGGATTTGGACTTGCCTTGAATCCATAAGTAGCAGACGACGGCCAAGAGAGCAGCGACGGCAAGGATCACGGAACTGCTCGGATCGTCTATGTTAAAGATTTGCGAGAGATTGATGTTAGATTTAGATGACGCCGTTCCCATTTTTGTGTTGAGAGAGAGAGAGACAAAGATTTAGAAGCCGTGATTATTTGGTTTGGAGTTTATATGTTATGTGGTGGTGTGTTAAAGGTAGAAGAAGGTAGTGTTTGACATTTATAGTGTAGCCTCAGAAGTCAGAAGTAAGAAGGAACGACTTGATTAATATTTTATTATTGTTATAGTATAAAGTCTAGTTGTATGAAATTTCGTAGCTTCCTTCATATTTTATATATATGTTTTGGTCAGCAGGTTCTTTCATATTCAAATCTTAATAGTGAAAGATTTGAGACGGCGTTGAAAATGGTTACTTTTTATATATAAACCACGCAGCCAATAAATAACTAAAGCTAGTGAGCACCATAATACAAAATAAGTGAAATATATCTTTGAACCACTAAACATTTAAAGTTTGTAAGTAAAACAGAAATAGAAAATTATTTACAAATTCTATTGTCACAATAAGAAATCTCTGAATAATGAATTGCATCATACTTATTTAATAATGACCTATGAGTGTTCAATATATATGTAATATTATTGAACAAAACAAAAGTACTAATATATATTGATAAACAATACAACGCTACCAAATTTATATAAGTAGAGTTTATATGTGATTAAAATGATCAAATTAATAATTTAGTATAGGAATTATAGATGGTCAATTATTGAAAAAAGAGAAAAAAAAACAATACAATCGCCAATGTTGACTGAGTCGCCCTCATTGTTGAAATCCCATTTAATTATTTAAAGAAAAACAAAACAGAGCCAGAAGGTTTTTTGTACATGAGCGACAGAGATAAAAGCACTCCTCGTTGACGAATTGTGTTTCTTCTCACACAAGGAATCTAATTTTGTACACGGACGTATTGCTTTCATTCTTCTTATACGAGAGTAGTAAAAGATAACATTGCTATATTGCTTTTATTAGATCATGGCTTTTCAAAGTCTCATATCTTATATATATTAGTTAAAAAACATTTCAATTTTTAATATGAGGTAATATTCTCTAATACGTCATTTGAGATAATGACTCTTTGGTCATTAATCTTGATATATTTAGGGATAGATCAACTATACTAACCATGGACTTGGCCGTCTAGGTTATCGATAATTAGACCAATTTTGGGTAAGATCGGGTTGGATAGCGTGGATCGTGGACTATGATATCATATTAAATTATGAGTTCTAACTCAAAATCAATTGACAATGAGTAAAAAGACTCATATCTTATATATATTAGTTAGGATCCTTTCCAACTTTGGATGTAAGGTAATATTCCCTAATATATAACATTTATATGCCTACTTCAAAAATAAGTGTCAGACCGAAGTTCGTAGTCTTTCCGATTAGTCTTTCTTTACTCTTCTTGTTCGTAGTCTTTATTAGCTGTTAACTACTCATCTTTGAAATGATTTGTCACTCTTCCTCCTAAATAGCTTCGAATTCACGAGACTATGCTTCTCACTTCTTAGGAAAGGCTTAACTGGTTACTGGTCCAAATCCTACTTGGTAATTTACTTATATTCTCTTCCTAACAAAAGATGCTTGGGACGAAACTAATCTTGTATCTTGAGATAGAATGATAGTGGCGCATGATGATCTCTGCAACATCAAGTCATCAAGCTTGGGTTGGATCATATCATGAGGAAAATCTTCAAGGTCTAACTAGCAATAATTATCGACCCATGAATACGATTTGAATAGCAAATATTACAATATGTCATTCTTAAAATTGTTATAATCACTCAATAATCTATGCATCGACTTTTTGGATATTTAGGATAAGGTTTTACTATTATTTAATAACTATGCTTCTTGACACATTCATTTTACAAGGCATTATATATTTAAACCTCCCACCAACAAATACAGAAACGGCACTTACAAAAGAGTAAAAAATAACAACACATCAACTTCCACCAAATCGAACTAATTAACTTTCCATCTCACTTAACTTAAGCTGCGTAGAGTTTGGGATCCGACAATCTTGGAACAGGAATAGCAACAAGTGGAGACTTCAACTTAAGTACAAGTCCAAACTTCTCTTCAACCTCAAACTTTTGTCCTTTTGGAGCTTTCCAATCAAAGGAGTGAAGAAGTGATGCAATGTTGAACAGAACAAGCCTCTCGGCCATGTTAATCGCAGCGCAAATCCTCCTCCCAGATCCAAAAGGCAAATACTTGAAATCGCCCCCATTGAAATCAAGCGAGTTCTCCAAAAATCTCTCTGGTCTGAACTCGTTTGGTTCATCCCAATGCTTAGGATCTCTGTGAATCGCCCAAACGTTGATGAATATCTTGGAGTCTTTAGGCACAGTGTATCCTGCAACCACCGAGGTTTCGCTGTTTCTGTGAGGAACAAGAAGAGGAAGTGTAGGGTGAAGTCTAAGAGTCTCTTTCATGACGGCTTGTAGATATGGAAGCTTAGGTAAGTGTGATTCTTCAACGATGTTGTCTTGGCCAACCACTTGGTCCAATTCTTGTCGGATCTTCTTCAAAACTTCCGGTCTGCTTACGATCTCTGCCATGGCGAATTCTGATGCGTTGACGGATGTGTCAACACCACCTAGAACCATATCCATAAGAAGAGACTTGACATGAGTCATGGAGAGAGGAGCTTTCTCATCGTCGTCTTTCACTCTAAGCAAGTATTGCAAGAAATCTTCTTCATCTTCGCTTTTCTTTCCCACCATTTTGACATGACTTTCCATAACTCGATCAAACAAGAGATCAAGCTTCTTTACATGGACCTTCATTTGTTTAACCAATCCCTGGAAATCGAATCTTGAGAACAACGGGAAGAAATCTGAATAGTTTTGAATCCCTTCGATGTCGGAGATATCGGATATTAGGGTTTTGAGCTCGTTTCCTAAGCTGGTTCTCTCTTCTCCTTCAACAGTAGCTCCCCACATCATACGAGTCACAACGTTGAAGATAGAAAGAAAGATTTGTTCTCCAAGGTTGACTGGAGTTCCCTCGCGAGCCATTTCCGACATGTAAACTACGGTTTGTCTCGTTTCTTCACGACGAGTGGAATAAGAAGCTTCAAGAGTCGGGGTGGTGAACATCTTCATGACGCAGAGCTTACGAAGTCTCCTCCAATGAGTGCCGTAAGGGGACCAGAGAATGTCTTCTCCGCCGTAAGTGTTGATTTTACCGACTTCAGGGAGATCATGGTTGGCGAAAGTGATATCATGGGTCTTAAGAACCTCACGAGCCATGTCAGGGGAAGAGACAACGATAGCGAGTTTGGATCCAAGGTGAATCTTCATGAGAGGACCGTGTTTGAGGGTTAGGGCTTGGAACTGTGTGTGGAGTATGTCAGAGTTTAGGAATGGAAGGTTTCCGACGATCGGAAGTGGCCAAGGTCCCGGAGGCAACGGTGGTCCATTTCTGGATTTGGACTTGCCTTGAATCCATAAGTAGCAGACGACGGCCAAGAGAGCAGCGACGGCAAGGATCACGGAACTGCTCGGATCGTCTATGTTAAAGATTTGCGAGAGACTGAAATTAGACGACGCCATTTCCATATTTGTCTACAAAGAGAGAAAGATCCAATCTCTGTGAGACTGTGATTATTAGATATGGAAGTTTGTGTTGTGAGGTGGTGAAGAGAAGAGAGTGTGCACATTTATATTGTAGGCTTAGAGAGAATTACTGCATTAATTAATTATTACTTTTTTATTTAAATATCAACTTGTATGAAATTTCTTATGTTCCTTCATATTCAAAACTCAAAAGTGAAAGTTTTGAGCCGGCGTTGAAACTCGTAGTAGTTATAAACTTCGAATAATTATATGGAAATAAACCATGAAGAATATAGTGACACTAGACATTTTACTATACATTAAAATATGTGAAATTATATACCCTTATATCTTTATATATATATATATACACTAAAAGAAATAAAGTCCATAAGATAAAAAAAACATCGAAAATCATTGACAAGAGTGTCTGCTCGTCATAAATAGAGTTGTTGAATAATAAATCATCTCTATTATTTATTTATTTTGGTAAAAAGTAGATAATCTAAGATATTTATTATTATATACAATATAGTTGGACAAATAAAAGTACAACGCCAATGTTGACCAAGTCAAGTCGCCTCCAGTGTTGAAATGCCAATCAATAATTCGAGGAAATGAGACAAAATTGTATATTAATAAATTAATACGCAGCCATGAAAATAGTATACTATAATAACACATCACTCACTTTGTCAATATTGAAAACCTTATGATTTTATCCAATTAATCAATTATTGACCCTTATTGTAATAGGTTGACTTTGATTTATTGTATTGTGTATACGTTGATTCTTTATGTGTACCAAGATATTGTTTTTATAAAAATGTCAAAAGTAAGAAATTAGACTTTTGAATATTAAAATGTTTTTATTTTCAAACATTGTGTATCGGTAGTTACTTGTATAGACCGATTTGCTAGTCCAACGGGTCTAGCTCAATTTCATTCCAACATAATAACTATTTTATATAACAACGTTAGAAGAAATTCACTAAATCTATTATTTCTAATAATTAAGGTTTGATCAAATGCGACCAAGTTAAAATAGTATTTTCTGTGTATGAACTAATTTGGTTTAGTGAGAGGTCAAGGTTGGCTGTTTCTTACGTGAATAAGTATGATTAGGTAGGTGAATGTTTGAGATGAAATGCATAAGAGTATCACAAATGTTGGAAAAAGGCTTATGGGCATAATAGCTCATAACAGTCCAAAGCATTTTTGGTCAATTCAAGCCAAACAGTGGTATCTACATAACTACGAAATTGCCACTCTTGATATTTTTTTTTTGGGGGTCCATTTATTTATTTATTGATTAGTGTTGTGAAAATTGCGTGAAACATAAACTCTGATCATTTTTCCTAATTCCATTATCTACTTTCCCACAGAGAACTTATTCACTCACTCACTATCTGATCCGAGAAACCTCCAAACAAAAACGCTGCGTTTAAGAGTATCAATGGTGTTCCATATGACTAGAAATCTAGAACCATATGAAGAACAACGAAATCGTCGAACACTTGTTTGTTTGTTGTTTCAGATGAAGCAGAGAAGCTGAATCGTTTGAATTTCGTTTGATTAAACAAGTTTGGGATTGTGACCAAAAAAAACAAGTTTGGGCTTAGTTGCAGTAACTTAAACTCAATGGGCCAAAATTATATACATAATTTTGCCGAGAATTTGGGCCTCACAACTATTTAATAGAGTGTAGGTCCGATTATAATTTTCGAATCACGCGTTTTATATAAGTAGCTGTATTACCGATAAAATATGATTTTAATATAACATTATAACTAATTTATGACCGGATCAAAAATTAAACTAGATTAAGGGTGTTACGGAGCGGATATCCGGCCCAATTTGGCCGATCCGTATCCGGTGGATATTAAGATTTGTGATCCGTATCCGTATCCAAAAGGACCGGATATCCGTTGAAAATTGGATATCTGCGGATATCTATTTTTTATATATATTTTTTAAATGGGCCGGATATTTCTTAAATGGGCCGGATATTTCTTAAATGAACCGAATATTTTTTAAATGGGTCGGATATCCGCTCCGTATCCGCTCCGTATCCGCTTTGTATCCGGCGGATCACGGATCATGATTAACACCCCTAAACTAGATAAGATATGCAAAAATTTCATGAAAACTTTGAAGTAACAAAGGTGAGTAATTTTTTCAACATTGATCTATGACGTTTGGAGTTTACCAATATGAAGATCATTACCGGACAACCATAACTTTATTATTTATGTTTTCTATCAATTATATTATGTAACTAAAAATTTTGATGCCAGAAAACAAGTATTTGATTCCATCTTTTTTTTTTGTGCTAGTTACTATCTTTAGTAGTGGATTAACTGGACTGCACACGTTTTATTTGAAAAGTAATGTCAGATCATTGCACACTTAACATAGATGGTGAGTTCAAAACTCACCTACTTATAATTGTTGGAGTAATTTATCTATAAAATCGGATATTGTGAATTTAATTATTAAAAAAAAAAAAACTAAAACTTTTGACTGCCAATGCTAATATCCGTCAGATTAATATGTTTATGCTTGCAAACAGTTTGTAAGTTATTGTGTCATTGTACTGTGTTAAATTTTAATTTAATGAAGCTTTTGAATAAAAAACAGACAAGAATTTATTGTAACGTATGCTTAAGACTAATCAAAGAAATTTAATTCTTGGTTTATAATATATGGTATACAATGAAGGGGACAAAAGTGACTTGACTTACAATAGTGCCACCTCTTGATAAATACAGTTCCATACATATAAATACGTATTTGCATGCATAATTTATAATGACGATGGCATTACTCACAAGTTACGTAAGTGGTGACTTGAAAATAGGATTAAAGCAAGCAGTTGATTTTAAAGTTTTGATTAAGGAAACAAGCTATAGTTAAGAGTCTTCCATCTTAATTAATTAATAATTAGCAAATGATATTTGCGGATGAATATATGAGAGTGGTGGGGTTTTCGGTTTCTAAGGTGTTGAAATGTCACTTTTTATTTTATATTCATTTATTAATTGAGTTTATAAGAGATTTTTTTGTCTAAAAAAATCAAACATATTTGCTTGCATCAGTTTTAATTGATATAACCGCTATTTACATCACTTATAAAAATAACTTTAAAAATAGTGATTCAAATAGTTAGTATCAATTTAAGCAATTAATACAACTATTTTCATCGAACTATAAGTGTTGTCTCATGCAGTTGTAAAAAATACAATAATAATACTATTTGTTATAAATGATGTTAAATGACGTGTGTAATATGTCATTTGTTAATAAATAATTTTATATAGTATCAATATTACTGATTTTGTATGCATGTTTTTTTAGTGTCTTAAACTTTTCTTTTTATCATGTTTTTATTTTCTGTCATTAGGGTTAGTCTTAATCACACGCAAACGGGCATTTTAGAATTGTGTATGTTACATTTTGTCTACGGGCCATATTAACTAAGAAGACCATTGTTTGAAGTAATTGTGACTTACCCAAGTAATTTTGGTCAAGTAGTTTCTATTTGAGGAAGTGGTTCTGTTAATCTAAACCATAAATTGATTTCCATCAAACACAAAAAACTAGTCATAAGATTATTTATATGAGATTTTCTGACTCTCAAAAAAATTATGGTAAAAACTGAAAAGGAATAATACGTCGATTTTTAGTATTAGAGATCTCATCTTTTGTTGAGGATGATGCGAAATCCTCACTTATTAGAGTTGGCGGTTTTCTATAAACTGAAACCTCTCACTTAATGAAAAAGTAACTCTCACTTCAAAATTATTTTTATGAAACAAATAATCACATATTTTCACATAGAAAGTATTTAATAGACCACATTATAATCACTTTTTAATGTTTTGATGAGAGAGTAATTTACTAAAAATATGTATTACTTAGTGAATAATAATTCAATCAAAGAGAAGAAAAAAAAGTAGTGGCTCACGAGAAGATAAATAGTGGGCCTGAAGTGGGAACAAATTTATCTGGTGTAGAGAAATCACAATTAAGAAAAATATCATCTTGTTGCAAATTCACAAGTCAAAAAAACCGGAATCAGGAAAAGAATTCTAAAGCATTAATTACAAATTGTTTTGGTTGAACTGAATGCGAAATCACATAAACATAGATAAGTTTTTGAAACCTTTCATTATCATAATGTAAATTATGGATTTCATTATCATATTTAGCATACAATCCATTGTACGGATTTCTGAAACCTTTCCCTTCGGATTAAACAAAGAACCGAATCACGAAATCACACGTCTGTAAAATATATGTACTGTGTATGATACGATACATAATTTTTAATAAATATATTGAAATAAAGACTAATTTGCAACAAACCTACGAACTCAAAATCACAAGTTACCCACAAGTCGCAAGATCAGAACAGTCTAGAAACGTAATAGAAGTAGTGTTTTCTACGTGTCTAATATATATTCGTCTGTATATATTTCCCGTATCGGCGACAACAATTTTGTTTCCCTAATTTATTATTCAAGTTTTTCACTTTCTTCTATATTATGTAAGAAAAAAAAAACAACCAAAATGGCAAAAACTGAGTTTAAAGATTAAAGATTTAAAATTGCATTAGTATTAGTTCAATCCTTACTAGTTTATATTAAGGGAATATGGTCCATAATGTCAATTTTATATTTTAAATTATGGAAAATCTATTTTCATTCTTTTTACGAAATACCTTTTTTAAGTTTTAAATTGTAGATTTTTTTATATATGATAGTATATATGTCTATCATGTATAATTTTATTAAATTTTCGTCTATGATATACTATTGTATACGTAAATTTACTATATATGTGAAAAAAATATTTTGTAGAACTTTTGAATAAGAATTATTTTGTATAATTTAAAGCTTAAAAAAGCATTTTGGATAATATTCTCTTATATAATGTAATTTTGGAGAGAAAAATGGTGTTCAACAATTTTTTTTCATCTGAATCAACAAAACTCAGTTTATTATCTAAACTTATCTCCAAAATTCCTTACTAAATTCCTCATAAAATAGAGTCGAATTTCAAATAGTTAGATCTATTATTTAAGTGATGTAATCGTCCGTCTTAGATGAATCGGTAATGGTGTTCAACTTTCTTGTTTTAAATATTTTTATTTATTTTATTTACATAAAAATGAATGAGGGAATAAATGTATCTAAAAGCTTATGACATTTAATATAAAATAATTAAGAACTATATATATAATAGACACTTGAGCAAGTAATTGGGTCAAAAATGTATGAGTCGCACGTGTGATTGCGTACATTGGCACGCACCCTAACCTTTCATATTAGTTCCAAAGTCATTTTCACCAACCAATGCAACATCACCAACACTCCAGCTTCTTGAAGACCCATTAACTTCACTTATGTTAGACTAATTCTATTTTCTTTACCTTAATCATTTCTACCCAAAAAAAAACCTTAATCATTAGTTTTTAGATTAATCTTATTTTCTTTCAGAAACTTTAATTCTTTAGCTGACTAACTCCTAATTAACCTGTTGTCTATATCAAAATTAACTAGCTAGGGCTGAAAAAATTAATATAAACCGGAATGCTTAATTACCCCTAAGATAAATCATTCAATATGAAATTAAATGATTATAAAGTAAGATACAAAAAATCTGTGAATCTGGTGTAATTTCCCCATCATGACATCTGTATAAACATCAGTTATACGTACCTTTTAAAAATATCTAATCCATTTGTACTTCCGTATGAATGAGTAATGTATAAATTTCGTATTTTGACCACATAAACACTAATTTTTTCTGTTCATTTCATAAGTGATAAATATCAAAAATATATTTATAAGAAGATTTAATTAATTGTATGTCATCTCTAAAGTCGACCACTACATTAAGAGATCTATATTAGGCGAAATTTCTTGTAAAAATCCATGGCTATGAATTGCCACTGAATTTGAGTTATATGTTAGATTTTTTTCCAGTGGCCTATAAAGTCTATTCTCTTTTTTTTTTGTTAATTTATCAACAGGTAGTAGAGATAGTTTTAAGAGCTAATACCAAATTCAAATTCATCCTAAATATCAAACTGAAAAAAACTCGGACATACGTTAATTATTATTTTTTTATCAACAATTGGATCGACAAAACTCGATCCATAACTAAAATTCATTCTCTAAAATTCTTTTTTTCTTTTTACTTGTAGCGGAGAGAAATCAAACTCCAGTGCATAGAGATTTGTAAAGTAAACGCTACCATTTATTCACATGTATTCAGCTATATGTTAAATTTTTTAAAAAAATTATTAAAACTTTTTTTTTTTGGTAAAAGCAATTGAAGGCTTATAAATAGGTGGGTGAGCTTTGGTAGACATTTGACATAACTTTAATTAATCCTCTCAACTCTCTCTTACTTCTCTCTCTTTATTTACTCTATATTACATTCCCACATAACATAATAGACATATTTCTTATATAAAAGGGATAATTAAATGGGGAGGCAACCATGCTGTGACAAGTTAGTGGTGAAGAAAGGGCCGTGGACGGCAGAGGAAGACAAGAAGCTAATTAACTTTATACTCACCAACGGCCATTGTTGCTGGCGTGCTTTGCCTAAGCTCGCCGGTCTCCGCCGCTGTGGCAAGAGCTGCCGTCTCCGGTGGACTAACTATCTCCGCCCTGACTTGAAGAGAGGCCTTCTCTCACACGAAGAGGAACAACTTGTCATTGCTCTTCATGCTCATCTCGGCAATAAGTAAGCCTAATTATTACCTAATCATATATTTATTTTCATTCATATATATTCCACAAAATTATATTTTATGATCGGAAGATTCAAAATTTTATTAACATTTAAAACCAAAAATTAAAAAAAAGCTCCAAAATTTTATGATTTATGTTGGTTTTAAAAAAATTTATACGTTGTAACAAAAACTCGAGACTTGGGATTGGATCGTGTTATATTTTTGTTAGTAATATTTAAAGTCAATTGCATGTACGATTATACTATATTATATATACCAAATAATCATTTAACCAAAAAATAATAATAGTAGATTAGATAGTTCCAAATAAGATGGTCAAAATAGTAGAATCATATTCGTTTTTTCATATATATATTTTTGAAATAAACTTCAAGACAAAGTAACGTCCTTCTCTTGTAGAGATAATACTAACTAATTTGTCAATTTTCTTGTGAATTTATTTTCCATGATCTTAACATATCCACCAACATCATATAAAATATTATATATTCTTGTAATTAATCTCTTTTTTTTCATTATATAGGTGGTCTAAGATAGCTTCAAGATTACCAGGAAGAACCGATAATGAAATAAAAAATCATTGGAATACTCATATCAAGAAAAAACTTGTTAAGATGGGAATCGATCCTGTGACACATCAACCTCTAAACCAGAAACCTTGTAATACCAAAAACAATTCGTCAAATCCAGATGATATTTCAATGGAACCAAACACAAGCAGCACCAAAAACGTGGAGACAAGTACTGTTACAACAATAGAAGAAGAAAGTAGCAGCACAGTTACTGATCAAAACAGTTCAATGGATAATGAAACATATCTACTTGGTAATGATGATGACTTGTTTAGTTACTTATGGTCAGATGAAACAACTACTAAAGCTCATGAGGTCTCATGGAGTGATAGTAACTATAACATTGGTGGAGCATTATGTGACAACAATATTTCCGGCGCCGACGTAGATTTCCCGATTTGGTCACCGGAAGGAATCTGTGACAAAGATTGGATGTTGATGGATTATTGTCAAGACTTTGGTGTTCATGATTTTGGGTTTTGACTGAAAGATCATCATTAATATATTGGCAAACTCTATGGAGATGAGTCAATGTCATGTTTGGTGTGACATATGTATATAAATACAAGTATACCAATTATAAACATAAATGTAGTAGTCTAAGAATCCATGTAAAGCAGTAAGGATGCACCATGGTTTTAATGTAATTATTTATAAGGGTGTGGTGTAGGGTTTCTTCAAAGTCAAGAAAATATAAGTCCAATGTTATGTATATATAATTAATTTATTTATATCATGAAAGCAATATGAATGTATGTTTCAATCTTAGGATCTAACTTTAACTTTCTTATCAACAATTTGCATCACCAAATTTAGAATCCCTAAAACCTTAAACAATATCATATATGGGACTATACATAGATTTAACCACTTGACAAAATAAGTTTATCCTAACTTAAATTTTAATTTTTTTTATTACATTGAGCTACATAATTCCATAAAATTGAATTCTGGTGAAAAAATTGCAGAAATAAATATTTAACACTTTGTTAAAAACAATTTCCATATTTATATTTTATCATAAATTTCCATATTTATATTTGAAATTTCATAAACTAAATTACACTGATTTTTTTTGTTGGCCAAAACCTGAAATTATAACACCGGATTTTACAAAGAAAATAAGATTTCATAACATTTTTTATAATTTTGGTAAACGAGAAAATGATCAATGTATAAATTAAACTATTGAGGTATAGTTCGCTGTTCAACGGTGAACCATGTCACTTGTGAATATGAATGATTCAGAATTCAAGAGTCACTATCAACGTTTGAATCTTTGAGCTTAAATCTGTGGCTCCTTTTTGTTTGGATTTTTCATCATTGACCATATACATGTATCTATTATTTTCATCTTTTTAGATTGATAGTAATTTTCAAAGACATGATTTTTAATCAAATCAAAATGAGTATGAAAATAGAATCTGGAGGAGTTTCCCAATGTACATCCACATCAAATCCTTTCCTCAGTGGAATCAGTTTGTCACACCAATAAATTCTTTTTTTTTTTGGTAACAACGACAAATAATTTTACCTAATTTAAGCTTAAAGTGAAACGAATCCGAGATATCACACTCGTGATGTCTGTATATATCATCAATTAGAGATTTACATTCCTTCAACAAAATATTTCAAACTTTCGAAAATCTTTGGTATGGTCTGAATAAAGAAAACAAAAAGGCTTGTAGTCAACTGTTAAATGTATCTGATTTTCTAAGTCAAAACATTTGAAATGAGAAAGTTAAATGTGAATGTAACAACACCAACGACTCTAAACTAGTACATATTTGGCCTCTCACTTCTTTGTCAATGAACTAAACCAAGAGTCCATGGTCTTCGTCTTCTACACAATAAATGCCCTTGAAAAAGTTTAAGTCCCACAATATTATTACACATTTGTCTCTTATATTGTTCGAATATTAAAGTTTTTGACTGATTCTGTCTACTCAGTGTGTGAATACATAAACCAAAGATAAAATATTGGTTATTAGTACTGAAAATAACACACCCTTAATATGTCGTTCTTTCATACCATAGCATTTGTGAGAATGAGACGAGGAATTGTTGTAATAGATGATTGTGCCGAAAAGATATGGACAATAATAGTATTCTCTTTACAAATCCTTTATACACCAAAGTTTAACTATTTTCTCTGGAATAGAATGATGTGATAAAAAACCACAAGGCCAGCTGAAAAACAAAAAAAACGTGCATTGAAGGCCTAAACACTCTTAAACTATACTGAGCATTCTTTAGAATATGAAACATCTCAAATATCATTTACTCATAGCTCAAGAAATGATATTCGAAAAAAGAATGTAAATTACTTATAACGAAAAGAAAAGAGTTGTGTTCTTGTTCAAATTTCTTAGAAAACGAAAACATACAAAAACGGAATTGAACATAGAAATGGCAGAGAAGAAAACTTGAAATTTTGTTTATTTGGGTCCTGCAAATTTGCCCATCATCTTTGCAATCACCGGAGCCACCTTGGGATTTGCCTGATGTTTCGCTAGATTGGCAGGGTTCTTCATCACTGTTATCATTTTAAACAATAATCAAACTTAAGAAAACTTACCATTATAGTAAAATATTAACTGCAGCTTTTTATATCAAGTCTTACCATCCTGAAGAGCAGCCATGACTTCTGGATCGCTAAATGCTGTCATTAGCTCAGGATCCTGCTCACACATATCAAACCAATTTCACAATTTTAGTCCCTTCTTTTGCAATGCAACTTCATAAAATATGGATATTGGTAATCTGCAATATAGTCACTCTTACGTTTAGTATTTTGCTGAAGTCCATACCACCGGGCATACCGCCTCCGCCAGGCATCCCACCTGCACCCGGCATACCACCTCCACGTGGCATACCACCTGCACCGGGCATACCGCCACCACCGGGCATTCCTCCAGGGAATCCACCAGGCATACCGCCCATTCCTCCTGGGAATCCGCCAGGCATACCACCCATTCCTCCTGGCATACCGCCCATTCCTCCGGGAAATCCACCCGGCATACCGCCCATACCTCCTGGAAACCCACCGGGCATACCTCCTGGGAAACCACCTCCTGATGGTCTGCTCGAAGATGACTGTTCTTCTTTCTTAGCTTTATCATAAGCAGCCTTACAAAAAAATTGACAGTGATAAGCCAAACAGAATAAAACCTCACATATATAGCTAACTGATTCTGTCAAATTGTCAATACAACTGAATATAATGCTATCAAAACATTATTCTAATCAAGTCATGGTCGGTAAAGCTACCTGAGCTTCGGCGCGGCGACGTAGTCTATCACGCTCAGCCTTTTTGTCTGCTCTTTCCTTCCGTAATCTATCATACTTTCTACGGTGCTCCTCAAGCTTATTAGCATTAGGTTCAACCTACAAATTTCAAGGAAGTTTGCAACTGAATCACTAATGCATTGTTTATGAATAAATCCAAACAGATAGAGAACCCTGTACATACATTTTTGAGCACAGCACTAATTTCCTCATCATAGTCTATCGTAGAGGCAAGGTGAAGATCTTTTGCAGCCTCTGTCCATTCTCCAAGCATGGCATGAGCCATACCCCTTGACTTGTATCCCTTAGCAGAATGAGGATTAATCTGTAATTGCACAAAAAAAAGAAAGAAAAAAGAATCAGTATCATAACTAGAAAACAAGATCTCCGGGAAATTTAGACAACAATACCTCCACTGCAGCATTTGCATCTCGAATAGCAGCATTTGGCTTCTTCAACTTAATGTAGACACTAGCTGAAGTACAATAAATAGACAATTAGAAACAGAAACCCATCAGATGAAAGTTAAAAGAACACAATCAACTACAACTCACCTCTGTTTCCATACATAATAGCTGAAGTTGGATTCAATGTAATTGCCTGAGTTAAATGCTCAATTGCTTCATCAAACTTTCCTTCAGAAAGGGCCTCCATGGCTTTTCCCTTAAATTCTTGAGCAGCTTCGCGATTCTCATCAGTCACCTCCACTGATGAATCCCCCATCTGTATCAAAAACAAAGAAACATAAGAGATATACAATCAGAGAGAAATGAGTAGATCTAAAGCTCAGGCTTTGCTCGGTCATAATCCTACTTTCTGAGGAGGATCATTATCAGGTTCAACAATGTCTCCTTCAAGCTCTACATCAGATTCAACAATCTCATCCTCCTCCTCTTCTTCCTCTACTTTCGGTTTCTGTTCTCTAGTTTCCTCCATATCATCATCACTCTCCTCCACTACAAAACTCTTCTGTTAAACAGAAACAAGCAATCAGAAACGAAGTCTTCTGAAAAAACACAAACGAACTCAATTGAACCAAACATGACAATGCTATACCGCTTTGGTGTCTTTCTGTTCATCATGAGCAGCAGTAGGTATCTTAGCACCTAGACTGAGATCATGAGAAAATTCATCAGAATGATTTTTTTTTAAAAACGATTCCGATAACTCAAAGATCATTACATAATCAAATAAAAAAGCAAGAAAACAGAAAACCCAGAATTTCCAGAGCCACGGAATAGCCTCACAAAGATCAAAGGTAAGTAATTTTTAACCAAATCCAAGAAATTAAAATAAAAAAACAGGAACTTTATTCTACAAGATGTGGAAGAAGGTCAATCAATCTCAGCGAGAGAGATCAAGGAAAATACACTTTCTACAAACGTATAGACTCAAAGATCAATACTTGCTAAATCTAGACCACCACAGAAGCAAACTAAAGCATAAGAAAAGCGATTAAATCAAAGCAAACGAAGAGAGAGCGCCCAGAAAAAGTAGATGTAAAAGTACCTCTCGAGATACTCGCGGAAGAAGGAAAGCGCAGGAGTAGAGAGAAGGGAAGGGTTAGACTTGCATTGATCGATAAAGACCTTGAGTTCACTAAGCTTCGTTGAATCCATCGTTTGAGTAAAAAAGAATTGGTTTTGGATCGACGAGAGAGAGACAGAGACAAAGAGTATGTTTAGGTCTGAGTGTTGTCAAGTCTCGTATTTTTCTTTTAAAGTCGTGTTTCTCCGATTTCGGAAAATTGGGGAAAGGGTTTTGTTCTTCTAGTACCTTCTGATTTCTCTAACCTTTTGCTTTTAAACGGATAAAAATCACACTGGTTTTGGAGTCGAGCGATACGCAATTTATGAATTGAACCGATTCAAACCAAACCAAATCAAATCACTTTAACAAAGCCAAACGGTGTCGTTCATAACCAGATAAATCAATGTTTTTTAATCGCTTAGAGCATTTCCAATTTTAGTATTACTATGAGTATCACAATAACATATAATAAAGCAATAAAAAATTATTAAAATTTTGGTGATATTCTCACATAAGTTTCTTTTTTGAGAAACTATATGCTGTTGATAAGAAACTCCCAAATTGGACACATGTCAATTTTTAGTTTGTTAAATATCTATCTTTGGAATTTAGATTTATTTAAAAGTAATAAAATAAAATTAGTTATCTATTAAGATCCATTATGCATATTTATAAATTATATTTATAATAATATTTTTTTATTAATTTTAGTTACAATATGAATATTAAACTTAATATTTCTTAGTAATAATAAATATTATATATGTTTTTGTAATGTTTTAAGTTTTACTATAAGTTTTTGTTATGTAATATATAAAAACTTATGACTTTAGTTATGTAATGCTACTATTTCTCTATATTATTTATAATATTTTAGATTATTAATATTACTTTTTAAAATTTTAAATATACAATATATATATAATAAATATATTTTTAATATGTAATTATTTTATATTAGTTAAAAACTTGTAATTTGAAATAATTTTTTTAAATTCAAAACTAATCGAATGAATCATTATATCAAATGACTTATATACTCAACAAAAAACTAATCAAATGACTCATAGTTTTATTAAATAACATATAATACATCTTTACTAAATGAGCTATAATATCAAAAAGGTAATTATTTTATAAATGTATTATTATTGTTATTTTATAGTTAAATTATTTTCTGGTTGTTATCAAAACATAATTTTGAATATGTGCTTGCTTAAAACTTATATTTGCTCATTATTACTTCTATCATAATTAATATAAACATAAGAAAAAGATATAATATGTGTTCCAAAACAGATATTTTGTTTATGAAATATACTATCTTCTGACACATGTAATAGTTAAATAAAAATTATATTTAATTATTTATGTACATCTTATTATTGTTTATTTCTACATTTTTATTTTCGTAAAAACTTAATTTGTATTTTTCAGAAAAGTCTGTATTCATTAAACTTAGAAAGTACAAAAAAATATTACAGAGTGTGTTTAGATAAGTGTTATAAGTCTCGTATTTTTTTCTTTTCAAAGTCGTCTTTCTCCGATTACGGTAAATTGGGGATAAGGTTTTGTTAATCTAATACCTTCTAGTCTGGACATTCGAGTATCTGTTTGGATTCGGGTCGGGTTCATTCGAATTTTAGGTTTTCGATTCCATTAATTTATGATTTATTTGACTATTTATAGTTTTCTGGTTGGGTTTGATTCGGGTATAAATCGGATTCAGTTTCGAATATTTGTATTTAAATTTCAATAAAAATTTAAAATTAGTAAAAATTTAATAGAAAAAAGTATAAAAGACCTAAATTTAATAAAAATATATCGGATATTCATTTGGTTCTGTTTAGGGTATATAAATTAAAGACTCATTCGGGTATTTTGTGAAGTTCGATTCCTCTTTTTCGAGTCAATTTCGATTTAGATTCTGGATATGGAGTTTTATGTCCAGGACTAACTAATATTTTCTAGGGATGAGTATTTGAATTTAGTTTTGGGTATAGTTTGATTTTGGTTAGGTTCGATTAATTTGGTTATATAAAAAATCTAACCAAATTCAACTAAACTTGGTATGGTTTTGTTTTGTTCTACAGGTTTGGTGTTACTTTCACGCTTTGAATTCTGCTGCAAAGACTTGGTGGACTGGGTTTCTTTTGCATCTGATTTCGGTAGTGGGCCCTTTTGTAAAATTGGCCCAGTTGTCTGATATATTGCAAGAAAGGTGATAACTTTTGGGATCAAGTTCCAGAAATTTCAGATTGTGAGTGCATGCTTTACAAGGATCATAAGCTTTACTACATTAGCCGCAGAAATATATTCACAATCTTAGATTTTTCTGGACAGATTCCTCAGCAAATCTTTCAACATGGTTTGCTTCTGAGGTCATTAGTGTCTTGTTTTTGTGTATCTCAATTAAGTGATCAATTTGTCATTTCTTCCTCAAGATATGTAGTCACAACAACAGGAGATGTCCTCAAGGTTGAAATACTTTTGAGACGTACATCTTGAATTGAGTCATTCCGCATCTTCAAGATTTATTCATCATCAGCATTCCTTAAGAACTATGAACGAGTTTATTCTTTGGGAGACGAGACAATGCTTTTGGATCTAGGCATCACTTTACTTGCCAATATGAAGTTGAAGGACTCGAGAGGAATTGTATTTATTTCAGTGGTTGTTTTCACTTCCCAGAACCCGAAAAGCTCTTTATCTTCAATCTCGAGACGCAGAAGATGGAGTCAATTCACAAATTTGAGTTAACTGTTCTTTATCTAAACAATGTGAAAGATGGTTCCTACCAAGTTTCACGCATACATGATGATGATGATGCATGGAGTTGCAAGAGCCGGTTCTCAGAAGTCAGAACATCAAATCGGCTAAGTAAGAGTCCCAAACCAAAAGTACTTGGATTAGTCGCTTATCTCTAGTTCCTTTATTTACAATTTGCTTTAATATTCTGTTCTTGATTAGAATTCCAAATCTGAGATATCTCATCAGATGATTTCAACTTTTATCTTCAATAGGTTATTTATGCTAATGAATAATGATGACGTGCGTGTAGGTTTTTCTTTGTTAAATCTAATGCATACACAAAGTTTTTTACAAATGAAACCAGAATGATATGCTCAAGATTTTATTGAGGTTTGAGATATTGAATAAAATAAACATACTTATATTGACTTCTCAGAATTTTGTTATTTTGTTTTAAAAGGATAGGAATGAAGAGAAAAAGAATTACATAGAAATGAGTCGGTCCAAAATCAAAATGATTTAAACTTGGAATTAAAACATAACAAAGAACAAACTTGCAAGTAAACCTAAAACAGCCATTGATGCAGCAACCTTGTTAGCTTTTCCTCCATTGTCCTCTTTTGTGCTTTTGCTGCTTCCATCATCTTCACTTCCTGCGTCATACCAAACCATTCATTATTATAAACGCACACAAATCACATCACATAAAACAAAAACAACAACATTGATATGCTTAATTACTTATATAACCAAATAACATGCATAATCACATCATTTTAACTTTCAAATACAAAAGAAAAAGATATGTTACGTACCTTTAGTAGTACCATCGCAAGAGAATTTTTCCAAAGTACCACATTTGGTTGTGATTCCATCGGCATAAGGTTTGGTGATGTTCACAAACTCAGGCTTCGCAATGTAATTATCACAAAGGCAAGTGACTTCCATTGTGGTTGCGGATTTGAGATCGCTGCAACATTCTTCTGTTGGTGTCTCTCTAACAGTTCCAAAACACTTTTCAAGTAGGTCAGGCAACACCTTAGAACATTCAGGAGTCATCTTTGGAAACGTTGGTGTCTGCGACTCAGCTAATGGCGGACCAATCGCTACCGCTAGAAACAGAATCGCTACAACCGCAGAAACTTTGTTAGCGTAAGCCATTCAATTTCTCTATAAATAAACGTTTTATTTTCTTTTCTTTTTTCTAGTTTTGATTGTTTTCGTATGTGACTTCTCAAAAACTGCATTAACGTGTATATATAGAGGAGTCTTGGCATGTACATTATTAGTAATTAAATAAATTAAAGAAGTATATATGTTTCTTCTTCTATTTATAATCCTTATTTTATGTTTAACATAGTTGACCAAAGTACTGCCACTTTCATGCTACCCATTATTTGTTTTGAGGACAGATTTTTTTTTTATTACCGATGATTGATCCCGAACCTTGGAAAAATAGAATCGAATTTTTTTATTTATTTTATGTCTATGAAATTTTTTTTTGTCAATAATTAGATCGATAACACTCGATTTGTAATCCAAAATTCACTTTCTAAGATCCTTTTTAAGTTTTTATTATGAAAAAAGTCGAACTTTTAATGTCAAAGTTATTAGATGGTCAGCTAAACCACCAAAAAAAAGATTTTAAAAGAGTTTAATATACCATTTTTTTGTCATCGTAACCTAGAGGCATTAGACCTTACACTAGGAAGTGATGTCTAGGAGGTGAAGTTTTGGAATCGAGCCTCTCAAACTGCCAAGATTTTTAATGTTACAAGACTACTGGTTTAACTCACGTTACAAGACTACTGGTTTAACTCACGTTACAAGACTACTGGTTTAACTCACGTTACAAGACTACTGGTTCAATTCACTCTCGACAGTTTAATATGCCATTAGGCCAATACATATAATTATAGTTTTATTGTAAAACATTATAAGTGGAGGACGCTGACAGTTCAAAGATATGTTTTACTATATTAATCAAGATCATTATGATCTTACAACTAATTAGCAATTTTGTATTAGCATTATAATAAGACTGATTATAATTTGAGACGGTCGACAGTTCATTCTGATTATGTGTTAATTAAGAAAGTCGATTTCTAATACAATTTCTAGTCTATTTCATGAAATCAAATGTTATTCAAATGTATTTTTTCGTATGGTCTGTATCATGCTGACTTATAATAATGGGGCATTTTTGTATAAGACGTGCGAGTCACATTGCTAGTCCTAAGTGAACAAAAATGTTCATCTTTAGCACCTCTAATCATCTTGTTGGACCCAATTGAGATCACTCACTTTACGTTCTGGAAGTTATACGCAAAAGGTTTAGTGGTATTTGACATTATAAGGCAAAGTGTAAATTTGTTCTTATTCGTTCGACCTCGGCTAGAAAGAAAGACATTTTCATTGGGCGGTTTTCAAGTTTCGATCCAAATATATTACACATAGTGACGGACCCAAAAAAATTTTTTATCTGGATCTTTAAATTTTTTTTGTCAACATTGAATCTATAAAACTTAATTTATAATCTAAATATGTCTTGAAACCCCCTTATTTATTAACCTTCACATGTTATGCGGTGAGTTCGAATTCTAAATGCCTAACCATTAGCTAGGGTATTATTTAGGACAATAATTTTTAAAAATATTTAGTACTACTTATCTAGAAAAGTCATTATAATTTCTAAAATAATTATAAAAGCTCATAAATATATCTAAAAATCAGAGTCAAAAAATGGAGTATTGATCCTTGATTAGGGGTGTCGAATACTTATAAAAATATCAAATCAACTAAAAAAAATTAATTTAAGATGGGATTAAATATTTTTACATACTTTAATTAGGTGTGTCATATGAGGACACTAAAATGGTAATAGTTCCGCCAAATGATTACACATGAAGAGAAATTTATTATGATTAAGGAGTGTCTTTTAGAGGATTATGCTTATTGTGAGTTATGTACTTGTCAACAAAGAAGAGCTCTTTGCTAACATGGTTATCAATGGAAGATCAAGCCTCTATTCATTATTATTTTAATCTTCTCTTTGATTTTCTTTTTACTAAATTTGAATTCATCAAGTAGTTTTTGACATTGATATATAAATACATTTTCATCGAATACATATTAGTTTGTCAAGTTTGTAAAATTTGTTCTAAAAGTATTGAATTACATCTAAATATTTTTGTTTCAATCATTTATTAAAGGGAAAATGTTAATTATATGGTAAAAAGGCCAATTGACATGGTTTGAAACTTTTTCTTTTACAACCATTTTTGCAAGTGCATGAAATTTTATCCTATAACCTTTATATTAATTGACTAACTATAATTCCAATGATACAACTTCGTGTTTGTATTAATTAATTTAATAGTAATCATCAGAAACTCCAGCCATGACTTCAGAATTTAATATGATCAATCAAAATAACGGTTATACATGTGCAATCAACTAAATATATAAATAAGTTTGAATAGTCAGATTCAAAAACAAATTAAAAAAGAAACAAGAACAAATACATATAATTTCGTGTGTCCAAATTGAAATAAATTAAAGGAAGAGACTTGCAACCAAACCAAATAGACCCATTGATGCAACAATCTTGGTCATTGTTCCACCGTTCGCATCTCCTCCTTTGCCAAACAAAACCAAAATCATTTAATTACCATCAAATTGCACTAAGAATCTACAAAATCTGTCGATTTTCAATTCTTTTTTATCACGGACTCGAATCAATTTTCAAATTTGAAGATAAAACTGGTGTTAGACTCTTTACAAGAGCATTAGAGATTTGTCTTTGTTAAACCACAAACAATCATCAGTAATCAATATATTTTCTACTGAAAACATATTATTAATAGTCCAAATGTTCTGGTTATAACGAATTCAAAAGAATAAAAGATCAAAAATGGTGTACCGTTACTTCCTTCGCAAGCAAATTTGTCTGAAACTCCACATGCTTCATTGACTGTGTCGTAGAGAGCTCGGGTGAGGTTGCCGTTAGAAGGACGATCTATGAAGTTGTCGCAGAGACAAATCACTTCTCTCTTGTTCGCCGTTTTGAGATCATTGCAGCATTCTTCTGATGGGTCCAATTTCGCTGCTACGTAGCAATGTTTGACGATTTCAGGGATCGATAAAGCGCATACTGGATCAGATATATCTGGTATTGACTGTGCCTCCGTCCACTCAGGAGCCATCGCAACCGCTAGAAATAGCACCGCTATGATCGCAACCGCAACCTCCGGTACTTTGTTTGAGTAAGCCATTTATGATTATTGTCCACTTTTCTTAATTTGAATGACTATTTATAAACCCCACTTTCGTTTGTGATTCTTATAAGTAAATTGATATAAACAAGTCTTGAAATATAGATTATTGATATATAATGTATTAGTCAATACAAGAAATTCACTTTTTCTTATCTTTGTTTTTTGTTTTGAAGTTTGACCTTAACCCTACGACTTTCCATAGCATTTGTAATCTAAGACGTGAGACCAGTTTGTGCAAATAAGGCAACGAATATCTTACTAATCTATTGAATAATTGAAACAACAAAAAGAAACCATAATCTGTTCTTCATTCAGTCAAAACCGGTTTTGAACTTTGGAAGATTGTATGAGCAAGAAAAGGGAGAAATCATGGTTTTGTCTAAATTTTTTAGAGTTTTATTAAGATATAACATTTTTTATCAGATATTTAAAAATGAAATATCAAATAAAAACTGGAGCCAACGATTGAATGATGAAATAATAAAATTAAAGAAATGAAAGGATGACGAAATTCACATAACAGAATAGATGATCATTTGTTGAATAAAAGACTTAAGTTAATATATTTTATTTAGCAACTACTTAATATTTAAAACCATTAGCAAAATTACAATTTTAGTTTGTGAAAAATGTTAATTTAACAATGAATTTACCATAAAAGTTAAATTGAACACTCAACTATCTATAGTAATTATTGATTAAACCATGAACTTGTAATTGACTTTCATTAAAACTATAAACTTGATCGAGCCAAATTAACCCCAAGTCAAATGATTTGATGGAAATGATTAGCACTTTTAAACTGTTACTTACTTCCATTAATTTTTTAACTTAAAAAAGAAAAAAAAGAAAAAAACTTTAAAAAAATTCTGTCTTCATCCTCTCTTTCCTTTCTCTTCTTACTTTCTCTTATCAATCTCTTCTAACTCCTATGTATATTAATTTTGGGTCTAAGCTTTATTTCATGATTTTGCGTTGAAATCTATACCGAGGATTAAAATTACAAAAGGAAAATCCCCAATTTCAAACCCTAGCTCACTAAATCTCGGTTTCTCTTCTTCTTGATTTCATGATATTGATTTGGTCTTTTTGTTCATCGTATTCAACCGAAGCAGAGGAGTATTCTTCACTATGGTTTAAAATCAAAAGCGACAGTGTTTGATTAAGTAATCCACAAACATTATCATCATCATTCACGAATAACAATTGAAGAGATTTAGGGATTAAAAAACAACATTATTTGATTGAGAGAACAATTGCTGAGAATTGATTGTGAGTTTCGTCAATAGATAAACTGAATCTTTACATTTAGATTTCCAGAATAAACAACACTGTGATTTAGTGAACTAGGGTTTGGAATTGAGAATTTTGTGTTGTTGAAGATGAGATGAAGAACAACACTGTTTGGATATTTTTTTCTTTGATTTCTTTTTAACCAAAACGCACAGCTTTACTTAACAGAAGCTGATTAACATATTTAAACGGAGTTACTGATTTCCGTTTAACAATTTAACGTCGGATACATCGGTTCACTCAATGCAAAATTCAGAGTTTTATTAGAAGTCAACTACAAATTCATTGTTTAATCAATAATTTCGATAATTATATGTTGAATTTGACTTTTTTGGTAAGTTTGGTGTTAAATCGACATTTTTTATTTTAGTTTATAATATTTTGTCGAATCAAGTTTTGACATTTCTACAATCGGAGACATGTTGTAAATGGACACGGCTTTGTTGTTGATGTCAAAGAATTCTAAACGACGAACAGGTTCTATATATATTAAAGTGAATGCATGACGAAATAGTGAATTGATTAATTGGTTTGATGGAGTCCTTTGAGATAGATGTGTGAGATTGTACCCTCATTAGGCCTACTTTGTGTGAATACTTCCTTGAGTTGCAAGATCTCATGATTTTTTTATTCTTCCACTTTTGGAGCATGGATTGTAGCCCAACGGAGTAGACATTGAAGCCCGGTATTGAGGACAATGCAAACCCAAAAACAAAACAAAAAATTGGCAACCCAACAAGCAAGAAGAGGTTAAGATCACAGATTGGGCAACAAAAGTGAATGGAGTTTGCAGGAAGTTTTGATTTCAGGATCTTCAGTGGTTGTTGCTGGATTTAGTTTAGAAGCAAAACAAAAATAAAATAGTTAAAAAAGAGTAACAATATCGCTAGAGAGAGGGGTCGAACCTCTGACCTTGTGGTTAACAGCCACACGCTCTAACCAACTGAGCTACTCCAGCTTGTTTGGTAACGTAATTGTTAACTAAATAAAGAATTCGTTGTAATCCACGTAATATATTTACGGGTTAAAGTTTGATAAACAGTCTTCTAAATATGTGTTTTTCTTTTTCCTTGGATTAGTTTTTTAGAAATTGGATTAGAGTTGGGTTATAATCGGATCTTGTCGATCTATTTGATAAAAAAATAGCGCAAGAAAATACAGATAACTATATAATTGCTAGTAATTGTATTTAAGTGAATTGAATATTAGAGGAACCAATCCACCATCAACTCCTAATTTGTTAACTTTTAATGGTACTACAAATAAAAACAACTAACATTAAGGAAATCAAAATCTATGAAATTTCAGAGCAGCAATGTTTCATATTGTTTTGAAATTCGATTTAATTTCACATGTAAAATAACTTTCGTCTTCAAAACATCATAACTAACCCCATGTTAAAACAAAATCTTGACCTACTCATGTTGGTATGTTTGATACGTGATGGATACCATACGGATACAGTCACATTTATGAATTGAACAACAAAGACATAAATCTACTGCATCCAAAAATATATAGAATTTCTTCTATATTACGATATATAAATTGAAGATGTTCTTATAAATAACCAGGATTTTTATTAAGACAGGTAATTAGTTATGAATATTTTTGTCATTTTGCTAGGAAGAACATCTTATTAATTCAAATAACCTGCTTTTCTAATCACAATATGTGGGTTTAAAAGAAGAAGAAAACATGTTAATTTAGAAAATTAAGATGTTGCATGTCATTTACCCAAAGATGTGGTATTTAATATTAGAACATAACAATTTTGTTCTATCAAATAATTTAATCGACAAAATCCAATATATAACTTAAAATTCTTTTATAATTTACGAACTGTAACGAGGAGAAATCGAACATACGATGTTATAGTTATTAGCTTGATCATCATAACCACCAAATTGAAAATAATTCGACCATAACATGGAAAAGTTAAAATATTAAAGGCATTTTTGGTTAAAATGTTAATTAATTATGAGCTTGAGACTTTATCATCTACTAAATAATTACGAGCTAATTCTTTGTAAAATAATTGGATGTAATTCTATATTAATGTATTTCAATTCTGTATTTGAATAACATAGAATATGTAATTATTGGTAATGTTTATATCAAATATAAACCGATATCTACAAAGTGGAGGAAATTTTCCAAACATCTTTAACTAAGGTTTTACTCCTTTTTCTCAACTTATAACCAAAATAAAAAGGCTAAAACTTTATGAAAAGGAAAAAATAAAAAGTCAAATTAGATAATTTTGAAAGTCCGCTTTCTTCGGCAATGATCCCATGCGGCGATCCTCATCTGAACCTTCTCAAAATCTGATACCCGACAAGGTATCGTTATTCGACCCGGTTGGTCAAACCCGTAAACCCGCTCCGCCTGCTCAAGCAACTCTCCAAACAGAGGATGGTTAAAGTAGATCACCGGAATCACAACACGCCGCGTGTCATCACCGGATTCCCCAACGTGAACCACTAAATGACCTTTTGGAACAGCCGGTGTCTTGGGTTCGTTACCCATCCGGATCTGACCCGGTTTCATTCCTCCGCATAGTCTATTAGCTCCACGACGAAGACATCGCCGTGCTAAAGAGCAGAATTTTGTAACCGGATTGATTATACCGGCCAAGCATTGGCGTTTCCCGGTTTGGATTCTTCTTGTTCGGATTATCCATTTGAAGATCCTCACGAACTTGTGTCCCATTTTGAAACCTCGAAGCCTCTTCATAATTGGTTCCACGAAAACAGAGACCCAGTAAATAAAAATGAAAACTTTAGAAAAATTATGAAATGGGTTTGTCTGAAATTGCGTTTTGAGAAATGGGTTTTCACTGAATAAGATGATCAGATTAAAAATTTCGAAACTTTGATTTTGCTATCTGTCTTTCTCTCTGTTTTGTGTTACAGTTCAAGATGAAGAAGAAGACTGATTTGATTCTGAGAATAGAGCAAAGTAAGCTCTTTTTATAGCCTCTGAGCTGAAACCGTTGAACGGTAAAATGTGTACGTGCGGGTATACAAACGTGTGCATATTTGATGTTTAGTCTTCCAAATTTAACATGTCATTTCTTCACTATTTAATACGTCATAATACTAAAATAACTATTAGTTCATTGTCGTTTTTGGAGAGATTCTATTCATTACAATGAACATCATATTTTGCTAGAAAAATTAAAATTCTTCGTATCACGAGAACTCTACCGTTTATCGATTGTCCGTATGTAGTTTTATGCACGAGGCTACTTTTTGTGGCAAAACGAAACTCTTAATTCTAGAATAACTTGTCAAATGGTTGAATAAAAAATGACTGAGAACAAAAATTTGACATTGCAAAAATGTTGAAAAAACATAAGTGAGATGAACCGTAATGCTGGTTACTGAATAGTCCTCAACTATAATGATGAAATGAATAAATGTTAAGCTAGGTGACCAGAGATGTTTTTGTGGTGCCTATTATTATTCATTAGTGAATAGTCATACCTTGTTAGCGTGTTCAAGGTCAAACTCAATTAATGAGCAAAGCCTTTTCCAAAGTCAATCTCAACTATTTGTACATTCGTACGGTAATATGCAATTTAAGTGTTGACCAAAAACTTTCCTTGTATATATTTTGTCCACTAGGTCATTGTAAAATAATTTAAATAAAAGTTCTATATAATTTAATTTGGTTTACATACTTTCTACTCTTTTGATTAAACTTGAGAGCTTGCCCAAAAATATATATGATTGGGCAAAAAATCATATTTTTCAATCCAAACAAAACATGTTATTTTTTTTCAAACAATTGGATCAATAAGATTTATTCATAGATTAAAACTCACTTCTTAAAACCTTTTTTTTTAATCTTTCATGTATAGTGAATTTGATAAAATTTATTAGTTGAGTCATCTAAACCACCAGTCTAAAAAAATTAACATAATAGAACAATAATTAGTCAAAAATCAAGTAGCGATATAAGATTTAGGGATTGGATTGTGTATCATGTTTTTTTAATTCAACTTTAACAAAAAAAAATAATTAGTTAACTATATGATAGTTATGCAAGTGAGTAAAAATTATTTTCCTTGTTGTATATATTGTAACTAGAGCATCTGATATTAGTGTATTGTTATTGTACTCATTAATTTAATAATTTATGTGTTCACTATGTCGTTTAGTGTTCAGCACATATGGTGTGTCTATCAGTCTAAGTATATGGACTAATTAAATCTTTGTCCAATTTTTTTATAAATGGGTTCTGAAAAAGAAAGCTATGTCTGTATTATAAATACAAAAATATATAATAAGATAAACCGCTATGTCTAAAGATATAACCCAGATGAATTTTGATGAAATGAAAACCTTGGACAGATAGCAAATAATTTGAGGTCAAAATAATGATGAAAATAATAAAAGGGGATAATGAAGAAGACAAAAACGAAGCATGTGTGTTGGAGAGACACGGATTAGGGATTTGGTCGGCAGTAGGCACGGCGCGTGCGATCTGCGTAACATGTTTCGGTTCACAGAAAGTGCCTTCCTCTTTCCTTCCTTTTTTCTTTTTTATATCATACTATTTCAACAATTTTTGATAAATTGTCCATGAATAAGACATGTTTTTGTTACTGTCTTACATTCTTTTGGCCGAAATTCCACTAGTTACAAATTTTATCTGAACTATTTATGAAAAAAATAAATAAACTTTATATCTGAACTGAAAGGGGATCAATTGATGATTTGATATTTGATCAATACAATGGTCAATTAAACCATTAATTGGTTCTGCAAATTCTAATTAAAATTTTAAATTTTGATATATAGATTTGATTCTGGATAAAAAGTGCTCAAACAAATTCACCACTATCTATTAGATCTACTGAATTGAAAAAATAAGTTTACAAACTAATTGTTTGGCAAGAAAAAAAGAAAGAAATTGGGAGACTTTATTGAAGGAAAGGATTGAAAGTAACAAATTTATATACTTTTGTGTACCTAATTTTGAAGCATTAGGTACAAACACATCCGTGATGGATTTATTCTTCCTTATCTTTTGATATTTTTATTTATTTGATACTTCCAAGTTTCAAATCTATTTTGTAAAATATTATATGACAATGTCATATATCTAACGTGGAGAAGCTGGTTAATTGCTACTTCTATTGGGTAAACCATAAAACTAAGCTTTTAACTAACAGCTTACTTAATGATGAAAAACCTCTTAATCCAAGAAATTGATGCAGTGTCAATCATATATATGAATACTTAGAAAACAGAAAATCTCACCTCAAATTGCAAAGGAACTTTACATAAATAATCACAATTATCATTTTATCCACGAACAAAAGGAATAAAGATCCTGGGATGTATCTAGATAAGTAGAAGCGTCCCATGATATGTAATAATTTTATGTCTTCAATATAATAACTCAGATGCAACTTTTGATGATAATTTGGAGTTCTTAATCATAACATAATTTTTAATTATCTGTAATCAAATATGTGGCATCAGCTAATTAGTCGTCTTAAGAACTTAATACAACAGATAGACCAGATGAGATGAATCCTCCCGAGCCGACCGAGAAAGGATTCAAATAACGACAAACCTTAATGTGTACTCATGTATTGAGGGAACATGCCAATAAAAAAAAGGGTTATAGCAGTTCTAAATAAAAATATGGAAATGTTATTTTAAAGTTAATCTTATTTTAATGATAGTAATAGATTTCAAAAAATCTAGTGATGTTGAATTTCAAATGGAATAAGTACAGTCGGCTTAACACTTGTGTTATGCAATATATTATGTGCTATTGTCTTCAAAATCCAATAAATAGTGTTTTTTCGATCTCAAAAAAAGTTTTGAAAATGTAATGTTCCTATAATGAATTAATCTATGATTGACAAAAATATACATATTCTCAAAACCCACTAATTCACCAACTAATTTGGTAACCAAAAATTTTATATCTAAAAGGATAGAAAAAATGTAATTGGGATTATGTCGACGTGGTTTTGGTGATGAGTTTGATCGGTGTTCGTTTCAGTGTCTAGTGTATATCTAGAGAAAAGCTGGCTTGAGCCGATGTCAAACGGCTCGAAACATAATGGACACGTGGCAATCAACAATGTGCACAGAACCAAACTACGAACAGAGCTTTGTCAAGACAAAAAACACACGAACAGCGAAGTACGGAGGTAAGTAAAACGTCAGATATGTTTTGGGACAAGTAGACAATCTGATTGATTAAAAAAAAAAAAAAAATGAATGCGATTTTGTTATTTTGTTGTTCATCCACCAATCACGGATCTCAATGTTTTTGCTTGCTAAATCACTAACCATGTTCCTATCCTTTTGACATTTTCTGAATAATAAATTTGATAATCAATAGAATCCAAAAGTAAACTAGTTAATAAATCTTTATCAATCAATCTATCCATAGTTAGATTCGTTTATGTCGTTTATATTTTGGTGATCTCTCAAGTTTATGTATGGTCAAACTATCCACTTACTTGATTTCAGTATGATAATATTCTATTTGTTGTACGTTGATGGAACTTATGATAATATTTAGAGAAAATTAAATCAATATCATACATACAAAAACTAATTAAGAAACTAACATACATTTTTTGAAATTAAAAAACTAGCATTGGGCCCTTTGTGTACATATACTAAACTACCCTAAGTAAATTAAAGCATTTTTTAAGCAATCGATAGCCCACTTATTAAATTTACTTTATAAATATTATTATAATGTTGTTAAATTATTAATGTAATGTGTCTGAGCTGACAAAAGCTAAATAACTATCACGAAAAATAATAATTATCCGTTAAATATTTCTATCGGATAATAAAATAGTTACATGTTAAAAACAATAATACATAAATTATTTTATTTTCTCTAATAGTAAATAGTGAAATGACAAAAAAGATTCTAACCCAAATAACAACTTAGACTCATGATAACATGACATTTTATTATTTCTACAGGATAGGAAAATGCCTAAAGATTAAAAACTATATTATATATATTACTCTTTTTGAAAGTTAAAATCAATTTTCATTGTCACATTTAGTAGTAGTTAAGTTATAAACAATTCTAACACATATAACAACTCAAGTTTAGTGATCTGGTAATATAGAATTCAAATAATAATGGTAACTATCTTGAGAATTTAAATCAGTAGTTAATAGATAAGCTGACAGATAACATAATAATAAACGGATAAAACAATAGTTATCAGTTAAAAAATAATTTAATTGATAACTAAATATTTATTAGATAAAAGAATCGTTATCAGTTAAATAACTAAATATTTATCACATAAAAGAATTACTATCAGTTAATATTTGGTGGTACTGTAGCTATTTGGTTATTTAAAGCAGTAGTTAATGGATAAGCTGACACATAATATAATAATTATCGGATAAAACAATAATTATCAGTTAACAAATGAATTTAATTGATAACTAAATATTTATAAGATAAAGGAATCGTTATCAGTTAAATAACTAAATATTTTGTATTACTGTATAAAAAATAGTTATAGGCTAATGAGAATGATATAATTTTATTATTAACTTATAACAATTACATGGCTTATGGGACCAAAGTACATGGCCAAGAACATGTATCAACTTTCTCCGGTCCAAGTAAGACTAATCTTAATAAAAACCAAAATGGGATTACGCTAATAAGCTCACTCAATCTTTATTTAATTGTTGTTGCGACTGGTTAGGATCTCGAACTGGCGAAAATGTTGGTGAGGGTAAACCCATTAGTTACAAATAATCTGGCAGGGACAAGAAGCTTCAGTGAGGAAGGATACAAATCTGTTACACGTGTATCTATTGTATGTGGGGAGGACCTTTTGGTACCTGAGGATTACCAGCGTTGGATGATTAGGAACTTTCAGGTTCAAGAGGTCATGGAGATTAAAGATGCAGATCATATAGCCATCTTCTTCAAGCCTCAAAAACTTTGCTCTTTTCCTACAGATTGCTCATAAATATGCCTAAATAAGCCTCAGATCTTATATTCAGTTTCCACCACAGTAATGAGCCATTATGTTATTCAGAATACTGACAATCAGTTATCGCCAGAAATTAATCAGAACTATATCTAATCTCCAGAGCACATCTAATCTTTAGAGCAAAACAAAAATCAGACAAATCAAACACCATAAATTATATAAATCACAAGATTCTACTCCCTAAACAACCTTGAACACCGAACCCATACCACAACCAAAAATCAAACCATAAGTTAAAGACAGTGAGCCATGAACTTATTGGGTCCTAACCCGAAATTTAAAAACCAAAATAGGACCTAGCAGTCGAAATGAACCATACATTTATGGAGATCGGTTCAACATAGTACTACAGATATGAACAGGAAACATAAACATATGGGAATGAGGCTAAAATTATCGTATCTTCTTCGATTTAGGGTTTTGAAACGCGGCGGTTGGAGAAGATGGTGATGGACGATGAGGGAGAATAAGTTTAAGAAGATTGAGATTTTAATGGAAAGAAAAAAAGACTAGAGGTAAAACAGAATAAGAGATGAAGAACAAACGAAGAAAATAGTAGAGGACAACAATGGCAAGAAGAAGACTAGAATGGGAATAGTTTTTTTTCTTTTTTTAGATAAACAAGTTTGGGGTATAATGGTCTTGATTTTATGAACATAGAAACTAGGATAGTAGCTTTAGTTTAGAACTAATTAACAAAACTTTTTATGTTATTCATTACAATTTCTCTAAATATTTTTTTACCAATTAAAAAGAAATGAGAATAGTTATCTTAAGAAATAAACTTTTTGCTACATATAAACTATATATTGGGTCTAACATATTTATATATTCATATGTACATGATGAGTTTACATTTATGGGTTTCATGATGACGAAAAGATTTGTCGACTGGATTTGCAAATCACTACAAAATATATTATTTTATTTTATTTTATTTAAACTACACAAATGTTTTTTAAATAAGTTATTATAATAAAATTGCTCCATTCCACACAAACTGTAAACGTGAGTAGCTTGTTGGAACATAGCGTGACTTCTTTTCTTTTTTGATAATTAACATGGTGTTGCTTATTGTGAAATTTAAATTATATATAGGATTTATTTTTTAAAGAATTTTTGTGACTTTTTCTAACTAAAAAAGGTTAAATGTATCCTCGTTAGTAGCTTGGAAGTATATAGTACTAAATACTAGGAGTATTAACAGCATGTCTTTTTTCTATTTTTTCTATGGAATTTCGAAAATGAAAATACAGAATTGTGAAAATATCTAAATTTGGGATTTTGGAAGAAGCGAAAGGTAAAGCCCAGTTGGTTTGCAAGCGCCTGAAAATAACCATCATTTTAATGGTTCAAAAAATAGCCCACTAAGACTTGTATAAGGAAATATCTCTTTTTTTTTCTTCCGAAAACTTGCTTGATTTGATACCAATATTATTTGATACATAACATTTTAGAAAAGAAAGATATGTATGATACAATTGCTATAGATAAACCTGATTTAAAGACAAGCATTTAGTTAAATAATCCGCTACAGAATTACAACGACGAGGTATATGTGAAACTTGAAAGCTATCAAACATGTTTTTCCATTGCATCACACTAGACATGTATTGTTGTAATCTTAAATTCGCACCTGCTGTAAGTAAAGTTCTGTGTAAGATTAAATTATCTCCTTCAAAACTAACACACTTATATCCCAAACTCCAAGATGACTGGATTGCCCAAATCAAAGCAGTAGTTTCTGCTTCCTCACAAGAGTAACGTCCCTCAAATTGGCTTGTTCCACAAGACAAAACAGTACCACAATAATCACGTATAACCCAGCCCATTCCTAATGAGTGTAAGTCTTGACAATGAGACGCATCAAAATTATATTTGACCCAACCACGAGGTGGAGCTCACCAATGTGTGAATGGTGAAGAAAGATTTGTCCAGAGCTCATTGTTATGTACTGGAGGGGAAGGAATCACAATCCATTCTAAAGTATCACGCAGCCTCAATTGCCATGTTTCATAATCGAATATAGTACGCATATTATATATGAGCATGTTACGCGATTTAAGAATTCGCCAAAGAAACCAAAAAGGAAGTAACCTAGGAACATCTAGCAATTGTTTATCGTCATAAATTGATAGTAAGAACCTGGTCTTATCTTCAACAGACACTACAGTATCGGATAATAATGTATATTGAACACCTGAAAGCTGCCAAACTTGCATTGCATATGGACATGTAAAGAATGAATGATCCGTCGTTTCAAACTGATCACAACAGCGAACACATGAAGATGACGTTTGTATATTACGAACATCCAAGTTTTCAGCTACACCTAAGGCACGTGACAAAAAACCTCCACAAAAAGTGTTTTAGTTTCGGCATAATGTCCAATGACCATAGCTTGGTAGTAATATCACGATGCGGAGCAAGCGGAGTGCGATACTCATATTTATCCTCAAAGGGTTCTGAAGCCTTATGATAACCTAATTTAACTGAGTAGTGTCCATGTGATGTATAATTCCAAAGCATTGTGTCACTAGTAAATGTCGCTGGTAAGTATAACTTAAGTATTAAAGAATGATCTGATGGATCTATGAAGGCCTTCAAATGGTTGATATCCCATTGCCCTGTTGTGGGGTCTATTAGATGAGCTACACATAAATTTGGATTCACCGGAGGTAAGAGTAGCGGGGGTCGCAGAGGCTGCGTTGGCAACCAGGGATCGACACCAATCCGAGTTAACAAACCATCACCAAGACTTATACACAGTCCTTACCGTAATAACTAAGCACCATACAATAAGGAGTTCCAACCATATGAACATTTTCTGGTACGTGTTGGATTGAAAACATCTCATGTTGTAAAATATCGTGCTTTAAGAACCTGATACAAGTGACTCTATCGCAGACGCATTATTTTCCAAAGATGATTAGCCAACAATGCCTGATTAAATTGTTGTAGTTTACGAAAACCAAGTCCACCATTCCTCTTTAAAGTACTTAATTTCTTTCAAGAGACCCAAGATAAGCGTCGTCGCCGACAAATCATTTGGTCGATAGAGTGACAGAGAGAGACATGCATCTAAAAACATGTCATAGAGTAAACAAGCATATCATACGATACAACCTTGATGAGAGTTTCCTTTCCAGCAGGAGATAAAAATCTCGTTTGCCACCCGTTAATCCGGTTTAGAATATTTTTCTCAAGATAATGAAACACAGCTTTCTTATTATGCCCAAACTGTTCCGGTAGTCCTAAATATTTACCATCCCCTCCGAAATTCGGTATCCTTAGAATCACTTGTATTCGGTCGCGGTTTATTGGTAAACATGACGACCAAAAGTAACTGTTGACTTAGAATAATTAATCACCTGGCCAAAAGTAGCTGCAAAGTCATCAAAGAGTCATCATCATCATCCGCAATAGAGGCCACATGAGTCAAAAGTTCACATGAAAACTCATCATGAGACACGGAACCGCAATGCGCACAGAAACTTTGCAACATCTCAAATCGAAACGTTAAAGTACATGTCTGGTCACCAAATTTGAAAGGACATTCGAATCGAAGTGAATTATTGGCATCTCAGAGAATGCGAACACACACATAATCCGTCATCACAACACCATCACCACTGAAATCCGTCTCCAGGAAATTACCGATACATTGACCAATGTAGGAGACCATTTGAACTGAGAGGAATTATTGCGGAATACTGCGTATCTGAATCCAGAAAGAAAGTGTCATCACATCGTTCTCCATCACGTTTGGGGACCACCGTCCAACACACACCATCCAGTTATTGTAAGACCAGGGGCCACCAATGATAATCACATCCATTGGCATGGAAGTCTTGAAAACAAATTGAACCATCTGGTTGGAGATAGGCCTAGCGGAAGCATTCACATTCACGTTCCACACACGAGCCAATATCGTCATCATCATCCTTAGGTTCTGTTTCTTCGAATTCAATGGCCGAACCAAAAAGCTAAATTGATTACCATAAACCGTATCCGTACACAAGTCAATCGGATGATCAACCGTATCTTCCACAACATTGAGTGTGATCTCTTGCATATGTCTTTTGAGATTATCAACGATTAAAAAATTCTGTGGAATTAAACTCCTATCACATTTAATATGATAGAAAAACAAACTAGGCTTATATAAACATGATGCAAAAACCGTTATCAAATCTACTCTCAAATTTTTTTTTAACAATCTCCGGCTTTCAATTAAAAAAATCAAAAATTGAAAAATTGTCAATTTCGCTTTTTCTCCTAGTAGTTTCTCTCTCATTCTTTTTTAGTAGTTTAACAAGGAAATATCTCTTAGGGTTTTTAAAAAGAGAAAGAAGAATCTCTAATCTTCTTTAACTGATTTCTCTCCTTTTGCGATTCCTGAGATTTCGTTTCTCAAAGATTCTCTAGCTCTGCTTTGTGTTTACGCAGACCTCGTTTGAATGTCAGGTACATTTTCTTTTAATTCTTGAATTTTACACCTTTTGTTTTTGGATTCGTTTTAGGTTTATTGGGCATATCTGGATCTTCTGCGTTTACGTTTTTTCGTATTCAAAATCCTTTTTTTTTTTGTCAAATTCGCCCTTTTTGGTTTTCTTCATCGAACATTGATCCCTCTGTATTTGAATTGACCTCTGTTCTTTCGTACCTTGCGGAATTGGTTTCTGTTAAATATTGTTTGTGTTTTTTTGTTGAATCCATTGATATTGGGAATGAATACGCTTCAATTCACGTCGAATCACTTGATTTAAGTGCCCTTATAACTCTATTGTCGTTCTCGGATGTCTTCAGATTAAAAGTGCTCAGTTACTATTTTAGAACTTCCTTTTGTGCCTATTTTGGTAATAAACTCTAATTGTACATTCACAGATAGGCGACTTCACTGAGGAAAGTGTTATTTTTCTAGGAAACTGCAAGCTCTGAAATTGCAACCCTCGATCTGTGAATCAATTCCAAAAAGCAAGAAAAGATCTTGAGTATTACAGAGATGGGAAGCAGAGGTAATCGTGTGGGAGAAAGATGGAATCAGATGAATTTTGAAGAGAAATCAAGCGTGATTAAGGAAGAAATCAAAAGGGTTAGTAAATTGCCTTCAAACAGTGTTTATGCAGTTCATCGTCTCAAGGTTCTCAACAAAATCAACGAGCTTTTATCTGTTCAAAGAACATTGGACCAAGAGAAGGAGTTAGAATTGCTCTTCACACAACTCTCCCTGTAAAATTCCAGTCAGCCTCTGTGTTGATTCTTTTAGGGACATGTGTTTGCTTTAAGGTTGAAATATATACACTTCTGTCTAAAAAATTGTACAGAAAATAGCTCTAGCTTGGAAATCGAAGCAATAATTAACCCTATATCTTTTTCTCTTTTCTTCTATGGAATTTCCAAAATGAAAATACAAAGTTGTATAAATATCTAAATTTCGGCTTTGGAAGGACCCAAAGGTAAAGTAAAGGGAACCTTCACACTTTATGGTTCAAGAGAAAGCCCACTAAAAGCCCACTAAGACTTGTATACGTGAAATATCTCTTTGGAATCTGTAATGAATGTACCGGGGGAACTAACAATTAAAAGCAATTCGGTATAGTACTGGTTATTAAATCAAATTGAATTGAATCGAGGAGATAGGTTTGGTTTAAGTTAAACCGATATCATCGATCGCGAGAATCAAGATTTCGATGACGAAGACCTATCTCTGGATCTTGTGAATACTCCAATGAAGATTGCGACTGCTTGGAAAAATCCATCGAACGAACTGGTGCAAAGAATCGATCAGATTGAGTGCACGAATTAGTGGATCGAATGAGGAAAGCACAGAGAGGCTTCGTGGCTCGAGTCTCAGAGAATTGTGTCTCGTCGTATCAATTAGGGAAGAAGAAAAAGCTCGCCGCAACTGCAGTAGCAGCTTCAGCTTCAGTGGATGAAACAGCTAAAGAAGAAATGGAGGAGCTTATGAGTATCTTCGTTGATGCTAATCGTTTGAGGAAAAGTGTAATCATGGACATTGTTGCAGCTACGAGTGAGCATCAAGCCGCTCTGTTTCTAGAAGGACTATGTCAGTTTCTTTCTGGGTTCAAAGATCAGGTTCTTCTCCAAGATTTTGAGCTTCTTTCATTGGACAATTAAATCTGAATTAGCCATGAATTTGTCTGGTTATGTTACACAGTATAATTCTCTATCTTTAGATTCTTCTTATGCATTGGTTTGATGATCATAAAGTCTGGTCAATAGTGTTCATGATCATGTTTTTGGTTTCATTTTGTATTATAATGGTTCTGTTTTTCCAAAGATTTTCAAAGAAATCAAAAGGCCCAAAAATAGCGTAGATGAGAATCCGGCCCATAGGCCAATAAAACCTCGTAAACTTGTATTGAAACCCTTAAAAAATAGTTTAAAAATTAGAAAGAGAATCAAAGATCAAACAAGAAAATAATAACATAATTTGAAGTCGTTGAATGATTCAACTAAAAATTTGTCGTACAATAAAACTTACCAGAGTTAGGTTATTTTATTTGGTTTAATTTCTCAAATGACTCGTTGACTTTGGTCAATTGATCAATTAATCCACATTTTGTCTCTCCAAAAATTTGTTTATTTTATCATTAAGTTACATTTTATTTACAATTATGCCATAATTTTTTTTAATTATTATTTTAAAATAACAAAAAACTTAAAAGACATAAACATTTTAGGTTTACTTATTTATAAAGATATTATTTTCTTCAATTTTCCTAACCACCATTGACAAGAAAAGTGAGTTTTATATGCTCCTCCAACCACCATTTTTGGACTATATACCCATATTGAAGTTTATAACTTCACATTCTTCTATTTCCTCTCTAATTCTATTTATAATACTCTCTAATTTTCATTTAAAATATTTTCAAATTCTTAGATTTTGTTTTTCTCGATTTTCTTATATCAACAAGTATTTAGTTTCTTTGATATTAACTAAATATGAAATTATAGACAATAATTGGTTGTAAACACAAGCTATATCTCCCTATTTCAATTTATTCGTTTCTTTTGCAGAGTGCAAACTTCATTTGAAGTTTATTACCTATATAGACTTCATGTGAAGTCTAAAAATAAAAAAATGAGTTAGTTTTGCAGTTGACCAATGATAATATTTTGAAAGTAGAGTTCATGTGAAGTCTGAAATTTTTTTTTTGTAAACAAAAAAAATTTAGATGCAGACTTCATATAAAGTTTACGTGACAATGGGTTAATTTTGCAATTATCCAATGTATTGACTTTTTAAGTATATTTCACATTAAGTCTGCAACATAATTGTAGACTTTATTTGAAGTCTGCAATTCAAAATGAGGTTAGTTCTGGAATTGTCGAAAGTCAAATAACAGCTTTGACTTCAGGTGAAGTCTGTAGAAGTCATGTAGACTTCGGATGAAATCTGTTATAAGTTAAGTAAATTTCAGATGAAGTTTATTGTAAGATGATTTCTGGTGCAGACTTCATATAAAGTCTACAATTAAATAGCATATTCCAGATGAAGTCTACTTGACTTCTAGCAGACTTCACATGTAGTCAAAGTTATTTTTTTTTCAATTTTGGCCAATTGCAGAACTAACCTCCATTTCGAAGTAGACTTTATCTAAAGTCTACTTAGATGTTGCATACTTCAGTTAAAGTCTATTTTGTAGTTGCAGACTTCATATGAAGTCTACGTAAAAAGTCAAGATTTTTGTCAATTGCAAAACTAATATGTGTACATTTGCAGACTTTAAGTGAAGTCTACGTCTATAAAGTCAAACTTTGGTCAAATGCAAAGATAACCTCCCAAGTAGATTTCACCCGAAGTCTGCATCGATGTAGACTTCATATGAAGTTTACAATGTTAATTTTTTAAAAATTGCGTTTAAGACATGTTTAAAAAATTTCTTAATTTTGTTTGTATTTTTTATATGTGAGTTTGGTACTTTTTTGCTTATGTGAAAGTTTAACATGTTTATGTATAATATTTAAGTTGTATAAATTTTAGATATAATTTAGGTAGTTAGCTTCTTAAAAGTCGACTTCATATGAATTCTGCAACGTTAGTTTTTGAAAAATTGCATTTAAAGTATGTTTAAAAATTTGGTTAATTTTTTTGTAACTTTTCTATGTGTGTTTGATACTATTTTTGCTTATGTGCAAATTTAACATACTTATATTATAGTTAAGGATGTATGAATTTTGAAAATAATTTAAATAATTAGCTTATTAAAAGTAGACTTCAGCTGAAGTCTGCATTGGTATACTGAAGTCTACAATGTTAATATTTGAAAAATTGCATCTAAGGCATGTTTAAAAATTTTGGTTAATTTTTTTGTAATTTTCTTATGTTTGTTTGATATTATTTTTGCTTATATGCAAGTTTAACATGTTTATATATTATAGTTAAGGTTGTATGAATTTTGGAAATAATTTAAGTCATTAGCTTATTGAAAGTCGACTTCACCTGAAGTTTGCATCGGTGTAGACTTCAGATGAACTTTGCAACGTTATTTTTTGGAAAATTGCATCTAAGACATATTTGAATTTTTTGCATCTAAGGTATATTTAAAGATTGTTAAAAGATGAGAAATGTGATAAAGATAAAGCTACTTATTTTCTTAACAAACTCCTAAAACTAAAAATTTGTTAACTCTAGAGTTTTTCTCTTCTTTATAAATTTTTGCCTTGTAATTAGTCTTTTGGCATATGAAGTATAAATCATGAAATTATATAAATTTTAATCAAGATGCTTAGATAAATAATGTTGTAGTCGGTACTTGGATGTTCGAATATGTGAAAAGAAACACTTTAATAAATTCTTTTGATCTTTACAATATTTTTTGTCCTTAATTATACAACAATCATATATTACAGTTAAAAATTTTGATCCTTAAAACTCGTGACGTATGCTTTATCACCAAAATATTGTTGTTAGTTGAGGTAAATGACTTTTTTTTATCTTTATGATGCTTTGAGCCAACTGGATGATCTAGTATGTGAGATCAAAAAAAAAAATTAGTCTAAGACAAACGAAATTTTTTTTGAAACTTTGACATGATAAATATAATTTTTCACAAGAAAATATGAAAATTCCAATGTACCAAGATATAAATTAATATCCAAATCTTTAACTAGAAAATATAATAAAAAATCAACTCTTCCATAGGAACATAAAAAAAATCAAATCTTTCACAATATATACTTCAAAATCAAATCTTTTTCAAGAAAACATGAAAAAAGTCAAATATTTCTTAAGAAAACATGAATAAAAAATCAGCTTTTTCCTATAAATATGAAAAATCAAATTTTTCTTAAGAAAACATGAAAAAAATCAATATTTCTTAAGAAAACATGAACAAAATCGAATCTTTCTTAAGAAAACATGAAAAAAATCAATTTTTTCTTAAGAAAACATGAAAAAATCAAATCTTTTTTAAGAAAGATAAAAAATCAAATTTTTCTTAAGAAAATATGAAAAATCAAATCTTTCTTAAAAAATGAAAAATTGAATATTTTTTAGAAAAACATTAAAAACTCAAATCTTTCTTAGGAAAACATGGAAAAAAAAAACATTCTTATTTCTTTGAAAACATGAAAAAAATTCAAATTCTTAGCTACATAACATGAAAAAGCCAAATCTTTAACTATAAAACATAATAAAAAACTCAAATCTTCCATAGGAAGAATAAAAAATCAAATATTTCACGAAATATACTTAAAAATAAAATCTTTCTTAAAAAAACATGAAAAAAATCAAATATTTCTTTAAAAAAAATGAAAAAATCAAATATTTAACAAGAAAATACAAAGAAATCAAGATTTTCACAATAAATCAACATTTTCAAAAAAAAATCTAGTTTTTTCAAAAAGAGACAACGGTGGCTGGAGAGATAAGGCAACAACACTTGGAGAGATGAGGTGAAGGACGGTGAAACCTAAATAAAAATAGTGAAATGGTGAGAAGAAGACAAATTATGAGTGAAGAGAGAGAGAAAGTGAGAGAAAGTGTCTGAGTGGTTTTAGTTTTCTACTTGTTTTCTTTTATACTTACGTTAAATTTAGATGGGTTAAATCAAAATTAGTTGGTTTAATCAGAACCGAAATCTTAATTGATAAACAATTCGATTAAGGAGTACACTTCATGTGAAGTCTGCAAACATCGTACAGATTTTACATTAAATCTGCAAAATTACTTGGTTCAATCTTGTGTAAGAAGTACACTTCATGTGAAATCTTCAAATATCGTGCAGACTTCAAGTGAAATCTACAAAATTAGATGGTTTAATCTCGAATAAGAAGCAGATTTCATGTGAAGTCTGCAATATACCCTAAACCCTAAAGTTTGTTTATCAATCATTTGATCTTTATTAATTTAATTTGACCAAATTTTTGTGAAATTTTATTTTTCATACTTTTAATTATTTATATTTAGGTTATGTAATTAAAATTTTAATGAAATTATCAATATTAACTATAATTAATGAATAAATTTCAACTGAAATCTGCTACTGTGTAGACTTCAGTCGAAGTCTACAATACGTTACGAAGATATAAACGTAATTGGTTTTATTGTTTCTTTGTTTGATAATGAACGGTAAAATTATAAATTCACTACTTTTATAGATTATTTTTAGAGATAAATTCAATTTGAGTTATTTTTTCATTTAAATTGAAATTTGAATTTATTCTTGCAAATCTCCCATTTTATTTTAAGTAATAAAAATGAAACAGTGTTGAAATGTTTGAATGACTTCCCTAAATTATACGAGCAACACAAAATCTTCAACAACTATATAAAAAGAAATAGAGATATTTTGACAATAACGTCTGCGTCAACCAATTAAGTATAGTAACACTTAAAAATAAACGAGGGATTTAATAAATTTGGTGTAACAGAGACATACCAACCGTTTTGAAATTATCAAATAGTCATGGTATTTTTATAATAATTTGTATACATGGATTGGCCAACTGATCATATATTATAAGATCTACGACTTATTCTCGAAGATTTATTTAGTTTATTAGTGCTTATCAGTTATCACTTCTTACCATTTCTTTAGCGAGTAATATGCTTCATCTGTAGTTAGCTGGCATGTTGTTCATGTGTGTATATAAAATGATCATTTTTATTATTTTAATTATGGTTAAATTACCCACGATATTAGAATTGTTGTTCGCATGAAATAATATTATTTATTCGGTTTATTAATAACTATATATATATATATATGAATATCTACGAATTATAAAATTTTAAAGCTTAAAAAAATCACGTAATACGTAGTTGTTTTCATAGGTTAGATCCTTAATATAGGATCTTGTAATTAAAGTCCATATGGTTATACAATCAAATTACTTAATTAAAATGAATTACTTTTTGTGTAATGCTTTCATAATACGTCGCATGATTTCAATTTGGAGAAACTTATATATCTTATGGTGGTTAAAATCTTTATCACTGTCGAGTACCAAACAATTCTATGTTGTAAATCTACATTCATATACATAACTAGATATTTTAGAGTAGATATTTATGCATAATTTGTCACAAAAGTACCAAAAACTGATGTTAATGTAATGCAATGCAAGATATCATAATGATCAAATAAAGTTGGGACATAAATATATGATATATTGGGTTTATATGTATACGTGGAGACACATATGTAAATGATTTATAAGATTATATGTTATCAAAAAGTGTTGTCTTATCATTATCACATGTGGACGACATTGACAAAATGTGCTTATAGTTAGTGGTCGGCACACAACACATGATTATTTCATTATTGATTCTCCATTTTCTTCACACCAACCTGTCTTCACACTACGGTGTTAACACAAAAAAGATAAAAATGGTTAAACTATTACAAGCTGTGTTTTTTCCTTCACTATAATAATTTTGCAAAGACTATAAATAGAGAAGAAAAGCGTCTCGTGTTTTGTCTTTTTAACCATACATTCAAATTACAAAAAATAGGTGATCCACTTGATTTGCTCATAATCTAGCTAGGTACCAGGTGAGAAGTTTGAATCTCACTATCTCTAGTTTAAGCATTTAGGTTATGAATCAGACTTTATTGACTCAAATCTAATGAGTAAAATTGACAAAAAAAACCATATATTCAAATTAATAATATGTCACGGTAGGTTTATTATGTTCCAGAAAAATATCTATTGAATTTCTTTTGAGTTATTACGTATTTTAAAATTAATATTTATTACAAACTTAATAACAAATATTTAAATAAAAAAACAAAATTTCACCGAATTTTTTTAAGGTTTTTCTTTTTTTAATTCAGAAATTTCCAAATTTAATAGCAATCGAAAATGTAAATTCTTTAAAATTTTAAGTCCCCTTACTACTGATCATAATCTTCTTATCTATTTAGATTAGCTATAAAGAATTATATGTATATTATAATAAAAACTATTTATAATTATTTATTTGAATATAAATGTCAAAAATAAGGAAAAATGAACCAAAATTAATTAAAAATAAAAATGTGAAAATCAACCGACGAGTCGAGAAGGTGTGAGATACACCAATCTGGCAAGTAGTTGTCAAGTACTCAAAGACTCTTCCTTGAAACCGAGAAATAACTTATTATTTGATGTATATTCCTAATTCATGAATTTGTCCATTTTTGTAAACTAAGTTTGTGTCATCATTGCGTCAGCTTACTGGTTGTGACTGGTCGATCGTCATAGGTGCAGCGTAGGATACACGTGGCGAACCTTCCAAAGCTATTCTTCTAAATAAAACAAAGTCTATATATTTTCTTTTTATTTATTTGTTGATATATAAGGAATTTATTTCTTAATATGTTCTCCATGAAAATATATGATTTATAAAGTGACTAGTATAAAGTATGCTTTTTGTTTAATTAGTGAGAACAAATCACAACCGTTGATTCAAGCATGTGGGCTACACTTAAAACGTAAACTTCGATTTAGTCATTTAACACCGTCACTAAACGTTAGCTTTAAACCCAAATAGAGTCAGGATCCACGTCACTGTGAATACACTTGAGATCTTAATTTGGTTGAATGTCACCAATATAGTTCACAAACATTGTAAACCAAAGGCAATACTATCATCAAATAACGTGACGTCGGAACTAGAAAAGCAATTTCCTGCGAGGTTTTATGGGCCCATTATGGCCCAACTAACACGTGGTTACGTCACCATTACAAATTTAACACGTGGCGTCTACTGTTTTCACCACTATTGACTCGTTGCCACGTGTCTCTTTCACAACTAACGTAACGTCCGGGTTATTTTTTTGTGTACACTGTGAAGTATCTTTCTCACTCCAATAACGGTAAATCTAAGGACGTTATGACGGCCATTTTACGGCGTTTATTCAACGACCCATTCCTTTGGTCAATTTCTCCTAAAAAAACAAATTTTAAAAATACACAAAGATACACAAAAAATGTATTACTCGTTCAAAGATTCCACCTAAAACTAGTTGGATTAAGAATGACTAACTAATGACGAACTCGTTAATCATATAGTAATAGTTAATTTATTTAAGGGAAGCTAATAAGAAACTTGTAACGTGGTCTTAGTCTTTGGTCGTCCAAAGGAATAAAAAGCGGTTGATGGCATATTTGTAAATAAGTCAAACATAAGCGGTATTTCGAGATTCAACAAAACAGCGTAATAGCCTTGTTCTTCACGTCTCTCTCTGTCTCTATGAGAGCGAGTCTTTTTTATTTATTTTTTATTTTATTTTTCAGAAACGGACTCTATAAATACTAAAGCCCATCTCCTTCAATTTCTCCCTTCTCCTCCTTCATCTCCTTCTAATTTCCGGATATTTCGCATCCTCTTGCAAGTTTCTTAGGGTTCCCAAAAAGAGAAAAGAAGAATCTCTAATTTTCTTTTCTTTTACTGATTTCTCTCCTTTTGCGATTCCTTAGATTTCGTTTCCAAAAGGAGAAAATCTGCATTTTTCTGAGATTCTCCAGCTCTGCTTTTGTGTTTACACAGCTCTCGTTTGATTCAGGTACGTTTTCTTTTAATTCCTGAATTTTACACCTTTGTTTTGGATCCGTTTTAGTTTTAGTGGGCATATCTGGATCTCCTGCGTTTACGTTTCTGCGTTTTCAAAATCCGTTTTTGTTTTGTCAAAATCGCCCTTCTTGTGGTTTTCTTCATCGAACATTGCTCCCTCTGTGTTTGAAGTAGGCTCTGTTCTTTCGTACTTGCAGCATTGGTTTCTGTAAAATATTGTTTCTTTTGTTGAATTCATTGTATTGGGAATAAAATACGCTTCAATTCACATCGAATCCCTTGAATTCTGTACCCTTAAAGTTCTATTGTCGTTCTCCCTGTAAATTTGTTTCCATAATGTTGAAATTTAGGTATTAATCTCACATGTTGATAATTGTTCATATGTAACGGTTTACGCGTGATTTGGTCAAGTTGAGTGATTAATTATGCCACAGGTTTTGTCGGTAGGCCTCTAATGGTAGTAGCTGGCCTATAGGAGAAGGCAGTTTGATTTCGGTACTTGTCAAAATCAATGGCTCCTTTATATATATAAATATATCATCACTAAACAATTATTGACTTAACTACAGTAATTCACATGACTTTCTTTTTGACTTTAGAAAGTTCTTTTCTTTAATAAGATCCTTTGTGATTAAACCTCCAAAAGATAGTAAATCTTCTATTTTGTGTGGTTCTGTTACGTTTATCAAGTAGGATTTAAACTTTACTTTATCTTGAACAATTTATGCAGGTCTGTGGTTGAATCTGAAGGCCTGTCTGAGAGAGACTTTTTGTGTAAAAAAAGCGGTGCATATTTGAAGATCTAGAGATGATAAGGTAATGTATAGAGTAGAGAATGTGTATTCCATTCGACAATCACATTTTCAGTTTTGAAGGAATCTACTTTTAATATGTTGACTTCTGGTACTAGAAAGCTTTTAGTTTTGCTGAGTATTTGGTTTTGTGGTCACCTCTAGTTTTCAGGAAGCTTACTTTTAATGGACCGTTCACCAACAAGCACAGACAAGAAAGCACTAAAGAAGTGGTTTTTCATAGACAAAAGAGTTGGATAAAGAGAAAGTAGCTTTAGAAGAAGCCATCGATTTCTTGATTGAAGCATTTTGTTTTGAGTTCAATGGATTTAAATATGAACAAGACGACCCCTGCTCTTGATGACTCTGCACCAGTAAATAAATCAAGACTCGGATCATCCTTACCTTCAGGACGATTCATGATGAATTCAAGGAAGAAGATTCCCAAACTAGATGATGTTAGATCAAATGGTTGGTTGGACGCGATGATATCCTCGTCTCCACCTCGGAAAAGGCTTGTAAAGGATTTTAACATTGAGATCGCTCCTGAAGATGATTTTTCTCAACGGGCCTGGATGGTAATATAATATACTCGTGGTTTCATATTACAAGAGTTTTGATCTATCTACTCTATTCAGACTTCTCATCACTTTCATAATTTGATCTGGACAGCTCAAGTATCCTTCAGCGATTAGCTCGTTTGGACAAATTGCAGCTCAAGCGAAGAACAAGAAGATAGCTGTGTTTTTGGATTATGATGGAACACTTTCCCCAATAGTCGATGACCCTGATCGTGCCATCATCTCTGATGCGGTAAGAACTTAAACTTCTTATGACATTGCTTTGGTTTTGGACATATTAACTATGCTCTCTGACTAAATTACAAATGGTTACATTTGGTCTCTGTCTCTCAGATGCGTGCTGCCGTTAAAGATGTCGCTAAATACTTTCCAACAGCAATAATTAGTGGTAGAAGCCGAGACAAGGTGAAACTTTCATGATTTATCTATTAGTTGTATCTTCATAATTCAACCAAATAAAAGACTTACACAGTTTGAGTTTGTTCATCCAGGTGTATGAATTGGTAGGACTAACTGAACTCTATTACGCAGGGAGTCATGGGATGGATATAATGACTCCTGCAAATCTAAATGGGTCCCCTGAAGACCCCAACTGTATAAAATCCACTGACCAACAGGTAAACTCATTACCTAATTTTCCTTAAACGTGTATGAATCAACAACTCTTGTAAATTTTAATCATTTTCTTCTTCCTTTTCTTCTGAATAGGGTAAGGATGTAAACCTCTTTCAGCCCGCGAAAGAGTTCATTCCCGTCATTGAAGAGGTCTATAATAGCCTAGTTGAGATGACTAAATGTATTAAAGGTGCAAAAGTAGAGAACCACAAGTTCTGCGCCTCTGTACATTACCGTAATGTTGACGAGAAGGACTGGCCACTCGTTGCTCAACGCGTTCATGACCACCTGAAACAATACCCTCGTCTGCGGCTAACTCACGGGAGAAAGGTACTTGTGTGATAAAAATATCACTCTGGTTTCACATTCGATCCAAAGCCCTTAACATAGGCCTAGTTTTTGTTAATATGATCAGGTTTTAGAGGTTCGTCCTGTGATAGAGTGGAACAAAGGAAAAGCAGTTGAGTTTCTGTTGGATTCCCTCGGATTAAGCAACAACGAGAAGTTTCTCCCAATCTTTATTGGAGATGACAAGACTGATGAAGATGCATTCAAGGTACTGAGAGAGGGGAATCGTGGATATGGAATACTTGTATCGTCCGTACCAAAAGAAAGCAATGCCTTCTACTCTCTTAGAGACCCTTCCGAGGTATAATTTGTATAATAGTATACAGTCTAAAACCATCATATATGTTAAGTTATATATGTAGTTTAATGTGTTGAGTTTTGCTGGTAATGGTGTTGCAGGTTAAGAAGTTTCTCAAGACTTTGGTGAAATGGGGAAAATTGGAAAATTCTACAAGTTCTTGATGATTGCTTAGGAGAATCAGAACTCAGAAGCTTCAATTATTCAATGCTGCTTTTTTTTTTCTTTTTTTTCCCTTTTAGTTTTTTTCTTCCTCTTTTTACAATTTCTATTATAATATATTTTTTCCTTATTATCCATGCATTAAGCTGTATCAAAATTAAAACTTTTTATAATTCGATTCAAAATTTTCTCGAGGAAATTAACTGGGTTGAATTTTTTTTTTTTAACAACACTTAGCCGACTGACTGGCCAATAACTAAATTCGTATATAATATAGATAATAGAACTTGATATCTGAATATGTAAGTGCGTCTATTTTTAGTAGATTTATAACATGGTACTAGATTAAATGCCACCGTTAAAATCTATACAAATTGGTGTAAAGATTATGTTCAAATCCCATCTTTAAATTTAAAACGGTTTAATCAACCGAATCGGTTGCATTAAAACCAAAACCCGAATGTCGTAATTAATCACTAGATTCAAAAACCGAATTTGCATTTTGATTTGTTTTTATTTTCATATACTTATTATAAATTTATAATTCATAATTTAAATTGCACAAGCACCGTTAGATACTTCTTTCTATATATATCAAATTTTTTACTTTATGTTTTTAGCCAAAAAGAGAGATAAGACTCAGTTATTGCCTCAAATTCACCAATTTTTGACTGAATTAACAATGTTTTGATTCATTAATGGGACTGAAATTCTTATTTAGAATTAAAAAGGGTTAAATTAAATAATACTTATAAAGTTTATGACTTGTTTGCAATTACCAAAAACTTTTCCTACAATAAGAAAGAGAAAACTACCACTATCACTCCGACAAACTCCATAACTATGGCTTCCAAATCCACCATCACCAGATTGACCATCTTCTTCCTCTTCTTCTTCTTAATCAAGCATAACGTTATTTCCCAAAAAATCTCAACCGTCGATTCAGAATGCACCGGCCGTTGGATCCACATCCGTACACTTCCATCTCGATTCAATCTCGATCTTCTCTCAACTTGTAATAGCTACCCAATCACCGACGATCTCTGTCCTTACTTAGCCAATCATGGTCTCGGTCCAAAGACTCGTTCACGTACTCGAAGCTGGTATCGAACCGACCCGTTACTTCTCGAACTCATTTTCCACCGTCGTATCCTCGAATATCCATGTCTCACACCTGACCCGGATCTCGCTTCCGCCGTGTATCTTCCTTACTACGCCGGAATCGATTCTCTCCGTTATCTTTACGGACCCGATGTAAACTCCAGCGCTGATCACGGGTCGGATCTTCTCGAATATCTGACACGAGATCAACCCGAGATCTGGTCTCGTCGCTCGGGTCATGACCATTTCCTTGTTATGGCCCGACCCGCTTGGGATTTCTCTCAGCCATTGACCGTTGACTCACCGATTTGGGGAACTTCGTTTTTAGAACGCCGTGAGTTTTTCAATCTAACGGCGTTAACTCTCGAATCTCGTTTTTGGCCTTTGGCAAGAACAAGCGGTTCCTTATCCGACGTCGTTTCACCCGCACAGTTTGCCGTTTTTGGCATCTTGGATTCGTCGTGTCCGTCGTTCACGACGAACTTCGCTTATGCTATTCGCCGGAGGTGGAGGAACCTCCACGTCTCCGAACATCCGCCGTAGCATCCGTCTAGAGTGCACGAACACAAACGCAACAGAATCCGAAGCGAAATCGAATATATCTTCCGATAAAATATGCGATTTCGTTGATTGCTCAAATGGAATCTGTGAACACGATCCAATTCGATTCATGAGACCAATGTTACAATCATCGTTTTGCTTACAACCAGCAGGAGATACTCCAACACGGAAAGCAACATTCGACGGAATAATCGCCGGATGCATTCCCGTGTTCTTCGAAGACCAAACCGCGAAAATGCAGTTCAATTGGCATTTACCGGAATCCGAATTCGCAGAATTCTCAGTGATGATTCCAAAGGAAGATGTGGTTTTTAAAGGAGTGAGAATCGCAGATGTGTTGATGAATATACCAAAAGAAGAAGTTGAGAGAATGAGAGAAAGAGTAATTGAGATGATGCCAAGAGTTATGTATAGAAGACATGGAGCTTCAATGGGGTTGATGAATAAAAAAGATGCTGTTGATATAGCCATTGATGGAGTTTTGGAGAAGATCAATCTAGAGTTTGACCATTAACAACACTTTAAGCAGGTAATTAATCAATGTTGTTGTTGTTGTTTTAACTATAGTTTGTTAATTCTTTCTTTTTTTATATATCCCTATTATAATTGTTCATGTTGAGATCAGTGATATATTTTGTATGTTGGATTCGAAATCTCAGTGAGATTAATTTGGTTAGAAATCTATACTAGTTATTACATGAGTTATGTATGTTAGCAGATTAATCATTGTAAGTCTTGGTAATGATTACTGATTAGTGTTTGTCTGTGTGGACGACAAAGACCAACCTAACTACTTCTATATATTTGTCGGATACTTTCAATGTCTTTTTTTTTTTGGTTAAAACACATATTAATGACTTAAATCTAGATCTGAAATTCACCAGTCTATAACAAGGTATATATTGTTTCAAATTTTGCAAATTTACGTATACATATCTACACCAAAGTTACACATCGACTAAATTAGTGATGCTTTCACTAGCCAATGAAGAATTTATTGTTGGTTTTGATGACAAGAGAACTCCATTGAACTTCATTTCTCTTAATTGCATACACGCAACCAAAATTGAAGGCCCAAATCAGCATATACTCTTGGTTGTACTAACGAATCTTAACGCTAAGAGACATATTCCAAAGGTATTTGGTGGCTATAGGTTTTAGGTAATAGCCAAATTAGACCAATGACTATTTAAGATGACACTAAAGCCATTATTCCAATAATTGAACCCATTTACCTTTTTGGGCCTTTCATGTTTTCGTTGCCTTGTCTTTTTCTTTCTTTTGCTTCTCTTTGGTAATATGCAATTGTGTATTTAACAGAAAATTTCTACATTTTTGAATTACATAATAATTTCTTTTTCATGTCATGTATAATTTATAACAGTTTATGTTTTTTTTAAGTATTAGTGTAAAAAATCCTACCCAACATCTTCAAGTATCGGGGCAGTATTCTATATTAACTATTTCCAAAGAAATAAATTATAAGGTAGGAAATTTACGGAAAAAAAAATTAAAACAACAGGAAAAATACGAAGGAAAAAGACTTAAGAGATGTGAAAATGAGAGGCGAATATATATATAAATTGTTTGCAAAAAAAAAATTTGATTATTGGGAAGACTAAATAGGTAATGGCGCACAACAAACACTCGTCCACACAAATTTATGAGATACAAGTCCATTTTGATTCGACCGATTATATTACGATCAACGGTCTATTACTATCTAATTACCAATTCCATTTTGTCCCTTTATCGAAACCTTGTTTTCTTCGACCTCATTTTCGATATCACTCCGTTCCTTAAAAATAGATTTTCTACACATTTTTGTTTGTTCTTTAAGTTATTTATGTAAACTTCATCGTTTAAAGATTATAAATTACTAATTTTAAAAATATTAATTGAATTTATTGAATTATTATTGATGTAAAGTTATAGAAAATTATGTACTAGAAAAAATTATACATTTATAGTTAATTATTAAATAGTTTTCTTAATATGTGTGAACATTTTTAAAAATTGGAGGGAGTATATATTTTTTTTTTTCGAAAATTTGCATTTTTAACTTTTTTTTTGCTAATAATGTTTTAAAAATTCTATTTTATGTGTTAGTTTTTCTTTATTCGCTGACGTATATCAACATGCAAAATAGTACAAGTAATTTCTTACCAAATTTCTTGTTTTTTCTAATAAAGAAATTTTGAGTATGCCAGATCTCTCCGATAGTTTATTCTCCCACAAAGTTTATAGCAAAAATAAAAATATTTTTGCAAAACATTCACTCTATTACTAGTGTGCATGTGCTGTTTTCAGTCTTTGATAAATAAAAAAAAGTGTAGCAGATTAAAAATAAAAATAACAAAAAAATACCATTTTCGTCAAAACAAAGTAGAAGAGGAGTCACAATATGCTTACCAAAAGTGGTCATATGAAATCTATATCAACCAAAACACAAGATTCGCCTACTTTTTGCAGCTCATTCATTCTTTACACAACTATTGAATAATATTCATGTTATATGATTTGTAATATTGGATTCTAGCTAGGTTAAGATTTAAGAATATATAAATATGTCATTAAATATAGACGAATTACACACTAAGTACTAGACAACTTTGTCCCAAGTTAGATTTTGAGGATGGAGCTCAAGATTTAGTGCAATAATTGAGGAAATAGACAGAATAAAAAAATTAAAAAATGAAAAGACTGGTGGAGAGATAAATCTGTAAGATGCAAATTCGAATTGAAGATTGGCCTATCAAAATTCAAAAGGTGGTAAGCTTTTTTATCTTATTCTAGACCATGGACAGCTCTAATTAAAACCTCCCAATTTAAAATAGGCCAAATAAAATCTAAAATAGAATTAGAAAAAAATCGCTTTCGTTATATATAAACAAAGTATATATTCTGAGTAATTTAATCGATTTAGAAAATGAAATGTCTCCAAAACAAAATCTGTAACTAGAAGATTTGCCACACTCAAAGTCCCACTTGGACTTTGTGCAGTAATGTGTGTTTAGATACGGGAGTTAGGCAAAATCTATAGTCTTAGTCGAACTAGTTGATGATTTTGGTATAATTTATTTCAGTTTTTTTTATCTAAACTATTAATATCACTTTATTCTTTAAATTGTTACCTATGTTTTATTCTGTTTCAAATGTTCTAGAAATTTATTATTATTTTATTTTATAAGATTTATGAGGCGTTTTACATATTTCTATGTAAAATTAAATGTATTTGATATTTTATGACTGATATAATTTTATAATTATAATATTATATATGATTAATCAAAATATATTAAAATAAAATATTAAATATACACACAAGAAAAATTAGCAGAATTGATTTTGTTTTGTATAAAAGCAGTAAAAACAGCCGTTTTAAAATTCATCATTTGTTTTTAGTAAAAAAAAACTGTTTATTTTTTGCTTCTTGTATATTTATATGAAATCTGTCAAAGTATATTTAAAAAATTTTACAAAAAGAAATATCGCATGCAACAAATTTAATCAAAATTATTAGATAAGTGTTATGCAAGTGGTAAAGCTTAAACCGAACTGATTCATCATCCAACTTGGGTTTGTTGACTATTTCTTTTCAATCAGAGAACATATAATCGGAGAAACTCTAACCACAAGTTTTATTTTTTATAATTATTAAGACAAACTAAAACAACAAAAAAAAAAAAGAAATACTAGTTTAGGAGATAATACTCACTACAATTTATATTTTGGATGAATCAAATCATATATGTCATAATCATTAACTAAATCACCCTAACCACTAAACTGAGAAGAACTCGGCAATAAAAAAAAAATTTGACATAAAAAATTAAGTTGGGTATTTGAAATAATTAACCAGTTTGGAATTAGAAAAATTAAGTAGATATCATAAATCTAAAAACTAATTAAGAAAGTAGCATGTGGATTTTAAATCTAGTGGTATGTGGTAAATCCACTAGAGGCAGACGCATTTGCACATCTAGGGATCGAGTCTCACTGTCTATATTATGTAGGAACTTGGCTAATGGACCGGCCAGTTCTAATTCAATGTTGACAAAAAAATTAAGAAAGTAACATATGGTTATTGAAATTAAGAATGTAGTCGTGGGGTCATAGCTAAATGGTCCCTAAAACAATAAAGGTTTGCATTTGGCTTTGGTGGCCCACCACACAACCGAATGGACCCATGTTTAATATTATAATTGGATGGACCCAGATTTAATATGAAAATATCTTAAGAAAGAATAATATTAAAATCTCCAATGCTTTTTATTAAAACAGAAAGACGCACGTTTAAGTTGATCAGGTAATCATATTATATGTATATATTTTTGCCGATAACATAATAAATACATGTAAATAACATTTAATTACTAATATTTGATTTATTTTGCATTAGCTGGGTGTGTGCAAGACGTGATGAGGGACAAGGGGAAGCAACAAATTGTGGATAAGGGGAAAAAATACCCCATTACACGCATGACGTAGGCAAAGGGGGTGTGTGGGTAGGATCAGCTGCTAGCAATTTTTGGAAGACATTTGTTGGCAGTAAAACCATGTTGTTGAGAGTATCGACCGTAGAGGTGGAGTAGGCGTTGATCTAAACAAAGAGGCTCACGCTAGAAGTCTTAGACTAGAGTCAATTACATCAACTTCTAGTGAGGATGATGTTGGTTGCGGTTGCGGCGATAATGACTCGGATTCACTTGATCTTAATCTTACAGACTCAGATGATGATGACGAGGATAGCTTGACCTTAATGGGTAAGTGTTAAACCTAATTTTTAGCTGATAATAAATTTATTATTGGTTAACAGTTTAGGTACATGCAAAAATATTAGTAATCATCAACATGTCACACACATACGGATCCTTCGATGTAGCAATGGAGTTTGGGGTCCATCTGAAAATCCCCTCGATGTGGTTGTTTTCGAAGTAGATATTGTCAACGAGCGTGTTGTCCCAAATTATCTGCCTGAGCGAGATGCACCATCGTATCTTGATTCTGATGAAGACATCTTAATTGAAGGTTGATTTGAGAGGTGCGATTTCCATAAGCAAGCTTCGACAAGTGTTATTGGGGAGTTGATTAAGAACAAGTATGTAGGCTTTGGACGCGGCCCGAGCGCAAGTGTAATGTGGCGATATGGATGTATATCTTGGTTTATCATAAAATAAATTTATAGTTGTACCGATAACAATAAATTTAACGTGTATTCATAATGTTATCTACATGTTTTATGTTTGCAGTTACGAAAAGACTTTAGCTTGTATATTTCTTATTGGAAAGCATGGCGGACAAGGGAGATTGCAATGGACTACGTTTTGGGTTATGTCATGGATAGTTATGGCTTGCTGCCAGCTTATTTCAAGCTATTGGTGGAGACAAACCTATGATCAGTTGTCGCGCTAGACACAGAGATGGATGATCATAGAATATAACGATTCATGTATATATTTTGGTGAGATGATGGATTGGACGTTAACCTACAAATTAAATTTTAGCGGTTAACAACATAAATGTTTGCTAAACACACATGTAGCGGTAATTAAACTATTTAGAGAGTACACAGAACGGAAATAGACACAATCAATACGCTGAAACACATACTCATGCCCAATTATATAGTAGCAGGCAAACACAAATCTTAGAAAATCATGTTCTAACTCAGACTCAGGCCCAGTCATGCCAGTTACACAGTTATACTGTTATCAGATTTTTATCTCCGGCTACAGAGAAGTCTGGTGAGATAATGGATTGGTCGCTAAACTACAAATAATTTTTTTTGTGTTTATTACGTTTATAAGTATGCAAAACAAATATGTATTGGGTAATTAATTTATTTGAAATTAACTGATTCTTTTGCATATATCATTAGAACCAAGTTGAAGAACTTGCTGCTTAAACTCACCAACGAAAAACACCAAAACCCATACCACATCCATAAATCAAACGAAATCAGATTTTAAAACTCACCAACGAAGAACACCAAAACCCAAACCACACCCATAAATCAAACAACAACACACAAACCACATCCAACAATCAAACAAAATTATAAATGAGTTTCTTAAAGAGATAACAATGGCGACATGAGAGAAAAAAGGAGACAGGGTGAGACATAAACATTTGGGAATGTGAATAAACTTTCATACCTTCTTTGATCTAGGATTTTGAATGCGATGGTTGGAGACGACAACGAGAGGCGATGGAGTAAAATAAATTATGAGAAGGTGAAGATTTTAAAAGAAATTGAAAGAAAGACTAGAATTAAAACAGAAAAACAGAAAAACAGATGAAGAAGAGAAGGGATTTGAGAAAAAATGGCTTCGAAAAAAGAGAAAAATGAAAGGAAAGTAAAACAATTATTTTTAATTCTTTTATGAAATATTAATATTTTAATTTTAATATAATAAAATATAGTTTTGAGCTTAATAATATTGTAAGAAATAATTGTCAAAATTTTGTGTAGCTAGAGCTAGAAACTAATTTCCATAAACTTCATAGTTAATATAATTTCTCTTTGGATTTCCCTCGTTAAATGACTTTACAGTTGTACACAACACGGAGAGATTTGAACACATTTTAAGCACACTGCATTTAAACATAGTGAATCTGACTATATTTTTTATTTATTTTTATTTTAATGTGTTATAAATAGATATATAAATAGTGGTAAGAGTACAACGACAGCTTCACTTTCTGTTTCTCTCTCCCAAACTCTTTGAACAAGAGAGAGAAAAGATACCAAAACAGAGGATTTTCATTCTTTGTTTTTCTTTGATTTTTTTTTATTAATTTATTATCATTTTCTTCCTCATTAACAATGTCAAGCAACAAAGCAGTCGAGGATCCTCGTATCAATGGAATCAAAACTAAGATCCGTGTCGTTCCTGATTTTCCTAAGAAAGGTTTTACTCTTCTTATGTTAATCTCATCAAACTGATCTATTTCTGTTTTTTTTTTAATTACATGCTCTGTTTCATCATTGTTATTTTGAAAAATTAGTCTTCTTTATTTTTTTTTCCGGAGAAAAATGCAGGTTTTTCCATCTCAATTTTCATGTAAGAAATATTTTTTTTATGTAAATAATTTTTTTTTACAGTTCTTCTTGGCTCGAGTTTGTTTTGTTTTCCATTGAAATTTTTGATGTAAATAATAGTTACTTTTTTTTGGATGAAACATCTAAGACAAGAATTGTAACGTAAAGAAAAACAAATCATACAAATATGTTATAAAGGGTAATGAAATAAGAGAAAATCTCAGGAAGAATGATTTTGTTTAATAATGGGTAAAAAAATTGCAGGAATAATGTTTCAAGACATAACAACAGTGTTGTTGGATCCGAAAGCTTTCAAAGACACAATTGATTTGTTTGTGGAGAGATACAGAGACAAGAACATTTCAGTGGTTGCAGGTATTATTATGATCTCTCTTTTGTAATTCATGTGTTTTTTTATTAATTAATTTTCTAAACATTGGATATAGTGTCATTTCGTTGGGTTTAACTATTCAAAAGATTCGACCTAATTGAGTGAACTTGATTTTTTATTGTTTTGAAGATTTTCCCGGGATTAAAGTGGGTAGGTCATGATTTATATGACGTCTAACATTTTTTTTTATAAATATTTCTAAATAATAATCCTTTTTATTTTTTTCCATTTTAGTGTAGTTTTGAACAGTAAATTCTTGAGTTTTGGTAATTAGTGGAATCTTAATTTACATCGTTTGTTTGTATTAAAAAATGTTTCTATAATGGAGATTTTTGTAGAAACATTCAAATTTTTTAATTAGGTAGTTCAACTTGGTTATTCGAAGCGGTTGATCTACTTAGTGTTCAATGTGTTGTATTGATTTTGTAACTGTGTTTGGATTTTTTTACAACAAAACAAAACTGTGTTTGCATTTAACATAATTATGTAGTTGTTTTAACTGAATTTGTGATTGAATATAAATATAGTAACTATAAAACAATATGATGTATGGAAATTTGAAAATCATTACTTTGTAGTCATTTACACAATTGTAAATCATATATTTAGGCAGTAAAAGTTTTGAGTTGAGACAAGACTCTATCTTATCTCTAAAATCTAAACCTTTCAATGTGATTGAGTGATTGAATGAGATTGATTGCTTAGAATCATTCTTGATCCTAAACTAAATAAGAAAAAGTATAAATTTCTATATTCTTCAACTTTTGAAAAGCTTACAATTGTTGATCTTTTCTTATGTTGAAAAGTGTAAATGTGTGTGTGTGGTGGGTATTGTTTGGATAGATGAGTAGTTGAGTGATAGAAGATGTAACCTTTTTAAAAGAGTTGGCCCCAAATAAACTTGATTTGGGTTTTCTTTCTTTTTCTATCATCATTGTTTTGGCCAATACTTCTCTTCTCTCCTTTTCTTTATCTCTCTTCTCCTATGTAATGAAGTACAATCACTTTCTCACTTTCTTACTATTGTATGAATTTAAAATATGATGAGTATATCATTTCTCTTTTACTTTCAGATCTTTATACTTTTCTAAGTTGCCTTTTCAATTCCATACAATTTTGTCCATACAAATTAAAAATAGAAAGGATCAAAACTATAACCGTGAAATTAGTTGGATTCGTCCGGATTATCATAAAAATATATATAAACTCACTTGATGAATACTAAACTCGCTAGAAAATTATGAGAAATTCGAGGAAAATGTAATTTATAATCATATCAACTAGAAGGTGTCTATTTTTAATATTTTACATGAAGCCCATGTTTAAAGGAAGAGGAATTGTGTTATATGTGCATTGCACATGGTAAATAACATAACTAGCAAAAAAAAAACATTAAATTTTATGATTTACTATTGTTTTTGGTTGTTTTCTGTTCATATATAAATGAGCATATTGTATTGAAACATATTTAATAGAAACCTAATTATTAAGCCCATACCATATATATCTAGACTACTTGTAGCTTTGAACCGTATCCTTAGTGTTAGTGCTCTAGAATCTGGCTATTGGGATTGTTGTTGGGACATATAGGGTCATTCTTTACCTTTTCTTCGATACCAATGTAAAAGAATTATTAAAAAAAAAAGTTATTATATATTCACTACAACATAGCTAGACCTCATTTGCTAATTGAGCTAACCATAGAAAACTGCGTTTGCGATTTAATAACGTTTCTATCATTTCAGGAATAGAGGCACGAGGATTCTTATTTGGTCCACCAATCGCATTAGCCATTGGAGCAAAATTTGTTCCTCTTCGAAAACCCAAGAAATTGCCTGGTTCATAAACTTGCATACTCTTCATATAATATAATATAATATTGAAGTAGTACTAATATTACATGTTTAACAACTTCTTTAATAACATGAAATAATAGGTGAAACAATATTTGAGGAATACGAGTTAGAGTATGGAAATGATCGGCTAGAGATGCACATTGGAGCCGTCGAGGCCGGAGATCGAGCTTTGGTCGTTGATGATTTAATCGCGACTGGTGGTACTCTCTGCGCCGCTATCAATTTGCTGGGTAAATTTCCTAAATAACTACATAAAATTACTAATGAGTTGATAGAGCCGTACATCAAATATTTCGAATTCCATACAAAAGTTTAAAAATTTCTTTCAGTATTAGCATCATAGTAATTTGAAATCCACACAATAGTTGTGTTATATTTCTTTTACTTAATACTTTTTCTATTTTTTATCAAAATTTTACTATATACTAATATATATAGTTATATCATTAAATTTTTACGAATTGAGAGTCCTAAAAAAATCGGGAGCTCCATTAAAATATTTCAAATACATTAGGTCAGATCCGGTTATGTAAGTTGGTAAATTTTAACCTAACCGATATTAAAACATTCATAACATTTTGTGAAATGTTTTGAACAAATGATAGAGAGAGTTGGAGCAGAAGTTGTGGAATGTGCATGTGTGATCGAGTTACCCGAATTAAAGGTTTGGTGTCATGAAATTTAATATTTATTATATTCGAACATGTACAATAAATAGATATTGGCGTGACATTAAATTTATTTGAGGTAGAAAATTAAATATTTTGCAGGGAAGGCAGAGACTGAAGGGGAAGCCATTATGTATGCTTGTGGAGTACCGCTGATGATTTTAGCTGTTGGATTAATTATTCCGGTTAATTTAATTTGGTTATGCACCCAAAAATTCGGATTAGCAGACTTATTATTGGATTATACAATATTTTGATTTTAATTTCTGGCGGATTAGCTGGAACAAATAATCCAAAGTTCTTTGTTGTGACAGTGAAACAGTGAAGAGAAAAGAAGATTATATTATATATAATATACGGTATAAAGATCAGATTAATTATCTAAAACATTAATAATCGCAAGTAGCCTTTAGTCTAGTGGCATGCAGTAAGTCCACATAAGACATGCGTACTTGCACAACCAGGGATCGAGTCCCACTGTCTACATTATGTAGAAACTTGGCTAATGAGCGGCTTGTTGTGGCCCAATATTGATAAAAAAAACATTAATAATCGTTTTTGAAGACACTTTACATACATATATCATTCCACTTAATGGTTTATGGGCTACAAAGACAATGGGTCGGTGAACATATACACACACATATCTTCGATATATAATTGAGAAAAAGTGTTTTTTTTTTAAAATAAGAAGAATAGATATAACTAAGAGACAAATAAATTATTTTCTTAGGTCACGAAGACAAGAAGTATGATTAGGATCTCCATTTGGTATTTTATATATAAAATCGTTGTATTTAGTCTTCCACCGAGTTCACTTTTCCATGATTATGTTTTTACGATCATATTTTCTGAAGTCAAACTAAAACACATTATATTTCAATTCCCATAATCACAATAAAGAGTTAAAGATAATGCCGACGCTTATGTTTATTGCGCACTATATATACAAAATTAAAACTTAAGCCATTAGTGCTTTTTGTTTTCTCTTTGTTTAAAACAATTTTAATTATACATATATGATGATATATCCCTACTACATATTCACAAGTTAATTATGTAAAAACCATTTCTGTAGTTATTGTGGAAACGTATTCTTTTTTTAATAGGAAAAGTTATATAATCTTTTGTGACGCAATGCAAGCTTTTTCAACTACAACTGTAACTCGAAGACATTAATTAGTGAGTTATTGTTAAAATTAAAGACATCATCAAACACCTTTGATTTGCATTGCAATGATTTGATCCAGCCATTTGGCATGTTTGGGTTTTCGGATCCAAATCCGGATCTTTATTCGCCTAACGACACTCTCATCCCTCTATCTTTCGAAGCTATACGGTATCTCTTCTCCATGTACAATGCCCGCGAGTGTTTTATTATGGTAGCTCCATTTACGATTTTTCCTTGCTCATCAATTTGTTTTTGTTTCAGCATATCTTCAATACAAAAATTCGATAACATACAATTTGGTGACTCAAAGTCATTTAACGGATCAACAGTAACAAAGAAAGAATGTACAACTGTGATTGTAAAATTTATCTCAATATTTGTTTCTTAATCATGTGTATATGTGTGGGTGATTCGATAGTGAAATATTTTATTTGTACTTTCCTTAAAATTATTCGTTAATGAATTCATGATTAAAAGAAGCAGAGTGTCCACTTTACAAATCCTCATACACCAAAGTTCGATTCCTTTTCGATACAAAAAAAAGGGAAAAAAAAATTTTAGAGTGTGAATTTTGGCTATAGATCGGGTTTTGTCTATCCAATTATTGTTTGTAGAAAAATAGTAATGTTAACAAAAAGAAGAAGCAGAGTGATAAGAAAAATTAGGTGAAGAACAAAAAATTAAATTTCATTAATCCGGAGAGCAAATTCACGTAATGTTTCCTTTCAACATATCAAAAGTTAAAATTTTAAAATTGTTTTTTTCGCCTTTAATTTATTGAGAATATGACAATAGTGAATATGAATTATATATATAACCTTTTTTTTCTCGTCTCTTTTGTAGTTTCTTGATTCTTTTTAAGAGTCATTCTGACTTGCATATTTTTCTCATTTTTGATTTATGTGCAATAGAAAATTTTCCTAATAAGTGGAATGTTGACAATTTGGTGAATAACCATTGATTTGCGGAAGGTGCAAGAGGAAGAAAACTGATCCGAAGAAATCAACACTTTCCAGTTGGTCTGATCATTTTTAACAATTTCGCAAGGATCCTGATCACTACTTTCTCACAATATTGTAGCTTAAACGACAATACCAATTATGTCTCAGACATAAATCCTTATTATTGTAAATCAGAAGGGATAATTTTTTTCGGAATTGAAATATATAATATTTACATTTCTACAAGTAAATACAGATACAAACTTTAGAACCTATTTAATAAGAATGAAATAATACAATTAAAACAGATACAAACTTCACAAATATTCGGTAGGGAGAATTATCAAATTTGGATGGTAAGAATGAAAATTCACTTTAAGGCCTTGGATTCTACAATCTCTCAATAAATCCTTCTAAAAAATAAATTAAAAAAATAGTACTTTTTATTCTAAATATAATTTAACCAATCATAGATAATAGTATAATAGTGTAGAATACTAAGAATAAAAATATCAAATTCATTAAATTTTGCATAGAGATATACAAAACATTTTATAAAAAATAAAAATTTCTAACCTCTTATATATGTTCTGAAACCAAGATTAGAGGTAGTAATTTTGGTTTGGTTTAACAAACAATTGGATACAATTAATTAGTGTGATAAAATATTTATCTCTTACAATAAGAGTATTAATCCATTTAGGGGCAATAGAATGAAGCATTTAGTTAAAATTAATATCCATTGTATGAGCATTCTGCATCTCAGCCATCAGCCTTTTGATATCTTGAAGAACAAAGCGAATAATGGGCCAGTCATCCTCAACATTCAACACTTGCACCACTTCTTTAGCATCTGTCTCAAAAGATTATGTGATCATAATTTAAGTTCCAGAGACATAATAATAACCCATCTTAAAGCTTCGACTTTAATAAAACAACTAGATATCAGTCTACTTACAATTTTCTTCTTGCCAAAAAATACACTGGATATGTTGTAGTTTACTCTCTGCCTAGAAGTAAGACTATACTCCTCAATGATTCACAATAGCTGATTAATCTCCTCATTATTTGAGTTGTTGTACATTAGATTAGTGGTCTGACTGATAGTGGGCTTCTTTCTATTTCTACTTTTCTCTATATGGGCTTAGATAATAATAGTATATTCTAACGCGACGTCGTTTCGATTAAGTCGGATCATAACTGAGAAAAAGAAAGTCGTTGATTAATCTGTTTCGTCCTTTAAACGTCGTCGTGCTTAGTTGAAATCGATTGACTCAGATCGGTAACAACAGTTATGTCTCCGTCAACGGCGGCGATTTTCATCGGTCCAATCTTAGCGGTGGACGCCGCCGTATCTCGCACGATTCACACGGCAGCAAAACCACTTCTTCCACCATTTCTCCTCCTTCTCCTCGAAATCTCCGCCGATTTCCGCTTCTCCTTCCCCGTATCGCTTTCCCTCCTCCTCTCCCCTCCTTTACGCCCTTTTCTCATCCCTTTTCTCCTTGGTCTCCTCCTCGATCTAATCTTCGTCGGAATTGTGAAATTAATCTTCCGTCGTGCTCGTCCCGCTTACAACCACCCTTCAATGTCTGCCGCAGTATCAGCTGATCACTACTCGTTTCCCTCGGGTCACGCCTCTCGCGTCTTCTTCGTCGCCGGATCAGTTCACTTCTTTTCTGCTGCTGCAGAGATAGGTACGAGCTATTCTTTCTTAGACGGATGGATCAGAGATAATCGCGATGGAGATGTGAAGGGAGAAGTTGTGGTGGTTGTATGGATCTGGGCAACAGTGACTGCCATTTCAAGGATTCTCTTAGGGAGACATTACGTTCTCGATGTAGCTGCTGGTGCTTTCTTAGGGATTCTAGAGGCACTCTTTTCTCTTCGATTTTTGAAATTTGAACAGATCTTTGGGAGGTAACAAGATGTTGTTTCAAGCAATTTGGTATATCAATTGTTTGCTAATGTATTCTTGCTGTAATTTTTGTTGACCTGTGAAATTCAAATACTGAAATTGTTTTCATTACTGTGAAAACAAGAATCCTATGTTTCATGAATCCAAGATTGTCCCTTTTGTTTCTATTGCAGACTCTTGTATGAATTAATGTGTTCTACAATCCTTAATGTGGATAGTGCAAGATTTTTACACTTGTACCGTTTATAGAACTAAGCCTGCTAAGTGTAGACTAAACCTTTCACATTGATGATGTTGTCACCCCAATATGGATTTACTAAGACCTGAGACCATCTTTGAGCCATTTACATTGTTTGAAACAATGAACTATGGATGGAATGTATACAATCTTCTTACTTTACTTGTACATCTTTTACCTTATTCTCTCTATGTACTCCCCTCTCTTTTGTTTTGAGCTTCCAAAAGATAAATTGACGATAAAAACACTGGCATGTGGAATGTTGGAAGTGAGACCATGACTGATTGATTAGATGTTTTTGCGTTACTGTGAACATGTTATGCTTGCCAATATCTGTGGTTCCTCAGCGTTTAGGGATATCTCCTACCTGTGAGCAGGCTTCTTTTTCTTTCCTCTCTTTCTTAGTGTAGCCAACATGTTCTGTACTATGTTGCAGAGTCTTTTGTTATCGTCAGAAAGAAAAATCATTTGGTAAATTTTTTCCAGAATCATTTGATTCATTCAATCGATGACTCCTCTCAATTGCTTTCCTTTGTTGGATGTACTTTTGCCTGTTCGATTGCAGGTTATCAATCAAATCTCTGCCTTTGGTTTGATAAATTATATCTGTTGTCTCAGATTGGTGAAAGTTATGCTTCTTCTAGGCATAGGCCTATAGGTAGCTGTTTTAACAGGTAATCCAAGTACATCAAAGGTTCAGTAATGAGTTAGAATGTTTAAGGTTGCAGGAGATGCGTGTGAAATTGGACCCACCTCTGGAAGATGTAAGAGATTGTTTTCTACACTCGTGGAGCAAGCTGGGTGGAGATATTATGTTAGCTATAATTGAAGCTTGAATGAAAGGTCCAAGATTGTTTCTTTCTTGAATATCGTTTTCACATTTAAGATATTCCTCGACTTTTTTTAAAAAAAAATTTAAAAGCTTGGTAGTAATGTGATTGATTGACTTTGACATCATAAACTTGCAAAATTATCGCTGACAGAATTTGTTATGTGTCAGCTGTTACTACAGCATTTCCTGCTGGAAACTCTGTTGATTAGACTGAGAAAACAGAGTCAAGCTTAGATGCCAAGGAGGTGTAAAGTAAATCCCTGATCTGACCTTCCCACGGTAACAATCTCTCTTTAAAAGTTTTATCCACCATTTTACTTCTTGGTAATGACCAAATAAACCAGAAACCAGAATCAATTAGACTTATGAATTTAGGGTGTAAGTAGAGAAGCATTTATGAGGGTGTTGATGTGTTATGGCATAATGGGATTGGTATGTGTTGTTGTCTTTGGTATTATCTATGCTGCAAAAGTAGAGGTTTCATCCTGTAGATCAAACAAGGACATACCTTGTTTCAACCTTGATGATCACTCTTAGTTTATGTGGCTACAAAACAAACCCTCTTTTAATCTTTTAGTATTTTTCTCACTAGACCCTACCACCATTTGAGCACGCGGAGTCGTTGATTATTGACCCAAAAAAATTGAAACAACCAAGTTTTCTGATTGATTAGCAAGAGAGTGTGATTAGAGTAAATCACAAGAGATAAGTATGAAAAAGGAATGATATTTGAGTAGTGAGGTTGTGATGTAACATAGTTGGAGTGAATCTCCTTTTAGATCTGAGTGGCAGAGAGTTAAATGGGTCTGGTCATCTCTTTGTTACCATATTGGAGGTGAATTATTGTTGTACTAGAGTTTCTTCTTTTTGCCCTAAATTTTGCAAGTCAAGCACTCCTGTGACTGTGACCTAACTCAGGTAAAAGAGGATCTGAAAGCTTATATATACATATATATAGAGAGATATCTGTTGCTATTCCGAGTTCATCATGATCACTTCCTGCACTAACATCCCAAAAATTGGAAGAATTTTGTCTGAAAAAAGATAATTTGATTTCAGACATGTGAATATACGGATAGGTTGTAGTACAACTTACACCTCAAAAAAACTATTTTTGTTCTATATTTCTTTTGGTACTTTGTTTGATATTCACTTCCAAAACTTTTAAAGAGTTAATGAATTATTTTGTGGTTTACCCAGCAGGAATTATTTTATTTTTTTAATCGAAAATATTTATTAGGTATAATAAACGACCTGGCACTTTACAAATTTTCAAGGTACTAAGATTCGATTTTTCTCTAATACAAGTGGAAAAAAAGATTTTAGGGTGTGAGTTTTGGCTATGGATCGATTTTGTTGATTAGTTGATAAAAAAAACTTAAAATAAAATTATTTTTGGGATGTAATTGTGGGTTGTCTTCCACTTCGAAGATTCTAAAGCACTCGTGTTCTCATAAAACTTTATTGTATATTTTTTTGTCGTCGTATATTGATCGTTATTAATAATAATAAGATGTGGTGATAAATTTTCAAAAGGACCACTAAAAAAGATTGGATTTTGCAAATAGCAGAGAGAACCTGAAGCACAGACAAAGGTCATAAGTGATGACTGACATTTTTTTTTCTCTTTAACTTTAGTTATTTATTCTCTTATGTTCAAATCTTTGTTACATTTTTTATTTTATAATAATAGAAAACAAATTGGAAGAAATATTTAAAAACAAAAAAATGGAAGAAAATCTTGACTGATAAATATAAAAAAAAAAACTTATACATTAAATTCTTCTTTACTGCTGCCTTTTTCTTTTAGCAATCTTTGATTAATTGTAAATAAATCTTACAATAAGTGTGGTCTATAAAATAATTAAAGACTTGGCAAATGTAGTGATTAAGTTTTGGGATTCCAAAAGCATATTCTCCGATTTTTATGATAAAGTATTGTTATATAATTTCATATTTGAATATTGGAAAATGTAACGTATTTCTTAAGAAAAGTGCTCTAAAGAACTTTTAAAGTTATCATTTTTATAAATGTTAATTGATAGATTTAAGAAAAAGAATAACTTCAAAACAACTTTTTTACAGAGAAAAATGTCAATTTAACATTGAATTTTCTAAAAATGATATATTAAACATTAAATTTAAATTTTGGATGTGATTGATTAAATCTTCAAATTTTTTTGTTGACTTTTAAAAAACTCTCGATTTTGGGTTGATTTGACTAATTGAATATGTTGCTAATCCCAATTCGAAATTTTCTCTAAATTCGAAAGCCAAATCGATTTTAGAAATTTGATTCGGTTCTTATCTTCTTTCTGAAGAATCCCTAAGTTTGATTCTTTTTTTTTTCAAAAATGAGCTCAAATTCGTCGGTTTGAAATATATAAGACAACATATCAAACCAACTTTTGAACTCGTTTTTGAAAGAAAAAAGAAAATTAAGTTTAGGGATTCTTCAGAAAAAATATAAGAACTGAATCGAACTTTCAAAATCGATTTGGCTTCCGAATTTAGAAAAAATTTCGATTTTGAATAAACGACATGTTCAATTTTCCAAATCAACATTGAGGATTTTTTCAAAAGTTAATAAAAAATTAATAGTTTAATAAACCATATAAAAAATTTAATGTTTAAAGAATCATTTTTGGAAAATTCAATGTTAAATTAATATTTTTCTCATTGTTATATGTCATGTTTCTTCTTTAATGGCACGCAAGTGGCAATCCGTACATAAACATTAATTATGAGAATCTTTTTTTTTTCTCTCCTAACATTTTATACTTTGGGTATAAAAAACAATTATATTCAAGAAAAAAACTTATAAAGTGATAAAAAAAAAATAATGCATTCATTTTAAATTGATTATTGAGTGGGGGTGGATGAGTGTGTGATGTTGAGTACTTATGAAACATAGATTTGATATGCAAACTTTTTTTTATTATTATTTGTGTGTGGTTTATTTTCTTCTCTTGACCCACGTTTTTTCTTATTACTTATGTCTATAATATCTTCCTACTATTGTAAATTTTGTTGTAAAATAGTCTTAAAATTCATAAATATGCTTCATTGGATTCCTTTATTTATAACAAAATTCAAAATCTATGACACTTGAGTCATTGAATGTCTTGATTTGGACTTCATTTGCATAAATCACACAACATATTCATACAATTATTATTCAATTAGCTTTTTAAAAAAATTAATCGATAAAACCAGATTCATAACTCAAATTCATTTTTGAAATCCAATACTTTTTAACTTTTACAATGCAACAAAGAGTTTCGACATTAGTTCACCTAGTTTTAACCCAAATTTTTTTTTATTAATATGAGTTTTCACTAACAAGTTTCTACCGTTCTCATAATTTTTGAACTACCAAATACCAAAAACTAAATTTTTTTTATGACTAAAATGTTTCGGACTAAGGTCCATACATCCCCTCAAGGCGAAGGCCAAACTATTTAATATAATTCTCTTTTGAAGAAGAAATCCCTCCCAAGGAAACTTGAAATCATAATTTATTTGTTAAAGAAAACCAGTAGATCAAAAACAAAAACTGATTGATACGAAAAAAAGCAAATTTGAATCAGCATGTCTACAATATCAATTTAAAGTTTGTTATAAGATCTTTAAAGTGCATAACAATTAATATTATCAGTCAAAAGCAACATATTATAATCATAAACAATGATTAATATTAACATAAACAACACTTTTTGATCATTTGAAACGCTTTATGATTATTTTACTTTTTCTTTGAAAATTTCGAATAAACATGATATTTTTGTAAAACTATTGTGATGATTATTTGAAAGTTTATCAGTCAAAATTAACGTAGGTTCACATTTAATTTTGCAAAAATACCTTCTAGTTTTAGTTATTTTTATAAAATCATTACTTTGAAATAGCGAACTTAATTTAAAACGAAGGTGTACATTATAATATCTTATAGCTTTTATTTTGCATGTGTTACTAGTTCTAATTTATATCTAAATCTTTTAGTGATCTTCTGAACAAAATATAATTTTAAGGTCATATTTATGCATTGAGCTTAGTCGTTAAGATGGGTCCTAATTCTTATAGATGATCCTTTTTTCTAATTAAGATTGGATTTTCCCACATTATTTGGCAATTACATAAAAATATCATTTGGACATTTAGTCAAAAAAGCCTTTATAGATACAATTATTGAAAGCAATAATATCTACTAGACTTTATATCTTCCTATAAAATGTTGGATAGTACTTAATTAATAATTAGTTTAACCTAACTTTCACATAAAAAAAACTTAGGGGATGATTTTATACTTTGGCTGTGCAAAATTTCTTTAGTCTTTAACTCCTTTATCTAAACAAAATACATTTTTGCTGATTAGAAAATAATGTTTTTTATGAATATCCTTTAGACCCTTTTTAGGATATGCTCATATTATTATAGTATAGTCGGATCTTGTAACAACAACTTGTATTGTGAAAATTTGTATTAAGAACCATAAAAAGAGAGAGAAAAGTTTGATGCCATCATATGAAATTAGATATAGCCTTTTGTCAATTTTGGTTAGCATTGCGCACATGGCAACATGTAAATCGAGTCCATCACTTTCCGTTGAAAAGCACCTCTCCAAAATAAAGCTTCATATCAATTATTCAATTTGTGTTGTTGATTCCTATTTGATTTTCTATTTATATTTGTATATAAAAAGAACAGAACACATTAGATTGTCTAATCAATTTTGGAAATCTGATTTCTATCATTACACTATTTTAGTATTTTATTACTTACTATGAAAATTATGCATGTGATATATCTAGAGATTAGTCACAATTTCATCTATGTAATTTGATAACCGAAAAGATCCTAACATAACCCTAAACTAATTTTTGGAATCCATATAAATTTAGTTTTTTTTTTCTCACTTAAAATCAGTGGCAAAGCTAGGATATTGATTTATGGGTATCAAAATATTTTTTTCAAAATACCATATATATAAATTTGATTTAAAAAAATGTAATTACAAATAGTTATATCAAAAATATATCTTTCGTTCATTCATGTCATAAAAGTTTTGTATCATTGTTTCATTTGTTACACTATCAAATACATATTTTTCAATGAAACAAAATAGATAGTCGGTAAAAATGTATTTCTAATACAATTACGCTATCAAGTACTTGTTTTATCATACTCTTTATATGGCACACTTCAATTCTTCAACCAATTGGTTGAAGCCTAAGAGTCGTGCAGAGATGAACATTTTAATGATATATAAGCTAGGTACCATAATTTATGGTAGAGTTCACTAAATAACAAAACCCTAATTCAGAAGTTGGGATTCTGACTTTTAAGGTCGAGTAGTCCATCTACATTGAAATTAAAATTATCCAATAAATTTAACCGACGAACTCCAATAATTCGAAGATGCTTAGATACAAATAGTGATGACATTGACATAAAACGGTTTACTAGTTTATATTAAGATTTTGAATATATTATTTTTTGTTAATTATTTTAGATATTTTTAGACTAAACCCTTCATTTAGAAACTCTCTCAAATTAAATAAGATAAAAAAAACTTTATATGTTAATAGTATATACATGAAAATTGGTTATTACGTATTAGTTTAGACTAACAATGTGTGTTAGTTTTTATTTTTAATATATTTTTGTTAATATGAATGATTTAAATAGATTAGACATGTGACCGAGACTATCTATCTTATTAATTATAAAGAGTGGACAAACTATTTGGATGTGAAGACTACTTAACAATGGACAAATGGCTTTTTGTGATGTTATCTAAATATCATTTTGGTCTCGCAGACACAAAGACACGAAGTGTTACAATTATCATTTAACATTGTTTTGGGAGTTAGTGGTTCCCAATTGATCATCACATTTCGGTTTCATATTAGGATGACAATTTATTGTGTATTTTTCTTCTCCTGTTTATATATATATAATTATTTGTGCATAGTTTTGTGAAAATATCTACAAAACAAAAGATGGAGGCGTCTAATAGAGAGGCACTTAAGCACTTAAAGTGAGTGACAAAAACAAGAAAGCGTGAGGCTTAGGAAGCCGAACCTCAACAGAATTACATAGACCCAAGTGCATTTTTTTTGGTTCTATTAAATTAAAATTTCGATGTTATAACAATATAAAAAATAATTTACAATTCTTAAATACCAAAATTCGAATTCCTCTCTGTTATAGAATAATGAGATAAAATGGCCCTAAACAAGTTAACAATAAAAAACAACATAAAATACCACAATGGATAGCATATGAGAAATAGCATACAATACAAAATAAACATATTTAAGTAAATTACATTTTAAACACGCTAGAGTTTTTGGATAAATAATAGATTTGAATTCTCGAATCTGCAAAGGAAAACTAACTCGAAAAAACATACAACATAAACCCAAGTGTTTGTTCAACAATTACATTTATTGTTTTAAACCCCTTTTATATTGCACCTTCTCATTTTAGTGTATTTTAAAGAATTTAACTCTTTATTTCCCACAAAAATGGTCTAAAAATTATAAAAATTTGCGCTTACCAAAATCTGTATGGTCAGTACAGAGATTTTCGAAGGTTTTAAAGTGATTTTTTGAGTAAGTTTGGTTTGTTTTATAATTATATATACATATGTTACCTCTTTTAAATAATTTAATTGAATAGATATTTTATAAAAATTTATTTCCTAATTTAATTATATTTACTACTTAGGATTTAAATACTACTTTCTGTACAACATTTTTCTTATTATTGTCATAACTAGCTAATCGAAATTATAATAGTACATTCATCTAGTCTAGTGATTTTTTTCTATCATTTTTTTTCTGGTAAATCTGGAGGTTCTGGGCCTTTGGTTCATACATCCTCAGAGATATGGATCATACCATGTAAATAATTCCCTTCCAACGTGAATCAAACTTGTTCTTTGTAAATCTTAAAGACCTTTGTGACAACCAATTGGACCAACTTATCGATGATTTTGTATTAAAATTTGATTGTAAATAATTTTGTTATTCCATGTAGCATAATTTTAGTTACAAATCAGATTTTTTCTAACTAGTAAAGTTATAGTTTCATATTCTATAACTTTTTTTCAACTGCAAACTGTATATATTGTAGTTAGTTTACAAAAGTTAATGTAATGATAATAATTCAATACATATTATGCAATAACGATAATGAAAAAAATTCATTTGACAAGTCTCTTCATATGTAGATGTAATAAAATAATCTCAGTAATACTTTAAATATTAGGAAACAAACAAATGTTTAAGGTTTTTTTTATTGTCAAATGTTCAAGGTTTTTGTTTGAGTCATGTTTTTTTTTTGATCGGATTGTTTGAGTCATGTTTTTTTTGATCGGATTGTTTGAGTCATGTTTGTATAAGATAATATAATATTACAATACTATAAAATAGTAAATGTTAATTGCGAAAGAAAAGAGAAAGTAAAAAAAAAAAAAAAGAAGTGTGAGCATAGAGTGAGACAATGGGACAATAAGCCAGTACCGGGTCCTCCACGCCACGCCACGCCGGTCCACTGCCTCAAACATCTCACGGTCCATATTCTATCTTTCTAATTAATGAGAATATTAAACATTATATGCTTCGATACATATCTGACATCTTAATTTATAAACATTTATTTACTGTCTTCTTTTTCTTCACTCCACAGCTTTTATTACTCTTTATTCGTATCTACAAATATATTATATTAACCATATCAACTATACTTGCATCTAAACTATATAGTTTTGTATGTTTATTACATCCAAACCAGACGTATGAAAAATTGCATTTTAACTGAGTAGATTTATTTAATCATTTTTAATCTCACTATTGTATTAGGTATGACCTGACGAAAAAATATTGCATCGAGACATAATATTTCTCACAATAATACATATTTTGTCAGAATATAAATATATTATTACGAATTTATGATAAATTATAAATAGTTACAATAAAACATATACAAATGTATATTCGTAATAAAAACATCATAATACTTATAACAAAAAAAAATTAATAACAATTTTGTCACAATTTATTACAGAAAATCATAATAATTTATTTAAATTCGTAATGATGACAAAATTTATATAAATTATCATAAATTATTACTAATACTCTTTTAGTCACAACATAACAGTTAAAATAAGTCACATTTTTGGTAGTTAAGGTCACGTTTAAAAAACTTTGGAAACCAAACAAAATAAGCCTAATAATTTGGTTGCCGTCCAAAAAAATCTATAAGAGAACTAATAATAAAAGTGAGTTACAACGTAAGTGCCTTTACTCTAGTGGTATACGGTAAGTCTACTAAGACATGCACACTTATATAATTAGAGATCGAATCTTACCATCTATATTATGTAAGAACTTGGTTAATAGATCGGCCAGTTGTCCCCCAATATTAAAAAAAAGTGAGTTACAACACTTATAATTAGTAATTGAACACATTTATACAACACACATATATATTTTTGGGGTCAAAACTAATTTAACATATTTATTTGTTTTCTTCTATAGTAGATAGTTGCGTTTGTTCCAAAACAAAAGTGTGCTTTTCCCTGTTGTCTATGTGCGATTTTCTATTTACTACTTAACTTATTATTTATTTTTTCCTCACTGATAAGTCATTTTCTCCAAACAAAATACGAGATAAATGTTTATAATGTTGCTTTTATTTTATTGTTTTTTTCCCTTCAAAAAACTGCTCTCGTTTTAATTTAGGGCCCTACCAATTACCTTTGAGCTTATTGCATATACATATATTTTGGTTAACTTTTACCTATTTAGAAAATTTGAATTTGAATATAATAGATTTCTGTACATTTTATGGAATTCCAGTACCTAGAAAGCGTTTTTAACAATTATAATTTATAGAAATAGTGGTTTAGAAAATCTATTTAAATATTACAGATTATCATCATAATAGTAGTTTCATGACGTGTAGACCTGTTTGGAATGAAAATTGACTGCATGTGTATAAAGTTTTATCTAATTAGTTTGAATAATGAACATGCATTGTCTTATGAACATGGTCGACACGTCAAACTAATTAGTTCAGACTTTTATACTAGAGTCAATTTCATTTTTTCACAAACTGACAGCCTAACATCACAATCTAATATGAACACGTCTTTAATAATAATAATATTATTATTATTATTCATTTAATGCACATACTTAATTTGTAAAGTAAAATACAAAAACTTAAAATGAATATTACTAACCAAATATTAAACATCAATTTTAAGTGATTTGATTAAAGTGACAAGTCATTTGTTATCTAAACATTAATTTAAAATTTGTGTTATTGAACTAACATTGAAAAAAACAATTAAATCTACTATAAAAAAATCCAAATTTCTTGGTTTCAAATGAATATTTGGAAGATTGTGTCACAAATCATAATAAATTTTCTTAACTTTTTAAAAATCATCTAAAATTTTATAAATTTTGAATCATTCAAAATAATTTAGAATTCATGTTTCAATACATCTCTAAAATCGAGATTATATTTTTCTTATATTATTTTATTGTATTGCAGTTGAGACAATTTGATGGTGTTAAAGATACATTGATTATTTTTTTTTTCCAAATCTTGCATTACTCATACTGAAAACTCGACAAACTTTAGTCTTTTTTGATCAAAGGAGACGAAGATGAATAATGTTTGGTTTATTAGTCGAATTAGAGGCGGAAGATCCTAACTAGTATAATGTCTAGTATCGAAACGCAAAACGTTCTGAATCAACTAAGAATCTTAGAGGTAATGGCTCAATCCGCATTAATGGTTAGCTGCAAAGTTTTGTCTTTAGTGGATCATCTCCTTCACGCCGGAAGATTAGCCAGGTTCTGGTGATCATTGATGTTTTGGGACAGTCATGTATATTCTTTTGTCCGAGGGATTACGTTCGGTCTCTACACCATTTTCTCTTGCTCCTATTACACTTTTTTTTTTTTTGGTCAGATCCTATTACACTTCTTATTATCGTCTCTCTTAATATTTCTAGTATTTTGTTTTTTTTTTCTTTCTAATTTTAGATTATGTTGAATTGTGAATAAAATAATAAAAAAATACAATGAGAAAAACTGAAAAAATTATTTAATCATAATTGTTTTAACTCCCTATTAGCTTGAAAATAAGCTATGTGATTTAACATTGTGGACCTTTTAATAGGTTTAATAAATAAAAAATAGCTAACTTTGTAATTAGGAAATTAAATCAAAGATCAAAAAAGAAGATTTGAGCATTCGAAATTCCTTTTATATCCTCGTAAATATTTGGAAATTACAATATAAGACATCGTCTTAAATTTCCAACTTCGCTCCCAACCTCTTTTCTGATTTAGCATCATATACATATATCCAAACAAACTATATATTATACAATATATATGGTAAAAATATATATATGGTTTACATAAAGCCTTTATAATTGGGTTGAAGCTTAAGCAGTCTCACATTTAAGCACCTTTCTCTTTCTCTCTCTCTCGATTTCTTTGATTCTCTTTTCTGGGAAATCTCAGTTTCAGAGCTCAGGTTCTTTTATTCTTCGTCTTCTTCCTCATCAAGTCGATTTTATTCCCAAATCTGCATGCTCCATCTACCACTTTTCTTCGATCTGCTTCACTGTAGTTTAATCCCTCTTCTTCCCAGATGTTTTGAATCAAATGACGAATTCAAAAAGATGAATGTGCTTCGTCGTTTGTGATCAAATTCAGATCAATATATCAATTAACGCCGGAGAGGAAAAATGCGGGTCAAGGAGCTGCATCCTCTCTGTTGTATTACTTTAGAGACTCCACACGGGATTGATGAAGAAGACTCGCCGGAATCGGAGACGATTACGACGCATTTGACTAGGTCGAGGAGTCTTCCGGCGAGCTCTTTGACTGGTAGTCGATCCAAGGTGACTTCTCTGGGATCGGAGGCGGAAACTGTGGCTGGGATCTTATACAAGTGGACTAACTTCGGTAAAGGATGGAGATCTAGATGGTTCCTCCTCCGTAACGGAATCCTCTCTTACTCCAAGATCCGTCGACCGGAGAATTTGAATCTTCTCTCCCCTTCCGATGATGTGAGGCTAATCGGAGATATCTCCGCCGATCGTCTCTCCAGGATGGATAGTTGCAGTGGTCGCCGGAAACAGCAGAAAACCGTCGGCATTGTTCATCTCAAGGTATACATATCTCTCTATGCATACGATACAGCGAGATAAACTGAAATTTGATTTTTGAAATTAAGCATTTAGCTGAAAAATTTCCCCCATTTTATGAACTTTATTTTTTGTACAGAAACGAAAAAAAAAAAATTCTACCTGAGAGTATTCGGTTTTGATGATTTACTGATTTCTGCTTTCCTTCATTCATCGTTATAAATTTTCATATCTCAGGTTCTGATTTTTTGGGGAAACGAAACGCCTTTTTATCACTTGTAGTTAGAGGAAAGAACCGGAGGTTCATAGAATTGTCCATTGTGTTCTTAACAAAATGATAAACCCTAAATGTGAATTTACTCTTGTCCTATGCCCTTTCATCATCATCGTTGTCATCACCACCACCACCTCCTTCTTCTTGACTGGTTTTGCCTTTACACTTTTTTCATTTTGTATTATATTAATCTCGTTTATAATTTTTCCAGCTTTTGACTTGCTGTTAATCTCTAGTGGGTCACATCAACAGGTGCTTGTTTGTTTTTCAAAATTCTAAAACTTTTGTGTAGAAAAAATTATGTTTTTAATGTTGGTTGCTACAATCCGATTTTTGTAGGTTTAGGGTTTTGTTCAGTGGTCGCATTGTTTTTTTTTCAAGTTGGTTTGTTAGTGTTTGTATGAGCAAAGATTGCCCATTTGCCATCCGTCAAAAAATATTTGGATTCTCTTCTTTTTTTTCGTCTTTTTTTGTGATTTTTTTCTGGGAGGGGGTAGAAAAAGCCAAGAAGCTTATAGAAATGTCAATTTTGGTCACTAGAACTATGAACTTTTTCAGTTGCTTAACTAAATAAGTCTTTTGAATTTGGACACTTTTCACAATTGTGTTCTTTGGTTTCCTTGCCTTTGCATGTGCTTGCTTTGTTGGCAACGCTACGAAGTAACTGAATGAGAACTACTATTTCACTTTTTCATTGGTATCTTTTGCTTTGGAATTTCTCCTTGGCTAAGAAGTCTAACTATATCTATATCTGTATTTATAGTTTCACCGAAACGGGTATATTTATATAGTATTATCTTATGGTTTCAATTATATACATAAAGTGTTTTTAAATTTTGGAAATATTTTTGTGAATAGAATTAGTTTCTTGGAAATAATGGAGAGGTGGGGTCTTGCCAATTATAAAAAAGACTTGGTTTTGACATGCTTGACAATGAGAAAACGATGGATTGTTCTGAATTTATATAGACATATTCTTTGTTGAACTTTCAAAATTACATATGCATTACATATGCCTAATCTAAATACTCCAAAGCTGATCTAGACATAAGCTTTAGATATTTTTTCTTGCTTACAGATAATAACTTTTGTCTCTCTCAACATATAGATCTAACGTGCCTTATCCAGTCTAAAGTAAATTCTTCATGGGCCCAGCTTGATTTGTTCGTAGTTCCAATCTGCATCTCTAAAGTTTTCCGAAGTTCAGGGTGTTCTTTTGAATTTTAGGGTCCATTTTTGCTTTATATAGGTGAAACTTTTGATCTTTGATTCAGAAACTGATTACGGGTGTATTTCTCTCTCTAGTTGGACGAATTTGTCTCAGTAGTCTTTTTTGCTTTTGTGGTTGGAATGGAACTTGGAGGTTTATTTTAATTTTAATTTTAATTTTTCTTATTGCTTTGATTGAGTACTTGAGCTTGTAATTAGATATACCTTCTTCTACATGTTTTTTTTTATTAAGCAGGTTTCATCATTCAGAGAAAGCAAGTCAGATGATCGAAAGTTCTATATATTCACAGCAACTAAGACCTTTCATTTAAGGACTGATTCTATAAGTGACAGAGCAGCTTGGTTACAAGCATTAGCATCTACGAAATGTATCTTTCCACTCCGGTCTCTTAACGGCGATTTCTCCTTCATATCACCAAAAGATTTGTCCATATCAACTGAGAGGCTAAAGAAACGGTTGCACGAAGAGGGAATGAATGAAAGTGTTGTAAAAGAGTGCGAGAAGATCATGCTCTCAGAATTTTCCGAAATGCATGGACAAGTTAAACTTCTTCATGAAGAAAGAACGAACTTGCTTGACGCATTGAGACAGCTAGAGGTAAACTTGAATTTTCATGCTTTTTGTTTTTTGGGTTTGTTTGATCTCCCGATGAGTGGGTAAACCCCTGTGTATATGCCGTACCCTGCAAGCTACATTATGGCCAGAACTGTAATGGGTCTCGTTTGCGCTATAGAGGTGGTCTTGACTTTGCTGTTCATTAGAAGAGAGTTCGAGCTATAAAGATGATTAGTCTTAGATGATTCTTTTGTTGCTTTCTCAATCTATATTCAAGGTTTAACATGCATATTACACAAGAACAAGTAAAACCATAATATAATATCTCTTTTTCGGAGTGGGTGGGTTATTTGGAATCATAGTTCTAGAATTTTGTAGGATTCCCTATTGTCCCCTTAGATTTGTTCCTCTAAAATTTTAAACAGGTCATAGTCATATCAACTTGTATAAGTTTATGTACACAGAGAACGGATTGCAAAAATTATGGACAAATCTGAGCTGATCACGAGTGTCTGTTTCACAATTCTTTTTTTCCATCTTCCATGTGGATGGGTGGACCATGGTGTTGATAAGTTATGAATTTGATACATCCTAATAAAAGCCTGAACGTGTCCATGTGTCATTTATACGTGTCTTGAATGTAGATGTGTGGACCATGATGTGATTTCTCATTGAAGTAACATGTCTCATGTCACTTCAGTATTTTATCCATGTTAACCACTGTACGATGAAATTTTTTCTTTTGTATAGGCAGCTAATCTCGAAGCTGGTGCACCAGGGAAGCATCATGAACTTTCAAGCCTAGGACGTGGGAAGTATAGTGGTACATACCCTAATGCTTAATTTCTCTTCCTTCTCTGCTCTAGTTTTTCTTTGCTTTGAGTTCTAATTATGCAAGTGTATGAAGAGAATCTTCATCAGGATATTCTGTTTTTAGTAGTTACATTATCCTTATTTGTTTTGATTATCTTTATGTAATGCGTTGAATACATTTAGCTTTTCATGTCTTTTTGCTATAACTGTAGGCGTCCTTTGTGTGTTTGCTTGACATTATTTGGTTTCTAGAATGCAGCACAACTGCTTCATCTGATGGTAAACAAGAGTTTGAGGATGTGTCTGAGGAAGATGAGCCTTCTTTCCATGACACAAAGGAGTATTTTAATGAACCTGATGTTGGTTCTGATTCAAATCTGTCTAATTCTGGGTACATGGTTATCAAGAGGAGAACAAAACTTCCTGATCCAGCTGAAAAAGAGAAAGGTGTCAGTCTTTGGTCTATGATCAAAGACAACGTTGGAAAGGATCTTACCCGAGTTTGCCTCCCTGTGTATTTCAATGAGCCAATATCATCCCTCCAAAAATGCTTTGAAGACTTAGAGTACTCGTATCTATTAGATCGAGCATATGCATATGGAAAATCTGTAAGTCTCTTACATATATTGGACAATCCTACAGTCGATGATATCCTCTATTGCAATACTACATTTCTTTAATCATAAATTAACTTACGCCTGTTGGATTTTTAGGGAAATGGTCTCCTAAGAGCCTTATATGTTGCTGCTTTTGCGGTCTCTGGGTATGCTTCCACTGAAGGCCGGCACTGTAAACCCTTCAATCCTTTGCTTGGAGAAACATATGAAGCCGACTTCCCTGAAAAGGGAATTCGTTTCTTCTCTGAGAAGGTACATCTATTACATAAATCTTAACTCATAGTTAGTATGTGAAGAACATAGATGTCAGGATCCTTCCAAAAAGTATGAAATATCATTCTGTTGGTATTGCGCTTCTATAATAGGTCAGCCACCATCCAACTGTTATCGCCTGCCACTGTGACGGTAAAGGGTGGAAGTTCTGGGGTGACACTAACCTCAGGTCAAAGTTTTGGGGGAGATCAATTCAAGTCGAACCTGTGGGAGTTTTAACCCTAGAGTTTGATGATGGAGAAGTATTTCAGTGGAGCAAGGTATATACAAATTACAACTACTTCTTTTGAGTCGCTGTTGCAGATTTTTCTTTACGATGCAGTAACTTTATGGTAATTTTTGTTCTTAGGTAACATCAACAATATACAATATCATACTAGGTAAACTCTATTGTGATCATCATGGGGTGATGCAAATCCGTGGCAACCGCCAATATTCTTGTACGCTCAAGTTCAAGGAACAATCCATTCTGGAGAGAAATCCCCACCAGGTGAGTCATAGGGATATGCTCTGTTTATGTAAACAATGATGCTTGGACTTTGATCTGTATGTGATATGGTAGCCAAATACTTGAAATAACACATAATCAAATATATATTCTGTATGTAGGTAAATGGTTTTGTAGAAGACATGGCTGGGCAAAAGGCTGCTACAGTATTTGGTAAATGGGATGATAGTCTTTACTATGTTACTGGTGATGGAATTAGCAAGACGAAAGTCAGTGATCCCGCATCAAATGCGTCATTACTGTGGAAAAGGACCAAGCCACCGTCTAATGTCACTAGATATAATTTAACCTCATTCGCTATTACCCTAAACGAGATAACACCTGGTTTACAGGTATGTTCAGATGTATTAATCTTGTTTCATTATGTATACAGAATCCTGTGTTCTTCTAGAATGGCTATGCCTAATTCTTTGTTTTTTTTAAAGTTCTGATCTCGTGTTAATTTGATCATCAATTTAGGAGATTCTTCCTCCCACAGACTCTAGGCTCAGACCAGATCAACGGCATCTCGAGAATGGTGAATATGAGAAGGCTAACTCAGAGAAACAACGGTTAGAAAGAAGGCAAAGAATGGTACGTCCCCTTAACATTTCACCGGCTCATGAACTTGTAATTCTCATTTGAAAATCCTTAATGGATTAACTCTGAGAAGACATGATGACTAAAAAGTAGAATGACAATCTGTTTAGAGTTTAGCAAGATTTGATCTCTGGCATGTTGGTTTCTCGATTTCAGTGGTTTTACAATATGAGCTCTATAGTAGGCTGGCTGATCTTATCTTGAACTACTGCTGTTAGTCTGTTACATTTTAAGAAATTACATAGCTATACTGTGAAGTTATGTTCTACAAATTAATTTCTTGGTTTCTCTGCAGTCACGGCAGCTTCAAGAAAGCGGCTGGAGACCGAGATGGTTCGAGAGACAAGGAGAAAGTGAAACCTTCAAGTATACAGGAAGTTATTGGGAAGCACGCGGACATGGGAAATGGGATGATTGCCCTGACATTTTCGGGGAATTCACAGAAGAGCTAGCGGATTCTGCTTAAAAAGCTTCTTGAATTTTCATTCCAGGTACAACATCACCTTGTCTCTCGAATGTTATAACAGAACCCGAACTACCAAAGTCTATTTCTAAGCAAAATCGTTGAAGATCTGATTAATTGTTTCGTATCTGGTTAAAGAAGATCTCCATTCGGACCACATTGGAGTCCTTTACTTACACAGCAGGAAGCTTCATACGGCCATGGATCAATAGACCAGAATAATCTTTGATAATACTTTTTGTAAGAATGTGTAATCTTATCTTCTAATAGTCCTCCTTTTGAGTTTTAGAGTGTCACTGTAAAGTCTTATCTCTCTATCTCCATTCCCTATCTTGTTAAAGTAGTTGAGATTAATGTAGGTTGGTCATACGTTTTGGACAAGTTCATTGTGATCCATTTGTATTTAATTAAAAAAAAAGTAAGGAATAAAGTAAATCCTACCAAAGACTCTTCCACATTGCTGCTTAATTACACGACGACCATAACAAAGATTTATTGCCAGTTGTATAAACCACTGATAAACCTATATAAAAGTGAGTCTTGAGACATACAGTTATACATATACTTAACCGAAAACAGATTTAAACCGAAACCAAATTAAACCAATTAACTGACCAACAAATCAGTCAAAGTCAACTCCGAAGTAACAAAATCAGAATTCGCAACCTGTCATGGCCTTTCTATTTAGGATCAGATCAGCAGAGTTCGAAAGCAAATTTAAATCGAAAAAAGCAAAATGACAGGAGTATACGAAAATCAGGCTGATTTCTACTTAGACGCACGTCCTACTTATCCCTCCGATTGGTACTCCAAGCTCGCCACTCTTTCCCACCGTCACCATCTCGCCTGGGATGTCGGAACTGGAAACGGCCAAGCCGCAATCGGCGTCTGTATTTTCCTCCATTTCTTTCTTCTTATTATATTTTCCGATCTATTCTTACAACGCGAATCTCTTTGGTTTAGATCGCCGAACACTACGACAGAGTAATCGCGACGGACGTTAGCGAGAAGATGATAAACCTCGGGAAACCGCATTCGAAAGTGACTTACCACCTCACACCGTCGTCGATGACGGACGACGAGATGGTTGATCTGATCGGAGGAGAAGAAAAGAACTCCGTGGATCTGATCACGGTGGCGACCGCCGTACACTGGTTCGACCTCCCGAGATTCTACGCGATTGCGAATCGTCTCCTCCGCAAACCAGGAGGAATCATTGCCGTGTGGAGCTACAACGCTGACATGGTGGTGAGTCCCGAGGTCGACTCGGTTATGGCTCGGTTAAACGCCGAAACGTTACCGTATTGTAAATTCCCGGAGAGTCAATACTTTATGGACGGATACAAGTCGTTGCCGTTTCCCTTTGAGAGCGTGGGCCTGGGCTCAGAAGGAAAGCCTATTGAACTGGAAATGAAGAAAACGGTGTCGTTTGAAGGATTTTTGGGAATACCGAGATCATGGTCTGCAGTTGGCGCTGCTAAAGAAAAAGGAGTTGACTTGTTATCGGAAAATGTAATGAAAGAGCTCGAGACGGCTTGGGGTGGATCTGAGCTGGTACGAACCATCGTCTACAAGACGTTTATGCTCGCAGGAACCATGAGAAACTAGCTTAATAGCTCAAATATTGTAACAATTAAAGTTTGTAATGATCACATGAACGTTGTATCCGTATAGTTTATAGCATAAATATATATATATATATATATGCATTTGATGTATGCTAAATATCAGATAGTAACTATTGTTGAATTATAATCAAATCTCGTATAACTTAGGATTAGTTTAATATATAGTTTATATTTATATAAGTTGGTTATTACATAAAAATACAAATAAGTTAGTTATTTACTAAAGAGTCACGGTTTTGTCTTACCTTATGGTTGTGTCTTATAGGATACGTCGTACCTTTTCTTTTTCTACAATCACGTTGTTTCAATACAACGTTTGGTTCTGTATTTATATTAGAGTTTTGTCATTTACGAAACTGTAATTTTGTGTAATACATTTTTATCATATCAATAAAAGTTTCGTTTCTGTACTCGTAATCCTCTTGTCTCTTTTACACAAACACCTTGATATTTCTAACATGGGAGTTATACGATTGAGAGAACAAACACAAACACTAATGTACACAAATCAATTGAGATAAGAAGTTTGGCATGCACTAAAGGCAAGAGCGACTCGGATAAATGCAAGGAACTTCGTATCAAGTCATTCCCATATTCAATGGGGAGAAGTACGACTTTTGGAGAATTAAGATGGCAACAATTTTTTGGACTCAAAAACTATGGTCTGTAATTGAAGAAGGTGTGCCACTCGAACCGGTACTAGAAACACCAGAAACTGCAAGAACAAAGACACTTAGAGAAGAAGCAATCGCAAAAGACATGAACGCTTTCCAAATTTTGCAAAATGTTGTAACCGATCACATCTTGTCACGCATTGCGACGACAACAACATCAAAAGAGGCATGAGACGCATTGAAGGCTGAGTATGAAGGCTCTTCTCAAGTCAAGTTGGTGAAACTTCAAACATTGCGTAGATAATACGAAATGTTGAAGATGAATGAGAATGAAGAGATCAAGACATTCACGGGTAAATTGATTGATTTGGAGAATCAATTAACTTATCATTGTGAAAAGAAGACCGATTAATCTGTCTCCCGGCCAAATTCGATAGCATCATTAGTGTGATGGAGCAAACTCGCGATTTGACTTCACTCACAAGGACTGAATTGATTGGTATCCTACGAGCACATGAAGCAAGGTTGTCAGTCATAGAAGATCGTACAAATGAAAGAGCATTTTATGCACACGCTAAAGGCAAGAAGTGGTGTGATTATTGCAAGAGAAGCAATCACACAGAGGCCTATTGTTGGAAGAAAGAGAAGGATAAAGATCCTAGGAAGAATCAATGTTACAATTGTGGTAAGATAGGCCATTACTCGAAGAAATGTCGCTCAAAGGAGCAAGCTCATGTAACTCTCTCTCGAAGAAAACTCTAGTGAGGATCACATGTTGTTTTGTCTCGAAGAAGAAGACTCTAGAGAAGATCACATGTTGTTTTATCTCATAAAGGAGAGAGATTCTAGTGAAGATTAAGCACAAGGCTAGGCATTAGGTGTTTCAAACTTTGAAGAAAGAAAATCACAAAGAGTCTACTGTTGGAAAAAAGAAAAGGATAAAAATCCTAGGAAGAATAAATGTTACAATTGTGGTGAGATAGGCCACTACTCGAAGAAATATCGCTCAAAGGAGCAAGCTCGTATAACTCTCGAAGAAGAAGGAAACTCTAGTGAAGATCACATGTTGTTTTGTTTCGAAGAAGAAGACTCTAATGAAGATCATATGTTGTTTTGTCTCAAAAAGGAGAAAGATTCTAGTGAAGATCAAGCACAAGGCAAGGCATTAGGCGTTTCAAACTTTGAAGATCTTCGAAAGAAGGTTGGAGTTAGAGCCAAAAACGAGATTTGATTAAGGGGGAGTGGTGAACTATAATCAAATCTCGTATAACTTAGGATTAGTATAATATATAGTTTATATTTATGTAAGTTGGTTATTACATAAGCATAGAAATAAGTTAGTTATCTACTTAAGAGTCACGGTTTTGTCTTACTGTATGGTTGTGTCTTATAGGATAAGTTGTAACTTTTCTTTTTCTACAATCAATGAAACAACGTTTTCTTCTGTATTTATATTAGAGTTTTGTCTTTTACGAAACTGTGTAATTTTATGTAATACACTTTAACATATCGATAAAAGTTTCGTTTCTCTACTCGTAATCCTCTTGTTCTTTTTTACACAAACACAAACACCTTGATATTTCTAACAACTAAGTCACATATAATCATTAGAAAAACATAGTTGTGGAACTGATCTGCTAATTTAGTCTCATGCGAGGCTTAAGCGCATTCGAAAGCATCTGGAGTATTAGTGACACCACAGAATTGAAGAAGCTGATTACGTCTCACATTGATATCCACTGTCATCTCGAGGATTCTGGGTTCAATGGCATTGCAGAAGCAGACAGAGGCCTCAGATGGCGAAAGTCTCGCCACTAAAATGCAGCACGGGTATGCTATTTTCATATCGTAAAGGAAACTTCCCTTCGAAAGCACGTCAGTACAAGCTTGGACTTGGACCAAATCTCTGGGACACCCACACCCCCTGCTTGAGGTGCATGAGTTGTTGAAAATAAATAAACTTGATTTTGGATCAAGTTTCATTTGGGTCAAGTTTAATTGGGCTACATAAATTTGATCCATATTCTAGAGAAGTCTTTAGATTAAATATCTATTATGATAGAAATATCTAGATAACTATAATAAATAATCTAGATATTATGGTAGAAGTATCTAGATTTTAGATTAAAATATTAGAGATATTTTGAGTTTTGGAGGCTATATATACCTCCCTCTCCCTTCATTTGTAATCATCCACTTAAGTTTCTAAATAAAAACAAAATCTTCTTCTTTCTAAAGTTTCTCTTCCTCAAAATATTTAAACACTTCCAAAATAATTTCTCTCTTCTAACAGGAGTATGGGCCACGATGATCTATATAGATTAGGTTTCCTACCAAGTTTACATTAAGTATACATATGCATTTTCTAAGAACAAGAATGTAACATTTGCGAACCTCTCCCATCTTCTCATTTTATGAATTTATCTAAATCCATTTTTTGATCTTGGTGTTCTTACATTCAACTAGTTTCTTTTGCAAAGTAAAAATACATTCTTGTTCTTAGAAATTGCATATTCATGTTTAATCTAAATTTGATAGGAAATCCTAGTCTATAATTTATTAGACAAACCCAAGAGAGCCCAATACTTCTTAGAATGAATGGAGGATATTTTCATAAATCCCATAGATCGACCGAAGCTCTGATACCATGTAGAGATTTCTTAGGCAAGATAAATTCATACTCAAATGAGTTTAATGACATGTGTAAGTCTACTAAAGGTAGGTGCACTTGCACATTCAGGGATCGGATCCCACTACCTACATTATGTAGAAACTTGGCTAATGGGCCGGGTAGTTGTGGTCCAGTGTTTGACAAAAAAAAATGAGTTTATTAAAATAGAAATTGATAAACTATCAATAAATATTCCTTTTTCCAAATTGAGATTAGTTCAATTCAGCTACTTTTGAGTAAGAAATCCGATCGAGATTAGTTGAGCTTTCATAGGCCTTTCTTCCATTTACGGATGGATCTCACTCACAAATGGATGTCACCAATGTCCATGGAGACTTGGATGAAGAGAATTTTATGAGTCTTCCTCAAGGCTATATGGAAAATTTGTTATGAGTCTTCCTCAAGGTACGTCAACCAATCAAAATATTCATAAGATCGTAGCATGGCGGACGCAGGGGTTATCAATTAGCTGTAGAATCACTGGGCGCGGCTGTGCATTTGGTTAAAATTTGTAGCCTCAGTTTCTTTTGAGAACCCTAGATGCGACCTAAATCAGTGATAGATTGGACCATCTCGCCTGGGACATCGGAACCGGCAATGGCTAAGCCGCAATCCGCGTCCGTATTTCATTCGGTTTCAATCCGACCTAGTTGATACTCGGAATAATGGTATTTGAAACCACATGAGATAACAAAAATAGAATAAACTTAAAGAAGAAAAACTATTTTTATTTCGTCATGTGAAAATACAACATAGGGAAATTATTATTACTAACATGTGAAAATATTATGAATGTTTTAACTTTGTTTTAACAGCATAGATAGTACGAAGACACATAATTATTAATTAGACATACTTGCACCATAAATATCTGATATTGCAGAATCGGTCTGCTAATTTATTCTTGTGCGAGGATTAAGCGCATACGAAACCATCTGGAGTAGGAAGGAAACCACAGATTCCAAGAATTTCATTAATTCTCGGAATAATAGTTACTGTGATTGAGAGGAATGAGAGTTTAAAGGCATTGCAGATGCAAACAGAGGCCACAGGAGATGATAGTCCCGTCACTAAGCACGGCAGTATTGCTGGACGGTTGAGGATGCTTCCAAGTGGAAGGACGTTGGTACAAAGTTGGAGTTGGGACAAACTTCTGGGACACACAGGTGCGGATTGAGGTGCAGGAGTTTGAGCCACGGTGAAGCCAAAGAAGACAAGGTTGATGGTGAGGAAGAGAGCTATTGTTCTTTTCATCATCTTTTGTGAAGCCATTATTATCTTTTTTTTTTTTTGCTTCTTGTTTTTTTATTGTTATGTATTTTTGGAGAGGAGTGTTGAGTGATTAGATAGGTAGGTGAGGGCTCGTATTTATAGTGTTTTAGAAGGTTTGGTTGCTTAGTATATATATATGATGCGATTTGATAATTCTCATATCTTCTATATAATAAAAAGAGGTACACTACATTAATTGATGCTATTAGAAAAAAAAATTAAAACAATAACATTCACAAGGGTATAATTGGGAAAAAACCATAAGTTAAAATTTGTTTATAATCTGAATCTGAAATGTAAGTTTTAATCCTAGTGTATAGATATTCACTATGTTTGGCAAACATGACCACAACTGTTCATCTATTCCTTCTGGAATTCTTGACGGATAACTATTCATCAATTATGTTTGGAAATACAGACGAAACTCAGACATAATTTTTTTTTTTTTTTGTCGACACATAATTTCAATTTAACCAAATAATTAACCCTGTTTAATCCTGTCCTATTAATATCTTCAGTTAGTTAAAAACTAAACAATCTAAAACGGAGTTAATTATTTCTATTAAATTACTTATTGTCAGAAATAAATCGGCTTGGTCAAGACAAAATATTGAGATTTATTAAAAGTCAACTACAACTATTTTGTTTAATATGGAATTATAATTGTTGGATGTTTGATTTGACTTATTTTTAAATTTGGTGTTTGATTTAAATTTTTTCCGTTGGGTTTCTCAACAGGCCATTCTAGACCATTTTCGGACAATATATGTTGTATGGATTTGGCGTTTTTTCTTGTAGATTCAGTAATTTTGCAAATTCAATCAAACGTACCCACTCTAGCTTTTTTTTCTACAGTGTGGCCGGAGATGAAGCTTCAGTCCTTCTTGAGGTAAAGGTTTGGCAAGTAAATTTAATTATACGGTCCAAAACTCTTTGATAAAGTTGACATTTGATAGTAAAAATATAATACTTATTTTAACAATGACAAATTTATCAGCAATCGATGTGCAATTTGACATACTATGGTTTATAGAACATGCAAGACCAATCTATATACTGTATCGTTAACCAAGAAATTACATTACTACATTTCTGTCATGCCTATGCAATTATTGTCTGACTCCACTAACGTTGATACCTCTGAAACTTGAAACTTGAGTTTTTTTTATAAACCGTAAGAGTTCCAAATTTATTATCCGTAGTCTTTTTCAATGTCTGAGGCCAACCGTTGAACTATTTCATTCCAATTTTCCGAAACGTGTATGTAACTAAAGGAACATAGTAAGGCAACAGCTGAAAAGGTGATATACCATATAAGATTCATTTTTGTTTCAAACATAAGATAAAGAAAACATTACATAAAAGGAAACATAGTTGCACCATGGACCGATGTCACAGAACATGTCTGCTTATTTTAGTTATCTTAGTTTATAGATATAAGATTGTGAGCATGTTGTATTCTATAAGGGGCAGTTGAAACCAGGTGGTGATGCCACACGACAAAGCCTGAGGAGCCGATCAAGTCTAGCAGAGATGTCGACTAAGCCGAGAATTCTGACTCTAGCGGCATCACAGGCACATACAGACGCAACAGAAGTATCAAGCCCAGCTAAGACAGTACAACAGGGAGCCACATTGTTTGTGGTGAGGATGAGGTTGAGGAAAAGTACCCTGATGCAAGCCCCAAGTTGGAGCTGGTTAAGTGGACACACCGGTTGGGCCGAAGCGAAGCCCAAGAAGATGAAGTTAAAGGAGAGGTAGAGAGCCATGATTTTCGGCATGCTATTTGAAGCCATATCTGTGAAAATGCTAAACAAAGGTTTTGATGATTGTAGTTGGATATATTAAGAAATGTGAGGTGAGGATTTGTATTTATAAGCTTAAGTTGATTACTGTACAATGCGACTAAAAGGTTTGGCAAGTAAATTTAATTTAACTATAAAGTTGACATCTCATAATAAAGAGTTAATGCGATTAGAATACGTATTTTTAATAGTTACAAAATAAGATTATACCCGTGATTTGAATTTTATTTTTTGAGAAAAAAAACTAAAATTATTTAAGTTTTTATTAATAATTATTTGTAATTATTTAATTATGTATATGCATGTGACATTTAATTTAGTGGCAGTTGGTAAATCCACTAAAGGTAGACGCACTTGCACATCTAGAGATCAAATCCCACTGACTACATTATGTAGGAATTTGGCTAATAGACCGGATATTTGTGACCAGTGTTGACAAAAAAAATTATTTATTTGAAAATAAGAATAAGAATATGGAAGGTTGGTGAAGTTACCTTGGTCTAGTGGTATGTGGTAAGTCCATTGAAGATAGACACTATCTCACACCCAGAGATCGAATCCCACTGCCTATATTATTTAGGAATTTGGCTAATAGACTAGTCAGTTGTGGCCGTATTGAAAAAAAAAATATAGGATGTTGAGGAAATATTGATGATTTTATTTGTTTATGTCTTTGAGTATATTCTTTTCTGGATGATAGAAATTTATTGATATTTAAATTTAATGATCCAGATTTAAAACTTACATTTCGAATTCAAATTATAAACTAATTTTAGATTATGATTTTTTGAAAATTGCACCCTCTAAATATTTATTGTGAATGGAAAAGTAAGTTTATCCCTGGACATAAAATCCAAAACCGGAACTGAAATTGACCCAAATTAGAAGAACCAAATCTAAATCAAATCCGACAAAATATTCAAATGGATCTTAAATCTATGTACCAAAAAACCGAACCCAAACCCGAACGAAAACCAAATTAAGAACTGAGTCGGTACCTGATAGTTTTAATAAAATTTTACATTTTTAGAGTTTCTCTATTAGTTCTTTAATTTTTTTTATTTCCTATATAAAAATACTCAAAGCCGAACTCAATATATACCAAACCAAATCGAACATGATCTAAAAAATAAAAATAGCCGAATAACTCTTAAATCAAAAATCACATCCAATCTAGTACATAATTTAGAAGATGGTTACACCTTAGCGTTTACTCTGCGGTTACACTTTTTGCACTAAACGAATGAGATAAAACTCTCAAGAGGAATCTAAGAAAAGACGAAAAACCTCTCATATCCAAGCTGATTCTCAGCTCCTATATAGACAGATTATTGTGTAACAGACTTCCCGTTATTCACTCTTTGTGAATCTCGCAGAATATCGAGAAAAAAAATATCAAGAAGAATCTAAATTCTTCTTATTTTATTAACGAGCAATGTTGGTTAATCATGAGCTTATTGGGCCTTGTTCTAAACTAATTCTACAAACATAAAACGTTTAAAAACCTATAAGCCTAATTTGAAGAAACGATACAACAACATACTATGTTATATAAAATCTGCAAGACCAATCTATGTATTGCATCGTTAACCAAGGAATTACATTACTACAATTCTCTTATGCCTATACATTTATGCAATCTAATTTTTGACTCCACTAATATTCTTTTTTTTGTCAACAAGTAACCATTGGATCGATAAGACTCGATCCATAGCATAAGTTTTCTAAATGGAGAATGGTGAGATTCGAATTCACCACCTCGTGGAGACAAGCCAACTGGACCACCTGTTTCTTGCCACTTTGATTACTTATTAAACTTGAATCGTCTAACAATAATACATAACTTAAGAACATCCTGAGCAAAATAGAAATGTAAACAAAAACAAACAAGTTACTGTTGAGCAGCATTCAATTTTGGCTTGCGCTGCTTGATTGTTATAAGAGCTTCGTTCTTCTTTTTCTGCCCCATCAGCAGAAAACAGTTAGTTCCAAACTTTTAAGAGAGACTTTCATTGCTATGATTGAGCAGCTTTTAAACCAAGGGTCAGCTTAATTCTAGTATTGATACCTAAAAGAAATTAACAACAAAATACGAAGGATATAAATGTTACCTTCAAGAATATGTAGGGTTTCCTCCTAACTCTGGACATTATCACTTTGGCCAATTAATATCTTCAGCACTTTGCGTATAAGCTGCATCAGGAACTGATTCTTCCACAACAGTCGCTACATCGACTGAACTTCCCTTCAGTTCCATCTTCAGCTCCTCATGGTATCGCTTCAATAAAACATCTAGTAGACCGTCTTTTGTCTTTTGACTCTCTTGTAGTTTTTTCATAGCTTCAGACACGACAATAAAGTGGTTAAATCGTGACTAGTTTTGCCACGGAAAGTCACAAAATAGCCACGTTTCGTGACTATATAAGAAATTTCTACTTGTATAATTCATAGGACTCTTTCCAGAAGGGTAATTACCGTAGACAAGAAATATTACAACTCTGTTCAATTGTTGAAGAACGAGGAAGATAAAATTTGAAAGAAAAGAGTGTCCTTAGGGTTTCTGGCAAAGAGCAGCGTCCTTAGGGTTTTAGCGTGTCTCTGTTGTTTTAGGTCTTTCTAATTGGAATTTTGCTTATTTACTTATAATTATGGTTTAAGGAATAATATGTAATTCAAATTACGTTCAAAAAATAAGAATTATTTTTTTATATTTAGAAAAATAATTATTTGTTAGTATGCAAATATTATTTTAAACATAATAATTGAAACCTATATATTTATTTTCATATTAAAATTTTAAACTATATGTTATTGTATAATGTTTAGAATTATTATTTAAATCAAATTTTACATACTAATCAACACTGATATTCAAACAGTTTTCGCTCGAATTTTTTTTTACCAACCACTATTTTCAAACAATATGCGTTTCAACCGTTTATTTTCTTCCAAGAGATCATTTCAAACGTTGTCACCAATCAAGACTTATAGAAGGTTTGGCTGCTTATTGAATAGGGTACAATTTAATAATTCTCAAATTTATGATTAAAAAATAAAATGAGTACTCATGAAATTAATGAACAAATGTATATTTTGATCCTACTAGTATCCGGATCGAGTTGCAATTTTCGGCTAAGATATTAACTCTAGACAGCTAAACCTCATCTCATCTATAGAAGAGGTTTGGCAAGAACATTTTGTTAAGTCTTAAAACAATATAATACTATTATAAAGTTTGTGTTCCTGCCGGACACATTTATTTATTTGTTTTGTTATTGTTAATTTTACGTAGTGGCCATATTTATTATAGATTTGTTCAAACTTCAAAGTAATACGTATAATTGAAATTTTTCTATAGTAACCATTGGATCGATAAGAGTAAATTCATAGCCTAAGTTTTTTTAATTAGAATAGGGAGAATCGAACTCACCACCTGGTATCTAGTTAAATTAGAGGCAAATCAATTGGATCACCTGTTTCTTAACTTTATATTGTTTTACCTTTATATACTGTAAGAATTTATTTTTATTATTTGAGAAAACCTTTTGACGGAAGACATTCTGCTCAAATAAAAGAAGAGAGTTAGTAGTCATAGTAAAAATTGACCGTGTAAATTTGGCGGTTTTCTGCAAAATTTATTTTGAAATATAGAGGGTTTATCATTGATATATTGATAACACCAAATAATGAAAATGTTCCTAATCTTATCATAATTGGATCTATGAGAATATTTTTTGGTTGGGATTCACGGGCTCACTTCATAAGTGGGCTCTTGTGACCCACATCTCCAATAAATAACTATATTTTGCAAGTTAATCAGTTGATCTAGCTTGGCACCAGGTGATGAATTTGAATTTCACCCAATTCTAGTTAGCACAACTTAGATATGAATTAAGCTTTATTGATCTAATTTTTGATAAAAAAATGTAAAATATACATGTCAAAAACATCACTTATGTTGATACCAGACCCATTTACAACAAATGGTTTCCAGTCAGCACAACTCATAGCCCAAAAAATGTATGATGCCCGAATTTGAAACGATCAAGGAATCAACATGAAGTTAGGCTTGTCAAAGCGATGAAGGGAAGGACGCAGATCGTGGAGGAACGTTGAGAAAAAAATCTGACTCAACAGTTACGAGGTCATGCTATAAAAAGAGAAGGAGCTCGACCAGGGAAGATTATCTGATACTAAGCAATTGTAGTTTAGGCTTTGAAGTTAAAAAAGTTTTTATCCTTTCGATCTCTCACTTTCCTTCATGTATTACCGATTTCAATATAAATAAATATCCATTTTTCCAAATTGAGACTAGTTTGATCCAACTACTTTTGAGAAAGATATCCAATCTAGATTAGTTGGGTTTCTGTAGGCCTTGCTTCAATTTACGGACGGATCTCACTTACACAAATGGATGTCACCAATGTGCATGGAGACTTGGATGAAGAGAATTTCGTGAGTCTTCCTCAAGGCTATATGGACCAAATTGTTATGAGTCTTCCTCAAGGTACGTTAATCAACCAAAATATTCATAAGATCGGAGTATGGCAGAGGTCAATTAGCTGTAAAATCACTAGCCGCTGTGCATTTGGTTAAAATTTGAAGCCTCAGTTTCTTTCTTGAACCCGAGATGCGACTTAAAGTAATGATAGATTGGACTAGGTGTTAATGTGATGAGAGATAGATAGGAAATATTGTATTGACTCTCATATATTATATGTTAACAAGTATGATACATATGCTTATATAGTTTATAAATATTATACCAGGCTAAAATTAAACTAGACAAAGAGCTGTAACAGAGAGATAAAGAGAGATGGCATAATACCTAGTCGATACTTGGAGTAATGGTATGTGAAACTAGACTTGGGCATAATACCTGAAACCCGAAACTCGATCCGAACCGATCTGAAATAAGAGGAATCGAACCAAACCGAACCCAACAAAATAACCGAACATGTTTTACATTATGAAAGATTGGGTACCCGAACCCGATCGGGTAAAATTCGAAACACGAATGGATACCCAAAATACATAAAATATATTATATATTTTAAATAATTATATATATATATATATATAATTTTTTAATTACCTAAATATTCAAAATTATAATAATATATCTAAATATATTAATCAATTTGAATTAAACCAATGAAAAAACTAAAATATTGAATTTTTAAAATTAAATTATGAATTCTCTAATAAGTTTTTCAGTTTTTTTAAAGATTTAAATAAAAATACCTGAACCGGATCCGAATCAAACACGACTCAAAATAGGACAATTTATAAGAATCGAACTCGACCCGAATCCGACCCGAAATGCTAAAATATTCGAATAGGTTTTATATGCTTATACCCGAAAAAACCCAATCCAAACCCGAACGGGTACCCGAATGCCCATGCCAATGTGAAACCTCATGAGATAACAAAAATAGAATAAACATAAAGAAGAAAAAATGTAATTTATTTTGTCATCTGAATAAAACATAGGATAATTATTATTGCGAACATGTGAAAACTATACAAATGTTTTCACTTTATTTTAACAACAACAAAGATATATAGTACTAACTAGCCACATATAATTGTTAGAAAAACATACTATAATGCAGAAAAGGTCTGCTAATTTATCCTTGTGCGATGATTAAGCGCATACGAAACCAGCTGGAGTAGGAAGGAAACCGCAGACTCCAAGAATCTCATTAATTCTCAAAAAATATTTACTGTGATTGGGAGAACTGAGAGTTTAAGGGCATTGCAGATGCAGACAGAGGCCACAGGGGTTGATAGTCCCGCCACTAAATTGCAGGACGGCAGTATTCCTCGACGGTTGAGGATGCGTCCCACTGGAAGGACGCTGGTACAAAGTTGGAGCTGGATCAAATTTCTGGGACACACCGGCGCAGCTGGAGGTGGAGGTGATTGAGCCACGGTGAAACCAAAGAAGACAAGGTTGATGGTCAGGAAGAGAGTTATCATGTTTTTTAGTATTTTTTTTGAAGTCATTGTTTTTATTTTTGCTTCTTGGCATTTTTTTTTTATATTGGAGAGGAGTGTTGAGTGATTAGTTTGGGAGGTAAGGGCTTGTATTTATAGTGTTTTAAAAGGTATGGGTGGTTACTATAGGATATGCCATTAAATAATTCTCTAATGTACATGAATTAAAAGTCAAATAAAATGAAAGTACATATGAAATTAATGAACAAATATATGGATATTTTGATCCATATAAAAGTCAATTTATGGAATGTGGCATTACGTTTAACATTATTCTAGTAGCCCATGTTGCAACGTTTTGCAAAGATATTAACTCTAAACGGCTATATAAACCTCATCTAGTCAACTAGATAAGATGTTTGGCAAGAACAATTTGTCAACTCTTACAACTAGACAAGAACTGTTACAAAGTTGTTATTCCTGCTCAACAGAATTTTTAGCTTTTGTTAATGTTAATTTTACATGGTCGTCATATGTATGAGATTTGTTAATAAAATCGACATAGAAATTGAGATTTCGAGATTCTGATTAATAATAGAAAAGAATTGGAAGTCATAGACTCATAGTGGATTTTTACCATATAGATTACCTACATTCATATTGAGAAAAATATTTTAAAAAAATACTGAACTTACGAGGAATTACCAAATTAATATCAATTTGTTAATTTAGTATTGAACTATCATTTACTAAAGATAATTTAGATACGTTGACTAAAATTGTTTCTATTCACATAAAAGAAAAGAGAGTAAACTTTCAAAAAATGACTAAATTAATATTGAATTACAAATTTATCAAATTAATACTGAACTTAACTGAACCAATTTAGATATGTTGATTAACTCCATATTTCAACCAACATATCGGGTATCGGGTAGTTTCTGAAACAAAAATTATCTGAGTAATACATATATTACTCACTAACTTATATATTATGTGATAAAATATATGTGATTAACATATATTATATAACTAACACATATTACTTATTAAAATATTTATAATATGATAAACACGTATGTGATTAACATATATATTACATATTACTCGTTATGGTAAACACATTTATATCTAGTGAAGAATATAATTGTCATCTTGCCTTCATCTTTTTTTCATAAGATTTGATGCCAACCTGCAGCAACCCTAAATATGAACACTATTGATGTTTTTGTTCTCTTTTTTTTTTATCATTTTACATACGCATACACATAGATTTACCAAGAAATAATCAATTTTGAAAAGAAAAAGAACCAAATAATGATCACTAACAATATGCGAAAAATAGATTTAGAAAGTCGTGTAGATGTATGAGAGTAAATGCCTAGTGAAATCGAAATATGACCCAATTTGGAGCTTCTTCTTTTTGGTGCATTTTGTGTAAGAGAGAAATTGAGAAAACGAGAGAGAATACATATAATCAGTGGTGGATTCACTTGAAGAGAAGATGTCATGACATCCTTAATATTGATAAAATTAGATTAACTTAGATAATGTTTGAATTTTTTTTCAGTAAATTTGGTTTTCTTTTTACCATTTGATATCCCAAACCATGTTTCAAATCATTTCTTTGACACTTTTTTATTTTAATTTGATATATATTTATTGTTTTTCTTTTTGTTCTTATGAAAATATAGTAACTTTTTGACTTTGCTTGAGATGTATTTATTGTTTTTCATTTTATTTGTATAACAAATATGGTAAGTTTTTTAATAAATTATATTATATATTAAAAAAATATTTTGACCCAGGTAAAAATATTTTCTGGGTCCGCCACTGCATAGAATACACTCAATATATTTCATAGGATTTTCAATCACCTAATTTAGAAGAAACTTGTTATGTAATGCAATTTCTCTATATTCTGTCATCTGAATACAGCATAGGAAAATTATAATTAAGAACATGTGAAAACAGTACGAATATTTTCACTTTATTTTAACAACAACAAAGATAGTAGTAAGACACATAATTATTAGATTAACATACTTGTTATAATTATACTATTATGCAGAACAGTACTGCTTATTTAGTTTTATGCGAGGATTAAGCGCATCTGAAACCAGCTGGAGGACGGGCGAAATCGCAGAATCCAAGAATCTCACCATGTCTCGTATCAATAGTCAGTGTATCGAGGATTATGAGTCTAAGGGCATTGAGTCTAAAACAAAGTATGTGGCAAGAATATTTTGTCAATTCTTAAAACTATTACAAAGTGTCTGTTCCTGCTGGACACACAATAGCTGATGTTGATTCAAGTTAATTTTTTCTTACAATTTAATATTAAAATTACTTTATTTTAAAATTATTCCTGGAACATATATATATGTTTACTATCACTATTTTCATAATAGGTTATAATAGAAAGTGTAATATATACTTATTGGAAAAAATGTCAATTAAACACGGAAATTATCAAAAATGTCAAATTAAACACCCTACTATCATAATTCCAGGTTAAACAATGTACGTGTAGTTAACTTCTAATAAAACTATGAACTATGCGTTGACTGAGCCGATTTATCCTAATGTTAATTTATTTAACGGAAATAATTAACCTTGTTTGATATATATTGTTCAACATTTTAATTAATCGAAGACATTAATGGGTTTAAACAAGGTTAACTATTTCTGATTTAATATTGGAGTAAATCGGTTCGGTCAACGAAAAATTCATGGTTATATTAGAAGTCAACAAAAAATATATTGTTTAATTTGAAATTATGATAGTTGAGTGTTTAATTTGACATTTTTGGTAAGTTTGGTATTTGATTGACATGTTTCCCTAGGAATTCAGTCCTACTCAATTTCCATGTTACTTTTTATTGTAAAGCTTTTGTTATGACTTATGAGTCGGGACTTGTGGACTCCAATGAAGTGATATATATATTCTTAAATGTGAATTTTATTGCATGAAGGGAACTTTACAGTTTATGCACATAGTCTCTTGGCACAAAAATAAAAATAAAAACAGAGCTTCAGCCAGACAAAATATTCTAACAATGAAGTTAGTAATTAGCTAGGGAGCCACTGCTCCATCACATTAGAGAAGCCTTTTATGGTGTTTCTTGGTAAGGATTGTGTCCCTTATCAAACGATCAAGTATCCTCAAAACATTTTCAGGTGGAGTTGATTGCTGAGTGTGAACCCGTACAATGTGACTAAATGTTCTTTACAGAAATATTAATTGAGAAAATTAAGTACGTGTACGGTTCTAAGGTACAATGAGACCAAAATCTCTCTCTTAATGAGAGAGTTTTTCTCTTTGGCTGCATATTTTATTTTTACACCGGATATTTAGAATATGATTTTATTTTGTCTCTCGAGGTCACCTATTATGTTCTAAGATTGATGTAAACCCGAAAAAATTAAATGTCCATTAATAATAGAGTTAACATTCCGGGTAACGTAGGATTGAGCTTACCCTTTAAGCCTAACATGAAGAGGTTTGGCAATGGAACAATTGCACATTCAAGCTATCAATACTCCACTCTCAACTTCGTTTCACTTCATCAATAGATACGATAGTCTTCCATAGAAGACATATCTACTATTGATAAAAATGGATCCAAAATGTTCAAAAATAAGTTTAACTCTGTTCTTTGCGTTCACCATCCTTCTCATGGGATACACCGAAGCTAATATATGGCGACCACCACCTCCACCACCAATCCGAAGAACTCCACCAATCATTCCTTCAAGGACACACCTATGACTCTTCCAAGGAATCCACAAACACCACCTCCAAAGAGTCCACCAAAATCTCCTCTAACTCCTCCCACCTCACCTCCACGTGCATCACTATATTCTCCTCCAAGAAATCCGCCAAATTCTCCTCCTCGTGCACCACCACTATCTCCTCCAAGAAGTCCGCCAAATTCTCCTCCCTGTGCACCACCACTATAATGTCCAAGAACTCCACCAAATTCTCTTCCCCGTGCACCACCACAATCTCCTCCAAGAACTCCACCAAATTCTCCTCCCCGTGCACCACCACTATCTCCTCAGAGACTCTGCCAAATTCTCCTCCTGTGCCCCACCAACATCTCCTCCGAGAACTCCGCCCACTTCTCCTCCCCATGCACCTCCAACATCTCCTCCATGAATGCCACCAACTTCTCTTCCCCTTGTACCACCAAAGTCTCCTCCAAAAAGTCCACCAATGTATTCTTCTAGTGTTCCACCAATATCTCCTCCGAGAACTCCGCCCAATTCTCCTTCCCATGCCCTTCCAACATCTCCTCCAAGAAATCCACCAACTTCTCCTTGTGCTCCACTGACTTCTTCTTCCTGTGTAACACCAACCTCTCCTCCAAGAAGTCCACCAATGTCTCCTCCTCGTGTAGCATCAACATCTCCTCCGATAACTCCACCTACTTCTCCCCCCCATGCAACACCAACATCTCTTCTAAAAACTCCACCCACTTCTCCTATTCGTGCTCTACCAACATTTCCTCCCCGTGCACCACCAACATTTCCTCCAAAAACTCTACCCACTTCTCCTCCTCGGCACCACCAACATCTCCTCCAAAAACTCCACCATCTTTTTCTCCTCGTACACCACTAGCATCTCCTTCCCATCCACCACCAATATCTCCCCTAAAAACTCCACCAGCACCTCCTCCAGGTCTACAATCAGTTCCCCTAACAAAAACTCCACCAACCTCCCCTCCACGTACACCACCAATGCCTCCACGAACACTGTATGTACCTCCATCAAAGACTCCACCACACCTCCTCCGCGTGGTAGGTGTCCTAGAAGAGGTCTCCAACTACGATATGTGGAGATATTCTAAACATCATCAACCGTATCCTAGGATTTGGAAGGACACAACCTTGTTGTGCTCTTATCCATGATCTTTCTGATCCCGATGCACTTGCTTGTCTTTGTGAATCGGTGAGAGAACCACGTAATAGCCTCTCTCCTAAAATTACCACTCTTTGCAGGACTTGTGGTCGTAACATTCCTCCAGGCTTTACTTGTCCATAATCACTTTTCTTCCCCAAAATAAACTAAAAACCTGCATATTATACACACATGAACGGTATTTAACAAGTATTTATTTTTAAGTACCTCTATATTGTACTTCAATAATGTAATAAACATCACTAAAACTTGTAAGGTATTTTCTATTGTGTCTTTAAATTACTTTTCTAATCACATTGGAGATTAGAAGATTCTAGGCAAAACAAAAACAAAGGTAAGGAACTTAATTGATATACACTCATACACTAATCAAACCCAAAATAATATTGGATGATGAATGTTGAAGATCAATTTGAATTATTTTTGAAGACTTGAAATTTTGGAAAAAAAAAAATCTGATAATGAGAAGATGAATAAAAACAAGTGATATTTTTTATACGATAATAGTGATATATATGCAAATTTATTAACGAATAAGAATCATATTAACAAAGCATCATATAAGTTTGTTTATTATAGCCGAGAACATGTAGACTAGTGGTTGTGCTCTCTTTAAAAATCTTCATGCACTAAGGATCGAACCACCTATTTGTAGTAGTAGGAACATGATTAAAGGCCACTAAGCCAATTGGCAAAAAAAAATTGTTTATTATGTTTTATTGTGGCGATTGTTCCTTGTAAAATTGATATCAATCGACTTATGCAAATTTGTAATTTCGAGTTGGGTTAAGTTGAAAAAATAGAGAGATCCACGACTTTAGGCTTAAACCGTGAGTCGACTGGTTACAAAATTTAAGTAAAACTCTTGAGTATAATAAATTTTAAAAAACAAAGTAGGGAGAGAACCAAATATTTGGTCAGCTAAAGGTGTTAAGTAAATTAGAGAGAGAACCAGATATTTGTCAAACTGTTGGGCAAAAGAACTAAATGATAAGCATTAAATTGTCTTTTAGTGCAAGGCATATCTTGGCTCTATAAATACTCACATAACCTCATCGAAAGCATCCACACTTTCACATCCATAAAGCAAAAAATGGCCTCAAAGAGCTCAACCACAATCTCCTTCATCATCATCTTCCTCATCAGTCTCGCCGAAGCTCAGCTTTCACCGACTATGAGTAACAACTTTGGCACGTGTCCTAGAGACCCATTGCAACTAGGCGTATGTGCCAATGTTTTTAACCTGGCCAATGTAACAGCTGGTGACACCAGAGCACGGCTGTGTTGTTCTGCCATCAATGGCCTCGCTGACGTTCAAGTAGCCGATTGTCTCTGCTATGTTTTCAAGCCACTCCCTTTGGTTTTCGGGATCGATAAGGCCATTAGAGAGATCTTTTTCGCTTGCAATAGGGTTTTTCCTATCGGCTTTCAGTGTCCACCAACTGCAGTTATGACCCCTTCCTCTAATTAATTAAGCTGCAACGATCATTGCATATTGATGTGTGTTTTATTGTTAAATGGAACGTAATAATGGCTATTGATGTTCACAAATAAAGGACTAGTGATGTTATTATCTATTGATGTCTACGAAAGAATAATAAATGAATAAAGTGTTATTACTTTTGTGTTTCTTCTTGTCTCACATAGGATATGTTGTAAAGAAAAAGAAAATTGCGATTATTATCTAATCCTGTATATATTTTCGGCGAAAGGTTATTTCTTCTTTAATTACTTTAATGGTCTATTCAAAATATTAATAACAAAAGAATTTAAAAACAATAACAAAATTTAAACGTTTTAAAAAATACAATATACCCCACAAAAAGATTAATATATCTTAGATCAAACGAGATTTATATTAACTTTCAAAAATTAATTACTATAGTCATTGATTAGAAAGGGAAATTTCTTTTATATGATTACTCGTCATTCCCTTCAGTTTCAAGTGTAATGCATTTATCTGAGTGATGAATTATGGTTACAAATATGCTCCATACTCTGAAAGACTGAATTCATGAACAAAGTATGGTGTCTTTTTTTTAATAAATTCTTCAATTTGTTACTATTTTTGTACCCATTTCGGGAATATATATGTATATATATATATATAGTTTCCGTAGAGATATATGATATCTTTCCCATATAAAAATACAATTATCCAACATTGACCAAAAAATAATAACTACTTTAGAAAAGTGTTTAAGGATCAAGTTGTTGAGTGTTACTTACGTTGCATTCCCATCCGAGTTAGATTTTAGATAGTCGTGTTTGCCCCACATGATATTGTTAGGGGTTGAGATTTAGAAAATTGATTATAAATTGAGTCTTATTGATCTATCTTACAACAAATAAATAATAATTATTCTCTACTGATTATTATGAGACCCATATATAACTGTTCTAAATGATATATATATATATATATCTTATATATTAAATTATATAAATGGTAGACACTTTCATTTTAACTGTTCATAACAACCCTTAAAAATAGGTTTAAGGTAGATTTTGTTAGATATTATTATAAAAAATCTAAATTAATAAATAATTAATGGAAAAAATTCAGAAAAGATAAAATTTAACAAAAATATATAGATTATTGATTCGGTTTCGGTACGAGTTTGGATTCTATTTTCCAGATACATAGACTTAGAATACATTATGGTATTTTGTCGGCTTCGGTTTATCTAATTTGGTATTTTTGTTATTTTAGTTTAAGACTTATTCAAATATTTTTATTTTTCGGATAGAGTTTGGTTCAATAGAGATCGAGTCCGGGTTTGAGTATTTTTAAATAAAAATTAAAAATTAAAAAAAGATTTAATAGAAAAACTCGAAAAAAGCTAAAATTTTGTTCTTAATTTGGTTCGGATTCGAGTTCGATTTTTTGGGTACATATATTAGGACCCATTTGAGTGTTTTTTCAGGTTCGGTTCCTCTAATTTGGATAAATTTTGGTTCGGGTTTCGGGTCTCTAAAATAACATCTCAAAAACAATATTCCAAAATATCAACACGGGTTACAACCTAAATTATGCGGTTTAGAAAAACAATAAAAAAATCTAATCCCGTAATATATTGCGGGTATAATCGTAGTATATACATATAGTGTTTTTGTATACTATACAACTCCATATAATATGGCCCTGTTCGTTTTGTGGTCATTAGCGACTGCGACCAGCGACTACGATCAGAAATTTAGTTTTTTGTTCATTTGTCACTCGCTGTATTGTTTGTTTCACAGTCGCAGCAACCAACGACTTCTTTTTTCTTTCTTTTATACAACTATTTTTGTAAAATTTATTATAAAAATTTATATATATATATATATATATATTCACAAAATTTTCAAAAATTTGTATGTTAATTTAAATTATAAAATACTGATATTTATTTAACAAAAGAATATTCAAAATTTTATAAGAAAATTAAATAACAAATATTAACATATTAATATATTATTTATCAAAAATATATTTATACAAAATGAAAATCAAATTTTGTAAATTTAAATTTTCTTTTCAATATTTGTAAATTTTGTTTTATTTTATATATATATATATATATATATATATTAATTATTATATTTTACATAATTTTATTGTTATTATTTTAAATTAAAAAATTTCGCTAGTGTTGTTCGTTTCATGGTTGCTGATCGCTAGTGACCAATCGCAGTAACTGGTTGCTGAATTTTTTATCGACTTAAAATTCCAGTCGCTGGTCTCTAGCGACTGGTTGCTACGACCGATCGCTGCACTAGCGACCACGAAACAAACAAATTTTGGTCGCAGCTGTTGGTCATAGTCGCCAACGACAACCAAATAAACATGGCCAGTATCCTATACAAAATCTTATTAAGAGAAACTTAGTTTATATAATTCCTATAACTTTTTGAAAAATGAAACTCTGCTTTTGAAAATTTCATAACTTTGAATGTTTTAATTGTGTGAGAAAATGATATTGTAAGTATTCAGCTGTTTAAAAAGTTTAAATATTAATTAAAGTGTGAAAATATTTGTGTTTAAAAACTAGTAACAAGTGCTAAATTCTTTTTAATAGTTAGAATGATGTAATTAATAATTCTGATATTAGGATTTTGATCCTTTTACACTATAGTTAGTATCTTACAAAATGATTTTAGGAAATAGACATTAAGTTATGCATTGGACTTTGTGAATTGAATAGTATACAAAGAACAAAAAAACGAGTAACCAGTTGGGATGGGATAATCTACATATATTATATTTTTAGAGCTTAGCTTATTAGCCGACTTATCGGAAATCCGTGCCCACCCTACTCAAACCCTTGTCACTTGCCTAACAGTTTTCGGCAAATAATAGAAGGAGCAATTCACGTTACAGATCATAAAGTAAATGCGTGTGGTCCAAGATATGAAAGAAAAAGATAATGATCTCCATATCTGGTTCTAGTTTTATCTTTAGTTCTTGTACCCTTGCTAACACTTTGAAATATTATAAGAACTATTATTCTTATTGATTTAGAAACTCTCTCAATACTAAACCTTGTCCCTTAAAGTTTTAATGGAACAACTTTTCAAAAACTCTTATTTATAGAACTAGGCTAACTTTTTATTCTACTAAGATTTAATTTACATCACTTTTATCATTTTATCTGATCTTATCTCTAGAAGCTAACTCTTTCTAGAAATAACTTGATGCCCAAGTTAGGAATTATCCAACATTCACCTCCGTAATACCGACTTGAATTCTAGGAAGAATGATCTCTTTAACTCCTTCTCATTTCTTTGAATTTGATTCTATGTAATGGTTTAGTAAGAATGTCCGTCTTTTGTTCTTCGCCAATCACTTGAAGAAGATACCTTAGACAACCTATGATATCCTTCTATATTCTGTGGCTTCAAGTTCCAGTTCGTCTTCCGCGTTTGAGATCTTCAAGCTCGACTCCATTGGCACATGAGTCAAGTTAAATGTATCTATTTTGGTATTAATAAGAATGCCTTGAGTGTACCTTTCTTGTTTGATCATAATCCCATATGTACGTTGAATTACTTCTTGTTGTTGTACTTAACCTTTTGCCACATATCTATTTTTATACCTTTTCACCAAACTATCTTCTTTCCTCTTGTTCTTGTAGATCCATATTAGTCTTATGGGTTTAGCACCATATGGATTATCAACAAGCTCCCAAGTTTTATTCCTTGTCTTGAATTCAGCTTTCATTGCATCATCCCATTCACTTATGTTTTTAGCTTCAAGAAATTCCTCGGTTCATCCTCTAGGGTAAGTAATAGTTTCCCACTTTTTTGTTCTGCAAGTAACACATAATCATCAAGGTATTTTGGTTGAGTTATGGTACCACCGTATCTTCTCACTATTTGTTGAGTCTCCACTCCTTGATGATCGATATGATTAACGTATTCTTCATTTTCTTCGTTTTGTTCTATAGGTTCTTGATCAGGATCTTGATAATCAATTTCTTGATTATTTCCATATCCATCTCTAACTTCTATAAAACTATCATTTTGTTTATAAAAACACTTAGGATTGTCGATTTCTATTAGTGTTTTGTAGAGACGGTTTGATGAACGTATGACTCGTATAAGTAGTTTTCCACAAGGGTCTCTTAGTGTAAGTGAATTTCCTTTCATGTACACATCACACCCGCTTTCGGTTGCTTGTCCGAGACTTATAATATTGTGCTTTAAATCGGGTATATAGTATATTTTTTTGAGTTTTCTTATCTCACCATTTTAGCCAATAAACACGATAGACCCTTTTAGCCATCTTCAAACTTCACTTTCCCTTTGACATTTTCATCTAGTTTAGAGAAGAACTCTTTGTTTTCTGACATGTGATTACTTGCTCCATTATCAAGGTACCAAAGTTTTGATTCTTCTTTACTTGCATCGTAATTACTAGGGAATACTTTGTCTTCATTTAAGAACACAACCTCATGAACATAGAGAATTTCTTCCTCAATTTCTTCTCCGTCTTCTTCATATTCATTCAAGTTTGTTTTTTGATTCTCTCTAGGTCTATCGGGACAAGCTGAAACGAAGTGACCCGGTTTGTCACATCTCTAACATATCACCTTATATCGATATCTCTTTTCCCTTTTGGATATAGTTTTTGGTATCTTCCTCTTGGTCTCGGTTATTTGATCTTCCTCGACTCCTTCCTCGGCCTCGACCTCCTCTACTACCTCAACTATAATCTCCTCGGTTTTCTTTTATTCCATAATCATTATTGGAGAACATGAGTTTTCCTTGTTCTGCCACATGTTTATCAAGACTAACTCGTTCATCAAACGTCTTTATTCTCCCAATTATGTCTTCAAACCTAGTTGTCTTAAGGTCTAGGAGTTGCTTAAGAGAAGCTACGATATGGATAAACTTATTTCTTGGCAATCTGTTTAGGATTTTCTTAACTAGTTTTGATTCATCGATGGATTCTCCAAGAGAAACTGATTGAGATGCAAGACTAGAAATCTTTCCTGCAAAATCATCAACTGTATTGTTGTCATTCATCCTCAATCTCTCGAGATCTACCATCACGGTTTGTATCCTTGATACCGTGACTTAATGGCATGCCAAAGACCTTTTGTCGTACTTTGGTCTCTGATTTGCAGGATGAGTATCTCGGAAATATATTGAAACAAGAGAGCTATGGCCACATCATTTTTATTTATGTTCATAGATCATGGATCAATTGTTTCCCACACTTCACTAACCCAAAATGTAATTTTCATTCTCATCGTCCAAACTGTGTAGTTTGTCGATGTCAACATAGGAGAATGGATCGATGGTACTCCAGGATCCTTTCGTGGTGGATTAGGCACGTCTCCCATCCTCGGTTACGTGAATCTTTCAGATGCAAGATCGGATCGTCGAGTCAAACTCTGATACCAATTAAAGTAAATAATCGTAAAGCACTTTGAAAGATTATAAGAACTGCTCTTCTTATTGATTTAGAAACTCTCTCAAAACTAAACTTTGTCTCTCAAAGTCTTAATGGAACAACTTTCCGAAAACTCTTATTTACAGAAGTAGGCTAACTCCCTATTCAATTAGGAACTAGACTAACTCCCTATTCTATTAAGATTTAATTTACATCAATCTTATTTTTTTATCTGATTTTATCTTTAAAAACTAATTCCTTCTAGAAATAAATTGATGCCCAAGTTAGAAATTATCCAACGAATTATCCAACACTTCCATGGCTAAATGACCACATGTTTTGGCAATAACATAGCAAGTCCGTTGGTAAATGACTAGCTGTATTTCTTATTTAAAATTAATGAAAATAGTACCAGTTAATCATCATCAATAATTACGTCATTATCATATGATTATGCTCATCACTATGATTATCATCATCACCATCATTTTAACATCGATCATGCATCAATAAAATCAAATTTGGTTCCCCAGTTGGTTAGAGTGTCCTCATCGGCCATCCCTAAGCCCAATCTATATGAATAAAGCCCACCAATATTACTCAAGCTGCAAAATCCATGATTCCAAGCGATTCTATTACGTGTACATATGTCATATCATGTTCTTCTTAAACATTCTTTGCTACGGCCCAAGGATCATAATTCTAATATGCATCATTAAGATTTCGGGCTTGGCTCAGAAACACAACCTATATAATTATGGGCCTATTGGACCATTTGTATTTTCAATCATATTAACAAGTCCTCTAGACAGTTTATTTTTTGGTTTTCAAAGTCAGTTCTTATACCATTCCAAAAATAAAAAGGGTACAATGTTAATAATTACAAACTAGCTACTTGGAACAACAAAAAAAAAGGATTAAGGAGGATGCAAAAAACTGAAATACAATTCAAGAAGAGTAGGAGAGAGAGCTTGACGTCGGGAAAGAAAGGAGGCGGCTGTGAAGGATCTTGTCCATGGAAGCACGAACTGCGGCCGGGGTAGAGGGTAATCTCCTTGAAGATACGATTGTTACGCTCCCGCCAGAGAGAATACACCGAAAGTTGAAGAAGCAGCTTGACAATGATGCTTATTTGCTTGAGAGCCCGAGAGGTTGGTGAATACCAACTAGATGCAGCATCAAGAGAGAGGAGGATTGCTCAGGAGCCTAGTTTCAAAAGGAAACCAAACAGAGGCTGAAAACGAGCACTCAAAAAACAGGTGTCGATGAGTCTCAATCCCGAAATCACATAGTACACATGCAAGAGGCATCACGATGCCCCAAGAGATGAGCCTATCACGAGTAGGCAGCCGCTTAAGGAATGCCAACCATAGATTGAAGCTAAATCTCGGAACAGCCTCCTTAAACCAGATTGTTTTAGCTGGCTCAAACTGCGAGATAACGTAGGGATCTTGTCCCATGTTTCATTTGCCGAGAAGTGAGAGTTAAATGTACCCGCAGCAAACTTCCATAAGTATTTGTCTCGACCTTTGGATAGAAAAGGAGGTTGGATGCTCAATAATGTTAAATGGAGGGCTTGCACTGGATCTGACCTAGCATTAGGTAAAGCCCAACTTTCGTTACTAACTTCATCCGCCACACAAGAACTAGTCCGTAGCTGAAGATGTCTTGGTCCATCACGCCCTATAAATGAGATAAGATCCCCATGCTTCAGCAATGCCAGATATATGCAATAGTTGCTGCTTCTCTATGTCAGTATACCCAAGCCCTGTTCTTTACAAAGTCGCGCGACCAACGGCAGCGACGTAAAAATGAAGACTAAAATCAATATGCATTCCAGTGATATTAAATATAGATGAGCGACAGGAAAGATGTCAAAACCTGAACACAGTTAAAAGTCGTTGATGTCGCTATTTTATTTAGCGGCGGCCGTGATAATCATTTTCTTATTACTAGTTTAATTCAGCGACTCATTTATATCAAGTTTGTTGTTGTTGTAATGTTAATTATTAGTTGTCGTCGCTTGTCGCACGATTGTCAAAAGAACAGGGCTCTACTCAAAAAATATGAGACTTGGCAGGATTCATATCAAGGCCGGTATACCATTTGAACTGAGCAAGGACTGAATTCATTGTGCTCCGTAGCTCGCTGTAATAAACAAGTAAGTGCCTCCATAATCATGATAAATAGATAGGGAGAGAGTGGGTTACCCTGACGCAGACCCTTCTTGGATAGAAAACAAGGTGACAGTTCACCGTTAATGGAGATCGGGAAGCTTGGTGTAGATATGCATTGAGTAACCCAAACAATGAAAGAGCGAGGGAAGTGTTGAGCCCGAAAAAGCTTGATGACAAAGTCCCAACAAACCGTATCAAAAGCCTTTATGAGATCTACCTTGATCATTGAACTCTTAGCATTAGATGCTTTTTCATAGTCCCTTATAAGATCCAATGCAAGGAGCACATTATTCCCTAGACTTCTTCCTTTCAGAAAAGCTGATTGACATGGAGATACTGACTGCAGCAAGATAGGCTTAAGACGATTAGCCAAAATTTTTTAGATCACCTTATACACTAGGTTGCAACAGCTTATGGGTCTGTACTCATCTAGCCTTGATGCAGTCTGGGTTTTGGGGATGAGAGCGATGGTCGTGGAATTGGTTTCCTTCAACAACCTGTCAGACTTGAAGAAATCAGAGACTGCAGCTATGACATCATTCCCAACGATTGGCCAAGTTACCTTGAAGAATTCCACAGTGAACCTATTTGGTCGTGGGCATTTGTCAAGAGGAAGAACAAAGATAGTGGACCTGATCTCATCCTCTGATACTGGTTTTTGGAGAGTCACTCTCATCTTATCTGAGCATCTAAAAGGTATCAACTCACGAAGGGTGTCCACTGAAGCTTCAGAGATAGGCATGTTTGTCTGCCCAAGAATGTTTCCAAAGTATTCTGCCAGGTGGGCTTTCAGTTTTTCTTGCCCGTGAAAGAGATTACTAGCCTTATCGGAGAGAACATGGATGTGATTGTTAGCCCCTTTAGACAATCTTACCTTATGTTATTTAATCTGAAGCCATGAGTATGGCTTACTGTAGTTTGCATTATAATGTGTATGAACCTATGAATCTGAATTAATGCAATATAATAATTTTTGACCCACAGTTAAATTGTGCGGCAAATTTGATTTTTGTAATAACTTATTGGATTTTTAGTGAGGTGGTTAGGATAATTAATTCCCTTCCAACTACATATAATAGATTAAAAAGAGATTTTAAAGTGTAAATATTAGATTACAGATAGTGCCATGCTTAATGTTACCGGGACCCAAGGCAACTAATTTTTTTTTTAATATAATATTTTATAACTTAAATATAATATAGTTCAAAATAGCATATGTAAATAAAATAAAATGATTTGAACAGTATAATACTTTTCTTTTGGTTTTACTAAACTTTTTTCACAAAATTTTCATAGTATCGTTAGCTTTTCTTTTTTCATATATATTTATTAAAGTCATTTTTTTTACGATATAGTTGATAGCGAATACGATTTAATCAATTCTAAATTCAAAAAATATTTTTTTAGCATAGTCAATTGTAACTAGATTTAACCTCATTCTCGAAATAATTTGATTTTGTTAAATAATAATCTGATTCTTGATACAAAGACCAAAAATTTATTGTTTCTATAATATATACCATTACAATATGTGACTTTTAAATAAATTTAGGGGCCCAAAAATATATTTGTCTGAGGGGATCTAAGGTGAATATTTTTTTTTTATTTATAGGCATGTCTCTTACTATAGATTAGACTTTAACGATCTAGTTATTAAAAAAATCGCATAAGTCGTGTACAATATTTTTTTCTTCTCCAGATCTGATAAAAATAAAACAAGGAAAAAAAATCAAGAGTAGCTTAATATAGAAATAGATTTTGCAGCTAAATTAATTGTAGAGGTACTAATATTTGGCCAATTCAGGTAAAGTTGACATCTCATTTACCATAATTTACAGCAGTGGTGACTTTGTAAATCAATATTTTCTTGTTGAATTGTTAAAACGTGAATTATATTAATAATCAAAAAGATTTGTTTTGTTGTCAACTATAGCAACTAAAATCGATTTTGAGTTATAAAAAATTAGAGATGCTATTATGTATCAGCCGCTTGACCCAAAAACTTTCTCACAAAATTATTATTGAGTTTAACAGAATGAGCACAAAATAAAAATCTAAGATTTATAAGTATAAATCACAAAACAATTGGCTGTAATGATATTACGAATCGTCCTATCAAATTTAGATATCCAATTTCATAAATTAATTTTACTTAATTAATTCATACATCAATTTCGAAACCGTAAGTTGTAATATTGTCATATTCAAGCAAAGCCAAGGTTTAGACTAAGCCTTTGAACTGGACAAGTTCAATTTACATGCTTATACCTAACAAGTAAAACCAATACATACGGACAAATTATGTTTAGCCCAACTAAAGAAACTTGAGGGCTAAGGTAACAGAAAATGTACCACTAAGCCTAACCCTAAAGCCAATCTATATGCAGAAAGATATCGGAAGATGGAATTTATGAAGCCTGGCCTAGTGAAGTGTGAATAAAGAAGAAGGATGGAAAGAAAACTTTTTTATTCACTCAACAAAATACAGCCCCGTTGTTCAATTACATTGACTTGGAGAAGATATATATAGCTGAAACAGAACATTCTAGAGATAAAATAATAAAGGTGAAAAATATATTTTTGGCTAGGAGTAGAGCAACGACTCTTTCTACATCTCCTCTACAACTTGTTTGTCCTTTGGTAAACATAGTACCATCGTAACCTGTTCTGTATTGGGAACACAATTTGTTGTAGAGTTGACTTTGGTAATGGCCTTGGATCATTATCTTGAATGGCTTTATCGACTTGGCCCATTATACTTACATCCCCCCGCAAACAGATGGTCGGAGGAATACCAACATTCAGTTTGGAGCGTAAGTGTTGAAATGATTGACGAGGTAGAGACTTGGTAAAAATATCAGCAAGTTGCAGAGGTGAAGCAACATGTTGTATTTCAAGGACACGAAGCGCAACTCTTTCACGAACGTAATGGTAGTCGACTTCAATGTGTTTTGGGCGACTGTGAAAAATAGAATTGATCGAAAGATGAACCGCAGAGAGATTATCGCAACAGAGCAGAGCTGGTTGAGTTTGGGAAATATGAAGATCACGAAGAACTACAGTGATCCATGCTAATTCTGAAGCGGTTGTGGCTAAGGCACGGTACTTGGCCTCTGTCGATGAACTAGAAACCGTAGGCTGCCGTTTAGCCGACCATGAGATAACATTGGCACCAAGGAGAGCACAAAACCTTGTGGTGGATCGATGAATGTCATGACAACCTGCCCAATCGCTATCAGTATATGCCACCAGAGATATATCATTGTGTTTATAAAAGTGAAGAACCATGGAAAATGTTCTCCGAAGATATCGAAGAACCCTTTTGAGAAGACCAAAATCTGATAAAGTTGGGGAATGCATCCGTTGAAAAATAAAGTTTACAGAAAATTGTATGTCGGGACGAGATATAGTGAGATATTGGAGCTTGCCAGCCAAGCTTCAAAAATAAATAGGTTCTGAAAACAGAGTGGTATCCTTGTAGACATGATCAAGACGCAGCGGAAGAGGAGTATGAATCGAATTGCATTGAGACATGTTAGCATGATCAAGAATCTCTTCAACATACTTTGTTTGGTTGATAAACAGTCCCTCGGAATGAGGTTGCACTTGAATACCCAAGAAATAATGTAAGTCTCCCAAGTCCTTCATTGCAAACTTGTGATTGAGTTCTGAAATAAGACTCTTAAAAAGAGTTGGATTAGAATTTGTTAAGAGAATATCATCCGCATATAGCAAGATTACCATTGTGTCTCCATTATGATGATAAAAGAAGAGAGATGGATCTGCTTTACTACACATAAAAATGTAGTCAAGGAGGAAGTGGCTGAACTTGTCAAACCAAGCTCTTAGAGCTTGTTTAAGGCCATACAAGGCCTTTTACAGAGAACACACATGATCAGGTTTAGAAACATCTTCAAAACCAGGAGTTTGAAGCATGAAAATGGATTCTTGCAAGTCACCGTGCAAGAAAGCGTTCTTTTACGTCCAACTGAGTAATACTCCAACTCTTAGATGTAACAACAGATAGAACAATTCTGATTGTAGATGTTCTTACAACAGGATTTTAGGTTTTAGTAAAATCCTCACCTTCTTCTTGGTTAAATCATTTGGCAAAAAGTCTAGCCTTGTATTTTTGAAATAATCCATCTGCATTTAATTTAACACTGAACACCCATCGATAACCCAAAACATTCATACCTTGTTCTACAGAAATCAATGTCCACGTCTTGTTTTGGTAAATAGATTCCAGCTCCTCCACCATTGCTTGATACCATCCATGATGTGCTAGGGCCTCTGCAATCGTTTTTGGCAATGACGGAATGGATTTGCTAGCAAAAAGTGCATATCGCAGGTTTGGTTTTCTAATACCAGCCTTCAGCCTTGTTGTCATCGGATGGGTTGATGTGGTTGGTACTGAACCAGGAGCTTCAGATTGCACTGATATAGAGTCTTCCATATATGATATGGATCAATCAGAAGTAGGAGACTCTGGTTGAGGAGGAGCTTGTCGAGAAAACTTACTTGGTTGTGGTGGTAATGATGGTAACTGATGCGGAACAGAAGCTTGTTGATCAGCCATTTGCCAAGCGTGCAATAGACCAATAGTGTGTTGCGTGGTAAAATTTTGATACTTATCAGCAAATGGAAAATATTTTTCATCAAAGATGACATGTCGAGATATATACACACGACCGGTAGGAGGATACAAGCAACGATACCCCTTATATTGAGGATCATAACCAAGAAAGACACATTGAAGTGAATGAGGCTCAAACTTGTGTTGAGTCTAAGGATGTAAACACGGATAGTATGCTGATCCAAAAACCCGAAGATGTATATACTCGGGTATCTTTCCAAGTAAAAGTTCTGTTGGACTTTATTATCTAATGAGGTTGATGGAATGAGATTGATAACATGATTTGCAGAATAAAAGGCTTCAACCCAAAAACGTAACGGTATCTTGCTCTGAAATAACATGGAAGGCCAAGCTCTGTGAGGTGGCTGTGTTTACGTTCCGCAAGCCTATTCTGTTGTGGTGTTGAGGGACATGACAAGAGATGAACAATGCCATGATCCTTGAGATGGTTTCGAAAATTGGTGCTCATAAACTCTCCTCCTCCATCACTTTGAAAGATTTTAATCTTTCTATCAAACTGATTTCCACTTGCTTTTGGAAAGCAACATACATACCAAAAAAATCTGATTTAAATTTCAGAGGAAACACTCAAGAATATCGAGAGAAATTGTCAACTAGGACCACATAATATTTGAAACCTTGGACATATACAACTGGAGAAGGACCCCACAGATCACAATGGATTCGATCTAATGGTTCCAATGCAAAAGAAAAAGAAAGCTGAGAGCTCTTTCCCATTTGGCAAGGTTCACAAATGGAAGAAATGTTGTTCTTATTAATTGAAATAGCCTTGCTATTCTTCAAGAGTTGTAGGATCTGAGAGTTTGAATGACCAAGACGTTGATGCCAGATTATATCACTAGCAGCACACTGTCAATTTGAGAAGAGAGCTACAAACTCTGGATTCTGCAACACATACAGACCATTTTGTCGTGGTCCTCTTGTCACCACTTTCTGAGTTTCCAGGTCAATAACATGAACATTATTAGCATCAAAATACACTCCACAAGGGATAGTCTTCACATAGTTTTGAAATAGACAATAGATTTCTATGCAAGGATGGACAAACAAGCACATCATAAAGTGGAATACTACCTCTAGAAGTGGTGAGCGTGGTAGAGCCCATATATGTGATTGGAAGTTGATTTCCATCAGCAGCCATCACTGTCTCAGGTCCAAAATACGGTTGTGGATTAGAGAGGGGAGCAGATGTGGAAGTGATGTGAGCAGAGAAACCAGAATCTGGAAGCCATTCTTGTCCACTATTGTCTGATGTGTGAAGCGTAGCTAGAGCATGAGGAGCATCATCACTCTGATATGCAACATCAAATCTATTCCAACACTTAAGAGCTGAGTGACCAACTCTACCACAAATTTGACATATAGGTCGAGAATCATTGTTGGAACCTGATGACTGAGATTTGTTCCAACCTGAAGAGTTAACTTGCTGAGAAAAGCCTCGACCACGAGTACAGAAACCACCACGTCCCTATTATCTGAACGGTCGTAAGAATTTCCTCAACCTCTATAGGTGCCAGAATCTGATGGCTGAGCTTGAAAGGCTGAAAATGGTGTGACATCATTGGTTGCTTCATATGATTGAAGTCGTGTGTCAAAACTTGCCACATCAGCTACAACATTGTTGATTGTAGGAGGAGGAAACCGTGACATTGAACTATGTATCACAGTGGAGATAGGATCATAGCCTCGACTTAAACCATTGATAAAGGTGAAAATCTTCATTGATTTTTCAACAGGTTTTTCAATTGAGCTTAGCTGATCACACAGTGCACGAAATTCTTGAAAATAGGCAGAGAAGCTTTTACCACGGTTAGTCATCAACTACAGACGGCGACGTAAATCAAACTCCCGAGCAATAGAGCTTTTGTTGAAGTTGTCAGCAAGGGAGACCCAAACATCATGAGAAGTGACAAGCCCATAAACATATCCCAGAACTTCTTCTGTAAGTGTACCAAAGATCCATGACTTGATATGCTGATCAGTGCAAGTCCAAGCTTCAAAGTCCAAATTTGCAATTTCAGTGACAACATTGTTCACAGTGGCGTGAATGGTGACTGATGGAGGTTGTGTTGCTCCAGTGAAAAAACCAAGAAGCTTCTGACTCTGAAGCAATGATTCAAACTGGGTTTTCCACGGGAGATAGTTACTATCACTCAACTTGATTGTTACAGAACTTAAATAATAAAGATTAGAAGGAAAAGGGTAAGGATCGAGAGCTTCTGCCTGATAGCACCTGTTAAGGTTTCAAAGCTCTGATACCATGTGAATAAACAAGAAAGGATGGAAAGAAAACTCTTTATTCACTCAATAAAATTCAATCAGAATATTATGAACGTGAATGATATGTATATTGGAGCTTCGGAGATTGCTAGTTTACCTGCTACAGAGCCAGAGAAAACAAACGATAAAGATGAAAATTCGCTTAAGCTGGAGATAAATCAACCGAATCATAACAATCATGACACAGCTGTCGTGAATGTGGAAGATGATAACGATTGGACGAGTGTATCACCTGGGAAACGTACTTGTAGTCCAGCAGTGGCTAAGACAAATCAAATTGCACTCTCATCTACTTTTGGAGTTTTATTAGACATGGAGCAAGAGGAAGGTGAAGTGGAAGGAGTAACCTCAGAGGGTATACAAAATAATAGTGTGATAATTTCAACGTCAGTTAGTGAAAACGCTGCAACAAAATCTCAACCAATCTCTCTTCCGGACACGGTGGGGGATTCGACATTAGTCTCTATAAGACCAAGCTCAACCAGAAATCGCAAGCCACCATTGAAATTTCAACCGCCAGCTCCAACTCCGAGTAATCCTTAGGGAACTCAGAGTAAACGTCCTCCATCTTCTCGTCGTTGATGTCTGGTTTTTGCTGGAACATTCGAGGTTTAAACAAAACCTCAAAGCATGCGGTTATTAGAAATTGGATTAAGCAACGTGGTTTTCGGTTTGGTGGCCTTTTAGAAACAAGGGTTAAGGAGAATAAGCAACCAAACATGGTTGATTTTCTCGATTCGGGTTGGTCATGCATCTCCAATTATGAGGCTAATCCATTGGGTCGGATTTGGGTTCTTTGGGACAGCTATACAAGAGTTACTCCTGTTTACAAGAGCTCACAAATGATCACGGTTTGGATCCTCCTTGATGGTATCAACAAGGAGTTACTAGTTTCATTTATATATGCGTCCAATTTTGTTTCTGATAGAAAATGTCTTTGGCAAGATCTTAAAGATCATTACAATTTAGCGATTTTTCAAAATAATCCATGGCTAATTTGTGGTGATTTCAATGAAATTTTAAGCATATCGGACCATTCTAATATTCCAATTTCTTTTGATGATGCAGGTATGACTGACTTCATCCAAGTGGCCAATCATTGTTCTTTAATGGATCTACCATCTCAAGGCCCTCACTACACATGGTGTAACAAGCGGGAGGATGGACTAATTTTCAAGAAAATTGACAGAATTATGTGCAACCAGCAATGGTTTCGATGTTTTGTAGACTCATATGGAGTGTTTGAGGCTGGTGGTTGCTCGGACCATCTTCGGGCCCGCGTTCAAATTGTTGCCCCTTCTAATCCGAAGAAAACACCTTTTAAGTTTGTGAACACTCTCACGTTGCATCCTCATTTTGTGGACATTATAAAAGATTATTGGGACATCACCACTCCACTCTTTGCCTCTACGACAGCAATGTACATCTTCACTAGAAAACTTAAAGCGTTGAAACCAATTATACGGCAGCTTGGACGGCAATATGTAGGGCACATTCAGCAGCGGGCTAAGGAAGCTTATGAGAAGATGGTTAGAACTCAAGAGCTAAATCATACAATTCACTCGGACCAGACACTTGAGGATGAACTTGCTGCCCACCAAGATTGGGAAACGGTTTCAAGAATTGAGGAACAGTATCTTCGTCAAAAGTCTAAGATTCATTGGCTAAAAGTTGGGGATAAAAATAATGCATACTTTCAGAAGATTGCTAAACAAAGACAGCTCAGGAACTCGGTTAAAGAGATTCAAGATAGACATGGAAACATTTTGACTAATGTTCATGATATCAAGAAGGAAGCGGTCATGTTTTTTGAGGAATTTTTGACAGCATCTCCTACGGATTTGGTTGAACCATCGGTTTCAAATATTGTGACGTTGGTTAGGTTCCAATGCTCTGAGGAGAATAAGATGGATTTGATGATGGAGGTATCTGCTGAAGAGATTAAGCAGGCACTGTTTCGAATGCCAAAAAACAAGTCACCGGGTCCAGACGGTTATACTCCTGAGTTTTTCATATCAACTTGGTCGGTCATAGGAGCAGATTTCACAGTGGTGGTGCAATCATTCTTTAAGTTCGAGTTTCTTCCAAAAGGAGTTAACTCAACTATATTGGCATTAATCCCTAAGAAGGACAAAGTGGTTGAAATGCGTGATTTTAGACCGATTTCTTGCTGCAACGTTCTTTACAAGGTAATATCCAAGATTTTGGCAAATCGTTTGAAACTAATACTTCCTCGTTTGATTGTTAGGAACCAATCAACATTTGTTCAAGGGAGACTTCTCATGGAAAATGTATTGATGGCCACTGAGATCATCAAGGATTATCATAAGGAATCTATCACGAAAAGAAGCACCACAAAGATTGACATATCGAAGGCTTTTGACACAGTACAATGGCGGTTTTTGCGTGATACTCTTACAGCGATGGACGTACCAGCTGCCTTTATCCATTGGATCATGTTATGTGTCTCATCAGCTTCATTTTCGGTGCAAATAAATGGGGAATTATCGGGTTACTTTACTAGCAATCGCGGTTTGCGTCAGGGATGTTCTCTTTCACCTTATCTCTTTGTTATTTGCATGAATATGTTGTCCAATATGTTAGATGTTGATGCTGCAGCGGGTCGAATTGGTTATCATCCTCGATGTAGAAATCTTCGAATTACACACCTTTGTTTTGCTGATGACATTCTTGTGTTTTCAGATGGAACTCATCATTCGATGAATGGTATCATTGATACATTTGACACATTTGCTACAACATCGGGTTTGAGAATAAGTTTGGAGAAGTCCACAGTCTATATGGCTGGGTTATCTACGGTAGAAAAGGACCAGATTCTACAATCATTTCGCCTCGCAGAGGGGTCCTTTCCTGTCAAGTACTTGGGTCTCCCCCTTGTGACTCGGAAGCTCTCTCTAGCGGAATGTCGGCCTTTGATCACTCGCTTGAAGGAGAAAGTCAGTTCTTGGACAGCTTGTTATCTTTCGTATGCAGGAAGGTTGCAATTAATTAAATCAGTCCTTGTGGGTATAACAAACTTTTGGATGACAGCTTATTGTCTTCCAAAGAAGTGCATTCAAGAAGTGGATCAGTTATGCTCGGCCTTCTTATGGTCTGGTCCTGTTTTGTCTTCTAAAAAAGCAAAAATTGCATGGTCCGATGTGTGTTCTCCGAATCATGAAGGTGGTTTGGGGATTAGGAATTTACACGAAACGTCAAAGGTGTTCTATTTGAGGCTGATTTGGCGCATCATTTCCCGCCAACCGTCGTTGTGGGTTTCATGGATTTGGGAGTCTCTTATTCGTGCTAGCACGTTTTGGTCCATTAGTGGTACAACTAGCTCGGGTTCATGGGTGTGGAAGCAAATTCTTAAACATCGTAATGAAGCGAAAAAGCTGTATCGTTTCAAAGTTGGAAATGGTAAGTTAATCTCATTTTGGTTTGATAACTGGTTTGAATTTGGCTCTCTTTATGATGTTTTTGGTAGCAGAGGGATCATAGACTTTGGAATTACTAAGAATTCAACGCTTTATCAAGCTTTTCATAATCGAAGAACTCGGAGATACCGCAACTCTCAGATGAATCAAGTCGACGCTTTGATAGACGTTTTAGCTACTAGAAACTCGGACATGAATGCCACGGATTTGGTCCTTTGGAAGAACTCAGGTACAAAGTATAAAGACCGATTTACATCAAAATACACTTGGTTGCATTCACGTGAACAACGATTGACTTTGGTGTGGCCAAAATTTATATGGTTTTCATATGCCACACCAAAATTTGCCTTTTGTACTTGGCTTGCGTTTCAGGATAAATTATCAAGTAGAGATCGAATGAAGAAATGGAATGCAGCCACACCTTCAAGGTGTATTTTATGTAACAGAGATGACGAATCACGGAATCACCTATTTTTTGAGTGCAGATTTTCAAAGCACATTTGGCACAAAACAATTGGAACCTTACTTGGTTCGGCGTCTATTTTTACATGGGTTGCATTGGAGCCGGCTATGCTTAGCCTACAATCAGACAAGACTAGATACTTCCTTGCTTGCTATGCATTTCAAACGACTATTTATCACATTTGGAGAGAGCGCAATGGAAGAATGCATGGGCAACCATCTATTATACCTTGGATTTTATGCAGGATCATTGATAAGACAATTAGAAACAACATCAATGCGAACCGAGACCTCAATGGTGGCAAATTCTCAGCGGTAATGCATACATGGTTATCCACAAGACTTCCTCTTCCCTGATTAATTATGTTCTTTCTTACAAAGATAATAAAGTTCTATCTGGGTGTACGGAAAGATAGGTCATTTGACATGGATCCTCTTCTATAGGCAACAGTAGTCTCTTATTCTCTTTGTTTCTTTCTATCTCAAATTTGACTTCCTAGTCATAGTATTTTCAATCTCATAATGTAAACAATATTGGTTTTTTTGTTGAATAAAATTTAACATTCATACAAAAAAAAAATACAACCCCGTTGTTCAATTACATAACTTGGAGAAGATATATATATAGTTGAAACAGAACATTCTAGAGATAAAAGGATAAAGGTGAAAAATATCTTTTTGGCTAGTAGTAGAGCAACAGCTCTCTCTGCATCTCCTCTACAACTTGTTTGTCCTTTGGTAAACGTAGTACCATCGTAACCTGTTCTGTATTGGGAACACAATTTGTTGCAGAGTTGACTTTGGTAATGGGCCTTGGATCATTATCTTGAATGGCTTTATCGACTTGGCCCATTATACTTACATGGAGCTCCAAAAGCTGCTATAAATACCCACACCCTCACTGCATTTCAATTCACCATTTTCCGTACATTTTTCCTTTTGTCAGAACAATCTCTCCCCAAGGACAAAATGGCTCCTAAGTTCTTTGATTACCGTAGCTCTCATCTTTACACTGTTGAGCATTCTCTTCCTAAACCAAATTGAAGCCCAGAGTCAGCCTCGTCGTAGTCCTCCTCCACCACGAATCCGCCGACCCCCACCACCTCGTTACCGTCCACCTCCATCACCACCTCCAAGCGTTTGTCCACCATGTGTTTGTAATACATTTTAGATTTTCAGATTACTAAAAAGTTATTTTGTTCTTAAAAGGAGAGAAACGTGTTGATCACAATCAAACATCCATTGTTCTATTTTGTTTATCTTTACTCTTTCTCTATTTTAGAAACATTAGTTTCTTAACAATATCATCAAGTCGTGTGATATAAACAATATCAGTTCAAACAATTAGTTTCTTAACAATATCATCAAGTCGTGTGATATAAACAGTATCAGTTCAGTCACTTTTTAGTAAAACAAATAGATAATATTTTGTCTCTAAGCCCATCACAATAATTAAGTTCGGCCTTTTAAGAAAGGAAGTTAAAAACATACAAAGGAATGAAGCAATGTGTGTTAACTAGCCCAAGCAACATAGGATGCGACCAAAATTGTATTTGACCTCCGATCCCGAAAAGACCAAAGAACTGGGATATATAGCAGCAAAATCCTAAACAAAACAAAAAGGAAAATCTTTAGATTTCAGAAAATATTCCTAGAATCTAAACGAAAGCTCCTAATATTTGGGGATAAAGTCTCGATCTAAGAAAGCAAAGGAGGTAAACAAGAAGCTAGAAATAGAAGAATAAAGAGAAGAACACACACAAAGGAACTAGAGCTCTCTCGGCACTACTTTTTCTCCGATTTCATTGATTACTTGTAACTTTGGAAAGCTTAGTCGAATCACCTCATTGTTATCTTTGCCGAACAGATTCAATTTACGAATTCTCTTGTGCACATTACATACAAATTATTATTGTACTAACTCTGGTTAGAATAGTTGGTACCGTCTGTGAGGACAAAAAAGATTCTTCTACACGCAGGAAAAAGTTCAACAATAGAGAGCAATGCACATTAGATAGAACTGACCGGGCTACCATTATTTAGCCCAACGGAAGCATCGCAGGTGAATATCCCAAATCCAAGACTCGGAGATTCACCACCAGAACCAATGGAGGGGGGCGATGTCCTTGCAAAATCCATGACTCCAGGCGATTCTGTTACGTGTACATGTATCATATGATTCATATCATATTCATCTTAAACCATCTTGGCTATGCCCTAAGGATCCTAACCCTAATCTGCATCATTGAAACTTCGGGCTTGGCTTAGAAACACAACCTATATAATTATGGGCCTATGGGACCATTTGTATTTTCAATCCTATTAAAAGTCCATTAGACAATCTTATGTTTTTAATCTAAACCTCATCATCTTCTTCTTTCTCTTTATTTCTACTATGTTGTGTAAGCCGATAAATTGCACACATAATTGTTGTACAGTATTTTTTTCTTCTCCAGCTAGTACTAATAAAAAAGAAAATAAAAATAAAGAGTAGCGTTATATAGAAATAGATTTGCCAAGAAATCCAGTGGTTTCAGTTGGCTTGCCCTGATCTAATGAGTAATGGGTAAGGTTGACAAAAAGAAAAAAGATATATATACATAGAAATAGATTTGGAGATTTGGCAGCTAATTAAATAAGTTAATTGTACGTACTAATATTTGGCCAATTCAGGTAAAGTTGACATCTTATTTAGCATAATTTACGGGAGTGACGACTTTGTAAATGAATTCAGGTAAACGTTAATTGTATTAATAATCAAAAAGATTTTTTTTTTTTTTTGTTATCAACTAGATCTACAAAATTCTATAGTAAATGAACTCGATTTTGGGTGAAAAAAAAAACTAGAGATGCGAATATGTATCAACTACTTGCACAAAATAAAAATCTAAGATTTATAGACAACGTAGTAATAAATTACGACAGCATAGGCTGTAGTGATATTACGAATCGTCGTATCAAATTTAGTTATCCAATTTCATAAATTAATTTTACCTGAATCATAAATCAATATCGAAACAGAAGGTTTTATGGGGTCAATGTGAGTTTTAAACCCTGGTACAATGGTCCAAAATTATACACTTGCCAATTTGCTAATTAATGAAACTGTAACATTGTTATAAAATAATATGTTTGTATATGAAATGTGAAACTAATCAAGTTGTAAATGCATAAAAATAGATTTCGATGCCATTGCAAGTTATATATATGCATAGAACATTCCTTGAATTCGAGTTAAACATGTAGACGATTTGGATATTGTTTCAAAGAAAAATCTGATAAATAAACCCCGAAACGTATCCTATTGTCATATTCAAGCCAAGCCAAGCTTTAAACGAAGCCTTGAAAATAAGGCAATAGTAGATCGGACAGAAAAAATACAGGTTTACAGCTTTTGGACTGGACAAGTTCAGTTTACAAGCTTATTTACCTAACAAGTAAAACCAATACATATACGGTCAAATTATGTTTAGCCTAACTAAAGAAACTTGAGGGCTAAGGTAACTGAAAATGTACCACCACGCCTAACCCTAAAGCCAATCTATATGAAGAAAAATATTGAAAGATGGAATTTATGAAGTCTGCCCACTCATTTACTCAAGCAACAGAACCAACAAAGTACTCAATCGATCACAAAATTTGGGATACACTTGAACGTTACAAATCTGTAACTTTATTATAATCTATAGAATTCACTTCCATCTTAAAAGTACCTTACCTTTTGAAATGGATGAAGAGAAAGGACTTGGACCTCGGTCACATTCAATAGAAGAAGGTTATAACTTTTAATTCAATCATTGGACCAAAACAAGCAATTTAATAGATCAAAATTATCAAAGAAAGACATTAATCCAAAACAAGTCGGTTCATGGGAGTTTTCCTCTACTCGAAACCAATCTTACATCCAGATCGTACATGTGGATATATATTTTACAGCAACAATATTCATACAAATTCAGACCAACTAGAGTGCCTGACCGATTATACCAAATATTGAAAAACTGATTATGACGCCTATAACCGAAAAAATCGTGGTCCGTAAAGACCCAGACCAGTTTTGTACTACTAGTCAACGAATTTTTTTAAAATAGCTTGAAGTGAAGCCACAATGAGCCTTGACCAAAAAAGTGAGGGTTTGGCAATGCACAAGTGGAGGCTAATGGCAATCTAGTGAAGCTCCAAAAGCTGCTATATATACCCACAGCCTCACTACATTTCTATTCACCATTTTCCGTATCTTTTCCCTTTCACTAAGGACAAAATGGCTCCTAAGGGTTTTTCGATTACCGTATCTCTCATCTTTGCACTGATGAGCATTCTCTTCCTAAACCAAATTGACGCCCAGAGCCAGCCTCGTCGTGGTCCACCTCCACTACGAAAACCCCCACCCCCACCACGATATCGCCCACCTCCACCACCTCGTTACCGTCCACCTCCACCATCACCACCACCAAGCAATTGTCCACCATGTGTTTGTCCCGTACTACCCCCTACACCAAATATTCCTCTATCGCCCGAAATCGTAGCTCCACCTTCTGAGATCGTAGCTCCACCTTCTGAGATCGTAGCTCCACCTTCTGAGATCGTAGCTCCACCTTCCGAGATCGTAGCTCCACAATCCGAGACCGAGGCACCACCTTCTGAGACCGGCGCTCCACCTTCTGAGATCGTAGCTCCACCTTCTGAGATCGTAGCTCCACCTTCTGAGATCGTAGCTCCACCTTCTGAGATTGTAGCTCCACCTTCTTATATCGTAGCTCCACCTTCTGAGATCGTTGCTCCACCTTCTGAGATCGTTGCTCCACCTTCTGAGATCGTAGCTCCACCTTCTGAGATCGTAGCTCCACCTTCTGAGACCGGTGCTCCACCTTCCGAGACCGGTGCTCCACCTTTCGAGACCGGTGCTCCACCTTCCGAGACCGGTGCTCCACCTTCCGAGACCGGTGCTCCACCTTCCGAGACCGTAGCTCCATCTTCCGAGACCGGCGCTCCACCTTCCGAGACCAGCGCACCACCTTCCAAGACCGGCGCTCCACCTTCCGAGACCGGCGCTCCACCTTCCGAGAACGTAGCTCCACCTTCCGAGACCGGCGCTCCACCTTCCGAGAACGTAGCTCCACCTTCCGAGACCGGCGCTCCACCTTCCGAGACCGGCGCTCCACCGTCCGAGACCGGCGCTCCACCTTCCGAGACCGGCGCTCCACCTTCCGAGACCGGCGCTCCACCTTCCGAGACCGGCGCTCCACCGTCCGAGACGGGCGCTCCACCGTCCGAGACGGGCGCTCCACCGTCCGAGACGGGCGCTCCACCTTCCGAGACCGTAGCTCCACCTTCCGAGACCGTAGCTCCACCTTCCGAGACCGGCGCTCCACCTTCCGAGACCGGCGCTCCACCTTCCGAGAACGTAGCTCCACCTTCCGAGACCGGCGCTCCACCTTCCGAGACCGTCGCTCCACCATCCGAGACCGGCGCTCCACCTTCCGAGACCGTAGCTCCACCTTCCGAGACCGGCGCTCCACCTTCCGAGACCGGCGCTCCACCTTCCGAGACCGGTGCTCCACCTTCCGAGACCGGCGCTCCACCTTCCGAGACCGGCGCTCCACCTTCCGAGACCGGCGCACCACCTTCCGAGACCGGCGCTCCACCTTCCGAGACCGGCGCTCCACCTTCCGAGACCGGCGCTCCACCTTCCGAGAACGTAGCTCCACCTTCCGAGACCGGCGCTCCACCTTCCGAGACCGTCGCTCCACCGTCCGAGACCGTCGCTCCACCGTCCGAGACCGTCGCTCCACCGTCCGAGACCGTCGCTCCACCGTCCGAGACCGTCGCTCCACCCTCCGAGACCGGAGCACCACCCTCCGAGACCGGTGCTCCACCTTCCGAGACCGGCGCTCCACCCTCCGAGACCGGCGCTCCACCTTCCGAGACCGGCGCTCCACCCTCCGAGACCGGCGCCCCACCTTCCGAGACCGGCGCCCCACCTTCCGAGACCGGCACCTCACCACCACCACCACCACCACCACCACCACCCCCACCCCCACCACCACCTCCCCCACCCCCACCCCCACCACCACCACCACCTCCCCCACCCCCACCACCACCACCACCTCCCCCACCACCACCAAAAAACACATGCCCTAGAAATGCTGCCCAGATCAGTAAATGTTCAAATGTTTTAAGGATTTCAGGCCACTTTCTGGACTTTAGTAGGGCCCGACCATGTTGCAACCTCATCAGAAATCTATCTGATGGTGAAGCAGCTTCTTGTCTCTGTAATTTGTTGAGAGCACGAAGTTCCACTCTTTCACGCAATTACATTGTTATCCTTTGTAGGGCTTGTGGTCGTAGTGTCCCCCGAGGCTTTACTTGCCCATGATCATTTCCTCCAGCTCTTATATTCACCTAAATCTACTAAACCTTATCGGTTTAAATACACACAACTAAAGTCTTGCGACTCGTTTTCCTCTTTATACCAATAATAATGTATTAAAACATCAATAAAGTTTGCTTTACTTTGCATTGTGACTTACTATTGTTTTCCTGCTAAACAATAAACTTATATATACTAGGGTTATATCACGTTATCCCCGGTGCTTGTTCAATAGGAAAACGTATACATATAATTTTCATTAGAAAACTGTTTTGTTATTATCATCGAGCAAAATATAAATATATATATATATATATATATATAATAGTCTGCAGTATGGAGAAAATAAGTATATATTAGTATGGAGTATATATCATTTTTGATAAGTTCTTTTTAGTTTGGTGGTTATGATGATCCAGTTAATGATTCTGCTATCTAGAATTTAATTTCTCCCCATGACATATAGTTTAGGATGTGAGCTTTATGCTACGGATCTTTTTTTGTCGATTCAATTGTCGACAAAAAAGTGATATTTTATGTCGAGCACTTCTTAGTATAGTGGTTTAATTAATTTGGGTTATAGATCTGGTTTTATCGATCTAATTATTGACAAAAATACATACTTTATTGGGAAAAAAATCATTCAGGTATGAGAATGTTTACAAAAAAATATAACCTTTTCCAATAAAACTTTTCTTATTTGCACATTGATATTTAACCAAATGTTTCGAAATATTATATCATCTCATGGTTGAGAATGAATTATAATTGAATCAAAATGTGACCAGAACGAAAAGATACTTTACTGATGAAAATAATTCATAAGAAAATTACTTATGAAAAACCAAGACACATCAACCCAAAGAACCAGTTTTCTTTTAGCAAACCAACCACCCAAAACTGATACGACGATATATAGTCATTATAAAAATTGGACCATGACTTTGACAAAAGAAAAAAAAAAACTGGACCATGACTCTGCAAATTAAGAAACACAACCTCGGCTCAAAGACCTCACTCTTCTTCATTAATAACAGAACATTCTTCAGTGCTGCTTGCATTTCGGAGGCCCTCATCACCTTGTTTACATTCTGCAAGTTAATTTTTTCCAGCCTTCTGCTAATAAATTAAAAAATGCTGAGTTTAGCGACAACCGTTCGATTATTAGCAACAAAAATGTCCAACAGTCGAGATTGACAAATTGTTTGATCTTGTGACCAGTTAATGACTGCAACAAAACAAAAGGAAACAGCTAAAAATCAGTTTTAGAGGTTTTAGTCTTCTCCATTTCTTGTCTTCCCATGAGCTGCTTCATCAAGGCTATCTCCATCACAGTTTGCTTTGTCGCCTTCTCCTACGTATAATGTGAGCCAACCTATATAAGAATGGAACTTGGGTCTATAGACTATGATTTAAATATTAAAGAAACTATTATAGCTTTTTGGCGGATATATCAACCAAAATCTAACAGTTTTTCGAGAGTGAATTATAGGAGCATATGCATTGCAAGTATCTTTCAAATCTCGTAAGAGTCTCTCATCCTAAAAATAACAATAGAATATTAAATAATATTTTTTTATTAAGACCATGATTGGTAAAATATAGAGTTGTAGCATTAAGGAGCATAAGCATTAAGCTTCTTATTATGCTCTATTAATCAAGTCTTAAGTTTATATGATGTGTGATTGTAATAACGGTGAGTAATTAGATTTCAAATTACAAAATTAGATATAATAATTTATTTTTAATATTATCTACGGAATATTAATTTAATTACTAAGAATAAAATTATCTTTTATTAATGTTTAATATTTAATGCTTGGAAAAATCACTATTTAGGAGTATTGAAGTATAGATCATTTAGAGAACATTTAGAGAATTTAATGTTCTCCTAAATACCAATCATGTTTTGCTAATAGAGCATTAAAAAAAGTATTATGCTCCATAATATATCTTATCAATCAAGGCTCAAGAGAGTCTCTCAGTAAAGGTAAGAGAATCTCTCATTTGAGAGACTATGGATGGAAGTTCCAAGAATTTTGAAAGATTCCTTTAATAAAAAGGTATTTTTTTTAATTTTATTATTTTAAATTTTTGATGAGAGAATATTGTGGGAGACGCTAATGCTCTCACGGGTTAAGTGCTTTTTTCATGAAACTAAATTTAACGTAGAAGTTGAGGAGAAAAGAAAGTGATCTAATTATCTTAATATTTTCTTCAACTTAATAAAATTGCTTCTTTTTTTTCAACATTGGCCATAACTGCCTGTCCCATTAGCCAACATCCTACATAATCTAGGTAGTGGATTCGATTCCTGCATGTACAAATGCGCTTGCTTTTAGTAGACTTACCACCTATCACTAGATTAAATGTCACTTGCACTAATACAATTGCTATCTACTTTGCATAGAATTGCTATCAGAGTTTTATCTCTCTAAAATCCTTACTTCGCTTTACACTTCTCCGGCTAAAGCAATTAATCATCTTTAATAGCCGAGCTCACGTTTTTGGGCTTGAATTGGTAATGGGTACCATTTCCCAGTCTGAGTCCAATCACCACAACTACTAACTAAAGCTAATTCATCCTCCTAATTATATATATAACTATATGAATTGTTTTAAATCAAACGACTCACCCAATTAGTTAGATCCCTCTAAACCTATATCCACAAAAAAAAAATTTATAGCCAGAGTTGGAGCTTCACATAAATATAAACTCTTAATCAAAGATATATATACAAGTAATCTAGAGAAAAGTGGTTTGTCAATGAAATCAATGCTCATTTAGTTTAATCCCAAAAACACTACAGTAACGTTGACATCACATTATAGCAAGACACCATATTAATTGAACATACTTCACTATTTGATCGACGGCCACTTCAAGTTTTTCTACTCTATGAATGGCACTTTTTTACTAACGTTTTCGTAGATTCTCCTATTGGTTAGCATAATATATAATATAATGTAATTTGGATTTTTACAAGAAACAGTTGGCCCAGTTGGCTTGCCCTTTATCTCATCATGTTCCAGTTGGAGAATTTAGACTATGGATCAGACCTTATTGATTCAATGGTTACTTGTTGACAAAAAAAAAATTTTCTAAATTTGCGCCCATTAAAAACATACTTCTAAGGACGATTCAACCCATAGAGGACAGGTACCTATCACAGTTATCACTTTCGATTCGATCAGGTTTTTCAAAAGGAGTTGACTTTTTGACCATACGAGTTAGATGACTCTTCTACCGTACGAGTTTGAAGTCGGAAGTTGGAAGCCGAAAGGTGAAGTCGGAAATCTAAGGCTTTAGCAATCGGAAGAACCAGGAGAAAGTTTAACGATTTCGAACTCAATGGAAGGTAGATTTCTGGGTCTTCGAGTGATGGAGCGTATGAACAAAGAATGAAATTGGTGTGAAATTAAGAGTTTCTCGTGTTGAGAACAGATAATCAATGAGTTTCAATCGATGACTTTTATGAATTTTCGTCGGTGAAATTGAGATTCAGGAAAGAATGAGTCGAAGAGACAAAGGGAAAATTAGAGTATAAACCCTAAAATCTTTGTTTTCGGACTAAAATAAATTTCTAAGTATAGAAGGAATCAAATTTTTATTTTCCGGCATAAGATATTACAGCTTTTTTATTTAAAATATGCTATTAAAAGATTTTCTTGTATGAAAAGTGTTACGTGGAATTGAATCTATTTTTCATATGATACAATATTATAGAGTTTATACATGATTAATACTATTAAAAACGCATATACAAAATGAACACAATCACCAAAAATGCTAGTCTGCTATCAAAAACCATTATTCTTGTAATGGTTGGGCCAATGGTAATTATCTCTTTACAAATAGTTTAGACACCAATGATCAAACATTTTCTCTGGAATGGGATAAAAATGAGACTATACCAGTTGAAAATAAAAAAAATGAAGGCAACACCAATTCAGGTTCATCGACATTGAAGAAGCTTGCGAGCCAGGTTACCACATACCTCATATGGTCGGAGAGAAACGCCAGAATGCATGGCTCTCCACAACTTCTTCCACATCAACTTTTCTCCAAGATCGACAGGTCCATAAGAGACGCCTTGCTCGCTATCAGGTACACGAAGAAAGGCAAAGGCCTTTTATCCGCTTGGTTCACAAACGCATAATGGATCTTAACCCATAATATGATGGCTGCCTCTTCTTTTAATTTTTTTGGGAATGTGCAGTCAATTTTGCTTGTATAGACATGTAATTGGATCTTTTGATATATATATATATTAACCTTTATCAAAAAAAAAGAAATAAAAAAATAAAAAAAATGATGATTCAACCTCGCTCCCAAATATTTTAGATAAAACTACTTTCTATGTTGATCTAATTTTTTTACTTGGTTAACTTAATTAATTTGACTCATGATACATTTACATATAGTTACTGACTTACGAAAAGAAAAATAAAAAGGAACTTATTAGTTAATTATTTTGTGATATAAATTTTTTTTTAGCATCGATCAACTTATATACATATACATAAGTCGTATTCGATGGTCTTGAGTTATAAAACTCACGGAAACACGATTAAAAAAATACAGACATAGATGTGTTTGGAACAAAAAGAATATGTAAGTTAAAACATGTCATTTCATGTAAGAACAAATATGAAGTCGACATATATGGGCTGGTCAGGTGAATCAGCATTGTATCCTGATATTATATTAGACTCCATAATTGCAACGAATCATGATGAGAGATTTTCGATACTGTTACATGTTTATGCGATAAATAGAAACAAGAAAGAAGGAAAAAAAGTCTAAAACAAGGCCGTAGCATTATAACATAGCAGAGATTAATTATATACAGCCCTTGTTCGGAATTACGATAGGCGCTCATCGGCAGTCTGTTAGGGTGTAGCGAATTATCAATAAATCAGAAATTAATCGGGCACGGAGACTAATTTTTTCTACTGTTTTTAGATATTTACATATATTTTTCTACTTTTTATACAAACATAATTTAAAATTCAAAAAATTATAGCTTAAATTACATTAGATATTATATTATGCTTGTCAAATCAGATTACTAATACATATGGATATTAGAACAGTTATGTCGTCACGTAATGGAATAAGAAGAAATGTATCTTCATGCAAATAGTCTTTTATCTAACAAATAAGAGCGTTTGGAGTGCCTAAGCGATAAGTTTTTCTGCGTGGATATACAGAATGATAGCCGCCAATAACCGGAAGATCACAAAACCATTCCCACAAGCTCAGTTTCATAATCTGATTTCCAAGATTGGAGTGGCATCTTGACGGGACACTAATAAGGTAATCATATCTCTGATAGTATCAACCAGCGTAGGCCCAAGAAGAATGAGTTGAAGTAAAGCCAGTTGAAGCAAAACATAGGTTTGGCAGTAAAACAAGTGGCTGTCAATAGCAATCCAATGAAGCTTCAAAAGCTGCTATAAATACCCACAGCCTCACTACAGTTCAATTCACCATTTTCCGTACAATTCACCTCTTGTGAGGGCAAAATGGTCCCGCACAGTTCTACAAATGCCTTAGCTCTTGTCCTTGCTCAGATCACCATTCTCTTCTTCGCCCAAACCGAAGCCAGCAGCTTGTCTCATTACTGGCCCCATCACCGCCCACGGCCACTACCACTAGTTTGTCCACCTCAGCCAGAGTGTCCACCACTAGTACATGACTGTCCGCTTCCACCTCCGCCAGAGTGTCCACCACCAGTATATATGACTGTGCGCTTCCACCTCAGCTAGAGTGTCCACCACCAGTATACGATTGTCCGCTACCAGTGTGTCCACCACCGGAAAACCCACCACCTGATACTCCACCTCCACCCAAGATTTCACCACCAGAAACTCCACCTCCAGAGAATTCACCACCGTCTACTCCACCCAAGACTCCACCATCAGAAACTCCACCTCCAGGGATTCCACCACTGTATACTCCACCTCCACGAATTCCACCACCATATACTTCACCCAAGATTCCAACGCCAGAAAATCCACCTCTAGAGACGCCACCACCCTATACTTCACCTGTGATTCAGCCACCAAAAATTCCACCTCCACAAATTCCACCACTGTATACTTCACCTGAGACTCCACCACCAAAAACTCAACCTCCACAAACTCCACCACCGCATAATCCACCACCTCAAATTCTACCTCCTGAAAATCCACATGTTCCACCTGAGAATCCACAAACTCCTCCACCGAAAAATCCTTCTCCACAGACTCCACCACCCAAAAATCCACCACCTTCAGGTAACAGATGTCCCAGAAATGCCGCCCAGATAGGGCAATGTTCCAATGTTCTAAAATTTTCAGGCAACTATCTGGACTTTGGAAGTGCCCGGTCATGCTGTTCTCTCATCAAGAAACTATCTGATACTGAAGCGGTTTGTTGTCTGTGTGATTTGGTGAAAGCACAACAGTCAACCCTTTCTCCCAACATCGTTATCCTTTGTAAGGCTTGTGGTCGCAGCATCCCCCGAGGCTTCACCTGTCCATGATTACATCCCTATATAAGCTTCTAATTACCTACTACAGTAAAACTTACTCAAAAGGTACAAAAAAGCTAAAGCCTTAATGAATTTTTCATATGTTGTATCAAATAATAATGTAATAAAACATCAATAAGTTTCGGCTTTTAATTAGTTGACGGAAAATAAACAAAACATTTCTGCCGTGATTTCTAGTTTTCTACATTATGCATCTACTATCTTTTACTTAATTTAATCAATTTAAAATAAAGGTCGTCTCAGAATAGAAACCTTTTTGTGATAATAGTGATCATTTCCGCTCTTTGGGAAGTGTATTTATATACACTTTTTGGTTACTAAGGTGACGATCGAAAAGTGATGATGTATCAACCTTTATTGCAAAATATTCTGATCTTTTGTAGCAAATAATGTATAGTTTTCACTGATCAGAATCAATGGTCACCAAAAAATTAGAATTTCTCGGTTTACCAAAAATAAAAATAGTGATACCTTTCATTTTTGTTCAAATTACTACATTTCAAAACTGCATCTACTTCATAACTTATTGATGTCTATTTTAAACTAGATAGTCAGATCATATATCCGATTCGCACAATCTTTTTAGAAAGAAAACTAGATTTCAAGTAAATGTTGTAATATCCTAGAACGAAGATTTTTTTTCGTTTTATTATTTCTTTTTAGTGAAGCATCTACGTATTGAATTAGTAGACAAGCGTTTGTCCCACATAATTTTTTTTTTAAACACAATTAATTAAAAGATTAAAGTTATAAATAGTTAGGGTTTTATGTTATTATACATATGCTACATACTCAATGAAATTAGGGATTTGGGTTATTTCACCAATTCACCCTAAAAATATTTACTTTTACGGTAATCATCATCTTCTCCACAATCACGTAATCTTTGTCTTTTGTTTTTAGTTTTATGTTTATTTATCTATCTAAATATATATATATATATATATATATATATATATATATATATAAAGTTATATATTAGTGGATAGGAATGTTAAGTCGATGGTTTCGGGGTTAAAGACGAATATTTATATAGGAACGAACATTAATTAAGTTGATGGTTTACTTAATTAATTCTGAATTTAGAAAGGAATAATGTTAAATTGATTGTTTAATTAGGGAAGAATATGTAGACTGAAATTGTTGCTTAAGTTATGTTAAGTTGATAGTTTAAGATTTTGATATTAATACTTAGATTGAAATTGTTGTTTGGATTATGTTAAGTTGATGGTTTAGAGTTTGATTCGAATTATTTTTTCTAAATTCATAAGATATATAGAAAATGAAAAAAAATATCAACGGAGTTGAAAAAGAGGTAAGCGACCACCCTGATCCGAAAGGAACTGATGTAGAACACAAGACATTCATTAGAAGACTTCAATTTGCACAAGAATTTTATAGTGAACTTGGATCTGTACACTCTGATTTCTATTTTAAAGAAAATATTATAGCCTTTTTTGGAGAATTTATTGGCCGACTTGTTATTAGATTTAGTAATATTTATTGTTGGAGCTTATGAAAATAAACCAAGAAACAAATAACAAAACGTGGATTGAATCAAGTTGCAGAGTCGAAGCTGAAGGCTTCTGCACTTGAGAAGAAATTCCACCTAATAATCTCGTGCAAGATTATACCAAGATGAATCTTCTGAAAGCGTTAACTTTATTCTCGTCTCTTGTGCATTCAAGAACACAGAGATGAATTTCTCAAAGAGATAAAGAAGAAGAAGAAGAAAGAGGTAAAACAACAGAAAAAAAGATTAAGATCCAAATGAAATCGTCTAAAAGAACAGACTTTGAAATGACTCAATTTGACATTGAATCGATCAAATTGCTCTCTCGCCTCAACGTATCTCTCCTATCTCTCTGTATATATTTTTACTCTTTCTTATCTTTATATTGTATCATACTTCAAAGATCAAGAAAGGATTTTAGTGGACTTTATAAGTTTGTGGGCTTAATCCGATTTAATCTCCATAAGCCCATGAACATGTTTCAAACTATGAAACAATCCAACATGTACTAGATTTAATTATGAAATGTAATATATATATATATATATATATATGAATGTGTATGTAATATATGAAAGTTTAATATATTATTGTGTAGTTATAGATGTTCAATTATGAATTCATAAATATAAATGTATTAATAATTAATTTTGTTTTCTTTTATAAATAATTTAAACTTATCAATTTTCATTTTATGTTTTTTAAATTCCCCAGGCCTACGAAGAGCTCTCAAGTCTTTGAATTTATACACTTGTTAATTTGGGTGAAGATTTAGTTGCATGCTTATATAATATATGACCAAATAATGTGATTAAGAAGAGTTCTCCAACGACTTAACTAAGGTTAAATATCCTCCTAATTAACTAGATATGAAACTATATCAATTGTTTCTCATCAAATGAATCACCTTATCAATTAGGTCCATCTAAATGTATAGCCCGAGTTGGATCTTCACATAAAAATAAACTCTTAACTAAATACATATACACAACTCATCCAGAGAAAAGAGGTTTAGCAATGAAATTATATATTTTAACAAAAAAAATGAAATTAAAATACGTCACGAACATTTGGTTTATCCTCAAAACACTATAAGTAACATTGACATTTCATCCCACCAAATTAATTAAACACACTTCACTATTCAATCGACGACTTTGTCCAGTTCTTCTACTCTATGAATAAGTTTGGCAATAAAACTAGTGGAGACCAATGGCAATCTAGTGAAGCTTCAAAAGCTGCTATAAATACCCAAAGCCTCACTACAGTTCCATTCACCATTTTCTGTACAGTTTTACCTTTTGTGTGGGCAAAATGTCCCCACAAGTTCCGACAAAAACCTTAGCACTTGTCTTTGCTCTGATCAGCATCCTCTTACTCTTCCAAACCGAAGCCCATAGGTTGTTCCATAACTGGCCCAATCACTGTCCGCTTCCACCAAAATGTCCACCACCACCGGTGTGTCCACCACCACCAGATCCACATGGAACATGTCCACATAATTTCGTCCAAATTAAGCAATGTTCCGATGTACTAAGAGCTTCAGGCAACTACATAGACTTTGGATCGGCCCAGCCATGTTGCTCTCTCATCAATGATCTATCTGATGAGGACGCAACTTCTTGTCTATGTAGTTTGGTGAGACCACAAGGTTCGACTTTTTCTCCCAACATTGTTCTCCTCTGTGAGGCTTGTAGTCGCAACATACCTCGAGGTTTCATCTGTCCATGACCATGATCACTTCCTTATACCCTTCTTATTACCTCCTAATACACTTAAACTTATTCAACAAGTACACGAAAACTAAAGCCTTTCTTGTGGGTTTTTATCGTATGTCGTATCAAATAATTATTTAATAAAACATCAAGAACTTTTGCCGTGATTTTTATATTATGTAATTATCGATTACTTGAAAATCGTGATCCGCTTTATTTTTTGTTCGTATGATTACTTTAAAATTGCATCTACTTCATAACTGTCTGATGTCTATTTAAATCTGGATAGTCGATCAAATATCCGATTCGATTAGTTAAATTCTAAAAATAATAAAACTTTTTAGAAAAAATGTAAAAAAAAAAACCAAAACAACCAAAAAAACGTTGAATTAGATATAATAAAACAAAACATCTTCCTGTTGAGTTAGATAAATCGTTTGTTAGAGATAAATACATAACTGATCTTTCAGAATAATTCATAGTTATACATAAATATAAATAAAACTGCTTTTCTAAAACGATGACATTTGCAATTGGCATTTAATCTAGTAACAGTTGGTAAGTCTACTAAAGGCTGATGTACTTAATATCTAGGGATTGAATTTTACTACCTATCTTATATAGAAACTTAACTATTAGACCGGCCAATTGTGACTAGTGTTTGACAGAAAAAACGATGACATTTAGATCAAAAGAAAGCTAAGTAGTAATACAAAAAAAGTAAATGTATAGAAAAATCATTTTAAAATAGCAACTTTATACTCAATTCCAAACTTAAGGCCAGCTAAATACCTTGGCCTATAACTTGGTCGGTCCATATTAATATTATAATAACCACCATTATTAATCAAAACAATTTGGCTAATAAAGTATGTAATTGAATCCTCTACTCAAACTATACACTTCCCCCATAAATACACACTTAACACTTCACTTTTCTCCACCACTGCTCTCTACTTCCTTCTCAACTTGAAAGAGTTTCTTAAAGAGTATATTTTGTTCCTAGCTCCTTCAAGGACCAATGGCTCTTAGAAACTCTCTTGCTCTCTTTCTTCTCTTCAACATCCTTTTCTTCACTCTCACTTCAGCCACTCGCAGTGTGAATTGTCCTCCTCCACCACACAAACCCAAACACAACAAACATAAACCTAGCCCATCTCCCACACCAACCACCGGGACTTGCCCTAAAGATGCCTTAAAGCTCGGAGTTTGCGTTAACGCACTAAACTTATTGAAAGATGTGACTATTGGAACTCCTCCTGTGACTCCATGTTGCAGCCTTATCGATGGTTTGGTTGATCTTGAAGCTGCGGTTTGTCTTTGCACTGCTCTTAAGGCTAGTGTTCTTGGTATTAACCTTAACCTTCCTATCAACCTTAGCTTGCTTCTCAATGTTTGCAGCAGAAAGGCACCACGTGGCTTCCAATGCCCTTAATCAATTGACAAGTCCATGTATAAGTTACGAACAATGAAAAATCCTGAATCCATTATCGTTGTTATTTACTTTTTTGCTTTGTTTTATTTGTATTGGTGAAGTTTCATGAGGAACATCTATGGTTTTGTGTTGTTTACTTTTTGTTGCATCGTGAGAGAGCTCTTTGGAATTTGTTCATTTGTCTTGTTGAATAAAATATTAATGATTTGTTTCTTCAGTCAACTCGAATTTCTTTAATTTCTTTTTCAGTCTCTTATAATTGTATAACTTTCCTCGGGTTAGTACATGCACGATGAGATAAATTATTTTTTGATAAAAATTAATTCGCTATGTTTAGCCCGTGAGTTGTTGCGTGTATGTGATCAAAATAATAAGAAATTGTAAGATACGCCGAGGGGGAGTTTGGAAAATCTCGAAAATTTTATATAAAAGTTTCATAGGTGTTTAAATTTGGCGTTACAATTTTTGTATATTTCATGACTAATTGAATTGTGAAATATGGGAGAGTAGTATTACATGAAAGAAATTTTTTTTTTTCAACAATTGAATAAGCAAGACTCAATCCATAGCTCAAAATTCATCTCTAAATTCTTTTTTTTTAAATCTATTTAAATATAGTGAAAAAAATTCAAACTTCTAATATTAAATTATTAGCTGGATCATTGTAACCACCAAACTAAACATAACTCATCAAAATATTTATGTATATTCGTATAAAGACCAATATTATTATGATTTAAGAACATTTCCCCCCAAAAACTATATATACAGAAGTTGCGATGTTTATGTCGTTAGAACGTTTTGATTTTTTTCTTCTTGACGGATGATCAATCCTTAACTTATGTCGCTTACATGCTTGGTATAGTATTGCGTCTTAATCGTGTAGTCATTAGCACAATGTTAGTTATATGTTTCGGATCATCATTGACGATGACAGCCACGCGTCAAAAGGAGGATGATTTCACTTTATATATCACTACTATTCAATTAATAATAATTACGTAGAAATAATAATTCGATTTTCAGATCTCATCCACAACCACTAGACGCCACCCGTGAACCAGTTTTGGCATGTTTGATCGTATTTCTATGACTTAAATTTATAATAATCTAATTACAATCATTATTATATTTAATTTTGTACTAAGAATTAAATTATATAAATAATATACAAATTGATGTGATAAGTATATATATGCTTTGTTGGAACCTCATGAAGATGACTACAATCTGCAGAAGTTTAATTGAAGAAAAACATAACAAAACAGAGCCGAAGCAAACGCTTCTATGCTTAAGGAAATTAAGCTTTCTATCTCGTACAAGAATACAAGAGGGAAATGCTTAGAACATTAACTCTGTTACTTAATCATTGTGTACTCAATGATTAAGCTGATTATCTCAAGAACAAAGGAGGAACCAAAAGAAGAAGAAGAAAGATAGAGAAAGACCAACTATTGTCTCATTGAAGACCAAGCACAAAAAAGAAGAATCAAGATCAACTCTTGTTCAGATTCTCCTCTATTCCCGTTTGTAATTATCCATTTCAATTTCTTTATTTTGATTCAAGAATCAATAAGACAATTGTTTGTGACCATAAACTCATGGACCTTAATCGTTTAAGCCTACTATTAAACCCATGAATGTTATAATCAACCCAACAATCCCCACTTGATTCTATAAATTCAGAATTGAACGTTGATGTCGAAAGACTTGAATCAACATTCCTTGAGATAATCGCGCATTATGAAATACGTTTATACAAACGCTTACATATCATGTTTTCTCCTCAATGGAAAAACAATGTAATAACATAAGTGACATTTCGTTCACATACGCATGAATGTCTCAATCTTTTTGAGTTCATTCATTCAGCTTTTAAACATAAGATTTGTATTCCTTTGGGAACTCAAAAGCTGCAATTTGAGTTGCCCAAAACCTGCAATTTTGAGTTGTTCAAAACTACAATTTAAGTTCCTCAAAACCTTACATGTACTAAACTGAAACAAATCTTTACAAATGATCCTTTGTTATCACTTACAACTTGAGTTCTCGTATTCAGTCACAGATTTTTGTTTCAATTTTCCGTACAACATGACACTATCTAGAACAACACTCTTCTATAGTTTTGAACTTTGAATTGATGATCTAAAATATAGAGTCACACAATGGTAACCTTCAAAGGTATTGTTCTAATGTCACTTCAAACCCATCTCTAAGGTTGTGTCTAACACTGTGTCCACATAATGCCTTAGTCAGAAGATCTGCGATATTCAAATGATAAGAGTCCAACCTCTAAAAGCCCTCATATCACTTTACCAAATATATCAAAGAGGTCATTTTTCTCGACTCTCTTACGTTTTATACAAGTGTTTCAAAGAGATCATCTTCTTGACTCTCTTACACTTTAAATCAAGTTGCACTCCATTCTCCCTATAACTATGTTCAGGACCATTCATCCACATAGCTTTTGGTCAAAAGATCCAATAATCCTTTCCAGACCTCTCACACTTCAGGGAGAATACATCAACTTCCGTCACCAATGACGTTACGTCTCGTCATTTTCAACAACAATGGATCTTAGAAACAAATCATCACTATAGCTAGGATGCAGTTTCATTATTTCTCTTCATTGAAACATATAAAACAAATTTCAACGTCTCACAATATCTTTTCTAGACATCACGTTATCAAATTACAAGAAGGCAAGTTTACAGGTTAAATGATGATCACCATAAGACCAATAAACACATCATCTCATGAGACTTAGAAAGCACTCTCTGGATTCCAAGATATGAAGCCAATCTTTTCGAGATTAGTGAGCCACTAAGTTACTCATTTTATTGCATCTATTGACATTCATTTGTTTCACTAGAGGAGTTAAGGACAAACTCATCAGTCAAAAGAATTAGACCCAACACTAGACTTATCAATTCTAAGTTCTCTTATTAGTTTCTAGGTTCTGCATCAAACCTATTCAAACTGCAATAAGATGATGACTTACTTGATTCTGCAGGATCAACTTTATCTTTGAGAAGAAAGATATCTTCAACAATTTGTATCATGTGCCTTCATGACATACCGTAATGTCTTTGAGCTTGAAACAAATGTTCAGCAACGATATGTTGCAGTATTGCTTGCTGCATATCCTACAAATCCCCCCCCCCCCACAGCTCATCGACTAATCTTAACTTGCAGTTTTTATTTGCACTTCATAACCGAGCCATCACAGAACTCCAACATTCACCGGAGTTACTCCACCTGCTCCCTTATGCACTCGTAACAGGGTTCACTCTCACTTGATAATTTCTTTGTTTCTTCTGGTACTTAGAAACCTGAGATACCCTTCTCAGAAAAATAAAACCATTAACAAGTAGCATATAACCCATTGAAGCATATGTTAATGTCATAGAAAATTCATAAGATGAAACCACTTATAAAACCATCGATCACACAGATTATATCATGATCTCTATTTAAAACCATGAACCTGTTTTGAGGATTGATTAAGATATTTCCCTCTCAGCCATATGATTCCTTTTGCTAGGTTTTAGTTTCACTCCTGTGAACTGAGTAAAGAACCTAAACTTATTCTTGAATCAACCTGCAGAAACTAAGACCCTCGTTTCATTTCCTGAAACAAATATGATTCCAAAACCTGCAGCACAACTTCTCAAACTCCTTTCAGATTTGACCCACTACCTAAACTGAGATATAGACAAGGTTAAGATTCTCCCTGATAATAACTTGAGATTGATCTCCAGTGAATTCAATTTTTAGTTCACTAGCTTGAATTCTTGTTCTAGTTCTTGAGTGACATTGAATTGATATTGCTATATCCACCCTCTTGTTTAACCTTCTTCGACTGAGTATCAACAGTCTGAAGAATCACCACCGTAGAATCACTTTTGTCTCTTCACACAACGAGACCAACTGTTCTTTGCCCGCCACCAAACGATTATACCGTTGTTCCATCGATCTTTAATACTCCCATATTCTTCAGTCTTATCTTAATGTGACACCCCCACAATTGATCTGGTATGCTTGAATAGATCAATATGACCTTCAGAATTCACTGTTGGACCTAGCCATTAAGGAACTTCAAATTTCCAAGAGTTGTTTCTTCAGCTTCCGTAAAGATTGGTGTGGCGCTTTACTCTTGCTTGAAGTCTCACTGGTTCCGTCTCAACACCAAATCTGAGATATACTTTCAACAAACACAAAATCGTTAAATAAATCATTTAAAGAATCTTAAAACTTTCATAAGATTCTTGATTTCAGAACACTTTCTGTCTCTTCTCTTCTTGTCCTTTGGCCCCAATCTTTCCTTTGATAACACATCTGGATTCATGACACTAACTTCGAAAGTTCAGTTCATCGAAGAGACATCGACGGTACAAGATTCCTACACGAACACGCAAGTTTTCATCTTTCCACCTTTATTGACCGAATCCATTCTTCAATCGATCCAGAACCCAACTCGGAATTTGCTGTTCCCAAAGAAGATATAAACTCTTCTTTGTCATCTTCAAACTTTTATGTTTAATTTGCTTAAGATTGTTGGAACCTCTCATGAAGATGACTACAATCTGCAAAAGTTTAATTGAGGAAAAATAGAACAAAACAGAGCCGAAGCAAATGCTTTGTGCTTAAGCAAATTAAGCCCTCTATCTCGTACAAGATTACAAGAGAGGAATGCTTAGAACATTAACTATGTTACTTAATCAGTGTGTACTCAATGATTAAGGTGATTATCTCAAGAACAAAGGAGGAACCGAAAGAAAAAGAAGAAGAAGAAGAAAGATAGAGAAAAACCAAGCATTGTCTCATTGAAGACCAAGCACAAAGAAGAAGAATCAAGATTAACTCTTGTTCAGATTCTCCTCTATTCCCGTTTGCTACTTTGTCTCTTGTTCTCTTTTCTTATCCGTATCTGCTTCCGAATCCCACTTGTAATTATCCATCTCAATTCCTTTATTTTAATTCAAGAATCAATAAGACAATTGTTGGTGACCATAAACTCATGGGCCTTAATCGTTTAAGCCCACTATTAAACCCATGAATTTTATAATCAACCCAACATGCTTTACGTGATAAATAACTAATCATTCACGGATAGCATGCTGATCCAAAAACCCGAAGATGTATATACTCGGGTATCTTTCCAAGTAAAAGTTCGATTGGACTTTTATTATCTAATGAGGTTGATGGAAAGAGATTGATAATATGATTTGCAGAACTAAAGGCTTCAACCTAAAAACGTAACAGCGTATTGCTCTGAAATAGCATGGAAAGGCCAAGCTCTGTGAGGTGGCGGTGTTTACGTTCCACAAGCCCATTCTGTTGTGACATTGAGGGACATGACAAGAGATGAACAATGCCATGATCCTTGAGATGGTTTCGAAAATTGGTGCTCATAAACTCTCCTCCTCCATCACTTTGAAAGATTTTAATCTTCCTACCAAACTGATTTTCCACTTGCTTTTGGAAAGCAACAAACACACCAAAAAATCTGATTTAAATTTCAGAGGAAACACCCATGAATATCGAGAGAAATTGTCAACTAGAACCACATAATATTTGAAACCTTGGACATATACAACTGGAGAAGGACCCTACATATCACAATGGATTCGATATAATGGTTCCAATACACTAGATTCAGAATAAGAAAAAGAAAGCTGAGAGCTCTTTTCTATTTGGCAAGGTTCAAAAATGAAAGAAATGTTGTTCTTATTAATTGAAATAGCCTTGCTGTTCTTCAAGAGTTGTAGAATCTGAGACTTTGCATGACCAAGACGTTGATGCCAGATTATATCACTAGCAACACACTGTCGATTTGAGAAGAGAGCTACAAACTCCGGATTTTGCAACACATACAGACCATTACGTTGTGGTCCTCTTGTCACCACTTTCTGAGTTTCCAGGTCAATAACATGAACATTATTAGCATCAAAATACACTCCACAAGGATAGTCTTCACATAGTTTTGAAACCCACAATAGATTTCTCTGCAAGGATGGACAAACAAGCACATCATAAAGTGGAATACTACCTCTAGAAGTAGTGAGCGTAGTACAGCCCATATGTGTGATTGGAAGTTGATTTCAATCAGCAACCATCACTGTCTCAGGTCCAGAATACGGTTGTGGATTAGAAAGGGGAGCAGATGTGAAAGTGATGTGAGCAGAGGCACCAGAATCTGGAAGCCATTCTTGTCCACTGTTGTCTGATGTGTGAAGCGTAGCTAGAGCCTGAGGAGCATCATCACTCTGATATGCAGTATCAAATCTATGCCAACACTTAAGAGCTGAGTGACCAACTCTACCACAAATTTGACATATAGGTCGAGAATCATTGTTGGAACCTGATGACTGAGATTTGTTCCAACCTGAAGAGTTAACTTGCTGAGAAAATCCTCGACCACGAGTAGAGAAACCACCACGTCCCTATTACTTGAACGATTGTGAGAATTTCCACAACCTCTATAGGTGCCAGAATCTGATGGCTGAGAATGGTGTGACATCATTGGTTGCTTCATATGATTGAAGTCGTGTGTCAAAACTTGCCACATCAGCTACAACATTGTTGAATGTAGGAGGAGGAAACCGTGACATTGAACTATGTATCACAGTGAAGATAGGATCATAGTCTCGACTTAAACCATTGATAAAGGTGAAAATCTTCATTGATTCTTCAACAGTTTTTTCAATTGAGCTTAGCTGATCACACAGTGCACGAAATTCTTGACAATAAGCAGAGAAGCTTTTACCACGGTTAGTCATCAACTGCAGATGGCAACGCAAATCAAACTCCCGAGCAACAGAGCTTTTGTTGAAGTTATCAGCAATGGAGACCCAAACATCATGAGAAGTGACAAGCCCATAAACATATCCCAGAACTTCTTCTGTAAGTGTACCAAAGATCCATGACTTGATAAGCTGATCAGTGCAAGTCCAAGCTTCAAAGTCCGGATTTGCAATTTCAGTGACAACATTGTTCACGGTGGCGTGAATGGTGACTGCTGGAGGTTGTGTTGCTCCAGTGATAAAACCAAGAAGCTTCTGACTTCGAAGCAATGATTCAAACTGGGTTTTCCATAGGAGATAGTTACTATCACTCAACTTGATTGTTACAGAACTTGAAATATAAAGATTAGAAGGAAAAGGATAAGGATCGAGAGCTTCTGCCATGATAGCACCTGTTAAAGTTTCAAAGCTCTGATACCATGTGAATAAACAAGAAAAGATGGAAATAAAACTCTTTATTCACTCAATAAAATACAACTCCGTTGTTCAATTACATTGACTTGGAGAAGATATATATAGCTGAAACATAACATTTCCGTACATTTTTCCTTTTGTCAGAACAACTCTCCCCAAGGACAAAATGGCTCCTAAGTTCTTTGATTACCGTAGCTCTCATCTTTACACTGATGAGCATTCTCTTCCTAAACCATATTGAAGCCCAGAGCCAGCCTCGTCGTGGTCCTCCTCCACCACGAATCCGCCGACCTCCACCACCTCGTTACCGTCCACCTCCACCACCACCTCCAAGCGTTTGTCCACCATGTGTTTGTTATACATTTTAGATTTTCAGATTACTAAAAAGTTATTTTGTTCTTAAAAAGAGAGAAACGTGTTGATCACAATCAAACATCCATTGTTCTATTTTGTTTATTTACTCTTACTCTGTTTTAGAAACATTAGTTTCTTAACAATATCATCAAGTCGTGTGATATAAACAATATCAGTTCAAAACATTAGTTTCTTAACAATATCATCAAGTCGTATGATATAAACAATATCAGTTCAGTCACTTTTTAGTAAAACAAATAGATAATATTTTGTCTCTAAGCCCATCACAATAATTAAGTTCGGCCTTTTAAGAAGGAAGTTAAAAACATACAAAGGAATGGATCAATGTGTGTTAACTAGCCCAAGCAACATAGGATGCGACCAAAATTGTATTTGACCTCCGATCCCGAAAAGACCAAAGAACTGGGATATATAGCAGCAAAATCCTAAACAAAACAAAAAGGAAAATCTTTAGATTTCAGAAAATATTCCTAGAATCTAAACGAAAGCTCCTAATATTCGGGGATAAAGTCTCGATCTAAGAAAGCAAAGGAGGTAAACAAGAAGCTAGAAATAGAAGAACAAAGAGAAGAACACACACAAAGGAACTAGAGCTCTCTCGGCACTACTTTTTCTCCGATTTTATTGATTACTTGTAACTTTGGAAAGCTTAGTCAAATCATCTCATTGTTATCTTTGCTGAACAGATTCAATTTACGAAGTCTCTTGTGCACATTACATACAAATTATTATTGTACTAACTCTGGTTAGAACAGTTGGTGCCGTCTGTGAGGACAAAAAAGATTCTTATACACTCACGAAAAAGTTCAACAATAGAGAGCAATGCACATTATTTAGCCCAGCCGAAGCATCGCAGGTGAATATCCCAAATCCAAGACTCGGAGATTCACCACCAGAACCAATGGAGGGGGGCGATGTCCTTGCAAAATCCATGACTCCAGGCGATTCTGTTACGTGTACATGTATCATATGATTCATATCATATTCATCTTAAACCATCTTGGCTATGCCCTAAGGATCCTAACCCTAATCTGCATCATTGAAACTTTGGGCTTGGCTCAGAAACACAACCTATATAATTATGGGCCTATCGGACCATTTGTATTTTCAATCCTATTAAAAGTCCATTAGACAATCTTATGTTTTTAATCAAAAGCCATGAGTATGGCTTATTGTAGTTTGCATTATAATGTGTATGAACTTATGTATCTGAATTAATGCAATACAATTTCTTTCGACCAAAACGGTAGTCATATTGTGCAGCAATTTTGATTTTTTGTAATAACCTCATCATCTTCTTCTTTCTCTTTATTTCTACTATGTTGTGTAAGCCGATAAATTGCACACATAATTGTTGTACAGTATTTTTTTGTTCTCCAGCTAGTACTAATAAAAAAGAAAATAAAAATAAAGAGTAGAGTTCTATAGAAATAGATTAGCTAAGAAGTCTAGTGATTCAGTTGGCTTGCCCCTGATCTAGTTAGGTACTAGGTGGTGATCCAATGAGTAATGGGTAAGGTTGACAAAAAAAAATAGATATATATACATAGAAATAGATTTGGCAGCTAAGTTAATTGTACGTACTAATATTTGGCCAATTCAGGTAAAGTTGACATCTTATTTAGCATAATTTACGGGAGTGACGACTTTGTAAATGAATTCAGGTAAACGTGAATTGTATTAATAATCAACAAGTTTTTTTTTTTTTTTTGTTATAGTAAATGAACTCGATTTTGGGTTAAAAAAAACACTAGAGATGCGAATATGTATCAACTACTTGACCTAATCGTTTTCTTACAAAATTATTATTAAGTTTAGCAGAATGAGCACAAAAAAAAATCTAAGATTTATAGACAATGTAGTAATAAATTACGACAGCATAGGCTGTAGTGATATTACGAATCGTCGTATCAAATTTAGTTATCCAATTTCATAAATTAATTTTACCTGAATCATAAATCAATATCGAAACAGAAGGTTTTATGGGGTCAATGTGAGTTTTAAACCCTGGTACAATGGTCCAAAATTATACACTTGCCAATTTGCTAATTAATGAAACTGTAACATTGTTATAAAATAATATGTTTGTATATGAAATGTGAAACTAATCAAGTTGTAAATGCATAAAAATAGATTTCGATGCCATTGCAAGTTATATATATGCATAGAACATTCCTTGAATTCGAGTTAAACATGTAGACGATTTGGATATTGTTTCAAAGAAAAATCTGATAAATAAACCCCGAAACGTATCCTATTGTCATATTCAAGCCAAGCCAAGCTTTAAACGAAGCCTTGAAAATAAGGCAATAGTAGATCGGACAGAAAAAATACAGGTTTCTACAGCTTTTGGACTGGACAAGTTCAGTTTACAAGCTTATTTACCTAACAAGTAAAACCAATACATATACGGTCAAATTATGTTTAGCCTAACTAAAGAAACTTGAGGGCTAAGGTAACTGAAAATGTACCACCACGCCTAACCCTAAAGCCAATCTATATGAAGAAAAATATTGAAAGATGGAATTTATGAAGTCTGCCCACTCATTTACTCAAGCAACAGAACCAACAAAGTACTCAATCGATCACAAAATTTGGGATACACTTGAACGTTACAAATCTGTAACTTTATTATAATCTATAGAATTCACTTCCATCTTAAAAGTACCTTACCTTTTGAAATGGATGAAGAGAAAGGACTTGGACCTCAGTCACATTCAATAGAAGAAGGTTATAACTTTTAATTCAATCATTGGACCAAAACAAGCAATTTAATAGACCAAAATTATCAAAGAAAGACATAAATCCAAAACAAGTCGGTTCATGGGAGTTTTCCTCTACTCGAAACCAATCTTACATCCAGATCGTACATGTGGATATATATTTTACAGCAACAATATTCATACAAATTCAGACCAACTAGAGTGCCTGACCGATTATACCAAATATTGAAAAACTGATTATGACGCCTATAACCAAAAAAATCGTGGTCCGTAAAGACCCAGACCAGATTTGTACTACTAGTCAATGAATTTTTAAAAAATAGCTTGAAGTGAAGCCACAATGAGCCTTGACCAAAAAAAGTGAGGGTTTGGCAATGCACAAGTGGAGGCTAATGGCAATCTAGTGAAGCTCCAAAAGCTGCTATATATATACCCACAGCCTCACTACATTTCAATTCACCATTTTCCGTATCTTTTCCCTTTCACTAAGGACAAAATGGCTCCTAAGGGTTTTTCGATTACCGTATCTCTCATCTTTGCACTGATGAGCATTCTCTTCCTAAACCAAATTGACGCCCAGAACCAGCCTCGTCGTGGTCCACCTCCACTACAAAAACCCCCACCACCACCACGATATCGCCCACCACCACGATATCGCCCACCCCCACCACCTCGTTACCGTCCACCTCCACCATCACCACCACCAAGCAATTGTCCACCATGTGTTTGTCCCGTACTACCCCCTACTATCGTAGCTCCACCTTCTGAGATCGTAGCTCCACCTTCCGAGACCGGCGCTCCACCCTCCGAGACCCGCGCTCCACCTTCCGAGACCGGCGCTCCACCCTCCGAGACCGGCGCTCCACCCTCCGAGACCAGTGCTCCACCTTCAGAGATCGACGATGGCGCTCCACCCTCCGTGACCGGCGCTCCACCCTCCGTGACCGGCGCTCCACCCTCCGTGACCGGCGCTCCACCATCCGTGACCGGCGCTCCACCATCCGAGACCCGCGCTCCACCTTCCGAGATCGGTGCTCCACCTTCCGAGACCGGAGCTCCACCCTCCGAGACCGGAGCTCCACCCTCCGAGACCGGAGCTCCACCCTCCGAGACCGAAGCTCCACCCTCCGAGACCGAAGCTCCACCCTCCGAGACCGAAGCTCCACCCTCCGAGACCGAAGCTCCACCCTCCGAGACCGGCGCTCCACCATCCGAGACCGGCGCTCCACCATCCGAGACCGGCGCTCCACCTTCCGAGACAGGCGCTCCACCCTCAGTGACCGGCGCTCCACCATCCGAGACCGGCGCTCCACCCTCCGAGACCGGAGCTCCACCCTCCGTGACCGAAGCTCCAACATCCGAGACCGGCGCTCCACCTTCCGAGACCGGCGCTCCACCATCCGAGACCGGCGCTCCACCTTCTGAAACCGGCGCTCCACCCTCCGAGACCGGCGCTCCACCCTCCGTGACCGGCGCTCCACCATCCGAGACCGGCGCTCCACCTTCCGAGACCGGCGCTCCACCTTCCGAGACCGGCGCTCCACCCTCCGTGACCGGCGCTCCACCATCCGAGACCGGCGCTCCACCCTCCGAGACCGGAGCTCCACCCTCCGTGACCGGAGCTCCACCATCCGAGACCGGCGCTCCACCTTCCGAGACCGGCGCTCCACCCTCCGTGACCGGCGCTCCACCATCCGAGACCGGCGCTCCACCTTCTGAAACCGGCGCTCCACCCTCCGTGACCGGCGCTCCACCATCCGAGACCGGCGCTCCACCTTCCGAGACCGGCGCTCCACCCTCCGTGACCGGCGCTCCACCTTCTGAAACCGGCGCTCCACCCTCCGAGACCGGTGCTCCACCATCCGAGACCGGCGCTCCACCCTCCGAGACCGGCGCTCCACCCTCCGAGACCGGCGCTCCCCCCTCCGAGACCGGCGCTCCACCCTCCGAGACCGGAGCTCCACCCTCCACTCCACCCTCCGAGACCGGCGCTCCACCCTCCGAGACCGGCGCTCCACCCTCCTTGACCGGCGCTCCACCATCCGAGACCGGCGCTCCACCATCCGAGACCGGAGCTCCACCCTCCGAGACCGGAGCTCCAACCTCCACTCCACCCTCCGAGACCGGCACTCCACCCTCCGAGACCGGCGCTCCACCCTCCGAGACCGGCGCTCCACCCTCCGAGACAGGCGCTCCACCCTCCGTGACAGGCGCTCCACCCTCCGTGACCGGCGCTCCACCCTCCGTGACCGGCGCTCCACCCTCCGTGACCGGCGCTCCACCCTCTGTGACCGGCGCTCCACCCTCCGTGACTGGGGCTCCACCTTCTGAGACCGGAGCTCCACCCTCCATGACCGGCGCTCCACCTTCCGAGACCGGTGCTCCACCTTCCGAGACCGGTGCTCCACCCTCCGAGACCAGAGCTCCACCCTCTGAGACCGGCGCTCCACCCTCCGAGACCGTGACTCCACCACCACCACCACCACCCCCACCACCACCACCACCTCCCCCACCTCCACCACCAAAAAACACATGCCCCAGAAATGCTGCCCAGATCAGTAAATGTTCAAATGTTTTAAGGATTTCAGGCCACTTTCTGGACTTTAGTAGGGCTCGACCATGTTGCAACCTCATCAGAAATCTATCTGATGGTGAAGCAGCTTCTTGTCTCTGTAATTTGTTGAGAGCACGAAGTTCCACTCTTTCACGCAATTACATTGTTATCCTTTGTAGGGCTTGTGGTCGTAGTGTCCCCCGAGGCTTTACTTGCCCATGATCATTTCCTCTAGCTCTTATATTCACCTAAATCTACTAAACCTTGCCGGTTTAAATACACACAACTAAGGTCTTGCGACTAGTTTTCCTCTTTATACCAATAATAATGTATTAAAACATCAATAAAGTTTGCTTTACTTTTTTTTGTATAATTGTTAAATTTTATTCAACAAAAAAAACCGATATTGTTTACAAAACAAGAAGTTGAAATTTTTTAAATACTAGTCTGAGCGATAAGTAGAAGAAACAAAGAAAATAATAGACTGTTATTGCCTATAGAAGAGGATCCATGTCTAAGACTAATCCTCTCGTACACCCAGACAGAAGTTATTGGGGTAGAAACCTCAGACCATGCAACCTTAGCTTTTTTATTGTTCAAAGTTAGACCAGACCATAGAAAACCGGCACATAGACGATCAATCTCTTGTATACACTTCTTCGGTAAACAAAAAGTTGTCATCCAAAAGTTGGTTATACCCACAAGCACCGAGTTAATTAATTAAAGTCTCCATGCATAAGAAAGATAATGGACTGTCCAAGAGCTGACTTTTTCTTTCAATTGAGCAATTAAAGGCTGACATTCCACCATTGAGAGCTTTCTTGTGGTGAGAGGAAGTCCCAAGTACTTCACCGGAAAATTTCTTTCTGCAAAATGGAAAGATTGAAGAATTTGATCCTTTTCAATAGTTGAAACACCAGCCAGATATACTGTGGACTTCTCCAAGCTAATACGTAGCCTGAAAGATGTTGCAAAGGTTTCAAAAGTCTCAACAACGCCAGACATCGAATGATGAGTTCCATTTGAAAAGACAAGTATGTCATCCACAAAACATAGATAAGTAATTCGAAGATTTCTACATTTTGGATGATATCCAATTCGACCAGCTGCAGCGTTGACATCCAACATGTTGGATAAAACATTCATGCAAATTACAAAAAGATAAGGTGAGAGTGAACAGCCCTGTCTTAAGCCCTTCTACTAGCAAATTACTTTGCATTGTGACTTATTATTGTTTTCCTAGTAACGCTAAACAATAAACTTATATATACTAGGGTTATATCATGTTATCCCCGGTGCTTGTTCAATAGGAAAACGTATACATATAATTTTCATTAGAAAACGGTTTTGTTATCATCATCGAGCAAATTATAAATATTTATATATATTTGATAGTCTAGTATGGAGAAATAAGTATATATTAGTATGGAGTATATATCATTTTTTAATGAGTTCTTCTTAGTTTGGTGGTTAGGATGATCCAGCTAATGACTCTGCTATCTAGAATTTGATCTCTCCCCATGACATATAGTTTAGGATGTGAGCTTTATGCTACGGATCTTTTGTTGTCGATTTAATTATCGACAAAAAAGTGCGATTTAATTGTCGACAAAAAAGTGATACTTTATGTCGAGTACTTCTTAGTGTGGTGGTTTAATTAATTTGGGTTATAGATCTAGTTTTATCGATCTAATTATTGACAAAAATACATACTTTATTAAAAAAAAATGATTCAGGTATGAGAATGTTTACAAAAAAAAAAAATAGAACCTTTTCCAATAAAACTTTTCTTATTTGCACATAGATATTTAACCAAATGTTTCGAAATATTATATCATCTTATAATTGAATCAAAATGTGACCAGAACGAAAAGATACTTTACTGATGAAAATAATTCATAAGAAAATTACTTATGAAAAACCAAGACACATCAACCCAAAGAACCAGTTTTCTTTTAGCAAACCAACCACCCAAAACTGATACGATATATAGTCCTTTTTAAAATTGGACCATGACTTTGACAAAAGAAAAAAAAAAAAAACTGGACCATGACTCTGCAAATTAAGAAACACAACCTCGGCTCAAAGACCTCACTCTTCTTCATTAATAACAGAACATTCTTCACTGCTGCTTGCATTTCGGAGGCCCTCACCTTGTTGACTTTCTGCAAGTTAATTTTTTCCAGCCTTCTGCTAATAAATTAAAAAAATGCTGAGTTTAGCGACAACCGTTCGATTATTAGCAACAAAAATATCCAACAGTCGAGATTGACAAATTGTTTGACCTTGTGACCAGTTAATGACTGCAACAAAACAAAAGGAAACAACTAAAAATCAGTTTTAGTGGTTTTAGTCTTCTCCATTTCTTGTCTTCCCATGAGCTGCTTCGTCAAGGCTATCTCCATCACAGTTTGCTTTGTCGCCTTCTCCTACGTATAATGTGAGCCAACCTATATAAGAATACGTATAAACAATATGAATATGTAGACATAATAATGTTAAGTTGATGGTTTAGGGAAGAATATTGTAGACTGAAATTGTTGTTTGGATTATGTTAAGTTGATGGTTTAGAGTTTGATCAAAATTATTTTTTCTAAATTCATAACATTTATAGAAAAATGGAAAAGAAGCAAGCGACCACCCTGATCCGAATTGGAACTGATGTACAACAATAAACATCGATAAGAAGACATCGTCACTTCAATCTGCACAAAAATATTGTATTGAACTTGGGTCTATACACTATGATTTAAATATTAAAGAAACTATTATAGCTTTTTGGCGGATATATCAACCAAAATCTAACAGTTTTTCGAGAGTGAATTATCAGAGCAAGTATCTCACAAATCTCTCATAAGAATCTCTCATCCCAAAAATAATAATAAAATATTAAATAATTTTTTTTTATTAAGACTATGATTGGTAAAACATAGAATTGTAGTATGAAGGAGCATAAGCATTAAACCTCTTATTATGCTCAACTAATCAAACTCTAAGTTTATATGATGTATGATTGGAATAGCGGTGAGTAATTAGACTTTAAATTACGAAATTAGAAATAATAATTTATTTTTAATATTATCTACAAAATATTAATTTAATTACTAAGGGTAAAATTATCTTTCAATAATGTTTAGTGTTTTATGCTTGGGAAAATCTCTATTTAGAAAATCTCTATTTAGAAGCATTGAGGTATAGAGTATTTAGAGAGCATTTAGAGAACTTAATGCTCCCCTAAATATCAATCATGTTTTGCTAATAGAGCATTAAAAGGAGCATTATGCTCCATAATATATCTTACCAGTCAAAACCTAAGAGAATCTATCAATAAAGGTAAGAGAGTCTCTCATTTGAGAGACTCTAGGTGGAAGTTCCAAAATTTTTGAGAGACTCTTTTAATAAAATAGTATTATATATAATTTTATTATTTTAATTTTTTGATTAGAGACTATTGTGAGAAACTTAACAAATGCTCTCATGTGCTTTTTTTATGAAACTAAATTTAACATAGAAGTTGAGGAGAAAAGAAAGAGATCTAATTATCTTGATATTTTCTTAATTTAATAAAATTGCTATTTTTTTAACATTGGGTCAATTAGGTCACAATTGTCTGCTCCATTAGCCAAGTTCCTACATAATGCGGATATTAGGACTTGATCCATGCATGTGCAATGCGCTTGTTTTTAGTGGATTTACCACCTACCACTAGATTAAATGTCACTTGCCCTAATACAATTGCTATCTACTTTCTACTTTGCATAGAATTGCTATTAGGGTTTTATCTCTCTAAAATTCGATTACCGTCCCTTTTTCTTTTTACGTATTTATGTTTCTTTCTTCGTTGGAGATCTCAGAGCTCCTTACTTCGCTTTACACTTCTGCAGTTAATCATCTTTAATAGGCGAGCTCACGTTTTTGGGCTTGAATTGGTAATGGGTACCATTTCCCAGTCTGAGTCCAATCACCACAACTACTAACTAAAAGCTAATTCATCCTCCTAATTATATTTATAACTATATGAATTGTTTTAAATCAAACGACTCACCCAATTAGTTAGGTCCCTCTAAACCTATATCCAGAGTTGACCAAAAAAAATGTATAGCCAGAGTTGGAGCTTCACATAAATATAAACTCTTAATCAAAGATATATACAACTAATCTAGAGAAAAGTGGTTTGTCAATGGAAATCAATGCTCATTTAGTTTAATCCCAAAAACACTACAGTAACGTTGACATCACATTATAGCAAGGCACCATATTGATTGAACATACTTCACTATTTAATCGACGACCACTTCAAGTTTTTCTACTCTATGAATGGCACTTTTTTACTAACGTTTTCGTAGATTCTCATATTGGTTAGCATAATATATAATATAATGTAATTTTGGAATTTTACAAGAAACAGGTAGCTTACCCCTTATTTAAAGTCGGAAGTCGAAAGGTGAAGTTGGAAGTCGAAGGCTTTAGTAGTTAGAAGAACCAGGAGAAAGTTCAACGATTCTGAACTCAATGGAAGGTAGATTTCTGGGTCTTCGAGTGATGGAGCGTATGAACAAAGAATGAAATTGGTGTGAAATTAAGAGTTTCTCGGATTGAGAACAGAGAATCATTGAGTTTCAATCGATGACTTTTATGAATTTTCGTCGATGAAATTGAGATTTAGGAGAGAAGGAGTCGAAGAGACAAAGGGGAAATTAGAGTATAAACCCTAAAATCTTTGTTTTCAGACTAAAATAAATTTCTAAGTATAGAGGGAATCAAATTTTTATTTTCCAAAAATGCTATACATGTCTGCTATCAAAAACCATTACTCTTGTAATGGTTGGCCAATGGTAATTATCTCTTTACAAATCGTTTAGGCACCAATGATCAACCATTTTCTCTGGAATGGGATAAAATGAGACTATACCAGTTGAAAATAAAAAAAATGATGATTCAACCTCGCTCCCAAATATTTTAGATAAAACTACTTTCTATGTTGATCTAATTTTTTTACTTGGTTAACTTAATTTATTTGACTCATGATACATTTAAATATAGTTACTGACTTACGAGAAGAAAAATAAAAAGGAACTTATTAATTAATTATTTTGTGACATAATAATTTTTTTAGCATCGATCAACTTATATACATATACATAAGTCGTATTCGATGGTCTTGAGTTATAAAACTCACGGAAACACGATTAAAAAAATACAGACATAGATGTGTTTGGAACAAAAAGAATATGTAAGTTAAAACATGTCATTTCATGTAAGAACAAATATGAAGTCGACATATATGGGCTGGTCAGGTGAATCAGCATGTGTATCCTGATATTATATTAGACTCCATAATTGCAACGAATCATGATGAGAGATTTTCGATACTGTTACATGTTTATGTGATAAATAGAAACAAGAAAGAAGAAATGTATCTTCATGCAAATAGTCTTTTATCTAACAAATAAGAGCGATTGGAGTGCCTAAGCGATAAGTTTTTCTGGATATACAGAATGATAGCCGCCAATAACCGGAAGATCACAAAACCACTCACACGAGCTCAGTTTCATAATCTGATTTCCAAGATTGGAGTGACATCTTGACGGGACTCTAATAAGGTAATCATATCTCTGATAGTATCAACCAGCGTAGGCCTAAGAAGAATGAGTTGAAGTAAAGCCAGTTGAAGCAAAACATAGGTTTGGCAGTAAAACAAGTGGCTGTCAATGGCAATACAATGAAGCTTCAAAAGCTGCTATAAATACCCACAGCCTCACTACAGTTCAATTCACCATTTTCCGTACAATTCACCTCTTGTGAGGGCAAAATGGTCCCGCACAGTTCTACAAATGCCTTAGCTCTTGTCCTTGCTCTGATCACCATTCTCTTCTTCGCCCAAACCGAAGCCAGCAGCTTGTCTCATTACTGGCCCCATCACTGCCCACGGCCACTACCACTAGTTTGTCCACCTCAGCCAGAGTGTCCACCACTAGTATATGACTGTCCGCTTCCACCTCCGTCAGAGTGTCCACCACCAGTATATGACTGTCCGCTTCCACCTCCGCCAGAGTGTCCACCACCAGTATATGACTGTCCGCTTCCACCTCCGCCAGAGTGTCCACCACCAGTATATGACTGTGTGCTTCCACCTCAGCTAGAGTGTCCACCACCAGTATACGATTGTCCGCTACCAGTGTGTCCACCAGCGGAAAACCCACCACCTAATACTCTGCCTCCACCCAAGATTTCACCACCAGAAACTCCACCTCCAGAGAATTCACCACCGTCTACTCCACCTAAGCCTCCACCATCAGAAACTCCACCTCAAGGGATTCCACCACTGTATACTCCACCTCCACGAATTCCACCACCATATACTCCACCCGAGATTCCAACGCCAGAAAATCCACCTCCACAAACTCCACCACCGTATACTCCACCTGAGATTCCACCACCAAAAACTCAACCTCCACAAACTCCACCGCATAATCCACCACCTCAAATTCTACCTCCTGAAAATCCACATGTTCCACCTGAGAATCCACAAACTCCTCCACCGAAAAATCCTTCTCCACAGACTCCACCACCCAAAAATCCACCACCTTCAGGTAACATATGTCCCAGAAATGCCGCCCAGGTAAGGCAATGTTCCAATGTTCTAAAATTTTCAGGCAACTATCTGGACTTTGGAAGTGCCCGGCCATGCTGCTCTCTCATCAAGAATCTATCCGATACTGAAGCGGCTTGTTGTCTGTGTGATTTGGTGAAAGCACAACGGTCAACCCTTTCTCCCAACATCGTTATCCTTTGTAAGGCTTGTGGTCGCAGCATTCCCCGAGGCTTCACCTGTCCATGATTACTTCCCTATAAGCTTCTAATTACCTATTACAGTAAAACTTACTCAAAAGGTACACAAAAGCTAAAGTCTTAATGGCTTTTTCATATGTTGTATCAAATAATAATGTAATAAAACATCAATAAGTTTCGGCTTTTAATTAGTTGACGGAAAAAATAAACAAAACATTTCTGCCGTGATTTCTAGTTTTCTACATTATGCATCTACTATCTTTTACTTAATTTAATCAATTTAAAATAAAGGTCGTCTCAGAATAGAAACCTTTTTGTGATAATAGTGATCATTTCCGCTCTTTGGGAAGTGTATTCATATAGACCTTTTGGTTACTAAGGTGACGATCGAAAAGTGATGACCTTTATTGCAAAATATTCTGATCTTTTGTAGCAAATAATGAATAGTTTTCACTGGTCAGAATCAATGGTCACCTAAAAATTAAAATTTCTCAGCTTACCAAAAATAAAAATAGTGGTACCTTTCATTTTTGTTCAAATTATTACATTTCAAAACTGCATCTACTTCATCACTTATTGATGTCTATTTTAGACTAGATAGTTAGATCATATATCCGATTCGCACAAACTTTTTAGAAAGAAAACTAAATTTCAAGAAAATGTTGTAATATCCTAGAAAGAAGATTTTTTTTCGTTTTATTATTTCTTTTTAGTGAAGCATCTACCTATTGAATTAGATAGACAAGCGTTTTTCTGACCCCAAAAAAAAAAGACAAGCTTTTGTACTAAAAAACATGCTTAAATTGACCATGTTCTCATCCACATAAGGTTTTTTATTTTTATTTTTTAATTTTAAACACAATTAATTAAAAAATTAAAATTATAAATAGTTAGGGTTTTATGTTATTATACATATGTTACATACTCAAAGAAATTAGGGATTGGGTTATTTCACCAATTCACCCTAAACCGGAGATCACCTTATGATCTTGCTTCGAGGACCTCGGCTTCTTTGTAAGTTAGACCTCGACGCACCGGATAAAGTCTCCGATGTGATCATCCTTTAAAAGCCGGTGGTTTAACCGAAGTTTTCGGTTCTTCCAATGGTTTAATCGGTATATCGAATTCACCGACTGATATGGCGCTTTTCAATCCATCAACTCAGCAAATCCACCGGTTACCGGCTGAACTAATCGATTTCCCGGAAGGTTCGACGACTCGTGGTTATGTGTTTTACGGATTAGGTTACGATTCTGTGAACGAAAATTACAAAGTTGTGAGGATGGTTCAGTGTAAAGGTGGTAGAACTGATGAAATGGTTTTTGGATTTCCTTGTGAAATTAAAGTTTTCAGTTTGAAGAACAATTCATGGAAAAAAATCAAACGAGTTCTTCCTGCGATTCAATTACTGTTCTACTTTTATTATCATTTATTGTATCGTCGTGGATACGGTGTTTTAGCTTGCAATAGTCTTCACTGGGTTTTGCCTCGAAGGCCTGGGTTTATTGCCTTTAACAATATCATAAGATTTGATCTTGCCTCTTGAGGAATTTGGGATCCTTGATTTTCCGGAGGATCTTGCTCATGAGAATATCGATATAGGTGTGTTAGATGGTTGTCTTTGTTTGATTTGTAACCACGTTGAATGATGAAGAAGTATAATTTTCAAGGATCTTGGACTAAACTGTTTAGGGTTACTAAACCGAAGAGTGTAGAATCATTTGACTTTATGAGACCTCTGATTTACTCCAAGGACAGGTACAAGATTTTGTTGGAGATAAACAATGCGAAGCTCGTGTGGTTTGATTTGGTGAATAAGAGGTTTAGAACACTTAGAATAAAGGACTGTGATAGTTCATATAGCGCAGAACTCCTTGTGAGTAGCCTGGTTTTGCGATGTAAAGGAGATCCTACTGAAGTTATGCGCCGTAATGAACGTCGAGCTCGAGAAGATAAATTGATGCAGCAGAGAAATAGGAGGTTGTATGTTTATCTCTAGTCAGTGCTTTCTATAGTCTCATTTGATGCCTTGATCAAAGTTTAAATACAGATAAGACAGTAAGACAAATCTCTGTCTTATGTTAGGATTGTGTTGCAAGTGGTTTAAGGTATTAAGATGCTAAAACATATGCTTCATCTCAGGGATGATTTTCTATCTAAAGGATTCAAGCTTGTGTTATGAGCAAAGTAAGCAGAGGAACGTTGAACTCAAACCTTGATCAGGGTAAGTGTAATGAATCTAATGATGAGTGTTTCCCAGAAATTGGTATTGTTCTTTTCATGAAAAGTCTTTAATAATAGCATAGATGCATTATTGAAAGTCCCAGCAGGTGGATGTGGAGTCAACATCGCAGGTCCACGATTTTAAAAAGCTTGTCTCAAATCTGACCTTTACAGGTGTTTTGAAGTTTGAAAATTTCCGGGAAAAATCATGTAGATGCAAATCTTGATCTGAGTTTGAAAGGAAGCAACTTCATCAAATTCTATAGGAGATCTTAGTACTAACTCACGAAACTAATGTATCATATATATGTCATAAGAAAGGATATGTACTCTTCTTATGTGTAATTGACTGAATATACATAATAATATTTTATATGTAAACTCTTTTTAGAGTCAGGTATGTTGCAATAAGAATTTGTTATCTTGTATTGACTTTAAACTCGCAATATCAAAAGTTTACATAGCAAAACAATGGAGTTTTAGTTCGAAGCTTGAGTACTTTGCACGCTGTCAGTATTTCATGATAACATTGGGAAAATTCGTTATTTTTACACTGATATTATAAAAATCGATATTATGTTTGTTCTCAATTTCCAATTCAGTATTAACATTTTGTATTTTCAGCCAAACTAACCAACATAGATTCGGTTAGACCCATGTTCAATAACCCGGATCAACCAAATCTCGACCCCAATTATGAATTTATGAGTATATACTAAAAGAGTTATTTTCGCGGGATTTCTTAATTCACTCTCAAATCTTTCAAAGCCAAGTTTTTTCTGACTTTTCTTGTTCAAGCTTCTTCTTGAGAACAAAGATGCTGGGAGAAGTAATAAACCTCTCTAGGGCTTCTCCATTGGCAGATGCGGAGTTATCAATAAAGATACTTGATCTTGTACAACAAGCTACTAACTACAATCAGCTTGAGAAAGGAGCTGATGAAAGCTATGATCACATTGAACCGTTCTATCTCTGAATTTGTTGTTATGGCTGCCGATCCAGAGCCTCTAGAGATGCTTCTTGATCTCCGTTTGCTTGCGGAAAAGGGTTATCAGCTCTTTCTCTCTCTCATTATTGCATTTTTATTTCAATTAGCATTATTTGGTACTTTATGGGAAACAATCTTTTGCGTCTAAGAGCGTCATGGTACATCTCCTGTAGAACTATAGAGCTATTAGATTGATTTTCGAGGTTTTGAATCGATAAGCTATTGTTACTCAAATTGATATCTAATGGATCTTTAAACGCCTAATAGCCGTTCTTAACTGGGTATCTTCTTGCTTTCTGCTCTTTGTTGTTCAACATACTCTTCTCTATTGGTTTCTTTCAAGAAATATTCTCTGTTTTATTCATTTTAGTCCTCCATTGAATCGGTGTATCAAAACAGTAATTGGTATATGCTTCGTATTCACGCTTGCTGAAGACATGCTTTTCCATAGCTATAGTTTTTCTTAGTATGTTAAAAAGCCTAGCTTCAAATTCACTCTTGCTGAAAACATGATTCATCAGTATACTTTATCCTTTTTGTATTAGAAAAATGTAGCTTCGAATGCACTCTTGAGGAAGAGATGATTCATCATAGGCTCATAGCTATAGTTTATTCTTTCTTATGTTTGAAAAAATGTATTTTCAAATTCACTCTTTAGGAAGACTTAACTCATCATGGCTCAAGCTTTTTGAAGTTGAACAAGCTGTATTATTTTACATGCTATCATTATATGGTCTGAATTTGAACTTAAAGGCAATAATCGTAAAACACTATGAAAGATTATAAGAACTGATCTTCTTATTGATTTAGAAACTCTCTCAAAACTAAATCTTGTCTTTCAAAGTCTTAATGGAACAACTCTCCAAAAACTCTTATTTATAGAACTAGCCTAAACTCCTTATTCCACTAGGATTTAATTTACATAAGTCTTATACTTTTATTTGATCTTATCTCTAGAAACTAACTCCTTCTAGAAATAACTTGCTGCCTAAGTTAGGAATTATCCAACATAACTAACCCTTTTCTTGTCTCCTCAATTAAATGCAGAATGTGCCATATGTGTTTGTACATTCGAAACAAGACCCGTAATCACTTGTCCAGTAACACATCGAACGAGGCAAGCCAGTTGAAATCGCAGGTTCAGCACCTCAAGGATGCTATAGAGAAGCTCCTATGATCTAAGGATGTCTGCTCGGTATGAAGAGCCTCTGCAATTGGAATGACTCTATGTCTCTAACTGAAAATTAGTTTTTGTACATATGAACTGGTGCAAATGCATGTCATGTTAAACATTCGTCATTTGTGCAATTTGTGCTTCTTAGTTTTGTGTCGAAACACGAGATGCCAAATTGTAGAGATTAAAACGTATAAGAGTTCTTCATTGGTTCAGTAACCATCCACTATTACATTAACGAGATTTTTTTCTTATCTTACCATGAAGTTAGTCACTTTGTTGCATATTTTATCGCTTTGCTTTGTCCACAAATTTAGACTTTCATTTATTCGTTTCTTCCACATTTTTTGCTTATTTTACACAAATTCTTCAAATAATTATATAAAAGTATTGTAATCTTCTGTGATCAACAAAACCAATCCAATTTTTAAACAATGGCATACTCATGTATGTCTATACCACCAATAGTTTTGTCTAAACTATGTTCAGGGATAGGAAGCTTTAGCTCATGCTCAGATTACAGGAAAAATTCTCTCTTGTTTCCAACAATTCGCTACGGTCCTATTAATCAAACTTTTCATTTGAATCAATCACACTCGAAGCCATGGTCGCTGAAGCACTACATAAAGGTTAGAAAGTTGGACTCAGATTGGGAAGAGAACAAAGATGAAGAGAATTCAGATTGGGAAGAGAGTGAAGATGAAGAAAAATCAGATTTCGAAGAGAGTGAAGATGTAGAAAAATCAGATTGGGAAGAAAGTGAAGATGCAGAGAATTCGGATTGGGAAGAGTATCGAGCCGAGGAGACAGTTTTAAAGCTATACAGCAATATAAAGGACAGAAACATTGATGGAATTTCAGAAGTAATTGGAGATGAATGCCAATGCTTTTGCAATTTTTTATCCAAGTATCAACTGTTACAAGGCAAAAAGGTAAGCAAATTGTATTTGCTATCTTTATAACTTTTTTTTTTCGAAATCCTTATGTTATAAAGGTTTTATGATATGGTCTTTTAAATGCAGCAAGTCATGGCTTTCTTCTACTGGTTGATAAAGAAGCTGGGGAATGATATTAAGATTGTTGTTAAACCATCGTCCAAAGATGGCATGACTGTTGGTGTTCAATGGCAACTTGGTTAGTTTCCTCCTCTCAAAATCCTAATCCAGTTAAGTGCTAAACCCTTAATCCAGACCAATTCTGATTCGGTTAATGTAATATATAAGTCCAAATCAAAACCTCCACCAACGCTCTCCATCATACTAGACCAAAACAAGCCTTCCAGATCACCAGACCATGATTTACATAACCAGAAAAGTACCAGACCAAACCAAAATGGCCAACTCGATATAAGTGATTGCTCTCACAAATGGTTTACCTGTAATGCGCAGAATGGGAGAAGCCACACATCCAACTGGGGAAGGGATTCAGTTTCCACATTTGCCATATCTACCAGGGAAAGCTGCTAATAAAGTCAGTAATCATTCAGGTCTAAACTCAGTTTTCATATGGATTATAACCCGTGATCATGACCAACCAAAACAATGCAGGAATGTGGAGATGTTCATGGAGCCAATCTTTCACATAGAGCCTCTAAGACTAGTAAGCCTGATCAATTCAATAATAATCTTTCACATCATGTTCTTATAATATAAGTGAAATAACGACTTCTTACCTATTGTGGCTTTAATCATTTTTTATCTTTTGTTGCAGAGAACTATCGCGTTTGCTGTGAGCTTGGCTGAGAAGATAGTCACTTTTTTGAAACCAGCAGAAAACATAAGGAGACAAGCAACGACTCTCCTGCTACTTGCTCTTCTGTTGCTTGCTGCAGTCAGTTTCTACTTCACGCAACTGAGACTTTAATAAAAACACAACGAATAACATGGAAGATAGCAAGGAAAATAAACCCATAGACGATAAGTCGTTTTATATTAGTAGATGCAAATATTTTCAACAGGGAAAACATAGTTAAACACATGGTTTTTTTTTTTCCTAAAACATTCATGGGTGAATGGCGCTAAATACAAAACATCTGCACCATTTGACCCTTATACTACAGTTTTTAGTACTAGAAAATCACAGATTTCCTGAATACTGTCAACTACCAAATCCGATTTCAACCTAACCATGTTGATACACAACCAAGTAAAACAAAAGAAGATGAAAATAGCATCGAAGGAAGTTAAATCGAAAAGGTTCTGTTCTTCCTATCAGAGTTTCTACACCCACGGGTAATAAGTAGGTTCCCTAGATACACCTGCAAAAGATTTGTGATACATAAGTCAATTGCCATTTCTAGAAAATGCTGATATAAAAAAAATATTCTGTGAAATCAAACTTCACTTACACTAGTAGTTCCTAGTTAATTAAGTCAGACCAGAAAATATTATGACTGCTTGTACATATGGCGCCTCAGCATTTCATTTATCCCCACAGCTGAAATGCTTTCACATCCAAGAAGATCGTGGAGCTTTTCATCACACTGTATAGCCATCGGATTTACTGGGTCCTGAAAACGTATTGAAAAGCATAATAACCAATAAACTCTTAGTTCTCTAGTTTATGGCCATTTAAAAAGGTCTAAAACATACGACAATGTGAAATCATATTCTGTTAATTATCTTATACAGTAATCCCACAAAACAAGCTTTAGGTAGCAGCAAACAGGAAACTTTAAAAAAGCTATAAGAAGCTACGAGGAACTTAAATTGAATCCCCACCTCTAAGTTGTTGAGTTTTATGTACTCCCAAACATGGCGAATGATCTCTTCCTCTGTCATTTCTGTCTCACCAGTGTCAAAGAACTTAGAAAGAGACTCAGATAATGACACAGTTCCACTGACAGGGGTTGAACTAACAGGCTCTGTGGTTTCAGTCTTAGTCTCCACTTCAGCTTTTGCCCGTTTTGCTTGACCAGAGTCCTCTGCCAAAAATGATTCAAGCAATCAGTAACACTGAACTTACCAGGAACAGAGTTCGGCAAAATTGCTTGTAATGAACCATTACTTGATGGATCAAGCGGAAGAATATGCTTAGCAAGTAACTTATTCATTTTGAACATGTCAGTGCAATCGGTCTCAAAAACCACACGCAACGCATCATCACAAATGATCTTTCGTTTGTTACTCGGGTCTTGGAGGTTGTTCTTCCTTATATAAGCCCACAATTGCCTCACAATCTGAAACCAAAAGCCAATTACAAAAACACTTTTCGAACAAACCAATTGGTTATACACACATTAAAATGACACATTGTCATAATTAAAGATGGAAAACGGTGATAACCTCAGTTCTCGGAAGGGCAGGTTCACCAACAACAACTTGAAGTTCTGGAGAAACCCTGCAGACTTTGTTTAGTCCTCCAGGACCACCCTTTCTTTTAGTTCCAGCTGGAGCACTGCAATGGAGAACAATGGGAAATGTTGAGAACCCCAAGTGATAAAACTAGTACTGATGCACCAAATTTACTATAACTTTACACATTTTAATAAATTGCTTGATATTTTGGGGAAGATGTATAAAAGATTCCAATTTTAGGTACAGCGTAAAAGGAATGACCACTACTATAGAACGGTGTGTATATATGTGCTAAAATTATCACTAGATGATAATTCTAAACTCGGGCATGTAAACCTAAAAACCAGTAAATGAACAAAATGGAACTAAGATTTAGACATTCCTAAAATGGATAATCATGCTTTCCATGAGAGTAGCGAAACCCCTAATTACTGCAATCGGAACGACCTTGAGCAAAATTACGAACATTGACCCTCAATTACTGAAATAAAAAACCTGAAATATGTAGCAAAACCTAATAACGAACCTTTCTTTTGGGGCTTGATTAACAGAGAGAGCAGCATTAGCGCCTGGTGAAAGCAGCACAGATTGTTGTTGTCGCGGTGACTGCTGTTGGTGCTGCTGCGGCGGTATGTAAGCCGGATATGGCTGCCGGAAATTCAGGTCATAAGAGTGGTAAGGAGGCTGGAGAGAGAAACGTGGAGGATATTGTTGGGATTGCGAAGGAGAAAATTGCGACGGATGGTGAAGCGTGAAAAGCCCTTTAGCTGTCGAAACATTGACACCGGAATGCACTTGTTGCTGCTGCAGTGGAGACGGCAGAGGCTGAGATTGAACCGTTGGTACAGAGACGGAGCTGGAGGCTGAGGGGTTTGGGTGAGCTCGGAGAAGGAGATTGATCTGATCTCTGATGAAATTCGTCTTCTCCGAGAGGTCTAACCCTAACTTAGCCTCAAGCTGCTGAACAACACTGTTTAACGATGTGAGAGAGCTCAGGTCGGATTGCCGAAGCAAAGTCTCGACTCCTTTCGCTAGATCCTGGTCCGACACCATTGCCGAGAGAATTCAAAGCTTTTTCATATACCAGACGAAAAAATAAATTAAAGAGAAAAAAAACAAATACCCCACAAGATATATAAAAAAAAAGAGACTTTCTCTCTCTTATCCTCTCTTTTCCTTTGCTTCCTCTCTCTCTACCCTTGTCTCTTTCACTTTCTTATTTCGTCGTCTTTGTCTTTCTCTCTATCCATCTCTTTCTAACTCCTTGGAATGACGATTATACCCTTTACGGTTGGTTTAATTTATCAACTGACTGGGATATTGAGAATACCTTGTGACTCATCGTATCTAAGGTAGAGCTGGGAAGTTGTCCGAAAACCGCGAGTCTTGCAATTTTAAATTCGTGCAGGACAGATATAAGTTCAAGATTGAGGACCATTTTTTCTGGACCTAGTAGGGTAGAGTCCATTTTATTTTATGTTAAATGGTCTAAACTTGCAGATTGTGCGGATACCTGTAGGTTAAGTGAAACATGTGTTTTCAAAAAAATGTTTAGACAACGTGACATATAAAAGTTAAAAATTTCGATTATGCGAGTTAAGTGAAATAACGTGACATTTTTAAAAAATGTTTAGCCCTAAAAACAGTACGTAGTTAAAAATTCTGATTATGCGAGTTTTTTACGGATTTTATGCGAGTATTAAACGGGTTTTAGGTAGGTAAGTTGGAGTTTTTTTCAACGGGTTGACTGCAGAGTTCGTAGGATTACACGAGATAGGTGTGAGTTTGATTTTAATAATTATTTTTTTACGGGACGGATTTAAATTTCACAAATTAGACTATAAATTCGTAAATTTTTTTGTAGGACGGAACGGATTGACTCACAACCCAATAATCCTAATCTAATGGTTTATAGGTAGAGAGCATTGTTGTCGTTTTATTACCTGATGGCTTTATACTTCTTCGCCAGCTGGCTTTTAACTTAAAAACACATCTATTTACTATAAATGACGAATATGTCCCTGTTATTTTAACGCGACTCTTGTTTGTTTGGAGAAGCTTGAGGGTATTAACGCCTTTTTATTAGTATCTGATCGTGAATACAATACAGATTAATAATCTCTGACAAAAATTAATCCAGACTAATCATTATCATCTGCCAAATAAATGATACAATAAAACATATAATTGTTCCATTATCTGCGAAAATAATTATTCATTTCTACGAAATAGTCTGCTATTCCTATCGAGGAGAGAAAAAGGTCTGTGAGAAGAAGTGGCTAAGAATGGACTAAGTATGGGAAAGACTCTCTCTACATCAGAGGCTTCACTCTATTCTTAGTAAATAAAGAGATGTTTAGTTTTCTTTCTTCTTTTTTTTTCCGTCAGAGATGTCGTTTAGTTATACAAACCTAGCAATTTTTTTTTTGGTCAACTTAACTCAATATCATATCGTTTACAAATTTCGCGATACATCACTCACTAAGACATGAGACCTGGAAGACCTTCTGGCTATGCAGGCTAGGTGATCAGCTTTGTGATTTAGTACGCGGGGAACGTGGATGACGGAGCACGAAAGGAACGAGCTTCGAAGTCTTGAGAAGTCATCCAAATACGGGAGGAAGGCAGGCCACTCTTCAGGCTCTGCAATCATCTTAAGAACCTCGGAGCAATCCACTAGAAACTCTACCTCCAAGATTTGTAGACCGGAGAGACATGTCATCGCCCAGAGTAGCGCTTCGAATTCTACGTGAAGGGGGGATAAACTGCGTCGGATACACTGTGCTCCATATGTGGCGCCCTCAATGCTATCCGGGAAAGAAAACCACCCAAAACCTGTGAAAAGATCTTCCTCCTTCCACGAGGCGTCGACCATGCACCGATACCCTGTAAAAGTTGGGTTGACTATCATTGGTCGTGAAACGGATCCTGATAGAGGCTGTGGTGTCGTAATACCACATTCTGACACATTCTGCTTATCTTGATGGGCTGCTTCCCATGCTCTGGTTTCGGCTTCCGCCATTTGTACTATATCCAAGGGATTCCTATTTTTGTTCGAAAAAGCCTTTTCGTTTCTTGCTTTCCATAAGAACCATAGAATCCAAGGAAAACTATTGTTTTCCTCCTTGCCAGGTAATCTCCATAGCAGATAGTCTATATTTGAGAAAATTGATTCTCCCGGGAAATTTTGACTTGAAGAAATTTTTGATAGAGCCCATGCCTGGAGGGCTGGCGGGCATTCAAAAAGTACATGGTTCACCGTTTCATTATCCGCTCCACATGTGTCACATCTTGCGTCACCTTGTATACCGCGTCTAATAAGATTCGATTTTACCGCAAGTTGTCCAGAAATCGCTTGCCAAATGAAGTGCTTAATTTTTTGAGGCGCCTTTACTTTCCATGCTCAAGATTGTAGCTCCTGGAGATTTGGACCGTAAGGTCTAAAAGAGCATAAGGATAGATTCTTTTCTGCCCAATACTCGGATTTAACCGAATAAACGCCGGATTTGTTATAGTGCCATCCTAGCCGATCAGGACTTGTATTTCGTGGGATATGAATCCCCAAAATCAGATGTGCGTCGTGCTGGTTAAAAAATTGGTAGATTAAAGTTTCTCGCCACAATCGTGTACGTGGGTCAATCAATTCCGTGACCCTTAGATTAGGATATAAATCTGATGCGGGGCCCCTAGCTGGTCGTGGTTGGACATCCGGAAGCCACAGATCAGACCAAACCCGGATACCTTCGCCATTTCCCACTCGCTTGATTAGGCCTTTCATCACTAGACCTCGAGCAGAGACGATGCTCTGCCATCCATAGGAAGGGGAATACAGGCGGCGCAGATCTAGTGGACTCATGCCATTTTTTTATCATCCTCTGAGAATTTTTGAGAGTAAAGATTCTGGACGATCTATTAATCGCCATAATTGTTTTGCTAAAAGAGCCGAATTAAAATCCTCGATTGTCCGGAATCCTAGCCCCCCTTTATTCTTGGGCTTGCAAAGTTTCTTCCACCGGACCCAATGGATACCTTTCGAAATGCCTGCATTATGCCACCAGAAGTTGGCAACAGCTGCTGATATCTTCGACGTTAACATCTTTGGAAGGCGGTAACATGACATAATATATGAGGGAATAGCAGTAAGGACCGATTTGATTAGAACTTCTTTTCCCCCTTTCGAAAGAAATTTGGCCGTCCAAAAATTAATTCTGGAGTTGATTTTTTCCGAAACAAAAGCAAAGACTTTTGTTTTAGGACCTTCCAACCCCTCAGGGAGTCCCAGATAAGTACCCATTCCGCCTAACTATGGATACCTAGTCGATTCTGGATCTCCACTCTGTGAATCAAATCCACTTCTTTACCTAATTGAATTGAGGATTTGGTAAAATTGATTTGGTAAAACTAATATATCAAAATTCCCAAATCTCTTCTCTCATCTTCTTCCTCTCGTCTTCTCTCTTCTCTTCTTCTACTTCTCTCTGATTCTATCTTCTTCTAACTCTTCTATCTCCTTCTAACTCTTCTATCTCTATTTCTTCTTCTATTCACTTGGATAAACCTAGTGGGTTTATCAATGTACCGCTGTTTTCTGTATTTCTAGGGTTTTGAAGCAAGTTGCGTAGAGAAATTTTTGAGAATGAAAAGTGAGAGAGAAGTTAAAAATGGTGTTTCTGAGGAAGAGAGAGAGGTGAAGAGGAAGAAGGTCATGGAACGATCTGATTCGCCACCTCCTCCACTGGGATTCAATAACCCTCTCTTACCGTTGGCTAATGCTTACGACGATGATGACGAAGAAGAGGAAAACGAACCCAAAAAATCGCAAACTCGTGTTAATGGAGAGCCGGGGGATGGAGTTGCAAAAGCGGATGGGAATGGTGATAAAGTGAGAGGAGAAACTCAAGAGGAGGTCGATGACGACGAGGATGATGATGAAGAAGCCTCGAAGTGGAGGGGAAAGCGTTCACGCCATGTTGAAGTTCGTCGTGATTGTCCTTATCTTGATACCGTGAATCGTCAGGTAATCATTTTAGTGCAATCAAATGTGTTTCTTTAGACCAATTCCTTGTGTTTGGTACTTGTAATGTATTCTATGGAGTATGTAGTTCTCGAATTCATCATCTTATTGTTTTGGGATGGAGCTTCTGAATCCTTTTTTCTATGTTGAATTTCAGGTGTTGGATTTTGATTTCGAGAGATTTTGCTCTGTCTCCTTGTCAAATCTGAATGTATATGCGTGTCTTGTCTGTGGAAAGTACTTCCAAGGAAGAAGCCAGAAGTCTCATGCTTATACACATAGCTTGGAAGCAGGACACCATGTTTACATCAATCTTCTGACAGAGAAGGTTTACTGTCTCCCTGATAGTTACGAGATCAACGATCCTTCTTTGGATGACATTCGACATGTTTTAAACCCAAGGTATGTTGGATCTTGTGAATATTACTTCTTACTGCCTTGTGTGCTATCCTTTTCCATTTTCAAACTTGTTCTACCTACATTATATTTGTGAATGCGTTAGCTTTCCACGTAGTTAACCAAACAAATCTCTTTAATATCATGTCAGTCAGTTTCTCTCGCTAGTTCTCTGAATCATCAGCCACCCAATTTATATTTCTCTATGATAACATGAACGTATAACTCTTCTTTCATGCTTTTTGCAGTTTTTCTTTCTTTTAACAATTGTTTTTTTAGCTCCTTCTTATGATAGCTTGGGTGCTATCCATTTACAGGTTTAGTAGGGCACAAGTCGAAGAGCTTGACAGGAATAGGCAGTGGTCTAGAGCTCTTGATGGCTCTGACTATCTTCCGGGAATGGTAATCCTCTCATCTTGATTACATTTGATCTTTTAGTAAGTTTGTGTCCTAATGGTGTTTTTACCTTGTATGTATAGGTGGGATTAAATAACATACAAAAAACAGAGTTTGTGAATGTTACAATTCAATCGTTGATGAGAGTTACTCCTTTAAGGAATTTCTTCCTGATCCCGGAGAATTATCAGCATTGCAAGTCTCCTCTTGTTCATCGTTTTGGGGAACTCACTCGGAAGATTTGGCATGCTCGAAACTTTAAAGGACAGGTCTGATTCAATTTCCTCACTTTTCAAAGCTTCTGCCATGCCCCTTACCTACTGAGGACCTCGCTAATTCAAGTTACCGTTCATCAACAGGTGAGTCCACATGAATTCTTGCAAGCTGTCATGAAAGCTAGCAAGAAACGCTTTAGGATAGGCCAACAATCAGATCCAGTAGAGTTTATATCGTGGCTCCTCAACACTTTGCACATGGATCTTAGAACTTCAAAGGACGCCAGCAGTATCATCCACAAATGTTTCCAGGTATGTCTCTATTTGTTGACATACAACATAATGCAGTTTAAAATAAGTGCTTATATAAAGCTGCATATTCGTGTTACCTACTAATCCTTACAGGGTGAGTTGGAGGTTGTGAAAGAGTATCAAGGTAGTGGAGAAAAAGAGATCTCCAGGATGCCTTATCTGATGCTTGGGCTGGATCTACCACCGCCTCCTCTTTTCAAAGATGTCATGGAAAAAAACATAATTCCTCAGGTAACACCTCTTGCTTTAGGTTATGCAGTTATGGCTATTTCAAAACTTAAAAATCTTGCTACTCTGTCCCATTTATAAAATGCATTTTAGAAAAGGGTACATTATTATCAATAAAATATGTGACTGGCTATGCTAGAAACTTTCATTCTGGATATACTAGATAATAATGTCACATTTGGTTGGGATATAATACTACTGATTCCTAAATTGTGGCTGTGCAAATTTACTGTCCTTGAGTAAGCTGTCTTTTTGTTTCCAGTTAATGGCCTAGAAAAGGAAGAATTCGCTGAGTTCTTTTTGGACCTTGAGCAGCCATTAAGGCTTGCTATGTCGTATTTGTGTTTTTGAGTTATTTAAATTGTAAAGTAAGCAGAAGCTATTTTTTATGTTTGGGTCAGGTTGCTCTATTCGATTTATTGAAGAAGTTTGATGGAGAAACTGTGACAGAGGTTGTTCGCCCAAAGCTAGCCAGAATGAGATATCGTGTAACTAAATCTCCTCCTTACTTGATATTCCATATGGTTCGGTTCAAGAAAAATAACTTCTTCAAGGAGAAGAACCCTACCTTGGGTGAGTTTGTTTGGACTTTCTGTGACGTCAATGTTTTACTAGGATCCCCATATTGTCTGGTTAATCTAACTCAATGTCAATACTGCAGTTAACTTCCCGGTGAAGGATATGGAGCTGAGGGACTATATACCATCATTGCCTACTGCCCCAGAAGGCGAGAAAGTGTGCTCGAAATATAATCTAATAGCTAACATTGTGCATGATGGTAAACCTGATGACGGGTACTTCCGAGTCTTTGTGCAGCGCAAGTCACAAGAACTATGGTAAGCTTTCTGATTAAGTTCTGTAGATCTCTTTGTTTCCTTATTGGTGTTTCATGTTCTCAAATGGCCTGTATAGCATATTACATATCACTATATGCACATAGCGACTGGTATGATAAGATCGAGAACTGAGATCTAAGCATTGAAACTATACATAAATTCATTAATGTCCATTTCAGGTATGAGATGCAGGATCTTCATGTTGCAGAGACATTACCCCAGATGGTAGAACTATCGGAAGCATATATGCAAATATATGAGCAGCAGGAAGAATAGAGCATCGGAAACAAAACTGACTCATCCGCTTTAAGTTCCCAGGTTATTTCTTGGATTGAGGATTGAGATTAGAGATTTGTTTCACAGCTTTTTGAAAAAAATACTTAAACCTCTTAGAATAAAAGAGTTTTAACAATCAAAGGCTAGAGAACCTGTTGTAGCTATGGATAATATCATACTGAAAGACCCAGTGAAAGAATGCATAATTGAGTTTTGAGATCAGCCTTATGCATTAGTGTACAAACCATTTGGGTTTCCATTTCAGCAAGTAACATTGCTTACCTTTTGGATCTTAAAATTGATCTTTTGATAAAGTTGAATTAGATTTAGGATGCAATGAATGTTGTAAGAACTGAAAGAACTTCAACTCCATTATCAGCAACAATGCCGGTAACAGAAGAAGAAATCCATGCAGCTGTATTGAAAATGTGACCAAAGAAGTAAACAAAGATTTCATGATTCCTCTGTTTTTCTTTCTCTGCATCTAATAATCAAAATCTGTTAGATAATTTTACTTTTGCCTTTTCCAATAGTCAATTGAAGTGAGATTCGTCACATCAATAAAACGTGGGAGAAGAATCTAACTTATATCTTTGTAAATTTTTTTATAAAAGAGAGAGAATCTAATTCCTCATATCTCCTTTTGGCGGTTCCATTCTGTCATTGCAAACAAACAAAATAGTTTTTCCTTCTATCGAAAATATTTATTTTGAAATTGTTTCTTCATTTTTTATCTAAAATTTAAAATCCGAGTCTACATATTATGTGGTTCTTACTGATAAAAAACAGAAAGAATAACAAATTGCAAATTTTGTAGAAAAGAGGAGTTCGTAATATTCTCAATTTTTCCTTTTAAAAATTTCATTTCAGGTTCTGGAGAACATAATTTAGCTTTAATTAAATAAACTATTTATTGCAAAACATTAAGGTTCCAGAAGAAGAGAATCCTTCCGTCTTCTACTTTCTTTCTTCTAAGTTGATTCTCTGTTCCTTCTTCTTCTTCTTCTTCTTCTTCTTCAAACGCAGTAGTAACTGAGCTCACGAACAGGTTTAACATCTCTGGCTTATTTTTCCTCGTTCCTTTAGAATATATGCAGTTTCGTATAGATGTGTATATCGTCTCCTCAGTTTTCAGATCTCTACGAGAAATCACTAGTGAATTCTTCTGTTTTATTCTTCGTATCTCGTGTGATTTTTGACAATATGAGTGACGAACATGCCAATAAGAAATTTCGGTTGCATGAATTTCGGGTTTATTCCAAATTGTACATCGTTGATTTTGCCCGCTTTGTTCCTGTTTAACTGTATTTTCTTTATCTCTATTCTTTCTCTTTTGAACTATTGCTATTTCCACTTATGTTCTTTTCTTTAGATTCGATGAGTTTGAGTGACCAAACATATTTAGCGTATATTTTTGGAGAATTCCTGAACTTCAAGCTTCAATTATTGTATTCGCGTTAGTTTGAGGTGGAACTAAAGATTTTAAATTAATCCATTTGATGTCTGTATTTTGGCTCAATTACCTCTGAGAGTTCAATAATCAAAAGGAACACGATGTTTTAAGCATCTATAGCTTAAAGAGTTTGAAGTATCTATTATAGGTACATGCCATTGATTGATTCAGCTGAGTTTCTGTTTATATATGTTAATTGATTCGTTTTTTTTTTGTCAACATGTTAATTGATTCTTAAATTGTATATTTGCGCCATTATTGTCGCATGTTAGTGATTGGTAGTTACCATACTAGTTTAGCTAGATGATATCAGGCGTGTATTTTACAGTCTTTCTCAGTTTTCTTTCTTCCTTAATTTTTATTTTGATGTTAGACTATTATGATGCTTAGATTTAGTGAAGTGCAATATAATTTTTACAGGTAATCAGTGTTTTTGTTTCTCGGGTACCGGCAACATGCAGAAGGAAAATACTGGTGATTGTCCATCAGCACCTACCACTCGTGTTCGGCATCGGAAGCGAAATAGTGATGTATGTTTGCTCCTAATCTAATTACCAAGTAGACTGTCTATATAGTTTAGTGTTAGGATTGTGTGGTCCTTTTAATGTATGTGATGTAGAAGCTGTTCTAGGAGTTCTTCATTACTTCATTTTATATTGTTTTGGTTGAATATACAATCAATTTTCTGGCTTTTAGGTTGGTACAGGGGGAGGCAAAGCAAATGGAAACCATTTACTTGTCAATGACAGTAAAAAATACAAATCGTTTCTTGTTCGAGCATACTCCACTGTCTGGATGATAGGTGGTTTTGCTCTTATAGTTTACCTGGGTCATCTCTACATTACAGCCATGGTGGTTGTTATCCAGATTTTCATGGCACGAGAACTTTTCAATTTGCTAAGAAAGACTCATGAAGATAAACAGCTCCCTGGATTTAGATTACTGAACTGGTAATCACACTTGCCCACTTCTCCCACCTTAAGTTTCTATATCTTTTGCGTTTATGTGAATGATGCTGAATTGTGTTAAAGAAGTAGCTGGTAGTTTTTGTATTTTTACATTTGTTGAAACAATTTTGCGTTTGACATTTTTTGCCTTATTATCCAATTTATGCAGGCACTTCTTTTTCACAGCAATGCTCTTTGTATATGGTCGAATACTTAGTCAACGGCTAGTCAACACTGTGACTCCAGACAAAGTCCTATATCGACTGGTTACCAGCCTCATCAAATACCACATGGCAATCTGTTACTCCTTGTATATATCTGGTTAGTTGTTTTATGACCTTTTGATTTGACTCTTTTCTTTGAGCAACAACAATTTTTGTCCACTGCTTTGCTTACATAATATCTCTCTTTTTCTGTTGAGAATTATAGGCTTTGTTTGGTTTATTCTGACATTGAAAAAGAAGATGTATAAATATCAATTTAGCCAATATGCATGGACGCATATGATCTTAATTGTGGTGTTTACTCAGTCCTCATTCACCGTTGCCAACATCTTTGAAGGAATCTTCTGGTAATCACAGATACCATATGTCATTTGGCTATGACCTGACTCAATGTTTGTTTCGAGAATATATGGGTTTTCTTTATAAAATATCTGTAAGTCTATTACTTAATATGTTGGTTTCTGGTGCAGGTTTCTTCTTCCGGCATCACTTATTGTCATCAACGACATATTTGCATATATCTGTGGATTTTTCTTTGGAAAAACACCCTTGATCAAGTTATCACCAAAAAAAACATGGGAGGGTTTCATTGGAGCTTCTATTACCACAATGATTTCTGCATTCCTGGTAAGCTTGTTTTAATAGCTAATAAGTATATGATTCTGTATGAGCAGTAAATAGTTAACAATTTGGCTTGTTTCTGCAGCTTGCAAATATAATGGGTCGATTCCTCTGGCTGACATGTCCCAGGGAGGTACTTGGACGTTTTAGCCATGTTCTGATTTTTTTTGCATGATAGAGCAGTATAATAATTTAGTTACCAATATGTTGTTTGGCAAAAATAAATACAGGATCTATCGACTGGCTGGCTCCACTGTGACCCTGGTCCATTGTTCAAGCAAGAGACACATGATTTACCAGGATGGATTTCTGATTGGGTAAAAGCTGGAATTGAACTGTACAATACCAAATATAAACGTAATATAATATTGCTTCTAAACAAGAGACGTTTACTCTGCAGCTCCCTTGGAAAGAAATTTCCATCCTACCAGTTCAATGGCATGCACTATGTCTTGGATTGTTCGCCTCTATAATAGCACCTTTTGGTGGCTTCTTTGCCAGTGGTTTCAAAAGAGCTTTCAAAGTCAAGGTGGGTTTCAGATGGTTTTTAGTATAAAGCCGCAAATATCTATGAAAACATTGATTCACTGTTGAATTCTCCAACATTCAGGACTTTGGTGATAGTATTCCCGGGCATGGCGGAATCACAGATAGAATGGATTGTCAGGTATATATGGCCACATTGACTTCAATACCGCCTCCTTGATTCCTTCTAACATTAGCATATTTTAACTCTTAGGTTCAGAAATGTACTTGATATATTATATCTGATATATGATAGTGCCTTTGGGGTTTGTAGATGGTGATGGCTGTTTTTGCATATATATATCATCAATCGTTTGTTGTACCTGAAAGCCTCTCTGTGGATAAGCTCTTGGACCAGGTAAGTTTACTGTAAAAGAACCAAAAAACTTGCAACGATCTTAAGCACAACATTCCAGAAAACTAGTGACGATTCTAATGATGTGGCATTAAGATCCTTATCAACCCATTACAGATAATCACAAGCCTGACTTTGGAGGAACAACAAGCTCTATTCATGAAGCTTGGCCAAATGTTGCAGGAAACTGTCATTGGATCTTAAATCATCATACTCCAATATACCATCTTACTTTGCTTCTGTGTTACCAAACAGTCAGAAACTCATTGGATGAAATAGAAGAAACAGAAAAAAAGCAAAACGAGAGAGGGAACAGTATCATAACTTCTTTGTGTTCGTTTGTGTGTTGCACCTTGGTTTAGCCTCTGTATAGTAAATGGAATGGTTTTATGATAGAAAAAGAGATCACTTTTATTTGACTTTGACTGTTCTTTTTCAGTAACTTTTTCTTTTGAATCAAATTTTAGACCTTAAATCAACGTTTCTGGATCTAACTTGCAAATCAAACACAAAAATTATGGTACAAGTTACAGTTTAGGAAGAAGAAAGTGGTCAAATTAAGATGACACCAACAGAAAGAATAACAAGAGTTTTTCAGCAAGTTAAAAATCTTCTGAAGATCATTCCCAGTAACTAATACAAAAGGTAAAAAAAAAAAAAATTCTAGACTGTATCTTAGAGAGTTTCACTTCCAAAAAATTTTTAAAAAAAAACTGACGTCGAGATTCTGACAAAACGATGAACAAAAACTATATTTATGATCTTCTGGGCTCCTTTTGTCCCTCATTTTCTTCTCATTGTGTCTTTGTCTTCTCGATCTTGACATAAGGAAGAACTCCCAGAAAGTATTTCACCTTTGGATTCCATTCACGTTGCTGAGCTCGACAGAACATCAAGAACGTGTTTGCAAAATATGAGTTGAAACTCATGAACACATGCCATAGTGCATGGCCCTGAGGATTCACAGGCCACTGAGATATCGTCTTGCAGAAAACACGGTCACAGAACCAGCAGACACTTCCCACTAGGATCGTAGCAACATACCATTTTGCAATCCTTTTGGCTGCAGTATCCTCTGTGTGAATGTAGTACTTGTACATCCGAGGGATGCACAGAAGACAAAGGATCATGTAGTGGACCTTGAAACCAATGCCAAACCTAAGGAAAGCATGGACTACAGCAAAGATAGCACCGTAGAGGAAGAGAAAAGTGGGCATTGTGCTTCGATAATGCCAGTCTGGTGAGTAAAGGATGTACATGTAAAGAAGTATCTCCCACACCATTGGGGTCTCATCACTCTGTTGTTGCCTGCTCAAGTGAAAGATAAATAAATCAAATTTCTACTAACAATCTAGAAACTTGTTTGCATCAATCAAATAACTACTTCAAATAAGTCATGAAGAGTTCTAAGTGCCCGTCACAGTCAAGAGACGTGTACTTACACGTGTTGCAAAGTGGCATGATAGAGCATGCTGCCGATAGCAAGTATCATATTGGATATGTGAAGAATGCTAAACCTCTTCTCAAACCGTTGCCTCAACGCATTGACAAGACCGATGAGAGCCAATAGGATTCCAGGGACATTAGATATTGTGTTATAGAACTCTGCAATGTACGATGAGTAATCGTAGTTGTTCTCACAACACTCAATAGTAGAAGTCACGGGACCCCAAAAGCTTGATATCCCATCTGCCATTTCTATCCTCTCAGAATAATTCAACTCCTCAGTGAACTCCTTTAGACTACTAGAACAAAAAAAAAAGCCACAGAAAAAACAATCAGAAACCATCTGAAAAGACCAAACAACATTTTGATTCATTCATGAAATGGCATAATGCAAAAGAAAGAAGAAGAAAACGAACCTCTGTGCTAGTTAGCTTTATCAACTATTAGAAATACCAAGACTCCAACAAAACCAAAAAGGACAAGCCAAGTAACTAAACACTTTGCTTGCAGAAAGAAGCAACATACCATAATAAGTATAAACAAATCAACACGCTAATGGTGCCACTTAAGATTCTAAAATATTCCTATAATATGTATCAAGACATTGAAAATTTGAAAACAAAACATCTTTACAACAATGTACAGATATGATGAATACCTTCGATTCATCACCAACAAAAACCAGATATCTTTCTCAGAGAATTCGAATCAATCAATTACTGAAAACATCAAATTCCAAATCTAAAACAGCGACCCTGAGTCACATAAAAACACCATATAAATAGCTCCCCATAAATGCCTGCTCAGGTCAAAACCAACGGGGATCCAAAAGATATTATCAGATCTACGACGTCAAAGATATGAAAAATCCATGATCAGCGAACGAAAAGTCGAAGAGAATCTAGCACGAAACAAAATCCGATACAGAAGAACAGTAGGGGAACAAAGAACAAACCGTATTCTCGCGACGCAGAAAAAAAGGGGTAAAAGAGATCTATCTCTCTCCTACACCGCGTCTCTAAACCCAGAGCCTTAACAAAGCCCAGCCATGGGAGATCAGCAGCAATCAGATCGGAACAAATCTTCAGCGAGTGAAAACGGACCTTTCTCTATATCTCTCTTCTCAATCTGCCGATCCTTTCTTCTCTCTCTCAACCTTTTGAGGGGCAGCTTCGTCTTTTCGACTGCCGTGATTCTGAATTAAAAGTAAAATAGAATTAAAAAAAAAAACCTAAGAACGCCGCACGCTGACAAGAGCATCCGTCGACATGGAATGGTAAAATGGTAATTTCCGTTTAGTGTCCTCATCATTGTTCTTATTTCTTAATCCGGATTATCAATGACTAAATTAGGCATTAAACTTTATCAAGGAATCATTGAGGGTGACAACAGATTAATGTTTTTTCTATGTGTATACTAAATTCTGTCTAACCCAACTAATCCACACAAACACATGATTTGCAAATATGGTCCGATTTTATACTAAAAAGTAATACTCCAAATTCTGAATTGAAATCATATTCGTCTTTGCAAATTTACAGTGTGATCATTCATTTACTAGACCACTACTATTAAGATAAAAAAATATTTATTATATTTTATCTATAGAAATCATTTGAACTTCTTCTCAAAATATTATTATACAAAAATATCTCCTAAGCAATATGGCAGATTTGAGTATCTATTTATTTTTAATGGATTTGGGTGGTCTTGATTTTGATTTCCCTTTATAATACAATCAAATCCTTACTTTTTTCCTTTTTGTTAATAACTCAATTACTTACGTAATACTTGTTATTTTGAATTGGATTTTCAAAACTCAATTATACACAAATTTATAAATCTTAAATAGATTTCTAAATCTTACATCCAATAAATCTTTTTAATTTGATTCAACAAAAGAAAAAATATATATATATTCCAGCAACTCTGGTCATAAATCATAGTGCATTTTTTTTTTTTGTCATAATGTTATGATGTTTGTATTCAGTGTATTTTCTTTTCCTTTCGGTTAAGTATATTGCTATACTACAAAATGTAGATAACATAAATACCAAATTTCCTCAAATCTTATTTTTTTCACGTTTCCTGCTTTCTTGTTGAACTTTCTTCAATTGTTGCAAGTGCTTATGCGGCATTTGGTTATAATGTCCTTCAAAGGCAACATTCCCAACTAGATCTCATTGTAATCCTGCTCTGTGCCGAGTCAAGACCTCAGCTTGTGGTTATTGCAACAACGGACTAATTGTACTTCCGAATATCAATCACAGAATAATTCCATGATTAGCTATGTTTAGATCCATTTTAATTTAACCAAGCCATGGAATGATCGAACAGGTTCAAAAAAATAACATTTTCATTTTCATTGTAACAATTCACATCGAATACTACATCACTTTCATTTTTATTGAAAGTTAAATTATATGATGATTAAGTGGGATCGATACAGTCGACGAATTAATTCACTATCAAAAAACCAAAGACTGATATACATACAAACATGTAGGCACCAATAAGACACATAGCTGCTCATGGAAAAAGAGCAGATTGCCTGGAAAGAAGCCCGAAGTTGAATCTACGAGAAAGGTTCTTAGAAAATGACATTTTTGAAAAAAAATCTGCTATTTTCAATTCTTTAAATCCTTCCTCATATTTCACTATGTCCAAAAAGCATATATTTTTAAGGAAGTAAAACTAGTAGAATATGTAAGAAACTCGGTAAGCAGATGAATCGACCGGAGAGATCTAAATCTCTCTCGCGACCACCGGCCAGATAGTTTCTTCATCGATCTAGCTACAGCCGATTTGGCGAATTCAAGAACAAGGGTATCGATCCAACCCTCCTCTCGGTACAATATAGCCCTAATAAGAAGAAACTAATCACTATGCGTAACAACCTAAAATCATAATCAAATCAACCCAGAACTCGGACCAGTATTGAAGAAATGATGTGAAAACCCTAAAACCTGGGAGCCGTAATGAAGAGATGAAGATGCTCGATTGGTGAAGCGATTTTTATATGGGAGAAAAGATTAGGGGTATAACAGTCTATTCATTAAACTCTCTCTAGGGGCTCTTTCTAGGTCACGATTAGACGAGAAACCTCTGGCCTAGGGAGAGTCTTTTCTATTTGTCAAGCATACGCAATTAAACAGAGCAGCCTTTAACTTTTTGACACGTGTATAGAGCCTAACTCTCTTTCTTGACGAGAGTCTTTCGTTCTTGCTCAAACCAATAAGATTAGCTTCTCAAAACTGAGATCTGAGAAAAGAGCCTTATTTCTCTTTGTTCTCACGGAGAAAGAGACGAGCAATTATATTTTTTTTAAACAAAATTATCCTTAAAGAAATTTCTTAATCTAGTAAATAAAGTTCATAAGCGGATTGGGATTTGAAATTTGTAATTGATCAGTGAATCAGTGATATCGAGTCGTTATGGAAGGAGTTGGAGCTCGTTTAGGTAGGTCCTCGACTCGGTATGGGCCAGCAACAGTATTCACCGGACCGGTGAGGAAGTGGAAGAAGAGGTGGGTTCACGTCTCTCCTTCCACCAAGAAAGACAATAATAGCTCCTCCTCTGCCCCAGCCTCCGTCGTTAACGGTGGTTCAGCTTCAGACGGCAGTAATGGATCGCATTTGTTGTTTTATAAGTGGGCCCCATTGTCTCAGGGCAGTAACGGTAATAGTAACGGGAATGAAAATGGTAAAAGTGGGAGTAATTCTCCGATTGACGATCCGATGACGGCGGCGGCGGAAGAGCCTCCAAGGCGCAGATACAAATACGTGCCGGTTAGTGTTTGTGGTCTGTGGTTATGTTGACTTTTTGGTGTAGTTTAAATTGTATATTTTCTGTCTTGTTGCTCTGAAATTGAACAATGCAACTTCTTGCTAGGAGTCTGTTTGCTTTTAGGTGACTGCTACAGTGATTAGGGTTTTGCAATTTTGAATTCGTTGGAGTAATTGAATTGGATTAGGCTTGTCGCAGCAATTCAGGATTCGTTAGTAAGATTAAGTGCTAAATGAAGGAATCATATAAGTAGAGCCGTGTTTTGGGAATCATGGGGTTTTTTTTGCGTTTGAAGTTGGGATTTTTTTCTAGGATGATTTAGATTGATCTAAAACTCAAGACATTGGAGGTGTCGTCTGCAGTTTAATTGAAACGTTTTGGATTAAATATTTGGAATTTAAAACTTTGTTTGTCTAACATAGTCTTGAATATCGTGATCCATTTAAAGTGAAGTGTAATTAAATGGTGCAGATTGCAGTACTTGAGGAACAGAAGAAGGAAGAAATTACAGAAATTGAAGAAGATGACAAAGTTGAGGAAGATGACAAGGTTGAGGAAGATGACAAGAATGAGGAAGCCAACAAAGTCGAGCAGGAAGACAAGGTTAATGGGGAAAAAAGTCTAGCAGCGTCGAGTGAGGAGAAGAAAACTGAAATGGAGGAAAAGCCTGACATAAATGATGTTCCGATGGAAGATAATCAGGTAAATATACATTCTTAGTAAATTTTATCTGCTCTCTTTATTATACCAAACTGAACTTTAGTTTTCTTGTGAATTTGATTGTTTCTGTTGATAACCCCATTGTCCATTGATGGAATCCGGACATGTTACTAAGAGCCTAACGGTCATTTCTTTTGGTACATTTGTTAAAAAACTGATTCTTTACCTAGCATCATGTTACTAGGATAAACTTCCTCAACTCTTGATTTGTAAACTTTGTTCTGTAGTCAGCTATTATTGTAATCTTGTCTAATTTTCACTTGTCAATGTGTTGAATCTTATTGCCACCATGCAGCGAGTTTGAATACCCAGAAAACCAGTTCAAATTATATTCCTTGTGATCTTTTGTTATTATGCAAAGTAGATACTGAACTTCTCATCTGTTTCTAATTAGCAGGAGGAAGAAAAACTAGTACAGGATGAAGAAAAAGTAGTGCGACAAGATCTAAACGAAAGCACTCTGGATGGAGGGCTGAACTTAAACGCGAATGACGCAGATTCTGAAAATGACCCGAAAGGGGACAAGCCATCAGAAGAGTGATTAACAGGGTTGGGTGCATTGCAACCCATGCAACTAGGGTTGGTTCGTCCCCCTTAATGTCATTAGGAAGAAAGACATACAGAAAGAACAAAGCAGTCATTAGAGATAGATACAGATTCTTGATTTGGTCTGTACACCTATGGCTCGTTCATTTTGTTGTTGATGGAAAAGACTGATTGATTAAGAACTGAATATTTAATTCATAGGCAATTCTTGTCGTTTTGTCTGAACTTTAATTTGATTCAACATTTTGATATCTATGTGAAGGACGTAATTGTTTACTTTGAAAGCATGATATGCTCCTTTATCATTTGAAAAAATATCAAACAAGAATACTTTAAAAACGTTGCAAATGATTTCGTAATCTGACCCAGAAAATGTGGGAATGAAAAGAAAATCAAACATTTTGGACTAGATTTTCAAACAGAAGCAAGATGTTATCCAGTTTTCCTTTGAAGGCTCTTCTTCATCATAATCATTCGTTCGCAATAGCAGATTCGGCTTCGGTTGCAAAGTCCTGTCTGTAGATCACAAAACAAGTGTTATAATTTGGCAAGAGATAAAGGCATCATATAATCAACCAATGCTTATTTGAATCATAAAAGGTTTTAACTTGGATGGCTACAATGCATGTCAAGCACCAGCATGTTCATCAATAGAAATCAGTGCTCGAAGCCAAAAGAAATTGGTTCTAACTTGGGGATATTTAATGTAATGTAAGAAGAAATCGGCTATTCTCTTGATCTTACTTTATTTTACGAGCAAGCTGGTATATGCCTGTTCCTGCCATAGCAACATTAACGCTGAAGAGGTTCCAGTTTTTCTGTAAACAAAAGTCAGAATCAACGAAGAAAGATAAACCAGGAATCCAATCCTTATACAATCATCACAAAAGCGAGGGTGAAGATCATGACAAGAGGTAAAAACATATCTTCCCAGTGATGGCATTATCAGGAGAAGTGTAAGGAAACTTACCGGATTGATTACCATGCTGTAGCGAGACCAGATAACTCCAGTGCATGTAACCGCTAATGCAAGAAGTTTCAGAGAATACAATTAGAACACTGAGGCAATTCAAGACACAGTGAAACTGATCATAGAGAAATTCCAACTATGGATCTAATATAGAGAAATATAAGCAGTCTCATTTCAATACAGAGCGAGAATAGCTAAGAGCATTACGAATATGACATACCGATTTGTTGAGGATAGGACAGTTTCTCTGGAGGTTTTGCAAAGTCAGCAATGTTGGCAATGCTGATTCCCCACTTGAACGTAGGTGCCCAGAAATGAACTGAGAAGGACACAAAAAAAATTGAGATTCTCCATTCACCAAAATTGTCCACAAGTTCCTAAATATTTGATCAAGCAATTGCTTGATTTTCAATTAGAATTGATTGGAGACAAGCTGGAGTTAAAGATCTAAATGAGTGAAGTGAGGTTCAATTTTATATCACAGAAGTAACATCAAAGTTCTTACATTTGCGTTGACGATAGCAACATATCAATCAATCCTCGAGTTGACGCTAAAACTAATCAATTCCAAAATATTAATCGAAAGTCAAATTCAACCAAAAAGTTTTAGTTTTGCTATATTGAAAACAAATCAGGATTCACCAGAAAACTAGCAAAGAAAAAGTGGAACTAAGAAAATGAAAACTCGCAAAATAACCAATTCCAATACATGTAGATTGCTCAATTAGCCAAATTCAATCAATTTTCCGGGAAACAAAGAATAATCGTAATCGATGAAAAATCTATCATCTTCGAATTGACTCACTGGTTTTAGGTCCGGCAGGGTGATTCCAGAGAGCTTGAAACTTCGAAGTGGCCATTGAATTTTTTTTCCCAAAAGATGCTCCAAAATATCACCAACCAATCGTCACTTTCTGTCTCTCCAGAGATTCTTCCTCTCGTGTTCTCTCTCTCCTTAAAATTCTAGCAAAGGGCTGCAGCCAAATTCGATGCCGTTTTAAAAATAATAATTGAGGGTATTATGGTACTTTCTCTCCAAGTCGTCGCGAAGACTTTCAGAGATTGTCAATCGAAATGGGAAAGGTTCAGGCGATGTTTGACATGGGAACAAATACACTGACGAAGAAGCTTATCTTTCAAACCTTTACCTATCAGATTATATCTCTTCAAGGAACTAAAATCCCATGCCTCGAACCTTCATCTTGTGGCTTCACGGATTAGGCGATTCTGGACCTGCCAATGAATCCATCCAAACAGAATTCAAATCCCAGGAATTTAAGAACATTAGGTGGCTTTTCCCTTCTGCTCCATTCAATCCGGTTACGTGCAATAGTATAATTTTAGTAGTCTTTCTGTTTCTCAATTCTGATATTCTTTTTCTGTGTAAGTTGCTGTTGTGGATTTCTTTATTCATGGTTTATGGATTGATTGAGCTAAAGTTTTTGTTTTATCTTCCTGATTCAAGTTTTCTTAGTTGTGTCTTCATTTTATTTTCTTAAGCATGATTTGCCTTTTGTGAAGAAGATTTCCATTTGAAAGAGAGAGCTAATGCTGAAACATAATGGAATAAATTGTATAACTGTTAGATGGAGAAAGTAAAATGAAGAAGAAGTCTTTCTCATTATCATCGTTAACCAACAAAGAACGAGTTTGTTACAAATATATAATCCGAAAGAACAATGATGAACCAAAATAGATAACCGGAAACAAACCGGTTATCTTATAATTGAACCAATTCTATATCAATCCTAATACCCCTCCTCAAGATGCCGTTGTAATAGAAATTAACGGCATCTTGTTGATTAACTCATGAAACTGTCCTGGAGGAAGGGCTTTGGTAAAGGAATCTGCAATTTGATTATATGTGCGAACATGTAGTGTTTTGATCAGTCTCTTTGTGACTTCTTCACGTACTCTATGACAATCTAAGTCCACATGCTTTGTCCTTTCATGGAAGACAGCATTATTGGCAATATGTATGGCTGCAGTTGAATCACATTAGAAGGGAACTGAACCATTTTGAGGGACTTGAAGTTCTGCGAGGAGGTTCACTAACCAAGCTACTTCATTAACTCCAAAGTGCATTGCCCTGTACTCTGCTTCTGCCGAGGATAAAGACATTGTCGCTTGCTTCTTAGACTTCCAGGATATGAGAGAGGAGCCAAGAAACATGCAGTAACCCGATGTAGATCTTCGTGTATCTGAACAGGAGGCCCAATCTGCATCGGTAAAGGCTTTGAAGATGAGATCGTTCTCAGCTGAATAGAATAAGCCGAGACCAATGGTGTTCTTCAAATATCTGAGAACATTGTAAGCGGCTTGAAGATGCGATCGTTTTGGGGCTGAACAGAATTGACAAAGTTTGTTGACAGCAAATGTTATGTCTGGACGAGTTATGGTGAGGTACATGAGACGTCCAACAAGTCTTCGGTATTCAAGAGGATCAGGCAATAAAGGTTCATCACTGTCGAGTTTAAGTTTCAAGCTTGGATCCATCGATATGCTACAAGGTTTGCAAGCGAAGAATCCAGTGTCTTTAAGCAGATCCAGTGTATATTTCCTTTGACAAACAGAGATTCCAGCAGCTGATCGAGCAATTTCCAGTCCTAGAAAATACCTTAAAGGACCAAGATCTCGTAATTTAAAGCAACTATGTAAAATGGATTTAAGAGAAGCGACATCATCATCATTGTTTGAGGTAATAATGATATCATCAACATAAACTAGAATTGCTATATATTCCCCTCCTATGTTTCTCACAAAAAGGGTGTAATCACACTGAGATTTTCGAAAATTGAGACCAAGGAGAATTTCACTTAGCTTTAAAAACCATTGCCTAGATGCTTGTTTCAAACCATAGATTGATTTCTTCAGTTTACAAACAGCATTAGGGGGAAGGACAGAACCTGGAACTGGTGTGTAACCTGGAGGAAGAGTCATAAAGATTTCCTCTGTTAATTCCCCATTTAGGAACGCATTGGAAATGTCTAGTTGATGGAGACTCCACTTCTTAGCAGCTGAAACAGATAAAAGAGTTTTAACAGTTATCATTTTTGCAACAGGAGAAAATGTATCTACAAAGTCGATTCCAGGTTGTTGGGTGTAGCCTTTGGCAACCAAACGAGCTTTGTGACGCTCTAGAGACCCATCTGCGTTCAGCTTCGTTTTATACACCCATTTGCAACCAATGGCACGCTTGTGTGAAGGTAAAGAAACTATGTCCCATGTATCCGCATCTTCCAATGATTTAAGTTCTTCATTCATAGCAGCCAGCCATTCATCAAACTTCTTTGCTTGGACAAATGAAGAAGGTTCACCAAACTGCATAACAGAGCAAAGGTAAGACTTGTATTCATCACTTAAATCATTGAAAGACATGTAAGCTGCAAGGGGATAAGGAACATCAGTTTCAGTAAGATTGCAATAATAATCTTGTAAATGTCTAGGCTGCTTTGAAGTTCTTTTAGAATGAACTGTGAGAGGTTCTTTTGAATTTCCATTTCCTGCGAGAACATCATGATCAGAACTCGAGTTAGAATTCATAGCAATGTCAGATAATCTATTTTCTTCCTGTGATTGTGAAGAAAATGGAACAGAAGCAGAATTTTTTGGTATTAATTTCAACAAAGAGGATAAATCAGAAGCAGCATAGTTATCATTTTGAAAGGGAAAGATGTCCTCATGAAAGGTAACATTGCGGGATATGTGAATGGAATTTGTTTCTAAATCCATCACTTTATACCCTTTGTAACCCAACGGATACCCCAGAAACACACACGGCTTCGAACGAGGTTGAAATTTTGTTCTCTGTTTTGAGGAGGTTGAGCTGTAACATAAACAACCAAAAACACGAAAAAGGTTATAATCAGGCTGCTATCCAGTTAGAATCTTAAAGGGAGAATTATTTTCAAGTAAAGGAGTATGAATCCTGTTTATTAAAAAAACTGCAGTAAGTATACAATCTCCCCAATAAGGTAACGGGATGTTTGCTTGGAACATAAGTGATCTCGCAACATTGAGGATGTGTTGGTGTTTACGCTCAACCACTGAATTTTGTTGTGGAGTCTCAGGACATGAATGATAAGCCAAGATCCCTTTTAATTTGAAAAGCTCAGTAAATCGCAGCTCAGGAGCATTATCAGACCTCACTCCTTTCACTCGAGCACTATACTGTGTTTCAATCATTTTGAGGAAGTCTGGAAAAATCTGTAACACATCACTCTTTGATCTCATGAGATAAACCCATGTCATGCGAGTGTGATCATCGACTATGGTTAAGAAAAAACGATATCCTTCATTGGTTTCCACTGAAAAAGGACCCCAAGTGTCAATGTGTAAGAGATCAAAAGCATTAGAACAGATGTTATTGTGAGAAACATAAGGTAAATGTTTTTGTTTAGCTAAAGGGCAAACCGAGCAATGAAATGAAGTTTTATTCTTCTGTTTGATGCCAAGAACATTGGTAACAGATTCAATCCTTGACAAAGGAGGATGTCCTAACCTATTGTGCCAAAGAGAGAAATCAACAACAGCATTTAAAGAAAAAGAATTAGAAACAATTGAAGATTTGTTGTCAACAGAGCTTCTGTCGAGCATATAGAGATTGTATATCCTTTCAGCTTGACCAATCATCAGTCCCTTGGTAGGATCCTGAATCAAACAAGATGAATTATCAAATATAAATCGACATTTAAGATCACAAGTTAATTGACTAACACTCATTAGATTTAAACGAAACTCTGGAATAAAAAGGACGTCTCTAAGAATCAGATGTTCATTGATACAGACATCTCCAATACCTACAATCTTAACATCTACACCTGTTGGCAAAGTTACATGTTTATCTACAAAAGTGTTCATGTTAGAAAACAAGTTCTTATCATGAGCAACATGGTGACTAGCACCGCTATCAACAATCCAAGAGTGGCTGGAAAGAGTGGTTTTAGTAGATTGTAACATTCCAACAAAGTGAAGAGTAGAAGAGTTGAAAGTCATACCATCTGTGGCTGTGATGGTACCACCTGATGAGGAAGGTAGAGAGACTGTTGTGCGGATGTGGAGAGATGAAAGTGGAAGTAAGCAATGACTCCTTCGATCTGCTCTTTGGAAAGATTTTGTAACAGTCCATTCACAGGAGTTTCTGTTTTGACTTGATTTGATAACCTGAGCTGAGCAATTGTTGACTTTGTTGCATTTTGCTTTGTCTTGTGTTTGAAACCAGGGGGATACCCATGAATTTTGTTGCATTTATCAACTGTATGACCTATGTATCCACAGTGAGAGCAAACTGGTCTTTGACCAGATTTCTGATTAACCACAGAGGCATTGATTGAAGCATTAGGCGCACGAGTGGGTTCTGCAACATTGAAGATTGAAGCATTTTAAATTGGTTGTATGTTTCTCTGATTGTGATCTTGATCAAGGAGATTATAGACTTCTGATAATTCAGGAATCGTCTTTTTCATTATGATTTGGCTTCTGATACTGGAGTAAGAATCGTTGAGACCAGCTAGAAACTTGATGACCTTGGACCTCTCATGCTCAATCTGTATATTCTTACAGCAATCACAGTTTCTGCAGGTTTTTGAGCAACTTGTTCCCTCCAAATCGTCTCATAAGGTCTTCAGTTTTGTATAATACGTCGAAAGATCCATGCTGCCTTGTTGGATTGACTATATTTGTTGAGATAGCTGATACGATCTAGGGAGATTGGTAACATGAAATCTGGACATCAAGTCCTTCCAAATTTTAGCCGAATCTGGAAGTCTAAGAATGCTGCTATAGATTTCCTTAGAAACAGAGTTCAATATCCAAGATTTGACCATGCTATTACATCTAGACCAAATCTTAAAGAGAGCGTCATTTTCAGCAGGTTTAGGCAACGATCCATCCACAAAACCGAGTTTATTCTTAGCTTCTAAGGCAGTGGTAATCGCTATGTTCCAAGTACTGTAATTAGTACCATCTAGGACTTCAGAGATAATGAAAGAACCTGGATTATCGGCACTTGTCAGAAAGAATGGAGAGTACTGTATTCCATCAAATGCGAACTGATTTTGTGTCACCTGTGTCGCCATTGTATCAGGAGAAATCAGAGATGAAGATTGATTTGGATTCTGAGGAGGATTGGAAGCTGAGTTCGTGTTCTCTGTGTGTTGATTAGAAGCCATCGGAGCTTGATTTTGTTCAGCAACTACACGTTTCGTCTTTCGCGTAGGAAGCATAGTCGGAAATGAAAATAACTCGGTGAAAAAGGCCGAGAAAGAAGATTTTGTCGGTGAAATGAACCGAGCAAAAGAAACATCGGAAGAAAGAAGTGATTTCTTGAGAAATCAAGCACGGAGCTCGTCGGAGAAGACGACAGAGCAACGGTAATGTTGAATCGGAGATGGATAGAAGATCGGAGTTGTTGAAATTGGCTTCAACAGCTCTGATACCATGTTAGATGGAGAAAGTAAAATGAAGAAGAAGACTTTCTCATTATCATCGTTAACCAACAAAGAACGAGTTTGTTACAAATATAAAACGGAAAGAACAATGATGAACCAAAATAGATAACCGGAAACAAACCGGTTATCTTATAATTGAACCAATTCTATACCAATCCTAATAATAATTACACAATTTACTTGTCTTCAATTTTCCTGTTGTGTATGTTGGTTTCATGTCTCTTAATCCATTAAAGATCCAATATGTGTCTGAAAGAATCTTAGGTCCTTCTCCTCTTTCTTGAACAGAGGGTGCGGTGATGCGTTCGTGGTTTGATGTCCCTGAACTTCCCTTTAAAGTGGTATTACTTCTCTCTTGATCAAATATCTCTTATGATATTGACTTGGCAATTCTTTCTAAATCTTCAATACCACCTTTGTTTGTTAAACCTTATGACACAATGTCGATGATCAGCATGTGTTCAGCAGATAGAAGGTTTATTATGTGTAGCTTTTATGTGTTAGGGCTCTCCAATTGATGAAAGTAGTGTGCTTGAAGCAGCTAAGAACGTGCATGCCATTATAGACCAAGAGATTTCAGAGGGAACAGATCCAGAGAACATATTTATCTGTGGATTAAGCCAAGGAGGTGGTTTCTCTTTTCTGTGCATAGTGACCTTTTTTATCGATTCCAAATTCACTTGTCTTGAAGATCTTGCCTTGTTGTCTTCTAATAAGATTATCTGCAGGTGCCTTAACCTTAGCTACTATTCTTCTTTACCCAAAGACTCTTGGAGGAGGAGCAGTCCTTAGTGGATGGGTTCCATTCACTTCTTCAATTATCTGTCAGTTTCCCGAAGAGGCTAAGAAGGTTCATCACTCAAGTTTGTTATAACATTGATTTCTTCTCATTGTTTTTGGTTGCTGAGTCTTCAGATTTTGCAATATGCAGACACCAATCTTGTGGTCTCATGGCACTGATGACACACTTGTACTCTTTGAAACTGGTCAAGCTGCTATTTCATTTCTCAAAGAAGCGGGCATTACCTGTGAATTCAAGGTATAATCAAATGAAACTCTTATTCGATTTAGTTCACAACGTCACATGGTTATACTTCAAAGCAAATGCATAAGAGAATTCCAATGTAACAACATTTGTTTAAGGAGAATTTTTTTATCTGCAGTCATATACTGGTCTCGGGCACTCGATCAGCAGTAAGGAGCTGAAGTATATAGAGTCATGGATCAATCGACGGTTGAAGGGTTCTTCTTCTTCATCTAATTGTCTTCAACTGAATTGTCTTAAAACCAAATTTCTACTTAAGTTAAAAATCTTCGTACCTACATGTCATCTACGAAGACGAGAAGAAAATTGATAATTGTAAGCTCATCATCTGGTTCTGGTTTGGTTTGGCCTAGACTCTGCAGTCTCCTTCCAGTATCTATCCCTTTCGTGAAAACCAGTTTGGGTTTGGTTGATTATTGAGTGAGTTACTTTGTTCATGAATTCATGCATTCATTGGTTGTATGGATTTGAAATATATATACAAAACAGTGTATCTTTATACATACATTCGTAGTCTTCTTGCGTGCACATGAAGAACAGAAAATAGCCAAAACCTGGTCTTATTCTTCTTAAAAGGCCACTTGGAGTATCATCTTAATTCTTGCATCGAGGGTATTTTAGTCATTTCAACATCATCAAGATAAAAGGAAAAAAAAAAACACCAGAAAAACGTTACGACTTACGAGGGATCTTCAAAGAGGATGGTCAAGGCATGCGAACAAGTTCAGTGACGAATCCGATTGGTCTTCTCACGATCGCATTACTGAGCACTCTCTTCTTCTTCTTCGTAATCTTCTTCTTCCAAGACCAAACTTACTCATCATCTACCTCTACTGTCTCTTCCTCTTCACGCAACCCAGACCCTATGGCTCGAACCTTTATCTTGTGGCTTCACGGATTGGGCGATTCTGGACCTGCAAACGAACCCATCAAAACAATATTCAAGTCTCCGGAGTTTAGGAACACTAAGTGGCTCTTCCCTTCTGCTCCATCAAATCCAGTCTCCTGCAATTGTACGATTGACCTCTACTTTTTCTAATTTTTGGGAATCATTGTAGTGGTTCTTCTCTAGGTTTAAATACTTGTTTATGATTCGATTGAGTTCAAGAATTTTGTTTATTAGTAAGGTAATTAGCATCTTCTCAATCTAATTCGACTTTTTGAATCACGTCCTAAAAACGGAGAACTTTGATATGTGATATTACTTCTGTGTCTAGCTTTTTGGATTCAGCAGGACTTTTACATTGTGCTCCGATGCATTTATCAGCTTCTGTTCGTTAATCATACGAGAAAGAGATTGGTGAATACAGTACACAAAATTTTGAGTCTTCTCCTTTAATGTTTTTGACTTTGATTTTTCATGAGCAGATGGTGCAGTGATGCCTTCTTGGTTTGACATTCCTGAGCTTCCTCTTACGGCGGTAACACTTCTTGACAGTACTTACTAAATTGGTAGCTTAACTAATCAGTAGTTGTTGATAAGAATTTATGGTTTATAATGTACAAAGCACAATCTGCTTTTAACATATCAAGGGAGCTGGTTTTGTTCAATAGATTTATGCTATCAAGTAAGTAACTGTTTATACGTTAGGGCTCTCCAAAAGATGAAAGCAGCGTGCTAAAAGCAGTTAAGGACGTTCATGCCATTATAAATAAGGAGATTGCCGGAGGAATAAATCCTGAAAATGTGTATATCTGTGGGTTTAGCCAAGGAGGTGATCTCTCTTTACACCCCCCTCCCCCCTATTAGTTAGACTTTTCAATTTTTGTACAGAGTGATCTGTAAGTCTACAATGTGTCGATGTTGTTTCCATTGCGACTTCTGAAAATGTTTTTCTTTGCAGGTGCATTAACCTTGGCTAGTGTTCTTCTTCATCCAAAAGCTCTTGGAGGAGGTGCAGTGTTTAGCGGATGGATTCCATTCAACTCTTCAATTATCAATCAGTTCTCTGAAGATGCTAAGAAGGTTTCATCTGTTTTTATTCAGTTTATTATGAGTTGATGTTCTCGTCACGGCTTTGTGGGTTTCTAAGTGTCCCCAGATCTTGCATATGATGCAGACACCAATCTTGTGGTCTCATGGCATTGATGACAAGACTGTGCTGTTCGAGGCTGGTCAAGCAGCTCTTCCTTTTCTTCAACAAGCCGATGTCACTTGTGAATTCAAGGTATAATAATAATCAAAATCAAGCATCCTATTACAGGCTGATCAAATCCAGATACTGGTCACATGGAAAGATGTTAGAAACCAATTCTTGAGAATGTGAATCTGAACAAAAATATGTTTATCTACAGGCTTATCCAGATCTCGGACACTCGATCAGTAATAAGGAGCTGCAGTACGTGGAGACATGGATCAAACAACGGATGCAAAGTTCGTCGTCATCTTCTTAAAAGCTTTAGAAAAGCAACATTGTACTCATATGCTAACAAGATATCAAGAATGGTAACTTCAGCTCATCATTTTAGTTTCTTTATCATGAAAACCAAACCGGTTTTGGTTTAATCGGTCTTGTTTTGTTGTGGGAACAGAAACACATACATTTTGTAATTTGCATTGATTTGAAATATAAATTATGCCAACAATAGAATACAATATAATATAGTATAGTTTATTTTGTCAACACATTACAAATGAGTGACTACAGAACTCACATTTTGATATTCAAAAAGAAAACGTTGATCTAAACATTAGGCTTTAATGCAAATGGTCTTTAGTCTAGTGGCAGGCGGTAAATTCACTAAGGCATGCTCATTTGCATAATCAGAGATCAAGTCCCACCGCATACATTATGTAGGAATTTGGCTAATGAGTCGGTCTGTTGTGGCTCAGTGTTGACAAAAAAAAATAGTAAGCTTTAATAAATTACTCTTCTTAGTATCTTCTTATGTCATTCAAATCAATGATTGATAATCCATCTATGTCGGATTAATGGCTGTCAATGCCATCATAAAAATTAATCAACAATTGTGTTTTTGGAACTACAAATTATCTAGCGTAGAATATAAGATAAAAAAAAGTTAAAATATCATATTATGATGAGTTACAGTGAAATACTTATGATGAAAAGAAGAGAAAGAACGATCTCAAATAGTAATGAATTTTAATTTATTTATTGTTAGCAAATGTCGATATCTATGCTTGAAAACCATATAAACAGTGAAGTATTATTAAATCCGACAAAAAAAAATCCAAGTGAGCTGCATGGTCTGTTGTAAGTGCAGGGATATCTTCGTCCAAACATAGAGTTTCCCATTCTTCCCACGGCATCCACCGACTACATGCGATGTTCCAAATTTACCCCTCGACCAATTCGAAAACCACAGAATCTTGAGAAATTGAGTGACAGCTAGATAAGAATCTAAGTCCACTCTATTTCTCAATATCTCCATTCAAGTGGCTTTTTCAAAAAATCTTCATATTTGTATCTAAACATTTTCATCACTCTAGCTGCTAATTTTTTAATAATTGTGAGGTTCCACAGATTAGTATAGATTCCGCGTCATTTTCTACAAATGTTTAGATTTTAATGATACTAAAAGCATGTTTAATAGTGAGAGTACGAGAGTTTCTAAAAATTGTTTAGTAATAAATTATTTTTGAGACTGTATTATTAGGACATGTTTAATAGTGAGATTATGAAAGTTTCTAAATAATTGTTTAGTAGTAAATTATCTTTAAGACAGTATCATTAGTCTCATTATGTAGAGACATATCAAGCAAAATATCATTAGTTTCATTTGTTTTTTCATTTATTTTTAGTTATACGAAACTCTCATAATCTCATCATTAAACTTACTCTAAGCATCGATTAATTATATATATTTTATACCGTAGTCCTCTCAAAAACTAGAAAAGACCACGTAAATCCTCTGTCCAAATAGAAGTAACAAGCATTTAAAGTTTGAGAAAAATTGATATATGATATAAATCAATAGAACAATTTTCTATTCGAGTGGAAATCACTAAACTACTACGACCACTATAAATTGTCGCCGCTAATATGATACCATCCTCACCACTAACTACGTTTGTAATATAGTGTATATTTTCAATTAATTGCAATCATTCGGAATAATCATATATGTAATGCAAATGAGTATTTATAAAACACATAGATCACGTGTGAGTGTTATGTAATGTATAAGATTTAATAATAAAGACAATGATAGAGTTAAAAGTGTTTAGTTTAAACTCGATACGTGTAATGAAGTTATTACGACTATCGAAAAGCTGGCATTGGGCCGTTGGATATGGTCCTACTTAAGACATGTCTATTATTTGTTAAAAACACTCGATTCTATCAATTCATGTGACTCCATCAATAAAAACTCTAATTATCTCTTTTCACAACTAAATTATTGATTTATATAAACAAAGATTGTTCATTTCCATTGTGAAAATCGAATTTGAAGTTCAAGCTTGTAACAAGGGTCAAAGGCTACTACACTTTTGTCATGCCAGTCTTCGAGGCAAATATATTGGACCATAGTTCTCAATTAAGATCTCACATGTGATTTAATTTTTTTATTGGATTAGTCAAATTTTGAAACCAAATATTTAAATTTGAAGCTGTCTATATTACATTAAATTTTATTCATACTCTAGTACATATAATTGAATTGAAACCGTCATGACTTTTTTAAATACCTTTTCTAAATTTTATTATATAATAAATTTATCTCCAACGTTCCATTTTGCAGCAATGATTCTGCAGACTGAAATTATAAAACATGTGATTATATTCACTAGATGGTGAATCTATATTATATATTTCAGTTTTGACGAGATAGCATAATGATTTTAACTGATAGTTAGTACGTATAAAACACATAAAAATAAAATTGAATGATAATAAGAATAATAATGTGTTCGTTGTTCTGGTGGTTAGGATGATCCAGCTAATGACTCGGTACTAGGATTCGATTCCTACCCACTGCATTATGGTAGCTTAAAAAAGAGATTATTGGGGTAGGTTTTAGGCTATAGATCGGGGTTTATCGATCAAATATTGACAAAAAAAATAGTCATATTAAATTCTTAATTCGATTTTAAATTAAAGTCGTTTGCAGTCAGAGTAAAATGTAAGAAAATAAATATAAAGATGGTCTTCTTTCTCAAACACAAACCCTAGCACTTGTCGTTAAATTTCAGATTTGTGTTCCTCTCTAGTCGCTGGCGGTGGCTTTCGGTGGCCGAGAAAGGGACAATCCCTCTACTTTTTTCTTTTTTTCTGTTTCTCCTTCTCGCATTCCTTTTCTCAGTTCCTGGGACTTGTTTCTTCGGGTCTTTAGGTGGTGATTCTTTAGATCTGGTCTTGAGGTAGCAAGATCTCGTCAAAGGTGTGGTTTCGGGTTATAACGTGGATGAAGCCGGCGACGTCATGGCACAGAGCCTCGTGGAACCGGTTATAACGAGGATGAATCTGGTGACGAGAGTGCTCTGATCCAGCTTCCAGCAGTTTTTCCAAGACCTCGACGAAGTGGTTTTGGTGATTAGGAGATGATAGTAGGTTTAGTCGGTGGTTTCGGTAAGTAAACCTGTCGTTTGAGGACAGCGATAATTGTTAAAATCTATCCACGGTAGTGGAGCTTTCAACGGATGTCTTGAGTAAACCTTCGGTAAAGGAACTAGGGGTCTTGAAAGAGATCTTCAGAGATGATACCACTTCCTCCTCATCTTCTCTTCTTCGGAGTTTCTTTCTGGACATATCTTAGTCTCTAGGCGATTCGGCGTGGTCAAACGAGGGTCTTGGTAGCGGCTTCAAATTAGATTGATGGTGTCGGTTTCTCTGGCTCTGTGGTGGCATCAGCAGTTGTCAACTCTAACAGTGGTGGTGACAGAGGAGCTAGCTAAAGTTTCTTCATTAATATCTTCTAAATGGACTTCTAATGGATCGAAATGGGCACTTTTGTCCTTTTGTAAACTCTATTTCAATAAGAAAATCTTTTAAAGTATATATAAGGTAAATTGGCAAATCACTGAAACAAAGAAGAAAGAAGTGTAAAATAGAAAAAGCGCCAACTATTGTAGTAATACAGTTAGAAATAAGCCAATCAAAAGAGAAGCCTCTAACGACGTTGGCTTACTTCAAAAATCACGCAATCGCCTCTTTTTAGGATTCAGTGGCAATTTCGTAATAATATAAACATGAATGTCCCTTTTCGTCATTTCAAGTCCTTCGTCCTTCTTCTTCTCTCCACCTTCACTGCCACTCACAACTACACGCGCGACTACTCTCTCTCTCTCTTCTGAAGCACTCAAAGAGTAAAGTTCTCTGCATTTCGCTTTTTCTCTCTCTCTAAATGGCGGGTCGGATCCAATCCCACCAGCTGCCAAATGGACTCTACGTATCGGGAAAGCTGGAGCAGCCAAAAGAGCGACCACCGACAATGGCGGCTCGAGCTGTGCCTTATACCGGAGGGGACATTAAAAAATCTGGCGAGCTCGGAAGGATGTTTGATATTTCCGTCGTCGATCCCGCCTCTTTTCACGGACCACCGCCGCTAATTGTCGGTGGTAATAGCAGCGGAGGAACATCAAGGCTTCAGGTGCCGCCACGTGTCTCTGCTTCTTCTTCAAACCCTAACAGTGGATCCGCTCGATCCGGTCCCAACTCGGGTTCAATGAAGAAATTTTCAGGTCCACTCTCTCAGCTTCAGCCAACCGGCTTAATAACCTCCGGTTCTCTCGGTTCGTCAGGTCCATTAGGGTCGGGGTCTAGGAGGTCGGGTCCAATGGAACACCAGTTGAGTAATTTAGGGTCCAGCAAGCCTAAATACGGGACGTCGGTGACGAGTCTGAACACGGACCCGGTTCGGGTCGGGTTTAAAGTACCTAAAGCGGCTGTTTGGGCGTTTCTGATTGTGGCGGCGATGGGATTGCTAGTGGGAGCATTTCTAACCGTGGCTGTGAAGAAACCGGTGGTGATTGCGGCGGTTTTAGCGGCGGTTTGTCCCGCCATCGTGGTTTTGGTGTGGAATTGCTTTTGGAGAAAAAAAGGATTGTTGAGTTTCATCAAAAAGTATCCAGATGCTGAGCTTAGAGGCGCCATTGATGGACAGTTCGTCAAGGTTACGGGGGTAAGTTTCGACCTAATTTTCCAAATTCTAGTTTTAGTAAGTGACTTTAATTATTCTGGTTTAACCAAATTGCTTCCTAATTTAGCTTTTAATAATACCAATTTTGTGAAGTTAAAATGTCGTAATTTTTGGCTTTTCTTATGGATGGTTATACTCTTGAATCTCTGTTTGGTGTCAATTAACTTCATTTAATGTTTGTTTTGCTCCATTATGTTTCTGGGTGCTTTATGATGTTTTTGCTTTTGTCTGTGTTAGAAATTTTAAATTAATAAACGATTACTTACCAAACTAAAGTTTGCTGCTTGTATTAAGAGTTTTAAATGAAATTAGACCATTAATAATTCGACAATTGCAGTCACGGGTATTTTTGTAATCTGGATTGGATTCCAGGCGGCAACAGCTATTTTAATGCCTTTGTGCATACCTTTTATTATTTTCTTATGATTTAACAATGCTGCTATAGATTTGGTTAAATCTGATAGTTTGATCAATGCTGTATTTCTTATTTGTTTAAACTCTGTTTGTTTAAGGTTGTAACATGTGGAAGCATTCCTCTGGAGTCTTCGTACCAAAGAACACCGAGATGCGTTTATGTATCCACGGAATTGTATGAGTACAAAGGTCTTTGTGGAAAATCCGCAAACTCAAAACATCGATTCTTTTCCTGGGGATCTAGACATGCAGAGGTAAGTTTCTTTTTCAGTGGCTAGTACACGAGTTCTTCAAGTGTCTAGACAGGAGATGGTGTTTGATGATTCTGATTGTTTATACATTTAATTTCTTTGGCAGAGATTCGTGTCGGATTTTTACATCTCAGATTTCCAATCTGGATTGCGGGCACTAGTAAAAGCAGGATATGGATCAAAAGTTACTCCTTTTGTCAAACCGGCGACTGTGGCTAATGTAACAACGCAGAATAAAGATCTATCTCCCAATTTCTTAAAGTGGCTGTCGGATCGCAACCTCTCTGCAGATGACCGTGTCATGCGCCTGAAAGAAGGGTATGCTACATATCTATCCCACACACATCTTAGATTTTTTCTTAAGGTGCCATTATCTCAATCCTGATTTCAGTATAATTGGAAGTTGTACTCTCAGACTGTAGATGAAAGCGTTTTCTTTGACTGGTAACTATGAATTTTCTTCCACGTTAAAAGTCATAATCATGGAAAAAGATGTGATGTGACATTTAGTGTTGGAAGAAACACATTAACTTCTGTCAAAGTAAACTTTTAAACATCTCACATCGATGGTTGATAAGTTTGAAGTTAGAGGGCTTAAAAAGTTGAATTAGGGTACAAGTTAGTGAGACACAAAAGTCATCTTTTTGTTAGTACAAAGAAAGGATCTCTTTGACTGCTCCCATTTTGTAGTCACACAAGGAAGTGCATTAGTTTCACATTGGCCATTAAAGATAACCCTTTTGTTGCTTAACTTAACTAGTATTTGATTTGTGATGATCAGATACATAAAAGAAGGAAGCACGGTGAGCGTAATGGGGATGGTAAGAAGGCACGACAACGTATTGATGATTGTTCCTCCAGTAGAAGGAGTTTCCAGTGGCTGCAGGTGGTGGCACTGCCTCGTCCCGACCTATGCAGATGGCTTAATAATCACATGCGACGATAATCAAAACGCTGATGTCATTCCTGTCTGAAACCAATATGTACGTAACGCTTGTTTTGCCCGATGTTCATCACTATATAAATGCTACAAGAGTTAGGCTCACGAGAGTGAAGAACGAAGAGAGAGAGGTGTGAGAGGAGAGCCAAATTGGTTAAAGAAGATACCAAATGGGCTGAAGCCTTTTTCACGATGATCCTATTAGCTTTTTAGCTTTTCTCAATTATGTTGTTCTTTTTGCCCCTTTTATGGGGTTTATGTTTGTGTACATAAATCCCCAAAATGTAAATGCTATTTTCTCTTTGAAATAAAAATATTATGTTCAATCTACTCTTCACTAAAACCTTGAGCATGTCTAGCTGCATCTCTGCAACAGGCGATGACATTACTTTGCCGAGAAGTTATGTGAAATCCCTTGCAGAAGCCATTTAAATAGTTGAGAATACGAAAACAATTTACGTGAACAAGAAAATCCACGTATTTGACAATACAAGCATTCGACATCAAAACATATTGGGATTTTTATTTATCATTCTATATAAACATAACATGTAAAGTCAGTCACTTTTGAGTTCGATGCACATCTTTAACTTAACTCGAAACTAATCAGACATATACATACATGAATGCATACATTATCACGTACATGTTTCTATTTATAGATGAACCAAAAATAGTCGTTATACCTCTAGATTTGTAGCTAAACAAATAAGGAGGAAGGCTAAAATATATCATCACTACCATGAAACACCTCTACCATTCTTCGTCATATCTTTGAGAAAAACATCATGCCAAAATGATTCAAGCCTCTATTTATGTTTTTGTTCATGGTATGTTCACTGTCAAAACACCAAAGACAACAATACAAAGGTTAATGTTTGGCAAAAGAAGATCCTTAGGGAAACAAAAGAAACCGGTTTAAGGTAATATACCGATTGTTTTATTGAGCAACCATAAAAGAAGAGCAAGTTCAACGCCGAAAATCGTATGCAACCATGATCTGTCTACGAGGAAGCCATACACAGTGATCCCAGCTTTGTTGTTCTCTAGATAGGTCACTGGAAAAAAACACAGTTTGGTAAAGATCAGATCAAAAAAAAACTTGAGGTCTAAAGTTTCGTAATCAATTTGTTGAATGTTATCGGAAATGTTTTTTACCTAAAGCTTGACGTTTTTGGTAGGAAATTGTATTGGCGTAGATCGGGTGTATCTTAGTATTGTCAAGATCATCGTCTCCTTCTCCTTCTTCATCAGATGTATCAAAGACATTGTTAAATGGAGCAATTTGTGACTCAATCACTGAAGCTGTAGGAGTTTCGCCATCAAGATTATCAAACGAGTCAACTGTGGCACAAACGTTCCATTTAGCTGCAAGGCTGGTTACTGATTGAGCTTTGTGAGTTATCTTCGTTGCACTTCTCAAACATATGAATACTCCTGTTACCAAACTCAACGAACATAACTGTGAACACATCACAAAAGACATTGCGTTTGTTCCGAATAAACCGAGCAAAAACAGAGATACCAAACAAAACCAAAGAAGAAAGTGAAGGAGCTCTTACCGCGAGCTCGCCAACTTCATAAATATTAACAGCAACACTAGCTCTTGTGGTGGTAAGCAAAGCCATGAACTGAGTAGCAGTGACAAAAACCAAAGACAAAAGAATGAATCTCCTGAATCGATGACTAACAATCCTCAAATTACGACGAATCTTTTGATGGTCAGCTAGAGCTGAGCGAACGTCAGTCATCTCAGAGGAAAAACAGCGTGCAAAGTCTTCAAGGCAAAGAATCTGAAGATGACATGTGATTTGGTAGAGGATACAGGCAATGATGAAGATGGAGTTACGGTAAAGCCAAGAAGAAAGCTGGAGAGTGCAGGCAATTACGTTGCTTAGAATAGGATTAATGATGTAAGGAATCTCGTCGAAGCCAGAGATGTACCACCAAATTCTATAGATGGCTTCAAGTGTTAGTGATGGTAGGACGAAGATCATTAGCCGTTTCAACGATCTCTGCATCATCAAGAAACAGAATAAGCCATTAATTAATTAAGATATTTCATTGGATAAATAACATCCGACCTTAGCTCAGTTGGTAGAGCGGAAGACTGTAGTCTGTGACAGATAATCTTTAGGTCGCTGGTTCGATTCCGGCAGGTCGGATTTTTGTTTTTATAATTTACTAAAAAAGGCGTTATAATCCAAAAAATAACTGTCGGCCACAACAAAGATTTTGACTGTTGAAATGTGTTTCTTTATCAAATATACTTATTTAGGAAAATTAGACTTATTGATTACATTCAAAATATTCAATTTAGTAAAATAATTGTAAAATAGAAAAATAGTAAATGATTATTGTTTGGCTGTTTGCATTCACTAAATTATGAAATAAATAAAAATGAGACTGAAGTTTATAGCTAATAGTACTATAATACTATTATATACAATATGTCAGTTTCTCGATCGCATCACATCGTAAATAGTTGCAACATGGTAAATGTTCTGAATTCTAGGTTTTGCAATATCTCTCTGATTTCAAATTTGACGATACTTTGATCATTCCAAAATTGAGAGGCCAACGAACGAGATTAAAAGATTTAATTATAGAAAAAAACTAACCTGGATTTCGACTTCGTGTTCAATTCGAACCTTATCGCTAACGTTCCAAAGCTTATCGAGGAAAAGAAACCGTCGCATCCCGAACTTTCTAGACCAAATCGAGAGGCTAACGAACGAGATTCCAGCAAAAATCGAAAGAGAAAACTGAACCACGGCATCGTACGGACGTCGGTGATGGAAATCGCAGTCGGAACAGACGAGCAAGAAGTGGGAGATCATCGGAACGATAACAACAAGAAGGAAGAAAACGGACCACATAAGCACAGCTGTGCCACGATTCGACTGGTCGAACCAGAGCACGAGGCTCATAAACGAGAACCGTGAAGCTGAAAACTCCGTCGGCTGTTTGTTGATCTCACTTAGTCGTGTCTCCGGGATCAGAGGTTCCCGAGATCCTTGACCCGATGATGTGTTCTCCATGAGAAGGTTAATTCGGGATCACGAATATAATTTTTTTCAAAGATTCGCGGAATTTGGGATGAATCGAAGAAGAAGGAAAAAAATAATGTAGTCTTAAATATTTTATGTTTGATCCCATACACACAGTATATAGAAGAGGTTTTTTGTTTTTACTATTTTCAAAAGCTGTTTAATATCTGAAATAATAATTTAAAAAACTATAAAGGGTGTAATAGAATATCGTGGTCAAATTGCCTCGTTAAGAAAAATTAATTGAGAATTAAGCTAAATATGACCCTTTTGTTAGCTCATAATTGATGCCCACTTTCTATTGAGATATTTAGGTGTTTACAGTTTAATAATTTGACTCCGTATAGTGAGTAGTTGTCAGCTGAATTAGTAAAAATAAAATTAACAAATAAATAGGTAACAAACAAACATATGATATATTGGTTCCTAGCTTTTCTATATTATAGTTTTGAAAATATGTCAACCGAATCAATTTTGAAATTTGGTCAATTAGTAGTATTAAAATTAAATAAATAAAGAGAGCTGAACTTAGCTTAAATGTTTAATTATTATCTGGCTAAGAACATATCAGCCATAATCTGTCCCTTAACCCAAAGGTTTTTTGTTTTTGTTTTTGTTTAGTGGTTCATAACCCCAAAAGTTTTTATTTTAATATTCCTATATTGTACTATGTCGTAATTATTATTACATCAAGCTTTTGTACATCTGTTTTTGTTGTGTCTAAATTCACGAGGTCAAAACCTTAATCATACAGATGTTCGAAATAGTTGTTAGTTGTAACTTTCACGGGCTACAAAATCAATCGATATTAAAACCAAAAAAAAAATCAATCCATAGTTAAGAATTCAATTCCGAATTTATTTCGTACCATATGATTGACGTGTCCCACTTTTGGGCTTTAGGCCCATAACTCGATCGGGTCGGATCATTTGACTTAATCGGATCCTTTTTTGGTAGGAAATTTCTCCGGCCGTAATTCGTTGGACTTGTCGACGTCGATGGGCATGAGGTGTAGTGGAGAACCCAGAATATCCGCCCACCTCGGGAATCGTCATTCGTCCTCTACAACTCGCAAAATTCCATTTCTACGAAAAATATCTAACCTTTATTTTTATTTCCTGTGAATTTTCTGCTACCTGATTTTTAAGACTTTGTTCAAGTTTTGGGTTCCTTACGAAGATGGCGGCGACGGTGGCAATCTCAGGTATCTCCTCTGGTTCGTTGATGATCTCACGGCCTTTGGTTCATCTTCGACGCTCTAGAGCCGCCGTTTCGTACAGTTCCTCTCACCAATTGCTTCATCATCGTCCCCTCTCTTCTCGTCGTCTGCTCTTTAGGTGTGACTAGCTACAGCTAATACTTAATTGATTTATTCAAACCTGATTATAATAATAGTTTAACTTTATGCTGTCATTTCGGAACTTCCTCTTTAAAATTCAGGAACATTCATCGAGTTCAAGCGAAGATTTTGCAAGACGATGAAGAGAAAGTGGACGTGAAGGAATCATTTAAAGCCGATACTTTCACTGGTAAAGAACCGCTTGAAGAGGCAAATACGAGTTCTTCGACAAGTGCTTTTGAGTTATGGATAATCAAGCTTGAGCAAGGACTGAATGTCTTTCTGACTGTAAGATTTTTATGACCCTTTTTATCTTAAACGTTATGTCTTAGTAAATATCTGGAATGTTTGATTCTGTTAACATTTTAACCGGGGGTTATTTTATGTGTTCTGATTATTATCTTGCTCTTGTTTTCTCCCTCAGGACTCGGTGATAAAGATACTTGACACATTGTACAGTGACCGAACTTATGCAAGGTTCTTTGTTCTTGAGACAATTGCTAGAGTCCCTTATTTTGGTAAGTGTATCAGTTTGTAGTTTCAGTTCCTTGATTCTGGTAAGAAAAGATTAGCAGAGTGTATTCAGAAATTAGGCATTATGATATGATAAGATTGTTAAAATCATTTGAGATGTGTGCAGAAGAACAATTTGAAGAATATATAAATATGTTCTCTTTCTTACCTCATTAGTAGCATAGTTCAACTCTTAACAGCAAAAGGCGATTCAATCATAATCCTCTTTGTGAGATATAGGATTTGTAGATAATCAAATCCCAGTTTTATCTGTGTTTGTCAATAGTTATGGATCTGGATTCCCAACGTAAATTTGTTCATAGGACGTAACTTCAGTTTCTATATTCCTTGCAGCCTTTATGTCTGTGTTACACATGTATGAGACCTTTGGTTGGTGGAGGAGAGCAGATTATTTGAGAGTACATTTTGCTGAGAGTTGGAATGAGATGCATCACTTGCTCATAATGGAAGTATGAACCAGGAATCTCCCTTCTCTGCGAGTTCCATACTCTTATTCACATTGTTGGTAAAGTAAATCGCATATTTCTTATCACAGGAATTAGGTGGAAATTCGTGGTGGTTTGATCGTATTCTGGCTCAGAACGTAGCAGCCTTTTACTACTTCATGACAGTGTTCTTGTATATCATAAGCCCTAGAATGGCATGTAAGTTGCCTTTTTGCTTAGAAACTATAATCCTGTTATGATCGTCTAGAAAGTGGCAGAATGCTCTAGAGGGAAGCCAACTTTTTGACTTCATTACTTCATCAACCGTTTATTACTGTGCAGATCACTTTTCAGAATGTGTAGAAAGTCATGCATTTGAGACTTACGACAAATTTCTCAAGGCCAGTGAAGGTTAGTTACCATTATTCAACACTGATTTGTTTCTTCTTTCACCTACATTCCCACTACCATTTACACAAAATTCTTCAATGATTTTTACATTCTGAATTGTTTTGCTTCTTTTATTATGCCTTAACAGATGAGTTGAAGAAAATGCCTGCACCCGATATCGCAGTAAAATACTATACTGGAAGCGATATGTACTTATTTGGTCAGTTTATACTTCCGGGTTTTTATCAGTATTCTCTGGAGTTGTAGAGTATTTTCGTTTGATTAGTAGTCTCTTAAAGTGGCCCTTTGTTGTTTGCAGATGAGTTCCAAACATCCAGAGTTCCCAATACACGAAGACCAGTAATAGGTAACATATTTACTCGTTACGTTCTTTCTGATTCTCTTGAACCACAAATTGCTGAAAAGGGTTATGATTCATCTATCATTGTGACTTGTGAGTCAGCATTCTATATGTGTACAGATCAAAAGAGCAGTACTTTCAGTTTGTGACATACTTTGGTGTTGAATAAAGGATCTATAACGTTGTTGTTGTTGTTGTTGTTGTTGTTGTTGTTTTGTGAATATCGCTGGACAGAGAATTTATACGATGTGTTTGTGAACATAAGAGACGATGAAGCAGAACACTGCAAGACAATGAGAGCTTGTCAGACTCTGGGCAGTCTCCGTTCTCCACACTCCATTTTAGAAGATGCTGAAGAAGAGTCAGGCTGTGTTGTTCCTGATGCTCATTGTGAGGGAATTGTAGACTGCATCAAGAAATCCATCACGAACTAAATAGCAATGTGTCAACTTTTGAAGAATAGAGATATACATCCCATATACTTAGGAATTAAAGTAAATGACTGAAACTCCTATCTTTATGTGTGTGGGGGAGAATCAAATACCATATTGATGTTATTGTGTTCTAATTCTGTCAGCTCAAACAATAGAAAGATTTTGCATAACTGATCTCCCAGTTTAGGCCGTATGTTATCCCCACCCATAAACCAAATCCTTTCTTTTGCTAGAGAGCCATAATTCAAGTTGTTGTAATTTCTGTATAAGCCCCGAGAACAAAGACTGGAAGATTTTTGTGTAATCTCATCTTCATTTTTAAGCCATGGGTAGGTATAATTATCATTTCTGTATAGTTAATTCTAATAAACCAGTCGGTTCTAATTTGAACCAAAATGGTCAATATCCCATTTAAAGGGACGAGCTCTAACAATCAAGATTTGATGAGGCTTTTGTGTAATTCTATCTATTATTTTAAGCCGTGTGTGATCTTATAGACCATTATGGTTAAGTCTTGGGTGAATTTTAGGTACCTCTCTCATAAACGGATTTAAGCTGTGGGTACTGTTATATGATTGTTGTGGGTACGTGTATATGAGAAGTCCATCTCAGCCGAGGGTTGTAACTTAACCATTCTATTTTTAGAACTCATATGATTAAGCCGTGGGTATCGGCAAAGTATGATCTCTTAAAAGTAATCTTATTTAGATATCTCCCATCAACCAAATCGTTGTGTGTTTAGAACTCAATGTAAGCCGTGGGTAGTTCTGTTTAGACATCTCCCATATACGAAATAGTTCTGTTTTTAGAACTCAATGTAAGCCGTGGGTAGTTCTGTTTAGACATCTCCCATATACGAAATAGTTCTGTTTTTAGAACCCAAAACCATTTATTCTGTGGGTAGTAACTTAGGTATAAATTGAGCCGTTTCATTCTTAGCACTCATATCATTTAAGCCATGGGTAGTTTTCTGAACTCTTTAGTCATCTGGATAAACCGAACTATTCAATTTCTAGAGTTCATATTCTCTTAAGCCGTAGGTAGTGAGTGTATAAACTCTGAAGTAATCTCATGTCCCATTATTAAAATGTGGGTTGTACAATTAACTCCCATAAACCGAATAGTTCTATAAGTGAAATATCAGTTTCAACTTGGCAATATTGGATTCCCCTCTCACTTTTTTCTTTTGAAAGCCAATGTCTACTTCTGAATAATCGATTTTGAAGCTGCACCTTTGCATTGGGCCCCTTTATCAGAGCCAATGTCAGTAGACTAAGGCATCTGTTATATACCGAACCTTTCTTTTTGGTCTACTTCTGAATGATCAGTTTTGAAGTTGCACCTTTGCATTGGAACCCTTTTATCAGGTCCAATATCAGTAGACTAAGGCATCTGTTATATATAACAAACCTTAATTTCTTTTGGTCTACTTGTAAATTATCAATTTTGAAGCTGCAATTTTGCATTGGACCTCTTTTATCAGAGCCAATGTCAGTAGACTAAGGCATCTGTTATATACCGAACCTTAATTTCTTTTGGTCTACTTGTAATCAATTTTGAAGCTGCAATTTTGCATTGAACCTTTTGCTTTTTGAAGCTCGTACCATTTAAGTTTTGAGTAGAGCATCTGTCATTTAATCTTATTTAGGCTGCGAGTTGAGCATTTGTCATTTCCAGAATCGTTTCTTGTTTAAGCTCATATCTTTAAAGTTGTGGGTAGTTTATTTAGTCATCTCCCATAAACCAAACTGTTCAAGTTATAGAGTTCATACCCCTTAAGCTGTAGTAGTGAGTGTATAAACTCTGAAGTAATCTCATCTCCCATCATTAAAATTTGGGTTTGTACAATAACTCCCAGAAACCGAATCAGTTTCAACCTGGCTATATTGGATTCCCCTCTCTCTCTTTTCTTTTGAAAGTCAAGGTCTGCTTCTGAATTGCATTGGACCCTTTTTATCAAAGCCAATGTCTACCAAAATGTAGACTAAGGGATCTGTTATATACCGAACCTTTCTTGTTAAAGTTCATACCATTCAAGCCTTGAGTAGAGAAAGTATGAACCCTTAAATATACTGTTTAGGCATCTGTCATTTAAAGAATCGTGTTCTTTTTGAAATTCAAGCCGTGGGTACTTTAATCACAATTACGGTGTCTCCCATAAATCACACCGTTCCGTTCGAAGAACTCATATCGCTTAAGCCGTGGGTAGTGTTATCCCAATAAGGTGTCTCCCATAAATCACACCAATCTGTTCTAAGAACTCATATCACTTAGGTCGTGGGTTGTGTAATCCCAATTAGGTGTCTCCCATAAATCACACCAATTTGTTCTAAGAACTCATATCACTTAGGTCGTGGGTTGTGTAATCCCAATTAGGTGTCTCCCATAAATCACACCAATTTGTTCTAAGAACTCATATCACTTAGGTCGTGGGTTGTGTAATCACACCGTTTCATTTAAGCCGTGGGTAGTTATCACATTTAGGGTTCTTCCCGTAAATCAAACCCTTTCGTTCTCTGAACTCATCATTTTAAGTCGTGGGTACTGTAACGACTGGGAAATTATCCCGTTTAGGCATCTTCCATCACCAAATAGGGACGAATTTACCCAAATTAGAGTCGGAAAAACGCAACAAGAATGCGATTTCGAAATCCTCATCTTTTGGGGTTTTTAAAACATTCAAACAAAAAACAAATCCAAAACCAAAACAAAAACGAAAACAAAACCCAAAACAAAAACAAAAACAAAAACAAAAACGAAAACAAAACCCAAAACAAAAACAAAAACGAAAACAAAACCCAAAACAAAAACAAAAACAAAAACGAAAACAAAATCCAAAACAAAAACAAAAACAAAACCCAAAACGAAAACGAAAATAGAAAACTAAAGCGAAAACAAAAACGAAAACCAGGAAAAGAAGAAGAGAAAGAGAACTAACGAGTCGAAGGGAAAGATACGTACCTTGAAACGTTGAGAGCTCTGAGATTGAGATCCTCTATTTTCGCTGCGTTCTCAATTTTCTCTTCTAAAGAAATGTGACGGTCATAGAATGAGATAACAGTTTATATAGAAGATTAATGAGTCGGTGACTAATGTTTAACGGTTAAATATTTAAAAATGAAAAGAAGACAGCTGGCTAAAATATCTAATTACAACTTTAGTTACAGCTGGACGAGATATAACGGTAAAAAATAAATTTACTAGTCGGTCACTTTGTTACTATTCAAAATTTAAAACACCGCATTAATTTTAAGAAACGCTCCTAACAACTTTTTCCAAGTTAGAATGTTTGATTCTTTCATTTATATCAAACTAGTTTGGTTTAATCTAAATTAGATAGCACATAAATGTCCGGTTTAAGTTGGTTTACATACTTTGTATACAGAGCTCGATTGTAACCTCGATATTCAAGGTTAAATAACAGAAAATCATTCAAAATTTTGTTTTTGGTTCTGTTACAACTAATACATTGCCTTGTTGGTTAAGAAACTATGGATTCATCGTCATTTTGAACTGGATTTGCGTTACCTACTTCTTCCTATGTAGATTTGATAGGCTTGCTCACTTTTGAACAGTAGATGGAATGGTGTCATGTGGCTCTGCTACTGAATGTCAATTATTTGGCAAAGAAGATAATCATTTCTCTTTTTCTAAACCACTCATTATTTTCCTATCAACAAAGGTTTCAAATAGTTTTTTGATGGATGTTTCAAATGTGTGTTCTTAACGCAGCGAGTTAATGAATCCTTTCTTCGAATTAGACGACGAGATTTTTCCTTTTACAAATTCGAGTAATTATCGTCATTCTGTGATCAAGCTTTTCTGGCCTTTGAATATGACTATAATTTCAATAATTTTCTTGTGGCTAATTGTATAGTGAGATTTAATTAGGAGATTATCGTAAATGCTGAGTACAAAATCATTGAATCTATCATTCTATGAGAAAAGTTTATGGAGATTAGTGTTAGAATCTCTTTCTTCTCCTTTAATTTTGTTGGGGACAGTGTTACGCAAAAACGACGTCGTCTACGGTGACATTACACGTTTGAAAAGCCTTGATTCATGTGTCTTCTTTAATTTCCTCTTTGTTTCTTTATTTTTTTCTCTTTTCCTTTTCACTTTTTCAAATTATATTTCCGCGGGTTTATTATGAAAAATAATTTCCCGCCAGAAAGGTTATACCGGTATGAGATTTCATACTTGTGCTAAATTCGTTGGGACTAAATTTAAATCCTTTCATCCTTTAATATCAGATTATTTAGCAAATATAATTATCTTTATTCCATGGATGAGATCTTTAATCTTTTATAGGGTTAAAACTTCAATGGAGGACTACTTTTTGTAGGTAATATAAATTATAATTATTCTTCTGTTTTGCCTCTAAGTCGTACAGTTACATAAACCATAGAATTAACTTTTTCGTAAAAATAGTACTACTCTTCTGATAAATTTTTTTGTTCTGTCATATAACCAACATTATAGTAGCACCAACTATTAGGGTTGAGAATTGGACCCGCGGCCCGTAGGTTTGGTGGATTTTGGACCGTGTGGGGCGGATATGAACTTTGGATTTGAAGTCCGTTTTTTGACGGGTTTCGTGAGACAATTTTTTTTTTTGCGGGTTTGTCCGCGGGTACCCGCGAAAAAAAATTGTGTTGTTTTTGTGAAACAACGTGATGTTTGCATTACAAGTATTTAAACATCATGACATTTTTTGTTAAAAAAAGCACGATGTTTGAAATTGGGGCTAATTGCGGATTTGACCCGCGGGTTTTTCACGGGTTTTACGTGGGTCCATGATAAAAAAAAAAAATTATGCGGATCGACCGCAGGTCTCGCAAATTTAGGCGGAATAGATTCGAGTTTCAGATTAAAACTCGTGTTTTTATAGGGCGAATGCAGATCTTAAAAAACAAAAAATTTGCTGAGTTTTTTGCGGGGCGAGGTCGTGAACCCGCGGGTTACTACCAACTGCTATGATTTTGGCTGGTAATCATAAATGATTATAAATTAATTTGTCCTTTTTAACTATAATGTCGGTTTTTTTATTCCAACATAGGGTAAAACTGTTTGTCTCATCCGAAAAAGAGAGGCTAAATTGTTTGTCATAAGATTTTTATTTTATATTTAGTGGCCTGGACCAACCGAATAGAATCATTATAACTGTTGAAAATTATTTAAAGTTGTTTAAAATAATATCAGCTCGCGGGAAATAAACAACTTTAGCAAAGAATATATAATTCGGTTTAAAGAAATGTGAAAGAAAAAGAAAAAAAAGCACTGAAACCCTTCCTTATAATATCATCATCACTGCGAGACCCAAAGATCGAAACAGTCTCTCTCTCTCTGTAACTGTTTCTCTCTCTCGGGACTCTCTCATGGCGGAGCTGATCTGTCTGTTCTACTGAGAATTTCTGTAAAGTTTCTAACTCAGAAGATTATGAGTGAACTCAATCTCGGAACGAGTCAGAGGATGACGGAGACGCACCGCACGACGACGACATTTCTTGATTTGCTCCGACGTCAGATGAGTGGTGGTGCCGATCTTACCAGGAGGAAGCGGACTCTGAAAGAACGGTTGAGATTCAAATGCATTGGATGCTGTGGTCCTACCTGGAGGCTCCGTTTAACTAACAATTCCTCTATTCACAGTCCAAGCTCAAGAGAGGACGATATCGAAGAGCAAAGCGAAACTAGGTCCGTTCCTGGTTCGGATCATGGATCGGGTAGGGGTATGAATCTCGCGACGGCGTTAGAGGCGGAGAGATATAACCAAGGAGAACCGATGGTAGACATGACGCCGTCGAGAGTTTCGTTGATGAGATTGCTGGAGGAGACGACGGAGAAAGTTGTTGACGACGGAAAGGAGACGGAGATACTAACGGCGTCTATGGGGACGTTGACGGGTACTGATTCAGTGTGTTGCGTGTGTATGGGAAGAAAGAAAGGCGCGGCGTTTATCCCATGTGGTCACACTTTTTGTAGAGTGTGCTCCAGAGAATTGTGGCTCAATCGTGGGTCGTGTCCTCTCTGTAACCGTCCGATTATCGAGATCCTCGACATCTTTTGATAACAATCGGACGGCTGAGAATTCTAGATCCACCTGATTACAATGAGATGAGGCGTAGACGCGAAATTTTAAGTGTGGTATGTGTACTTTGTACGTTTCTTTTGGTATCAGATGATGATGTAAATGCGAAACAAAATACAAGAGTTTTTTGTTCATAAGGCCCATTAAATTCATTCAAAGCCCACTAAATATACGTTCCAAAAATATATACACATATATCGGAAGCCATTTTTAGACATTCGGTGCTCACAAAGTATTTACAAGGTAGAAAGAAAAGAAATTAAATTTGGATTTTGTAGCCAAAGACAAGAAAGAAAACAATGCTCGCCTCGCACTATTAGACGACACGACGCTCACAATGTCGATTATCGGCCGTTGGATCGTTGCCTGCACGTGGCATAATCGTAGTCGAATGTATATGATATGTGTTCAAAAGTCTATATTACCCTCTGTAGTATGGTTTGATTAGTTGATAAAGGAGGATATTTTAAGTAATTTTCCATTTCAATTACAATGTCTATAAATCAGCACATATGTTTTCTTGTTCACTAACTTTGAATTGTACTCGAAGAAATCATGATGGCTACGCTACAATTGTTCAGCCAATTTCCCTGCAAAACCGGTGTTTCGAGCTCAGCGAATACTAAATCCCTCTCGCAATCTCCGATTTCGGTAAAGGTGTGCTCGATTACACGCCGTTCTGTGTTCTCAAAAGGAGGAAACGCCATTTCCCGGGCGGATTTCAGAGTCCGAGCCACAGATGCGGAAGACGAGGGGGGTCTGGAGATGGGAGAGAAAGGATCGGCTCTACTGATGGCAGAGGAAGCAATTGAATCCGTGGAGGAGACGGAGCGGCTGAAGAGATCGCTGGCGCATTCGTTGTACGGAATAGATCGAGGTTTGAACGCGTCGAGCGAGACCAGAGCTGAAATCGGAGACTTAATCACACAACTCGAATCGAAGAACCTTACTCCAGCACCAACCGAAGCTCTCTTCCTTCTCAACGGCAAATGGATCCTCGCGTAAGTTTTTCCGGTGGAAACTTTATCGTGTAGATATCATCATTCGTGTTTTAGGAAGGATTTTGTTAGCTTTCTCTGGAACGAAAGAGCACGTAGCATAAATTTTCGGAGTAAATATTGCGGTGAAAGTAGGATTCTGGATTCAACCGTGAACTTTGTGCTGCTCTTGATTTGATTAGCCGTTTTTGCAGCTACACATCGTTTGTAAATTTGTTCCCGTTGCTTTCACGAGGGATTGTGCCGCTAGTAAAAGTCGATGAGATCTCGCAGACAATTGATTCAGATAACTTCACCGTCCAAAACTCTGTTCGTTTCGCTGGTCCTTTAGCTACAACCTCGATTAGCACCAACGCCAAATTCGAAATCCGAAGCCCTAAACGCGTCCAGGTAATTGAGAACCACTCACCTTATCACTCACTATCTGATATCAACATCTCGAAACGATTCAGTAACGTTTTCGATTCAATTTATTTCAGATTAAGTTTGAGCAAGGCGTAATCGGGACTCCACAGCTAACAGATTCGATTGAAATCCCGGAATTCGTTGAAGTTCTTGGTCAAAAGATCGATCTGAACCCAATTAAAGGGTTACTTACATCGGTACAAGACACAGCCTCGTCGGTGGCTAGAACCATATCGAGCCAACCTCCATTGAAATTCTCTTTGCCAGGGGACAATACACAGTCGTGGCTCCTCACGACTTATCTGGACAAAGACATTCGAATCTCTAGAGGAGACGGTGGAAGCGTCTTCGTGCTAATCAAAGAAGGAAGCCCTCTCTTGAACCCTTGAACTTCTCCAAAATCTGTTCCTTTCTCTTTGGTTGTGAAGACATTAAGTGTTCAGTATAATGTTGTATAGGGTACTTCTATATCGTTATTATTAACTAGATGATATGTAATAAAGTTTCACTACTATGTAACTACATGGTTATAGTTTATAAGCTTAAGAATGTGCTTCACATTTTCACAAATACAGATGTTTAAGAATCGTTTGCTCTTGAGTCTTGAGAAACAATGTTCGGAAGTAAGTTTATGACTAGGAGGTAATATCAAAAGAGATAAAATGTCGTTGAAAAGAAATAGTGAACACATCAGATTTTCACGTTAGCGTCTGAAGTTAGCATATTGATAAAAATAAAAAAGAGTAAATATCATAAAACCAATCATCTAAACCGTCCACGTGTTCCATCCTTAATCGCTGAACCGAACCGCCTTCTCATGACCTTAAAGGAAAGAAACCCTCAATTTCAATCTCATATCATTCCAAATCGAAACCCTCAAACACGATGATGCTCAGGCAAGCTGCGAAGAAGGCTCTAGGGCTTACGTCACGTCAATCAACACCGTTTCCTGTTGCTATCTCCCGATTCTACCATGAGAACGTCATCGACCACTACGATAACCCTCGCAACGTTGGGTCTTTCGATAAGAATGATCCCAACGTTGGTACAGGTCTCGTCGGAGCTCCTGCTTGTGGTGATGTCATGAAGCTTCAGATTAAGGTCGATGACAAGACCGGACAAATCGTCGATGCTCGCTTTAAGACCTTTGGTTGTGGTTCAGCTATCGCTTCTTCATCTGTCGGTATGTTTATCCTTTGATAATTTTTAGGTGGGATTGGAAATGTCTGGTAAAGATTTTCTGTTTTCTGTTGGGTGTTTCATGTTATGCTCCATTGATGAGTAAAATTAGAGAATTGAAGGATTTGAAGTACGGATTTCAATTAGGGATATTGATTTGATTAGTTTTTCCTCAATTCGTACCTTAAATGCCAAATTAGGGCATGATTAGAATATACTTTTTTTCTAATGGTTCAATCCTGATTTTTGTGTATTTCCCTTTCCAATGCGTCGTCATATTGTCCTGGTCCAGTTTCTTGCTTATCTTCTATGTGGGTGCAGTTTGAGCTATCTTCTCTCTGTCATTTCTGATTACACTTTAGAATGTACTGCTAAGTGCATCTCTGATCCTAGCGGAGATATGTAGCAGCTTTCTTATGTTGATTGATTTATGTTTTTCAGCCACTGAATGGGTGAAAGGCAAAGCTATGGAGGATGTCCTGACCATCAAGAACACGTAAGTACTGTTTGTTTGTCTCTTATATTTTTCTGTTACATCCACGCATTCATACCTCCGAAGATAAGGATGCCTTGTGTTCCTATTCATGTTTTCTAGACACTAACATAATCTGCTGTGAGCTTTTGCAATTGTCAAATTGGCTCGCTCTTTTGATCATTGACTACCATTTCCTGCATTTCACGACACTTATTTTGTTTTGAGAAATTCAGTCGCTGGAATTTTTCTATTGTTGTAATATTAGTTACGGGTTATTATGGTACATAAGGTTTTCCAGTCTCTGCCAATGCAGACTCCTTGACTTCTTTATCTGAGGCAAAGTAAACTGTATTATTTGTGTAATGGAATTTTTAAAGATCTGAAGTCTTAAATTGAACTCTTTCTCTATTGGTTTTGCCAGCGAAATCGCAAAGCATCTTTCTCTCCCACCAGTCAAGCTCCATTGCAGTATGTTGGCAGAGGACGCCATCAAGGCAGCTGTGAAAGACTACAAGGAGAAGCGTGTAAAAACAAACGGAGGTGCAGCAGCTGGAGAAACGTCACAGGCTTGATTCCTTCTACCAGTGTTTATATCATAATGTGTATATGATGGTGAAAACGAAGGAGTAGTAGATGAGGAGGATACACACCTGTCGTCTGTGATGAAATGATATTTCTAAGGTTCCAAGTCTAAGAAGTATTTTGAATAAACTCTGTTTGACAAAAACATCTAAGAATGAGTTTTCTTCTCCCCTGTAGTTTGTGTTGTCATCGTTTATGTCTCCTTTGGGAGATTTATAACTTTATAGACAAGTCTACAGTTTTCAATTTTGGTGTTCTCACATTATAATTTTTACCTGTTTTGATTAATAAGTAAGATTGAACATCTTTTGAAGTCGTGTTCTTTTACTACATTATACGGGAAAGAAGCAGGTGGAAATAAAAGGATCGGATAGCAAACTGTCCCTTCCTGGGTTTTTGACAAAGACCAGACAGCCCATCGATGCTTTGCTTTAAGACTGATCACCTTATCAATTTCTGAAGAGCACATGTAACTATTCTGAATATGAAACAGGTTCTCGCACCAAATGTGCATCTAGCTTTAAAATTCAGACAGTATTTTGACCACTCCGCACGTCTATAAAATGGAATCTTAAGAGAGTTGGTTATTAAGCTTAACTGTTGGAATTGGGAAGGGGCACGCGAACGCAATACCCCGCCGTGGTTATTAAGTTTAACTGTTGGAATTGAGAGGGGCCGCGCGAACGCAGGCTCCCACTGCCACAAATAATGACGCAGGCTCTTCCTCATGGGAAGACCTTAAGCTAAGCGCCCTTCCTTAATGTGCAATGGAAGTCACTAGCCTAGGCCACTCGTCTTCGTGACCACGAGTCGACCCCGTCCAGGTAAGTAATTTGCTTGCCTCCACCACCTTCTTTCTTTATACTACGCCACAGACACATGTCTCTTACAAGCTTCCGATGTGGGAGAAACAACCTATAATTATATTATACATTAACCTAATGTTGTTCTTTCATGGGCCTTCATGGTTATACTTTAGCCCAGTTAAGCCCACTTAAACTGTACTCTCTTTCTTTTTTCTTTTTGTAACATCACTATGAACGTTTTGTTAAATTAGGTCACTCTAATCCATAAAGGCTTATAAATTTGTCTACAAGTAATGAAGTAATATATATGCGATGCACAGATGTTGATATCTAGAAGACTAATTACATAAAAAAATATTTAATTTTTGTTTTCCAAGTGTTTCTATCATGCTTGGAAGATTTAAAAACTCGATTTGAAGTTAAATCTACAATATTCTCTATCTTAGTGTTTTCATATCAACAATTTTGTAATTTCTATCATCAGAATCGTTAGTAATATTCTTCTAGCTTGCAAGGACAATGACAAAGGCTCAAAGAACATTGTTTGGTCTTTTTAGACAGTTAAAAAAGGATGAGGTGCAAACTAAAATAATCTGAAAATAAAAGGATCGGGTAGCAAAGTGTCTGAATTCGTTAATAACAAATTTACAATGCTCCGTCTCTGTTCTGTTTTTTCTTCTACTTTTCGCGTTTCTTGAAAAAACAGAAACGCGCCACTGAACGTCACTCTTCCACGTGTCCTTCACTTATGCTCTGTTCCCGAACGTTGGAGACGCATTGTTTTCCACAAAAGAGATGGCCTTTGAGATTCTTCAACTCTGTTGTGAGGTTCATGTATACAAATTAAGGATTTAACCCTTATTTTTGTGGGTTTTGATGTTGGGATAACACAAACATCTTAATCGTAGTAAATTTTGCTCAACACTGATTGCTTTTGTCCTTTTGACTCTTCAACATATTGTTCTGACAAATTTCTCTAGATGACCACCAAAAACTTTACGTCTTAAACCATCTCTACTCACAGATTGATAAGGATCTCTGGTTATCTGCAACACTTTCACCCTCTGACATTGAGTGTGACCTTTCTGAACATTGTCTAAATATCCTGTGACTAGTTAGGAGTTGCACGTTCATTGATCTTCATATGGTGAAGGATGAAACAAGTCAGTGTGAATCTTTATGGGATCTTAATGATATTTCTCCTACTTCTAAGAATAAACAGGTAACTTGCAATGTCTTTTCATTTTTGGCCTAACTATTTGATTGCCTCAAAAGCTAAACACAGGAATATATGATTGATCTTGATGAATACAATACCGACGATGACTACTCGAATAGAAAAATATATATTTTGGGCCTAAAGAATGGTCCCAATTATTCTCAATGGAATCAAGTTCCTTTATCTGAATTCTTCTGCTTTAGATACCTGATGAATTACAATGTTTCTCTTAAATCTCTCTCTGAGTAGATTCTTAATAGTGTTTAAATCATAATGTTAGATACATTGGGACCCTTAAAGCTTCAAATCTCACCTCTTGGGACCCATCTTTCACACTTCATACCTTATCACCAAAAACATAAATCAATCAATTTTTGCCTTATTGATCGTGTTAGATACCTCCAAAGATAAAAATTGTGTTCCCTACAAAAGCTTCCCCAATTTCGCTTCAATCTTAACAAGAGGACCACCACCACCACGTACGGTTTGCACCATACACACCACAAAATCCTTCTTTGTTTCAATAATTATATCATCTACCAAAGTCTCCTTCTTTCTCTCTCTCTTTTCATCTAAAGCTTTTGTGTTTGTTCAGGACAACTATAATGGACCTCAAGTATGCAGCAACTCACTGCAACTTATCCTCAGACATGAAGCTTAAGCGTCTTCATCAGCCTCGAGGAAAAGAAAGAGTAGAAGAGTATGGTGCTTCTACTCTCAACTTGAACAACCTCTCAAAGCTTATTCTTCCTCCACTAGGTGTTGCAAGCTACAACCATAATCACATCACTTCTAGTGGATGGATCATCTCACCCATGGATTCAAGATATAGGTAAACTCCATATTTTCCTCATTGAAACAAAGTATCATAAAGTACCTCAAAAACACATTCTTTCTATTATCATTGTGAAACGCAACAAGCGTAGTTTGAGATCTTGTGTTCAGGACATTCTTAGAGATATGAAAGGGTGCTTGAATTAGTTAATGCATTAAGTGAGAGATCTCTTATCTTGTTTATCTTCAAATATAACGTTAAGTGGTGATTTATTTGTGGTTGATGCAGGTGTTGGGAATCATTTATGGTGCTTCTGGTAGCATACTCTGCGTGGATTTACCCCTTTGAAGTAGCATTTCTGAATTCTTCACCAAAGAGGAATCTTTGTATCGTTGACAACATTGTAGACTTGTTCTTCGCTGTTGACATTGTCTTGACATTTTTCGTTGCTTACATAGACCGAAGAACACAGCTTCTTGTCCGTGAACCTAAACAGATTGCAGTGAGGTCAGTCTTTGTTGTTCATGATCTTAGTTTCATCATTTGATAAGTTCTTTACTCCATGAAAGATCTGATTTTTTTCTAAGTGGAAAACAAAAAGTTTAGGTGACTCTTGTGCCCACACCATGTGATTCTCTTGCAGTTAGATAGATTACTGATTATGGAAAAAAAACAAAAAGATTCCCCTATTGATATTCGGTGAAAAAGAAAAAAACTTTACAATAAAAGTGTTGTTTTTTGCTAAATACTATTTTTGTATCTCATTAAAGGTACCTTTCGACGTGGTTTTTGATGGATGTTGCATCAACTATTCCATTTGATGCAATCGGATACTTAGTCACTGGCACAACCAAGTTAAATCTCACTTGTAATATCTTGGGATTGCTTAGATTTTGGCGACTCAGACGCGTCAAACACCTCTTCACAAGGTACACACTTTTCTAGGATTTAGTTTATGTCTCTGATCAAAATGTTTTTGAGAAAGTGACTAAAAAGATCCCATTTTTTTGTGTTGTTTCAGACTTGAGAAGGATATAAGATACAGCTATTTCTGGATTCGTTGTCTTAGACTTCTATCCGTGAGTGAAGATAATCATAAGTGAAAGAACATAATCATCATATCTTTAGATGTTGTACTTGCAGAATTTGATGAGACGTGAGTACTTTGCAGGTGACAATGTTTCTAGTGCATTGTGCTGGATGCATGTATTACCTAATAGCAGACAGATATCCACACCAAGGAAAGACATGGACCGACGCAATCCCTAATTTCACAGAGACAAGTCTTTCCATTAGATATATTGCAGCCATTTATTGGTCTATTACCACAATGACCACTGTTGGATATGGAGATCTTCATGCAAGCAACACTGTTGAAATGACATTCATTACAGCTTATATGCTGTTTAATCTCGGCCTCACTGCTTACCTTATTGGTAACATGACTAATTTGGTCGTGGAAGGGACTCGTCGTACCATGGAATTTGTGAGTTCTCAACCTCTCACTCTTTAATTGGTTATATACAAGATTTGTTCAGTTTCTGTTTGTATGACTAATTGTTGTTGTGTTGATGCAGAGGAATAGTATCGAAGCAGCGTCAAACTTTGTAAACAGAAACCGATTGCCTCCTAGATTGAAGGGCCAGATATTGGCTTACATGTGTTTGAGGTTCAAAGCAGAGAGCTTGAATCAGCAACATCTCATTGATCAGCTTCCAAAGTCTATCTACAAAAGCATTTGTCAACATCTTTTTCTTCCATCTGTTGAAAATGTTTACCTCTTTAAAGGCGTCTCTAGAGAAATACTTCTTCTCCTGGTGAGTTATTCTGTTGACATGATTTGGTATGAACAGGATTCATTAGGATTATTGGCTGAACAGAGAAGGTTTTTGTGTTGGATTAGGTCTCAAAAATGAAGGCTGAGTATATACCACCAAGAGAGGATGTCATTATGCAGAGCGAAGCACCAGATGATGTTTACATAATTGTATCAGGAGAAGTTGAGATCATCGACTCAGAGACTGAGAGAGAATGTGTGTTAGGCACTCTACGTTGTGGAGACATATTTGGAGAAGTTGGAGCACTTTGTTGCAGACCACAAAGCTACACCTTTCAGACGAAGTCATTGTCACAGCTTCTTCGGCTCAAAACATCTTTTCTTATTGAGACAATGCATATTAAACAACAAGACAATGCCACAATACTGAAGAACTTCCTCCAGCATCATAAAAAGCTGAATGATATAGACATTGGTGATCTAACAACGAGTCCACAAAATAGAGAAAACAATGGCGTTGTTCCCCCTAACATTGCCTCAAATCTGATCACTGTTGTGGCCACAGGCAATGCAGATCTTCTTGATGAGCTTCTTATGGCTAAGTTAAGCCCTGACATTACAGATTCCACAGGCAAAACTCTATTGGTAACGCTTTGCTTTTTTACCAAAAACCTTTTACTTGCCATCATCATTCATCATAGTCATCGATTCATCGTCTTTATATTCCTATTTTCTCAGCATATAGCAGCTTTAAGAGGATATGAAGATTGTGTTTTAGTACTTCTAAAGCACGGATGCAACATTCATGTAAGAGGTAAACACTTATACTTGAGAACCAAGTTATGTTTTATGTTTTACATATATGTTCTTAAGCAGAGAATTTGAAAAAAAACATATATTATTGCAGATGTGAGTGGCAACACGGCTCTATGGGAAGCAATCTCATCGAAGCATTATACGATATTCAAGATCCTTTATCATTTCGCAGCGATATCTGATCCACACATAGCTGGAGATCTTCTATGTGAAGCAGTGAGACAAAACAATGTAGAAGTGATGCATGATCTTCTGAAACACGGGCTTAATGCCAACACAGAGAATAACCATGGCTTCACACCTATTCAAGTGGCTATGGCGGAGAATCAAATGGACATGGTGAATTTCCTGACGATGAACGGTGCAGATATTATTGGTGTCACATCATTGGAGAAGTTAAGAGTGGTGGAAGAGGAAGAAGAAGGAGGAAGAGGAAGAGTGAGTATTTACAGAGGGCATCCATTGGAGAGGTTAGAAAGAAACTGCAGTGAAGCTGGGAAGCTTATTCTGCTTCCTCCTTCATTTGATGACCTCAAGAAAATTGCAGGTACAAAACTCAAATTACAGACCGGTTATGTTATGAAATCAAAGAACCGGGATTTGGATTTAATTTTGGTCTGGCCGGTTCTAGTTCATATAATAATGAGAACCTTGAACCGGTTCTGATTGGTTTAGAACTATTGCACTAACCGGGTTCGGTTTATTAAATTTTAATTTGTTTGTGTGCATAAAACAGGAGAGAAGTTTGGGTTTAATGGAAGTGAGATGATAGTGACAAATGAAGATGGAGCTGAGATTGACAGTATTGAAGTGATTCGAGACAATGACAAACTCTTCTTAGTGGAAACTAAAAACTAATTTAGAAAACGCGTTTACGATAAGATCAAGCGTTATTGTAATTTCCCTGTGATATATTTTTATGAGAAATTACGTCCATTAAAGTGGATGTAAAGTTGAATTACTAAAAAAAAAGTCTTAAATTCATATACAAAAATAATAAATGCAAATTTATGAAAACATTTTTTTTTCACTATAATTATATTAATGGAAACTAATCTTCCAACATTACAACGATGCAAAACACAAAAATTAGTGCTGTCGGAAAACATAAATATCTACACAAAATACAATTCAAAAGAGAAGTTATTCGAAATCGAAAATCAGAAAAATTTGAAAGAACTAGAAAGGCAAAAACTCAAAAATTACTATCCCAAACCGAAAGAGCTCAGTCACTACGAAACAAATATGGCCAAATGCATATGATGAAATCTTCTATAGCGATTTGGGTGTACCTCACAAATAAAGAACATGATGTCTCCAGAAATGGCGAAGTCGAAAAAACACGTCGGTAGAAGACGAAGAACGACCAGTATAAGCCTCAACATAACTCTTGGAAAGACTAGACCTCACGTCTTTAAAATGCAGATAAGAAGCGAAACAACTTCAACCAGGATATGCCGAAACTCAAAAGAAACAAGAAGAGATCGAAACCGGCGAAGATAAAAACTCAAATCGGAGAAAGTAACTAGACTGAGTCTAAGCCAATTAATTCCAACTAAATCCTAACCAGCCCAAACAAACCAAACGAAACACTAGACAGATTAAAGCAACTAGAAAACTACACCAAGCCAAAAGAGTGAAAGAAGGAGGACTTATACCGGAGGAGAACCTATAGAGACCTACAAGAAACAGCGAGAAGAGGATCCGGCACAGTCTGAAAACCACCGATCAAAATCGTGATAGAACCGCTGTACTAAGCTCATCTTCAGAGCAAGATCCCGAGCGGATCAAGATCTGGAAAAGATCCACTCCTCCAAAATGACCTCTAGACGGCGAGAGAAACCCACCGTCGAAACCCCATCAGCAAATATGTTAGAAGGTCAAATCACCATGTTTTCCGGCATCAAGCTTCTTCCCTCCACTCTAGCTAAACACATAAAACGACAGAAGGAAAATAGAGTCTGAGAGAGAGCCGGCGTCGGATATGAGAGCCTCCGACCATCAGCCTTTGAGCTTATTACGGCGGCGGTGAAGCTAGGTTACGAAGTTTCTGCTTTAATCGTTTTAATTTATGAAAACTTTATGAACTAGTACTATACCAACATTTTCAACAAGGTTTAGTATTATCATACATGAAAATGTGACGTGACTGTTGTAATGTAGTATGAGTATCACATGGGTATGAATTTTAGTTGTATAATTGAGATAGGAACATAGTTTTGCTTGAGGTCATACTCATACACGTTGTTTTGTTTGTAAGTGAAATTTATTTTTTGGTGTTATGGAATAGTCGATAAAACGAAGTGAGAATGATCCACGTGACCTTCACGTGAATCATAATATTTTATGATCTTTCTTTGTCAATGAATATCCATTACATGATACGACTTTTTGTACTAACCACTTGATGTAATTTGGACACACTCCCCATACCCTACCTTGCATTTTTAGTAATTCACTTTAATTTATCTTACGTTTTAATACGTATATTTATAAGGTGGAACAAATATTTTATAATTTTCATAATTTTCTTAATGAAGTTTAAAAAAATTGTTGAAGTAATAAAGGAATAAAAACTGTGGATACACGTTTTGTTGAACTGTTTTTTTTTTTTTCTGAAGTGAATAGATCTGTAATGATAAAGTTAGTTCAGATGATCAGAGATAAAATGGCCAACAACATAGAACCAAAATAACATTCAATCCATATCTTGTGAAAAGTCTTTCAACAATAATATATATAAAAAGTGATTAGTTTGAATCAGTTTGAAAGATATAACTCATTGACAACAAAAATCCATAAAGATGATGTCTAAGAAGAAAAATACTAGCTCGTCAGGCATTTATCAATAATCTATATAAGAAAAATAACACAAACTCAGTTTATAATAATTTAATACGACTAAAGTAAAAATTGGTGTGATAGTGAAAAGGCAAAGAAAAAAGGAGGTAAAGTGGTAACATGGGGACAGTGTACGGATGGAGAAATCAGAAAAGACTTCAAATACCAGAGAGCAAGGTTATTTATGACATTTCACATATATAAGTAGCCCCCACGTCATTAAATGAGTGTGAGATAATGTTATCCCTCACATGGCCTTACATTATCTATGTCTGTTTCCAAACACTAGCCAACCAACAAATGTCTTTGCTCTATTTCTCTATTTTACTTTTATTTTCACCAAATTTATCTAGTTTTTTTTTTTTATTATGTAGTTGAAAATTTATTGATGGTCTATTTTTAATTTTTAATTTTAAATCAATATAATAACTTTAAATTTTGGTTTCTCGACTTTGTGAGATATTTATTTTATTGTTGGTAGCATATTTTGCATAGCGTATAAAAAACAAAAGATAATATCTTAAATTAGTTAAATTCATAGGCTCTGGTGAACAGGAATGCTCCAACGGAAAAAGCTAAATAATATGTGCAAAGAGCGTTTAATATATATGGGTCCCATTAAACCACGCCCCATTCTTGATTACAATTGTATTCTTCCATTAATGGGCCTTATTTTGGCCCGTTTACTTCTTCTAGCTGTCTTTAATCCCTATTAATATTCATTTTTTTTAAAATATATATTCAAAGAATCACTCTAATCCTACCTGCATTACGCATCACACAAAATTAAAATTTTAATTCCATCCGAATTATCATATCAAGAACACCTCAAATTTTCTCAATCTTCTTAATTGCACAAAAAATTAAAGTTAAAAATCTAGTTTCACCCGAATTAACATATATAACATCAAAAACACCCAAATGATCAAGATAGTTTTTCGTCAACAAAACCATTTTCGGATTTTCAGTTCCATTGATTTAACTCATTCGAGTATTTTTAATTTTTGGATCGAGTTTAGTTCAGATATAAAATCAGGTTCAAATTCAATATTTCTATTTATTTCATAATAAAATCAAAATTTAAAATCAGGGGAATTATATTTTTAATGTTAATTTTGTGTGCAATTAAGAAGATGAACAAACTTCAGATGTTTCTAGTACTATATGTGATAGTTCGGGTAAAATTAGAGTTTTAATTTTAGTTTTTGTGCAATTAACAAGCGACTTAATGTTTAGGTATATTTACTTACTCATTTAATCTAATGAGTTACTCATTTAATCTAATGTAATAAGTTATGTTGAAAAAAAAAACAAGACAATAAAAGCATTCGTCAATGAAAATAAAAATATCAACATACATAATAAATTTTATTCTTCGGAAACTTAATTAAGAAATGTTGGAAATGATATGAACCAAATAAATGGTAAAAACTATGTAGACTGCGTGTACGTCGGTGATTTGGTTGTTGTATCAACAATTGAACAATATTCGTAAAGTAATGTTTTTTTGTTAAATAAAAACCCTAATTAAGTATTAGCTACTTTGATTTTTTTTCCATAAAATGCGGTCGAGGAATGTGGTTCGTACGTCTTATAACTATATTAGTCAATTAAAGTAATGATTGAAAAATCACATGATGGTTAAATGATTAAATCTTGAAGTTTTTTAAAACTTTTGATATCATATAACATCAGAGTGACATCATATATATGAATCAAAGTAATTAATTTTATGTTGTAAAACAAAAATATAAAATTGAAAGACTTTTGGGTTCAAGGTAATGATAATCGCAGAAGAATTTACACATGAAAAGAAAAAGAGTGTCAACTTCGATTTAGAGATTTTATTCTTGTAATCCATAAATTGATACTATTACTTTTGCTATTTTCTCGGGAAACATTAATCAAGAAATCGAAAAAAATATCAAGTTCCCATGGGTCCAGGAATAAAGTTGAGTGGAATGTCTATTCTAATCTCCGCCTCATATTTATGTTTGTTTTAATAAAATGAAGATATAAACAAGTGATTTAAGAAATATAAAATCAAAAACCAACTATATTAATATTTGTTTCTTCTTATATATATAGGGGTGGACATTTGGGTATCCGTTCGGGTCAGGTCTTTTCAGATTTTAGATTTACACATATAAAACCCGTTTGGGTATTTTAGAATTTTGGGTCGAGTTAGGTTTGGTATCAATTCAGATTCAGATATTTTTATTAATTCTTTTTAAAAAACTGAAAAAATTCTTTAAAAAATCTTAACTTGATTTTAAAATTGAAAATTTAGTTTTTTTTTCATTCATTTAATTCAAATGGTAATATATTTAGATTTATAATTATAATTTTGAATATTTAAATAACTAAAAGTTTATATATATAAAATTATTTTTAAACTATATAATATATTTCGGATACTCATTCGAGTTTCGGATTTTACCCGTTCGGGTTTATGTACCCAATCTTTCATAATGTAAAACTCATTCGGATATTTTATCAGATTCGGTTCGGTTCGATTTCTCTTATTTCGGGTCGGGTTCGGTCGGATTTTAGGTTTCGGATATTATGTCCACCCCTATATATCATTTGAAAAATGTAATAAAGGAAATAAAAGTAGGATACCCTTCCACCCTCAGACAAGTATCCAAATATTCAATCAAACTAGATTTTGTTTAATAACAAAAGAAAAAGATATGTTACCTATAAGTTTTAAAATAAACAAATTTAGCATTACATTGCTAGCAGAATCAAATCGTGGAGTTGGTTTTTGATTAAAGACGATGATTTGGTGAGGCTTGTCCCTTAAATTGTAGAATTAGCTTATAGATTTTGTAATTACTTTAAAACAAGTTTGGTGAAGATAGTTTATGAGTCGGGTGGTATGTGGATGTAGAGGAGACATAAAGCTTTCTGGGGGTTGAGGATTTATTTTATTTATTTATGGTTAAATTAAGATCAAATAAATTTTAAAGTACTGCAAACAAAAAAAAAACAATAGTAAACATAAGACAAATTTTAATGATCACATATATAATGATTTTTACTCTGTTTACAACAGTTCATTTTTGTGTTAATACAAACTATTGTTGCATTTGATCACAAGTCACAATGTGACCAAACACGTGCATGTTCATTTAGTGTAATAAAACTTCAATGATGTTTGTCAAATAAGTAAATTTTAGAGTTGAATTCCCGTTAAAAATAGGTAAACTTAATCATTCTGGTAAAAAATATTTTGATTTAACCATTGGAAGAAATATAGTTTTTCCAATGATTTTTAGTGGTCATATATATTAAGCAATTTTCAAAGAAAACTAAGTGATGGATTAGAGATATTTTTTCCAAAAAAAATAATATAATGTCGAAAATACGTGGAGTCTGGTGGTAGTAGTCACTTTACGTATTTTTATGTTATTTTAGTAGATTTGACAAAAAAATGATGAAATTAACATTATTGTATTTAGAGAAAAAAGAAAATAAAATTTGGTACATAATTTAGCGTCATTTATGTAGGAGTCTGCATATATGGTTCTGAGACTGCACCTGCTCATCATCTTTCTCTCTCTCTCTAAACATTCATTTATTTATTATCTTCAACCTTCCCAATTCTCTCTCTCTTTCCTCCTTATTCAACGACATGGATAGTCCGACGAGTATACGCAGTAAACCACCACCGGAGATTCTTTCTCCATGCGGTAGCCAACGACGGAGAAGCAGCTGCGACTCCAATCAACCGGAATTCGAGTTTTGGCGTCTAACTAACACTTCATTTCCTCAGCCTGATTCAGATCTTATTTCCGCTGACGAGCTTTTTCACGAAGGAGTTCTTCTTCCGCTTCAGCTTCTTTCTGTGAAATCTGAGTCTCAATCTGAACCAAATGTCTCGGAATGTGAACCGGATTTATCTCCTTCGCCTGTTACTTTGGTTAATGAGCAAAAAACCGAAGTTGAACCCGGTTTAGGATCCGAGTTGACCCGAGAAACAACGGTTTCGAAGCGGTGGAGAGATATTTTCAAAAAGAGCGAAACTAAACCGGCGGGGAAGAAAGAAAAGGTGAAAGAGAATAAGAAAAAAGAGAAGAAAACTGGGTCGGGTCCAGGTTCGGGTTCTGGTTCAGGAGCGGAGCTAAACATCAACATTTGGCCGTTTTCAAGAAGCAGATCCGCTGGGAACAACGTAACCCGACCCAGAATGTCATTCGGAGCTCCGACGACTAGAAAAGTCAGCAGTGCGCCGTGTTCACGAAGCAACTCAACCGGAGAATCCAAATCGAGAAAGTGGCCAAGCAGCCCCGGTCGTAACGGCGTGCATCTAGGTCGAAGCAGCCCGGTTTGGCAAGTCAGACGTGGAAGTGGAGCTCCGACGGGTAAAACAATACCCGAGCCAACGGGTCGGGTTGTGGGTAAAAGGGAAAATCCCGAGAAGCGTAGGGGTAAAACAGTAATTGAAAGCAATAAAGCAAAAGTCTTAAACTTGAACGTGCCTATGTGCATCGGTTATCGAAGCCGGTTAAGCTGCAGAACTGACGAGAGTGGTAATGGTAACATTGGGAGTGATAATAATAACACTGCCAATGTTAATCATCCTAATCCGAATGGTTTATTTGGCTTTCGTAATCTCTTTGTTAAAAAAGTTCATTGACTTTTTTTTCGTTTTTGTCCTTATAGTAATCTTGTAAAAGTGTTATCAAAAACCCTCTTAATAATAGTCTCGAGGGTCCATTTCCTTTTTTAATTCCTACTTTTGCTGTTTAGTACGAAGTGTGTATTCAGGCAGATTTTCTTATTTGCTTATAATATAAATCTTGTAAATTATGAATTCATGTTTTTATTTTATTTTATCCATATGTAACTACTTGCCTCTATCTTTATGGGTTGGTTTTTGTTAGAAGACTGCGATATTAGTGAAGCTAAATGGTCTTTGGTTAAAACGTGTTAGAGGAAACAGATTCTAAATTTACTCCAAGAAAAAGTGAGAGATAACTTGTGAAAGCAAATTCCAGATTGTATTCACATGGGTTTACAAGGATCAAAACCTTTACTTTTTAAGCTACTTTGATAGTTTCAAAATCTTCGATTTCTTTTTGAGGGATTACACTATAGATCTTCCAAACTAGTTCACTGAATGGTGTTGAAACAAAACTTGCAAGGTTCAATTGATAACTCCTTTAGAAAAGCACGTTTAGAAATTAGCGATTGTGAAGAAAGAAGGGTGTTGCAACCATCTTATCCAACTAATTGTTTGCTCCAACCACTTCATTGATTGGTAACTTGTGAAACGATTCGGTTTGAGGTTACATATGAGGCCCTTAGTCACAGTAACATGAGTCAGGGGATGTTGTCAAGTTTGAAAAAATGTTAAGACCAGCTGGTTATTCTATTTCTTTCTCAGTCTACAAGGTTTCATCAGCGTTTAAAAATGTTTATTCTTTGAATAACGAGACAATTGTTTTGGAGATAAACAACGTTGTATTTTTAAATAGATTTCATTTGGTAATTATGCGAATAACACAATTGATATCTTTTTGATCTGAAGACATAGAAGATGGAGCCAGTGCACACATTTGATTGTTCCTCAGTCAAGCTCTCTAGTGTCCGATGGTTCTTACCAAGTATCACACAGACATATGATTGATATAAACATATTATTGAAGAGAAAACAAGTTTACTATACGGGCTTCTTCGGCGGCCCAATCCACAAATTAGGTTCTTAGTCGTTTGGGAATTTTAGTGTGATTTGGTTGAAACTTAATTGTAAATGAGAGTGTATATCGGGGAAATTTAATTAAACCTTCTCATTAAACGGACTAGACAACACATCTTATATTGGATCTTGATCACAACACAGAGTGATGTACTTGTAAAAATATGCATTAGAGATGGGATAAAAGTCTAAACAAATACAAAACATACCACACAAGTCTAAGACAGCTTCCTCACGTTATTCCCCACTTGACCTTTGACTTAAGACTTTTGTTTATTAAAGTCAATGAGTTCAGAAGATAAAGTCTAAGTTGGAGTACTTAGCTAAAGGAAAACTGTCTCCTGCATTCATTACCGAATCACCCATCTTTCAACCAACATAAAAAAAAAAAAAAAAAAAACTATTTTTAGTGGACCATTGACCTTGACTTATGTTCTTCCAAGTCAATGAGTTCCAGAAAATCAGGTTAAGTTGGAGGTTTTGAGTTTGATTAACTAACCTTGTAGTGGAAGACTCATGTTCTTCGTCTTCTGATCTCTTTCTCTTCCTCCGTGCCGGACGTGTTTCCTTTTCTCCGACTACTAATGACGCCATCGCTTGCAAATGAGTTTGCAGAACCATCTGAGTTAACTCCATCTCCATTTCTAACCTTCTCTTCTCAGCTTCCCACCTTGCTGTTTCGCGAGCTTTTATCATCTCCATCTCCGTGAATTCCGTTTGAAGCATCAAATCGGACAAGACTCGTATGATCGCCGGCAGTATCGACGAGTTTGTCGATTTAAAGCTACGATTCGACTCTGTCCCGGAGTCGAAACTCGAGTGGATTTGGCTCCGGGGGAGATTCGCCGACTTACCCATGAAGTGTGAATGATTGGTTTAGTAAATTTGGAACATGGGTGTTTATGTTGTTTGGTATGATTCTTTCAACTTTAAAAACTGATTAGACTAAAGTGGTTCCACTTTCGATTAAAGACCACTGTACTCCACTTTGAAAGTCTACGAAAGCTGTTCATAGATTCACTAATTTCGTATAAAAGCCATTTATTGCGTATTTTATTCGCAGTCATGTAGTAATAATTAAGATTGATATTTCAGAAAAAAATAAATCCCATGATTATGATTACCTCAAACCAGAGAACACGCTTAAGGTTTAATGTGGCAGAACTCAGAAAAAGAACTGAGGATTTAATCGAAGTTCTGAGCTTTAAGTGTTTAGATAGTTGCAGGTAGACTGGCATAAAAACTGGATCCGAAGACCCGAATCGATCCAAAAAAGAAGATCCAAATCTGAACACGAAATGTCTAAATACCCAAACGAATTCAAAAATTTAGGATCCAAAAAATCAGATTCGAACCGAGAATCGAACGAGTACCCAAATGGAATTAGTAACGTGTCCTATATAGATATAAGTATTCTAGACTTGAAAAGACTTGATCCGAATCCGATCCGAAGATCCGAATGCCTAAAATTAGTTGCAGGCTTTTTCATATGCATTTTTTTGCGAGGTTACCGAAAATATGAAAATATGCAAAAAAATGTTAAATCGGAGTTTGTGTTTATTAAAGTTTAAATCTGAAACACAATTGTTATATGACTTTTCTTACACATTATAAAAATAAATAAACAATTGTTATACGACCGTTTGGCAATATCAAAATATTATTAACTTTGATTAAATATTTATGTTATTGGTGAGCCAAACTGGCATGTTTTTGGACGTACATAAACCTGTGAAATTTAGTTTCATTCACTGATGTTTTGTGCCATCAAATACCAAAACCATGATTATTAGTAATTTTATTTGCCGAAAGATTAACACGCGTGGTAGCATTATAGATTTTAAATATAACCAGAGTATGATCTTTTGTCAGTATGGCTCAATTTTGATAATATATACAAACTTGGAAGAGCACTGATAATTAAATTTAAAATTGTTTGGTTTTTTCACTATAGGGATATATGACTTTTTTTTTTTTTTTTTTTTTTTTTTTTTATAACTTTTATCTGATGTTTCCATCCAAAATTTCAAAACTGAAGCAAAATTTTTAAAATTGGTCACATTTTCCCATATTACGGTAATTTTCTGTTGCAGAGAAAAAATAAACATAATTCCAAAATAGTTATTTGACCAAAAAAAAAGAGAGGAAAAAAGGGCAAAAAAATAAATTGGGCTTCTCAACTGTAAAACTCCCAAATTGCAGATGACTCATCTTCTTCACCTGGAGAGAATCTAGGGTTCCAGATTTACTCTTCCTTTTCCTTTCTTCTTCTCACTCGGAATTTTTGTTCTTCTCCTTCTTCCTCTTCCCATCGATCTCTACATCTTGATCTTCTTAAAGCCCTAACTTTTGTACATTTCAAGGTACGGAAACCAAAAAAAACCCTAGCAAAATTCCGGCATACCAGTGTTTGAAAAACCTTAGCTTTCATGGCAAAAACTCGACCTGGTGTCGCCTCAAAAATTAAGCTGGGAAGGAAGGAGCTGGACTCTTATACCATCAAGGGTACCAACAAAGTTGTGAGAGGTAAGTTTCACATAATCTCTTATCCTTGTTAAATTTTACATTCTTCTGCATGTTTTTGGCATTTGAGTGTTTGAGTATAGGTCTATTTAGGAAGGGATTGCTGCAAAGCTTAGTTATGGAGTCTGTATCGTTCAATGTCTGCTTCAATGTTTTAGATGCACTCTCGTTTATGCAATGGTTATATATTGTGATATTAGTAGCTCTATTTTTTCAGAATGCAGATGCATATTAGTGAATTGTTTTGTTCTGGGCTTTCTTTAATGTAAATTTCCTTAATTTCTTACTTGTTTTTAGTCTCTATGAAAGAAAATCTTGAGCTAGTTAACTGTGAAACATGAATTTTTTCATTTGTTTGGTTTGTTAAATGACTTCTTTTTACAGAATCTCTACCATCTACATTTTTGCTCGTTATGTGTGTTGATGCAAAATGTGTGCTTTCACATGCGAAATATGTTTCATTTACTTTAGAATTCTGGTCAATTCTGGTTACTTTAAAAATGTTTACTTCTTTCTGCACCCCGTACTAATATCTGGTCATTGGAATCCTCTTATGCTGTTTGTAGTGTATATGAGAGAATGTCAGTTAGATATGTCGAGATTCATATCTGTTTAGTAATGTTTGGCTTGATGAGCTTTGAATTAATCTTTGAGGTTACTTTTGTAGCGGGAGATTGTGTGTTGATGCGTCCATTTGATGCCGGCAAACCACCATATGTGGCCCGTGTTGAGAAGATTGAAGCAGATGCCAGGAACAATGTGAAGGTGCACTGTCAGTGGTATTACCGTCCGGAGGAGTCCCTTGGTGGCAGGAGACAGTTTCATGGAGCCAAAGAGCTTTTCTTGTCTGACCATTTTGATGTTCAAAGCGCACACACCATTGAGGGAAAGTGCATCGTTCACACCTTCAAAAACTACACGAGGCTTGAAAACGTTGGTGCAGAGGATTATTATTGTAGATTTGAGTACAAGGCTGCTACTGGCGCATTTACCCCTGATCGAGTTGCTGTGTAAGTAGATAAACAGTTATCAATATAGAAATACGTCTTCTTATTACCTGGAACATCCGTCATGGGTTGTTTTTGGTTCTGAAGGTACTGCAAATGTGAAATGCCATATAATCCTGATGATCTCATGGTGCAATGTGAAGGCTGCAAAGACTGGTAAATGTTTAAATTTGTCTATTTATTAAATTACTTACATTGGTTTGAATGGAAAACAGACTATAATTACTTATATTCTTTTTCCTGAATCATTGATAATAAGCATTGCAATTCGATGTTGTAGGTATCATCCTGCGTGTGTTGGCATGACGATTGAAGAAGCAAAGAAGCTCGATCACTTCGTGTGTGCTGAATGCAGTTCTGATGATGATGTCAAAAAGTCACAGAACGGGTTTACTTCATCTCCCGCGGATGATGTCAAGGTCTGTTTGTCTAGTTTTATTCATTTTTTAAATAGATGTTCTGTTACCTTCATAACCGTGGCTTCTGCCACTCTGCATCCGTGTACTGTCATTGACTTCAATTTGAGGTCTGAGGTAATTTTAAAAACCAAATATATGCACCTGCTCGACGGTGCTTGCTGAGTGGAGAATTACTAGTAAGATACAATGTGGATCTTGGTCCTGTCAGGATCTTCAGTTAACGTTCTCCAAGTCATGTTGCAAAACAATCTGTGTCTAAAGGTTATCAAAGATCCATTTTGTAAAGCTTCTACTCCCATGCTTTTAGGCATTCTTTAGATATCGGAGTCAGAAATCCATGCGACTGTCACTGGAGAAAAAATGATTTCAAGAACCATTTTTGCTTCTGAAATGTCTGGTTCTAAATGTTTTGTGCTTTGAAAGCTTGTACCTGATATTAAAAATGTTATTTCAGGTGGAAACAAAGCGCAGAAAAAGATAATCGCAAGTTCTTGGGGATGGAAGCCACAAGGGAGTGTAAGTTATGACTTGGAAGCTCTTTGGTGCAGATTTTAGTAAGTTAGGGTTCTATCATCTTTGTCTGTCTTTGTCGTCGTGGTTGTGATGTCTGTCTGGTGCGTTCCAAAACTTGGAGAAATGTGAAAAATGGAGAGAGATCGGAGAGATGATGAAGAAAATTATTGTGGCAGTCAGTTGTGTATAGACTTCTCCGTGGGGTTTAAGTTAACATTAGGTTTGTTTACTATGATCTGTTGTGACGAACATGAACAACGCTTTTGACTGAGTCATTTTCAACAAAGACTAACATCAGATCTATCGTCGCACTCTTCCTTAATCATGTTTCCCTTTCCTTAAAGAATCAAACCAGCTTATCTAAATCAATCATTCAACAACAATAATGCATTTAAGGCAAAATTTGAAAAATATTATATAGATGAAACGGAAGTCTCTGGTTTGATTATTCGACAAAAACAAAAAGATGATCGCAACATTATGTACTTTTACCCTCAAAGAAATACACAAACATAAATTTCTTACTTTTAATTGGTCCTCAACCATGAGCGTTGTTTTACTTGTCTGTTGCATCCTTCGGATCAGGTTCTCTTCTTATGTATTCAGCGAACTCTCTTCCTCAGTATTAGAGCTGCTTTGAGTCGAGCTTGGAGTAGTTTTGGATAATTTACTCAGAATGAGATTTCATTGTGCTCATGTTCAGGTGTTCTGTAAGAAAATCCAGTATCATCACTAGATCTTCTTCTGATAACACTTGCCCTTTGAACCAATCTCACTAGTTGTTGCACCACCTCCGACATTGGAGGCCTGAACTCTGGTTCAGGCTGAATTAACAAACAAACAATATGGTTAGTTTACCAAGCAATTCAGGTTCTGTTCACTTCATTTGGGATGGTAATTTACCTGAATACAGAGAGCAATGATATCTGCAAAACGCGACAATGACTTAGCTGGATACATGCCATTGAGAGAAGGATCAACCATTTTAGACAAAGCATCTATATCATGCAGCTGCGGTGTAGCCCATCTCACTAGTGATTGCTCTGCTCTCGTTCTTGAGCTATCAAACACACATACACAAAGGACGTATTACTCAACGAAACTCAAATCGCTGGCTTTTGCTCAACATTAGCTACTGAAAACAGAAAAAGAAACCTGTCAAGAGGCTTCCGACCAGTTAAGAGCTCAAGCATGACTACTCCAAAAGTGTATACATCACTTTTCACTGTATAAACTCCCGACAATGCAAACTCTGGAGCGCTGTATCCAAATGAACCTACCACTTGAGTTGAAACCTGTTACCATATATAAACCATAAGTACTCAGAAAACGTTATAACATCAGCTTAAAATTTGATTCTTTCCGTTGTTATTACTTGTCTCTCAGTGTTGGGAGTTAAAGCAGCTAAACCACTGTCTGATAAATGTGGATTAAGTTCTTCATCTAGCAATATATTCGCCGACTTGAAGTTTCTATGTACAATTGACGGCAAGCAGACTTCATGCAAGTACCTATTTTATCAAAAACAGAAAACTCTGGTTTAATATGAATATCGCTCACCAAAGAGTCCAAAAAATCATAACAAATGTTCACATACTCTAAAGCCTTGGCAGTGCCAAGTGCTACTTTAACTCGTGCATTCCAAGTCAATGTCATACTTCTATCATCATTCATATGAAGCATATCATCTAAATTCCCATTTCCGACATATTCATAGACCAGAAGACGTTGACCATGCTCAGTGCAGTATCCAACCAAAGGAACAATGTTTGGATGCCTCAAACGCGACATATTTGAAATGGCTTCCAGGAAATTATCTTCTTCTTGTAATGAAAGTGCTGCATTATCAATCTTCTTAACCACCATTATCTAAGCATAGGTTATACAGAAATTTAGTCCAAAGAAAAAGTATTGGCTTTGCTTGGTGCAGAAAACTTTCAAATTAGGAGTTACCTTTCCATTGGGGAACTCTGCTCTATAGACACGACCTAAAGAACCTTCACCGACGATATTTTCTTGACTGAAGCTGTTGGTTGCTACTTGCAGAGAGGAAACAGTATATTGTGACGCAGTGATTGGAGATCTCATCCTACTTATAGACCCATTTTTCATAACTCGATCAACTGTTACTTTTTCTGCAGGTGATGACTTCAAATCTGCAACAGATGCTACACTTTTGACCCTCTGCTCTTGCATCTCAGTTGTTGTACTAAGTGGAAGACTTCTTTGAGAAACTCTTGTGCGTCCTCCAGCTTTTTTCTTTTTCTTGTGAAGACATAAGTACAGAACAAGTGCTATAATACCAGCAACAAATAGAGAACCAAACACTATTCCGGTGACAACTCCACCAGACAAACCCTTGCCAGAGTCGGAAGACTTTTCTTCAGTATCATTATTGGATTTCTTATTCTTAGAAGCAGATGGTTTCCCTTTTTTGCCAGGTCTTTCTGGCTGAGGTGAGGCAGGGGCGTTATCAAAGGAATTACCATCATATCTGTATCATTCAGGAATGTCAAAGACATAAACTTATAGGTCTTTGATTAAATTAAGAAATCTAAGTAAAGAAATTAGCAGGTTGTTATGGAAAACTTACATTAAGGTCTGAATAGAGCTAAGCTCCTTAGGTATGGATCCATTGAAATTATTGTTTGCAACATTTCTGCCGGAAAACATATACGGTAAGTGTGGTTGGGAAATTACACATTCGTGTATTTTCTACTTGAAATGCAACTTACAGAGTTTTCAAAGGCAAACTCGCGAGGACGTCAATGGAACCTGTCAGCTGATTGTTCTGAACATAACTGTCACAAATGAAGATATCAGCATCATCAGGAAGTTCCTTGTGCTATTCTTAATTCTCATTGCAACAAAGAAAGTTTGAAAGCACTCACAGAACAGAAAGTTTGGACACTGTACTTAAGGAACTCGGAAGATCGCCACTGAAGTTGTTGTGAGAAAGGTCCCTGTATAGCAACACGAGGTTGATGGAAATTGGCAGTGATATGACTATGATAAAGAGATAAAGAAGGAATCTTACAAGGTTGTAAGTGAGTTATGGTCCGCAAAAACATCTCCTATCGCCATTGAAAGTGAATTACCACTCACATTCCTAGACAATTACATTTTGGACTTTAATACATGAGGAAAAAATGCTAAACCTCACAATCTATGGTTCAAGAATGGCAAACTCACATGAAAGAAAGAGAACCCATAGCAGATATGGAGTATGGAAGGTTACCACTAAAGTTGTTTTCCGCAAGATTTCTGCAATAAATTTCTTTCAACTGTTAGTTCCAAACTGAATTCCGAGCCTAAATTCTCTAAGAGCACAGCTAAGAAAATGCAGCATTACAGGCTTGTGAGATTAGGTGGCAATTGATATGGAAGTGTATCATGAATGCTGTTACCACTAACATCCCTGGAACAAAACGAAAAAGACCAAAGTTAGCGAATCAAAAACCTAAAAATCACAAAGATTAAACTAACAAACATACACAGAAACAACTTAATTCCAAAGTCAGTACAATTTTCTGAGTGACTTTAGGTCTGAGAGCAAGTATCCAAGAGTGCCAGAGACTCCTGAATCCGATATATCTCTGTTCAAATCACAACAAAAACAAGAAGACTATATAAGACATACTAGAATCATCAAAGCAATGCAAGTAAAAAAAAGTATATAATAAATGTGATTTTACATAGAGACAACTGCTGAGCCCTCACAAGTAATCCCTTTCCATGACTCTCCACATGGATCACCACCACCATTATTCCAATTGGTTAGCTGTGAAGGAGTATTTAATGAAGTATACAAAACCTGAAGGGCTTGAACTGCAATAAGACCAGTGAGAAGAGAACAACTCAGAAGTTAGATAAAAACTCATCAAAGGATCTAGCAAAAAAAGAAGAAAAAAGTTTCAGCCCATAAAAGTTTACAACTTTCCTTTTTGAGCTAAAAGTAAAGCACATTTAGGTAAAGAAGAAAGATCGTAAATTTGGTTTTTTTTTCTACCGGCATTATCATTTCCACTTCCCATCATTTTCCGGCGGTTTCTCAGGAGAAACCAACGGTGTCAAAATCATCAAATCTACACTAACGCAAAATTCCTCTTTTTTTTTTACTTAGCAACCAAACAGATATTAAAAAGGGTTTATCTTTCGAATCTGAAGTCTCAGGTCTCAAATCACATCGTTAAACCAAAGAGATAACGAAACGATCCCAAAAGAGAATGATCAACAATGAGGTAAAAGCAAAGGAAAATGAAAAGTCACAAAACTCAATACTTTACCATCAGATGAATCAGTAACACAACTAACAAGGGAAAATCCAGAGATCGAAGCGACTAATAGAAGCAAAACAGTAACCATAGCTCTATCTCCGGAAGCCATTTCTATGTCGGTGGTGATAAATTAAGTGCGTGGACTTCCATTGCAAAGAAACATTGCCATGGAAGCTTCAAAAGGAGAAGAAAAAATGGAAAGAGAGAATAGATAGTGACAGAGAAGAAGATGGTGGAGAGTAACAGTGTGTGTTGGGCATAGTAGTTAGAGGCAACGCCATTAAAGAAAGGGATAAAGAGAGAGAGAGATTGATTCCAAGCTTGGTCGAGTTATGAAGAGAGAGAAACTAATTTTAGTTCTGATTTTAAAATTCAGGTTTATTTTATAAGTGTCTCTTGTAGATTCATGTACATTAACTGCTCGAAACGTATTTAAGACTTCATTAAACTCAGAAAGGAAGATTCTTAATAACACTGATTTTTTAATGATTTTTATTTATAAGTATTTCAATAATTTACGTATCTTATTACAAATGTATGTATGATTGAAATGAAACTGAAATTCATGATAATTGATCTGACTTATGACTCATGTTTGTGTCGGTGGGAATTTGGAATTTGCTTCCACTTTATTCCGCATATATATTAAAATGTTGAAGAACAATGTACTATATATTCCATTAAAATAATTATATAAAAAAAGAGTTGATATTGGGGGAAATGAAATGCAACATTTGACTCTCAGTTCTTTTTGGGCTATTTGCCTTTCGCTCTCAGTATTGTGCTTTTCCCAAGTACATTATAATTGATCCTCTACATGTGTTCTTACCTTTCTTATGGTATACCTTACTAAGTTCTCTGCCACGTCATCGAGTTATCTTGACCCATTTGGTTACCAATTATTTGTACACTCTTAACTGTTTCATGTCTCTCAACATTTATGATCTTTTCTAATTTGAATAACCAATTTTTTCTTACGATTGAACCACTATTTTAAGAGTAGGTGGTCTTTTAATCTAGTGGAAGGAGATAATCTATTAAAGGTAGATACACTTGTATATTTAGGAATCGAATTCTATTATATATATTATGTAGAAATTTGGCTAATGAACCAACAAGTTGTGACCCAATATTGACAAAAATACAATTATTTTAAGACATATTAAGATGTGAGATTAAGGACATAAAGTTCACGACATTATATTTGTGGTTTTTCTTGATACAACATCTAACTTGGAAATTATTATCCTGATTAGCAATTGTTTTCGTTGTTTTGAAAAATAATTTTTTTTGTAAATTTAAATTAATCTAATCATATTTTATAGTCAAAAATAAACTAGAATATGATTGGTTTAATTTCAATTTCTTACAAAGATTTTTGTTTTTTAAATAAATAAAAGTAATTGCCAATCATGTGGTTGTCGGTAAAAATTTTAATTAAATTATATAAAACCAATTGCAATGAAGGATATGTAAACTTCAGGAAGGTCAAACTAATTAATTAGGTAAGAAAAGTTAAGAATTTGTAAATTTGATTATTGTCGGTGAGAAAAAAGAAAAGAAAATCAAAGTTGGCTTTAACAAAAATGGTTTGACAAATTGTACACATAAAAATTCAACAACAAAAAAAGTTATTATGAAAAATTTGATCAAAAAGTGAAATAGAAAAAATGAGATTTTTGAAGATGGGTTTATAATTACACACAAAAAAAGAACACGTGAAGGTTGTATAGTTTGATAATATAAATAAATAAATAAATATATATATATTTAGCAACAAATAGGAAAAGGACATAAATATTTGGACAAAAGAAATGTGAAATAATATTGTGAAAACGACTAATAATAGACAACATAGAGTAAAAGATATTGCGCACACTCATGAAAACCATAACCATAATGTTACATTTTGGACTGTTCTCATGTAATATATATTTTTGTACTTTTATGAAAATATTATTCCTCTCATGAGATATTAAATTAATTTAAGAGTTATAAGGATGAATTAATTTATATTTTAAAGCTTAAAATGTTATAATCATGTGTGGATCCAATCTGGCTAATCTAATCTAAGCTGCCTGTTATTGACAAAGTATAGAATTTCAATGATTATATTATCAACTTTTTCCACATTTTTAGTTATCTTTTCATTATATTATATCTTTCCATTTTCTTTCACACGTCTTTTTTTTTTGGCTACCACACAACTTTAGTTATAGTGAGATTTTTTTTTTCATTTTGAATATTTTTTCAAATATATATGTTTAGTCACATAAAATTTGAATAGAATTTCGATAATTTGTCTCTTACGGCCTTACCTAATAGATTGATACGTCGGACACCGTAAAACTAATTACTTTATGTAGTTTTATGTTTTTTTTACATTAATGTTGTTGTTGTTGTTTTTCTTTTTTTTGTTTTACAATTATATATCGTAGAACTAAGAGAAATAATTTTATTTTTTGTATTGGAAAACTGAAAAAAAGAAGAAGAAAAAAACATGAAATAGTGGGATATTTGGAAGAATCAAGATTGCTTGTTTAATGTTTTTAAAGTGAGACTTTATCTCATGGAATGAAATCCCGTGATCTTGTCTTCGATTCTCTCAATATTTATATTATAATCGAACAATCATAAAAAGATTACAGTGTTACCGTTGTAACTATTTATGCATCATTTTTCATGAAAATATTAACTTAAGTGTAACAAGACTTCACATAATTATATAAGACATAAATCACATGTAGAAATTAAATTAAAGTAGTTGAGCTAATCATGTCAAACAATTACACATATTATTCAATTCATATGTAAACCTCTTAACGGTTTTTTTTATAGTTTGTTGGATCCAAAATCATTGATGTTTGTGAAGGAAAACTTGTGATTGGAACTTTCTACAAATAGTAATAGAATCTCTTTTATTATTATTTTCTTTTAATTACTTGAATTTGTAGAAAAATTTCTGCTTTACGATCACTCACAAAAAAAAGAGAGTTTTTTTTTGTTTTCATAATTAGGTTTATGTATAAAGAAAACACAACTAATCACTTATAGAATAGAACAAGTTCATGGAACAATGACTTCTAAAGATGTGAAAAATTGTTTAGCTTTTACCAAAGCTTTGGGCTATTTTAAAAGGGCCTTTACGAGTTCGGCCCATTTCATTAGGCCCTGGCCTTTCTCACGTCCAGAAAGACTGATTGAAGCGGCCTGGAACTTTTATATCAAACAAATTCGGATTAGAGCTTCAAATTATCCAACAACGATATCGAACATCATTTCTGAGGTTTAGATAGATAGTTTATAGCAAACATCGAGCATTGACTCTCGTCTAATACATGAGAATCTTCAGATATCAATTTATATCGAATCAATTTGGTCTTTATAGGCATATATTAGTGGGCCACTAGTAAGTTGAACGTATATATATTGCTAAATAATCTAATTCCCAAAAGTCTAATCATTGAGCAAACCCTCTTCCTTTTTCTTTATATAAATTGTTCTCATTTCTTAATTAAATTTAGTGGAGTATGAGAGAAGCACCGATTAATTAATTAATGAATTACTTAAAATACGTTAATTTCTTTTAAGAATTCACACCGATCAGACGCTCCACGTAAAACGCATGTATCCAAATATTGCAAAATTTGTCTGCTCGTTACACTGTCCATGTTCAACTAGCCGTTACGACTTGAGAAACTCATAAATAGCTACCACTCTATTAATAAATTCTCATTCAACAGCTACAAAACGACACAAGAAACAATAACTCTAATGCTCATATCTTTCTATGAACAAAGCACAATTCTGAATTGTCATGTCGCTGCTGGTTACGAATATTAACAAGGATGCTTACGATAGGAATCGGTAGTGATTTCATTTCTTAGATTTAAAAAACTAAGTAAAGAATCTCAACAATTTGGTAATTAATTAAGGAATAACCCACACTTACTACAATTAGTAGTTCTATTAGATAAAAAATACAAAGAAAATGGTGTTGGTATGCGTCAAGATCACAATTGATTTAAAGCTAAAACAAAAGGAAGATTCGATATTACTAAATTAATTCTTTGTAAATTATATTAATCAGCCGACTCATCATATGTTTTAGGTGAACCAACGTATCCCTTTGACAATAAATCAACGACATTAGAAATTAAAACTTCATAAATAAATAAATACAAATATATATTAAAATAAAAAAATTCTGGCCGTCTTCTTCTTCCTTGCGACTGTGTACTGTCTTTTTCATCTCCCACACTCTTGAATATTTAAACCTCTGTAACTGCTTCTCTTATCAGTTTCAATAGCAGCATTATCGCAATCAGTTCTAATAAATGTTATAATAGTAATATCCTCTAAAGGAAATTGTTTTTCTTTTCATAGGTTTATAAAATTTTACTCTTTTTGGGAGGTGTTGGGTTTGTGTTTGCGTGTTACTAAAATCACTGCAGGATTAGAGTAAACAAAAAGTTCTTAGCTTTGGATGAATCTCGAAGTGATCCAATCACTGCCTTATTCCTCTCCTCTTCTTTAGGGTTTCTCTATAATTTCCCTCTTTCTTTGTGTTTCCTTTGTTTTCTTTTAAATTTCTGAAAATGCTTTCTCTTTTCTGATGAAACTAATTACGTCTCTGGATCTCACTATTTTTAATGGAGTAAAATTTGGGGATAGCTAAGAAAAAGCAAACTTTTATTGATGCTCTGAGTTGTTTCATGGTACTTTTCAGTGTTACTGTAAAAGATTCGAACTTTTTTTGGAAATTGGTGTTTTGGCTGTGTGGGTTTGTTCTTAAAGGCTGTCAATTCTGGGGTTTTCATGTTCTACCGAATTTGATGCAGTCCGTTTGTGAAGTTTTCCCAGATTTTAGTTTGCTATAGGGTCTGATTTAGTTCTTAAGCTTCGACAATCTTCTTATAGCTTCTGCAGTTCATTCTCATGTTCAAAAGAACGTTTAACTAAAATTTGCTGCTTCATTGTAAATTTACAGGTTGAATTGTTAGTTGATAGAGGGAGGAGAAATATAAGAGATGGCGACACTACAGGACATTGGCGTATCAGCTGGGATAAACATCCTCAGTGCCGTTGTGTTCTTCATAATCTTTGCGGTTTTGAGGCTCCAGCCGTTCAACGACAGAGTTTACTTCTCAAAATGGTACCTCAAGGGGATAAGAAGCAGCCCTTCGCGTGGTGGCGCCTTTGTGCAACGCTTTGTGAACCTGGACTTCAGGTCTTATGTCAAGTTCTTGAACTGGATGCCAGAGGCTCTGAAGATGCCTGAGCCTGAGCTGATCGATCATGCTGGTTTGGATTCAGTTGTGTATCTCCGGATTTACTGGCTGGGGTAAACTTTTGAACTTTGGACGTCTCTTGGTTAAGGGTTGTTATATGCCATTTTTGTCAGCAGGAAGAAAAAATAAGATTACTATCAAAGGCTCTTCTCTCTTTAGTTATGGTAACTTATCTCATTTTGTATTTTTTATTTGTGCAGGCTTAAGATCTTTGCTCCAATAGCATTGGTTGCTTGGGCAGTTCTAGTGCCAGTTAACTGGACGAACAACACATTGGAAATTGCTAAGCATCTAAGGAATGTAACTTCGAGCGACATTGACAAACTATCTATTTCAAATATTCCTGAGTATTCAATGAGGTGCATTAGATCTTACCATTTCGAGTCATTTATGTTTCCATCTCTTACAAGTGATGTGTTTGTCAGGTAAAGTTTTGAGCTACAATGTCTTGATTTTTCTAGGTTTTGGAGTCATATAGTAATGGCATATGCCTTTACCATCTGGACTTGTTATGTGTTGATGAAAGAATACGAGACAATTGCTAACATGAGGCTCCAGTTTGTTGCATCTGAAGCTCGTCGACCTGACCAATTCACTGTAAGACTCCTTTCTTTCCCTTGGGTTAAACTTCAAACACTGATTGAAATGTGAAGTCGTGTCCAGCGATCTAATATGTTGGGATTGTTTATAGGTTCTTGTTAGGAATGTACCTCCGGACGCAGATGAATCTGTAAGTGAACTGGTGGAGCATTTTTTCATGGTCAATCACCCTGATCACTACCTGACACATCAAGTAAGTTCCTGAGAAGCTTGAAATTGAAACCATTAAGTTTTCTTTGAATAATGATCTTCTTAAGAAGCAAGAACAAGACAAACTTTGTGAGATTATGATACGCTTCCTGGGTTCTTACTTTTGCTAATCTCGTATGAATACAATGTAGGTTGTATGCAATGCAAACAAGCTTGCCGACTTGGTAAAAAAGAAGAAAAAGATGCAGAATTGGCTTGATTACTACCAGCTCAAATACACTAGGAATAATTCTCAGAGGATTATTGTGAAGGTAAATTCAGTTAAAACCCAATCTTGAATTTTTTTTCTTTTTCTGTTCTGTTTAAGTGACCCTTTTCATACTTTCCTCCACCAACCAGCTTGGGTTTCTTGGGCTATGGGGAAAAAAAGTCGATGCAATTGACCACTACATTGCCGAAATTGACAAAACATCAAAAGAGATTGCTAAAGAAAGGGAGGAAGTGGTGAATGATCCCAAGTCCATAATGCCAGCAGCGTTTGTCTCCTTTAAAACCCGATGGGCTGCTGCTGTTTGTGCTCAGACCCAACAGACTCGAAACCCGACCCAGTGGCTGACTGAATGGGCTCCAGAACCACGTGATGTGTTTTGGTCAAATCTTGCTATTCCATATGTTTCTCTGACAGTAAGGAGGTTGATTATGCATGTTGCTTTCTTCTTCCTAACCTTCTTCTTCATTATCCCCATTGCGTTTGTACAATCTCTTGCTACCATTGAAGGGATTGAGAAAGCTGCTCCATTTTTGAAGGTTATTGTAGAGGAGTGAGTTTCTTTCTTCACATTCTCTATACTTGACATCTAAGAAACTGAAAATTTTACCAATCTTCGACTAAATGGTTTTGTTTTATGCAGTAAATTCATGAAATCAGTGATACAAGGTTTTCTACCGGGTATTGCACTGAAGCTTTTTCTCGCCTTTCTGCCATCCATTCTGATGATTATGTCGAAATTTGAAGGCTTCACATCGATCTCATCTTTAGAGAGACGATCAGCATCTCGATATTACATATTCAACGTAGTGAACGTCTTTCTTGCAAGCGTTATTACTGGAGCTGCGTTTGAACAGCTTAACTCTTTCCTCAATCAATCCCCTAACCAAATTCCCAAAACCATTGGTGTGGCTATACCGATGAAAGCAACTTTCTTCATCACATATATAATGGTTGACGGTTGGGCAGGAGTTGCTGGAGAGATTTTAATGTTGAAACCTCTGATTCTGTTCCATCTCAAAAACACCTTCCTGGTTAAGACTGAGAAAGACAGAGAGGAAGCAATGGACCCTGGAAGCATTGGTTTTAACACAGGTGAGCCTCGGATACAGCTCTACTTCCTTCTTGGTCTTGTCTACGCTCCTGTGACACCAATGCTTCTTCCATTTATCTTGATCTTCTTCGCCCTCTCTTACATTGTGTATCGCCATCAAGTAAGTTTCTTTCCTTCTTCCTCAATAGGCTCGAATCGGATGCCGTGCAAAGCAAAAATCTTGACCAACAATTTTGTTTCTGTCAGATCATTAACGTGTATAATCAAGAGTACGAGAGCGCTGCAGCATTTTGGCCAGATGTTCATGGACGAGTCATAGCGGCATTGATAATATCACAGTTGCTTCTGATGGGTCTACTGGGAACGAAGCACGCTGCATTAGCTGCACCGTTTCTCATTGCTTTGCCTGTCCTTACCATTGGTTTTAACCACTTCTGCAAAGGTCGTTATGAGTCAGCCTTTGTCAGATACCCTTTACAGGTTTGTAGTTGTTTCATTCACATTTTGGAGTCCCCAGTTATACCAAAATATGTATCATTCTTTTATTGTTTGCTTGTAATTTTACAGGAAGCTATGATGAAAGATACATTGGAAAGCGCAAGAGAGCCAAACCTAAACCTTAAAGGCTACTTGCAGACTGCTTACATTCATCCGGTGTTCAAAGGCGATGAAGACGATGATGACATTGGTGATAAGCTGGGGAATTATGAGGATGATGCCATCATCGTCCCTACCAAACGTCAGTCGCGGAGGAATACTCCTGCTCCAAGCAGAATCAGTGGAGAATCTTCACCTTCTTTGCCCTTTAGTGTTAAACAAGTGTAGAGAAGCATTTCTCATGATCAAAAGAAACTATAATCATATGTACGGTACTATCAATATGTACATAGAGAGTGAGTGAGAGAGGATACAGATTGAGAATATTCCCCATTGAGGTTTGTGAGGTAAACATCTTGAAGATTTTGTCGGTGTGGTGGGGATATCTTAGAATTGGGGGGTCATTTTATAAAAAAATTGATTTTAATGTGGTTTAAATCAATGAGTTGAGACTTCTGTTAATAGTAATACCCTTTAATGGTCTTCCCTGATTTCTGGTTCAATTTGTTGGTTCAATTATAATCAATTTGATATGTTAGGTATCTAAGAACATTCATATCATTTTTTATAGTTTTTACAAAAAAAATAAATTCTATACATTGACTAATCCAGTAATTCATCACAAACGATTTGAATCATATACACTTTGACCAAATTTTTCTCTTTCTAAAATTAAATTAGAGATTACCTTCCATAGCTAACTAAACATACTTTTTTAAAAAAACTTAATTCATAATACGATACAAAATTTAAATAAGAGGCACGCTATGTACAAAGGAGATCGAGAAGACCTTCTGGCTGTGTGGACTAAATGATCAACTTTGTGGTTAAGTGCACGCAGAACGTGAAGGACGAAACATGACTGGAATGAACTTTGAAATCTTGAGAAATCATCCAAATAAGTCATTTTTATTAAATGTGTTTTACTATTGCATTTATTTTTGAGATTTTGTTTTTTTGAAATCGTCCAAATAAGTCATTTTTTTTCGTCCATGTTCTAATTCTGATCTTCTTGCATTGTCGATAACTTAGATCTTTGAAACTTCGAATCGAATTGATTATAAAGTTTTTTTTTGGTTTGATTGATAATAAAGTTGTATGAATTCATAATTAATGAGTAAGATCATCTTTGAAGTTTATAAAGTCTTGTGGTTGATACAAAACAATAGAAGTGGAAGGTAGAGTGAATCCAATGGCAAACCAATGCGGTAAGAAGGATATATTTGTGGGAGGATGCGGAGGCAATGGAAGCAAGACATGCATAAACGACTTTGTTAAGAAAGGAGGTGCGACCAACAAGCCTACTACTTGCCAGTGTGATGACTTTGGCGGTGAACATTTATGCCGATATAATTTTCCTTGCTAGTTTTTTTCTTTTTTTTGCTATTGCTCTAGAAACAAAATTTTAATATGTATGATTAATATAAATAAAGGTATAGTGACAAAAAAAATATAAATAAAGGTAAGGGTTTTCATATTGAGATTCAATCTTCTTAGATGCTGAAAGTTTTGTAAAGAATAATGTCGCAAAAATACTTAAAAGTTTTGTTTTCTTTAGTAAAATTCTGTTCAATGGATTCTCGACGGATTTCTATTTTTGACGACTTATTTTTAATGGTGAAAATTTGTCTGAAATTCGTTGAGATAAAATGTCTATTTCTATTCCGGATGGATTTTAGATGGATTTTCTCTCTTTAGAATAGACGGTAGTGAAAATACTAACAAAGGTAAAGTATGACTATAGAGTAGACTAAAGACAAAACTTAAGTATGACAGTCAAAACGAGATCCACTTCAAGTTTATCCTAATCTCTATATCACACCAACGTTAATTTCTTGAAATTAAGACGGTGCAAGTTTTTACACATGTCAACATATATATACGATCCAAATGTTATCTCTTATCTTCTGAATTTTCCAGGGATCACTTACAACGTTTCCTAGGATACGAAGTACTCGGGTGAATCCAAATGTTTGATGCAGCCTCTTTCTGTGCATGAACGTTTTTTGTTGTTGTTGTTGGTTTTAATGCATGAACGTTTTGAGACCATTAGAATATCAATTAATTTTTAGAAGCCTTATGAATCAAGAATATTTGACTAACAATTTTCTTCAAAAAAGAAATTAATGATTACCTTCTAATTTTCTTCAAAAACTTAATTAAAGATATATACCCATTTAATTTGAGTGACTAGATAGATACTTTCCAAATTGCCCTTCTTCATGTATATGTGTATAAATATATTAAGAAACAGAGAAAAAAAATCTAATTGACAGAAAGAGTGACACACAAAAATATTCAGTTATTCACCACAATAAGAGTCATGAAATCTGCTACTCTTTTTTTGGTTTCTTGTATTCTCATGTCTTTCATTTTGAGCCAAGTCAAAGGTAATACATAAATATTCTTTTTTCTTTTTTTTGTCAATTGCAAAAAAAAAAAAAGCGTTTTATCCATGGAAAAAAAATTCAAGATCATGTTCTACTTTAAAAATTGTTGTATTATCAGATAATTGAAAAATTTGATATAAAAATATAACAATGCTTTTGGTTGATACAAAACAAATAGAAGTGGAAGGTGGAAGAAACCCTAGCGTCGAAGGGGTCCGGAAGGATATATTTATGGGTGGATGCGGCAGTGACGGAAACAAGACATGCATTAGCGACTTCGTTAAGAAAGGAGGTAAAGACAATAAGCCTACAAGTTGCGAGTGTGATGACTTAGGCTACGAACATTTATGCCGTTGTAATTTCCCTTCCTAGCTTTTCATATATCTCTTAGAATATATAAATATATATATATATATATATATATATATATATATATATATATATATAAGCTAGAAGAATATAGTTTTATTGTGGTGTGTATTTTTGAATTTTTTAGACGCTAGAACAAAGCTAATAAAGATACTAGTCATAATTAAAGTTAAAATAGCTTAAAAACTGTGTTCGTGGACGCAAATACGACATGATTTCAATTCCCAATGAAATATATAATTGGGATCAATAATTTACCAAAAAAAATTGGGATCAAAATGTGTCATTATTTTCCCATTAATTTCAATTTAGTGCAAAATTAAATTAAAAGTTGACCATGGCATACAAATTAATGTCAACATTTGACCGTTTTAATTTGACAATCTGAAAACTTTTTTAGACCTTGTGCGATGAGGGTTTTCGATGAAATGGGCCGGGTCTTTTGGGTTTTGTCACGAAAATCATATTCTACAGAAGTTTAGACTGCTTGCCGTTTTTAAGCTCGGAAATTTTCATTGATTCCTTGCTTAAATTCTTAGTTGAATGTCAAGTGTCAGATATGCTATCGAGACACTTGTCTGTGATGTGTCTCAGTGTTTTGGATTCCATGTTGATACGGAGTCCAAAGTAAGTGTTTTTTTGTTTTGTTTCTATTTCAACAAACTCATGGAGCGAACAGAGAAAAACAGAGAGAGGCGTTGAGAAATGGAACGGATTGTGTCACTGATTACTATTTATCTGCTTCTCGCATCGTCTGTGAGATGCAGCGGCAGGAACAGTTTTCCCAAGGGCTTTGCTTTTGGTGCCGCCACTTCTGCTTATCAGGTTCCGAATTCGATTCCTCATCTTCTGTTTTTCCATTTTTTACTCTTATTTTTGATCACCTGAAGAAGAAAAAAAAAATGTTCGGTTTCTTGAAAGTGGGAAGGAGCTTTTGATGAAGACGGTAGAAAGCCAAGTGTCTGGGATACTTTCCTTCACTCTCGTAAGTCTTCTCCTTTATAATGGATCATAGTTGAATAATATTCAATTTGGAGTCTAGTGTTAGTCAAATTAGTGTGATACGACTATTGTGTAAGTGGTTCTGGTTTGAGTTCTGGTGTCATTCTAAGGAAAACAGAAACAACTTGTCTTTAACTTGACAGGTAATCTAAGTAATGGAGACATAGCATGTGATGGATATCATAAGTACAAGGTTCTTTCTCTTTTCTATGGAAAGAGTTTAAAAATTCATCAGCTTTTGCTGATCTTACTTACACTGGTCTCATCTTTGCATGTGCAGGAAGATGTGCAGCTGATGGTGCAAACTGGCTTAAATACCTTTAGATGTTCCATCTCTTGGTATAGGCTTATACCGAGTAAGTCTTCTTAAACACAAGCTTAGTCTTTATGCCGGCAATGATGAAGTTAACGAGCTTTTAGCTCATTTAGATGGAAGAAGTCCTGTTAACCCAAAGGGCTTGCAGTTTTACAAGAGCTTGTACGCAATGGTGAGACCCATCTTCATATCCACTAACCAACTGTTGATAACTACATTTATCTTTGGTGTTGAATATCCTTTTAGTTTCCTACTAACTAAACTTACTACAGGAATTGAACCACATGTTACACTGTACCACTACGATCATCCTCAGTATCTGGAGGATGAGTATAGAGGATGGATCAACCGTAGAATCATGTAGGCTAAACAAATCAGTGGCATTTACTTAGTTTCTTTTACATGTTGTGAGAAAAAACTAAAAGTTGATGTTATCTGTCATTGCAGAGAAGACTTTACTGCTTATGCAGATGTTTGTTTCAGAGAGTTTGGGAATCATGTCAAATTCTGGACCACAGTCAACGAGGCTATGTATTTACTATTTGAGGTTATAATGATGGGAATACACCGCCTGGTCGTTGCTCCATACCAGGCAGAAACTGCTCGTCAGGGAATTCTTCTACTGAACCGTATATTGTAGGCCATAACTTGTTGCTTGCACACGCCTCTGCTTCAAGAATATATAAGCAAAAGTACAAGGTATGCATGCTTATACATGTGTACATATGTTTTGCATAATCCTCTATGGAATGTGAGTTAATGAAGAAAGAGCAACGTATTACATATATTGTGCAGGATGTGCAAGGAGGTTTCGTAGGCTTTTGCTTATTTGCAGTAGGGTTTACTCTTTCTAAAACCTCCAAGGATGGTGACATTGCAATTCAAAGAGCCAAAGATTTCCTCTTCGGCTGGTGAGTTAGGCACACGCGTTTTCAAAATATCTTTCAAGTTGCGAAAGTATCCAAGGTTTTAAGCTTAAAAAGAAACATATCTGCACTTTAAAACTCAGGATGCTTGGGCCTCTTATATTCGGAGACTATCCCGAAGAAATGAAAAGAACCATTGGGTCAAGATTACCAGTTTTCTCGGAGGAAGAGTCAAAACAAGTTAAAGGTTCATCTGACTTCATAGAAATCATTCACTATTTTGCGGCTTCAGTCACAAACATCAATTTCAAACCTTCTCTTTTAAGTAACCCAAATTTCTACTCAGACATGGGCGTATCTATGACTTGTAAGAATTCAAATCAATCTTTTGACTTAGAGAACAAACTCTTTGCTCTTTTATGTCGATAGTATGGACATGTTTGCTTTTCCATCCAACTGCTCCATCCGAATGGAGATGTCAATTGTTATTTGTTTAAATGCATAATTGTACATCATCCTAATGGACGTACTAGATGGAGCATCTCAACTTAGTTTAAATTTTTAGAAATTCTAGATGTGTTTATAAGAAGCAATTGAACGTAGATGAAGTTCATAAAAATTAAAAATACCAAAATACCATTTTTTTTTTCTTATTTTTACTCTCTTTATCCTATTTTTTATTCTTTCTCATATTTTTTACTCTCTGCTTCTTTACTATCTCTTTCCTCTTTTTTACTCTCTTTCTTCTTTTTTACTCTCTCCTCTTTCTTACTCTCTCATCTCTTTTTTATTCGTTTTCCTATTTTTTACGTTCCTCTCTTCTTTTTTACTCTCTCCCTCTTTTTTACTCTCTCTCCTTTTTTTTACTCTCTCTCCTTTTTTTACTCTCTCTCCTCTTTTTTACTCTCTCTCCTCTTTTTTACACTCTCCCCTCTTTCGTTCTCCTATTTTTTACACTCTCTCTTCTTTTTACTCTCTCTCCTCTTTTTTATTCTCTCTTCTCTTTTTTACTCTCTCCCCTCTTTTTTATTCGTTCTCCTATTTTTACTCTCTCTTCTTTTTACTCTCTCCTCTCTTTTTTATTCGTTCTCCTATTTTTTACATTCTCTTCTTTTTTTTTCTCTCTCATCTTTTTACTCTTTTTTCTCTTTTTACTCTTTTTTTTCTTTTTTACTATCTTTCCTCTTTTTATTTTCTCTCTTCTTTTTTACTCTTTTATCTTTTTACTATCTCTCATCTTTTTTACTCTCTCGCCTCTTTTTTACTCTCTTCTCTATTTAATCTCTCTCCTCTTTTTTACTCTCTCTTCATTTTACTCTCTCTCCTCTTTTACTCTCTCTCTCTCTTCATTTTACTCTCTCTCTTCATTTTACTCTCTCCGCTATTTTATTATCTCTCTTCTTTTTTACTCTCTCTCATCTTTTTACGCTCTGTCCTCTATTTAATTCTGTTTCGTTGAATATTAGTTTAATTTTATTAATTAAAATAATACTAAAAATTAATCATGTTTTTTTGGTCATTTTATAGGTAGGTCCATTTAGATGTAGATGTCAATTTACAAAGCAAACAAACATACATCTAGATGCAACATCTAGATGTAGTATTCACCTTGGAAACAAACAACATCCAACTGCTCTATCTAGATGGTGCATTCAGATGGACCATCTGGATGAAGTAGCTGGATGGACAAACAAACAAGGCCTATATGTTTGCTAATCCTGTCTTCTTCGTCGTACTGCTTGGGAGGGATAGTCCTTGGGAAATTTTCAGCCTTTGAGGTAAGAGTCTCGAGGCTACCAAATGCAAAACCCTTATAAACAGTCCTTATAAAGTTAAGTCTTCAAACACACAAATGTTTCCAATCTATCTTTCTTAGTTGTTTTGATTTTGTTTGGATAAGTATATTGTTACTCCCTGGGCTTTGGAAGGTGTCCTGGAGTATATGAAGCAGAGCTATGGAAATCCTCCTGTCTACATTCTTGAGAATGGTTTCTCTACTTGCTCTATCTTCTCTGATCTCTATATCTGTCTTGTTCTTATCTTATTCTGCTGGTTTTTCTTGCCAACACAATAGGTAAACCAATGAAGCATGATACAGCTACAACAGGACACACCAAGGATTGAGTACTTAGATGCTTACATTGGTGCTGTGCTCAAATATGTTAGGTAAGTAAAGTTTCTTATAACATTTTCTCCTCGTTTCTTCCCTTCTCTTGTCAATGTAATAAAGAAAAAGACATTACTACGTGCAGGAATGGATCAGACACGAGAGCTACTTCGTATGGTCATTGGTATTCTGCTTTTCTCAAGGGAAACAATCTTTTTCTTGGTTCCCAAGGAATCATACAATCGCAGAGCAACTTCTCTCCTTCCTCAGCTTCTTCGTAGTAATGTTGCATTTATAAAATATTCAGACGAAACTGGTAAATTCGATACGAGAGCTGTACCGAATAGAACCTCTCATTTGCTCATTAATGAAAAATAAGTGAAAGTTCTCATTTATAGCTGAAAACATCATGTCTTTCTGATTTACAGGGTTTAGACTGCTTGCCGTTTTAAACATCATGTCTCATGTTCTAGCTGAAAACATCATGTTGTTCTGTTTTACAGAGATATCAGGTTCTTCTTTTGGGACAAACAGAGCAGTTTTATGTAAATTCAGAAAACGAAATACAAAAATAGTAATCAATTGGTCTAATATAAAAAACCCCCCACCATATAAACAGTATGCTTATTAACGTGATATATTTAAGAATTTAAGACAATGGAATTTTCTATCAAAGAATGTCGGCTAGAGAAATATAAGTGGGCAAGCACGTACGTGTGATCTTGTGTATAAAAAACCAAAGTCTCACCAACATAACTTTGATCTTTAAGCCACTATTAGGACAAGATCGTGTTTACCACACCTTCTAATCTTTCATTGTCATTTACACTCCCTTAAGTACTCTTCTCCCATGTTCTCTCTTTCTTTAATCTCCCTTTTCAAACCCTAAACCCCAACCATGAGTCTTTTCTCCGTTTTATGTCTCTCTGTGGCACTAGTCTTATGTCATTCCTGGGCTAGTGCCGGTACCAACGGCTATAACCCGTCGGTCGCCAACTACCTCCCGGAGAAACCTCAGAACATCATGAACCCAGTGGACTCATGTTGGCGGTTCAAGTCTGATTGGGCCAACAAACGTCAAGATCTAGCCGATTGCGCGGTTGGGTTTGGTTCATCTGCCTTAGGTGGCAAGAAAGGTGATATATACGTTGTCACAAATCCTAGCGACAATGCAAAAAACCCGGTTAAGGGTTCTCTACGGTACGGCGTAATCCAAGATAAGCCGTTGTGGATCGTTTTCGCTAAGGATATGGTCATAACTTTGGAGAATGAGCTCATGGTCAATAGCTATAAGACCATAGATGGGAGAGGGGCAAAAGTGGAAATTGCGTACGGACCATGCATCACGATACAAGACGTTACGAACGTAATCGTGCACGGGATTAGTATCCATGACTGCAAACCGGGGAAGTATGGAATGGTTAGGAGCAGTACAACGCACGTTGGTCGCCGTAAGGGATCGGACGGTGATGCGATCGCAATTTTCGGTGCCTCGAATATTTGGATCGATCATTGTTACCTAGCAAGCTGTACGGACGGACTCATCGATGTGATTCACGCTTCCACAGGAATCACTATATCCAATAACTATTTCACTCAGCATGATAAAGTCAGTTTTATATCAAAATAATTTTAATTATAAAATCACTAATTAGTAATTAATAACACATTTTGATAATATTGGTCGCTATGCATGAATAGGTGATGTTGCTTGGACACAACGATGCTTTTGTGCAAGATGTAAACATGAAAGTGACCGTGGCATTCAATCATTTTGGACCAGGACTTGTGGAGAGAATGCCAAGGTAATTTGTTTCTCATTATTAATTGAAACTTAAATTATTAATTAGTTATACTAATTAAGATTTTTATCAATAATATTTTGTATTAACCGAGTAGTAGTGGTTGTCTAATGGTTTTCACTTGAGGAGGAAGTCGTCATGTTGGTCCATACCAGAGATCGATTTCCCTCAAGTGTGAAATTGCTAATCATTTCTATTTGGCTACCGATTGTCTAAACCCGGACTGCGTCCGGCCCCCCGGAGGTTGGTTTGGGCTTTGGTCCAGACTCCTCCTTGGTTAACAAAACAAAAAATAATATATTGGATTGACAAAACTCGATCCATAAGACAAAGACCACCACACCCTAACACCCTAGCACTCCTTTTTAATCTTCAATGTATGGTGGGGAGAAATCGAACATCTGATACGAGAACCATTAAATGGTCATCTAAAGACAAAATAAAAACTTTGGCAATTGATTATACTAATTTTTTGTCACCAATTAATCGACAAAACCTGATCCATAGCTTAAAATTCACACATTAAAATCTTTTTTTAATCTACTAAATGTAATAAAATCTCATGATGTCAAGTCATTACCTGAATCCTCTTAAATACTACTAAAAATACTCAGCTTAAATAAGTAATTAAGAAATTGATTCTATAAAAAAAAATTTGTGGTGGATGCAGGGTAAGACGTGGGTACGCACATGTGGCAAACAATAGGTACGATAAATGGATAATGTATGCAATTGGTGGTAGTGCCGATCCAACCATATTCAGTGAAGGCAACTATTTCATTGCTTCTGATAAATCTAACAGCAAACAAGTGACAAAAAGAGAAGTAAAAGGAGGATGGCACAATTGGAGATGGAGAACTTCAAAAGACGTATTCAAAAACGGAGCTTACTTCGTACCTTCTGGCTACGGCAGTTTTGTATTACCTTACACTTCTTCTCAGCGTTTTGTAGTCGCTCCTGGAAACATGGTTCCTTCTCTAACCGCAAACGCTGGTCCTCTTAACTGCAACCTTTATGGCCCTTGTTATTAATTAGCTAGTACACTCTTTCCATGAGAATGTATTATAATTTCTGGTATATGTCGATTAATTATCTAATTATGTTTTGATATGAATTTGCTACATATGGGAAACCGTCAAGAGTTTGTAAGAAATATTAATATGCATATTTTATTATTTTGTGTATACATAATTATAGGAGAATTAAATAAAAAATACCCAAAAGGAAAATTATGAGAAATACCTTGACGTTTTGACCTTCTCCCGCATGTCCTGCTTTTAAGGGCAAAAGGAATAACTTAATGACACTCATATTTGCCCTAGTCAGAGTGGGTCAGCAAGTGACCAATTTTTACGGGCAGAAGAAAATTCTAGTTCAGAAAAGTAAAAACTGTATGGTCGTGAAAATGACATGTATAAGAAGAAAATATAAGTCGCGAGGGTGAAAACAAAGAAGTTTGATGTCAAAAAGTAGGGATTCGACTGCAAAAAGGTACAATCTCTGCCCGTAAACAGAAATTATGAAGAACAGTAAAAATCGAAAGAGTAGGTGAGAATTTTTTTTATAATCTGCGTTTGGAAGTTAGTAGTTTATGGGAAAAATTGGTACAAAGCTTGGGGATTGGCCTCAAATGTCGAACATTTAAGACATGGAGTAGTGAAAATGGCAAAGAACAATAGGGAAATGGTATAGATGGTGAAGATAGGGTTGCGAATTGTGAAAGATGGGAATCAGAATTTGTGAGAAATGTTATTTGCAGGAAAAATGTCCTGAAATAAGGGCATGTCCATGTCCTTAGAATGCATAATCATTACAATTCATATGTTCATATGAAACAATGATCACTACAAGAAAACACGCGTTTTACGACTGAAAAGTGAAACTTAATTTTCAGTCGCACAATTACCAACTGATTTTGATGTGCGACTGAAATGCGACTACAAAAAATCAATCTCAAATCAGTCGCACATTTGCCACTAAACGAAACAGTTACAGATCAGTAGCAAAAGTGCGACTGATGTAAGACTAAACTGAGACTATGCAATATATCAATCACACTTTAGTAGCAATATATTTTTATGAATTTTTGATAAATTTTTGTAAAGTCAATCCAAGGGCAAATATTTCAAGAGACTATAGAGTTACGCAACCATCTTTGATGCAAGAAGAAAACGACGATGGTGTGATGATTTTGGTGGTGGACAATGTCACGATAAAAAATTTGGCTGTAGCAACGCATGATGGCGACGTTAGAGATGCTGAAGTAGAAGACGAATTCCAGTGTTCGTAATATGTCATCCTCGGATGATGACGATGAGAAATAGGAAGCTGAAGAATAATATTTACATATTTTGAACAATCAAGTAGGTTTAGTGATATTTTAATAAAAATAACCCTTTGTCATTTTATTAAGTGTTCGCAAAATAAAATCGATAGATTATGCTTACCCATTAAATTCCGGAGAAAAATAAAACCCGAACATAAATAATTATCCTATATATATTAATAGCTGTAATTTAATATCGTAAGAGTCTCGTAGTCCAGTGGCTACCAAACTACCACTCAAACTTATCCTAACACGCGGACTTGGCTTCAAGTCCATGTGTTCACAAATTTTTGTTTTAAATGATTTCAAAACCTGCGACTGAAACAAAAATCAGTTGCAGTTTAATCACATGAATTAAAATGATTAAAATGTCGACATTGGACACAAAGAGACATATGTCAATGTCCATTTGATATGTAACTGTGCATATCCAGATTCACGTAGAATTTGTTCCGTGAAATGAATATGTCCATAATTACTATGACATTTTAATTACAATAAATATGAAACATATGTCCATGTCCAGAGAGTTAAATGTCATGGCAAGAGATATGTTCAAACGACATCAGATTGAAAAAAAAAAATATGAGACATATGTCCATATCCATTTAAATGAAACAATACATGTTCATGTCCATAGAATTCAGTGTCATGACAATAAATATGTTAACATTTAAAGTAGACATTGGTTGATCATAGACATATGTCTTTCAAGAACTTTGAAATTGTATTAGTCCATGTTTATGTAGTTTATTGTCGTTAATAGGAATATGTCCACGTCCACATAGTGCATTGTCTTTATTATCAAAACTATCGTAATTAAAAGAAACGAGATACAACCTAAATTTATCTTTGTCTTTACAGATATATCCATATATGCATTTGTCCAAAAAGTAATGTAAAAAAAGTGGTAATGAAGGGGAAGAAAAAATACGAGCAGAGATAAGAAAGTAATATAATTGGAGAAAAAAAAGGGGAGAAGGTAGAATATATAATTTTGAACAGCGTTTATTTGAAAACAGCCCATATTTATAATTTTCTCAAATTTTAGTCCAAATGCGGTCTATTGTTGGATTTGGGCCGGCACAACTTATTTTTATCTTAGAAATTATGGTATGAGATTGGATACAAGACAGATTAATTTTTTATTGGCCAATCATTGGATACAAGACTGCGACTTTTGTTGATCAATCATGAAGTATAGACTATTGACTTCACAATTATAAATTGAAGACTTTTATGTATTTTTTTTGCTAAATCTAAATGCAAGCTCATTCTAACTTCCGTTTTATGCCTCTAACTTATTTTGCAAGTGTTTTCACAATTAGAGAGTTTCTTATAGACGAAGAAGTCTTCCACGTGGATTTCTAAGGTGTAACTTATTTCCTTTCATCTTAACTTCACAGTCATTTTCTGTTGCTTGTCCAAGACTTATGATATTATGTTTCAAATCGGGTATGAAATAGATGTCTTTAAGCTCCATTTTCTCACCGATTTTACCAACAAATACAATAGACTCTTTCCCAATTATGTTGACGTGTGAGCCACCTCCAAACTTTACTTTTCCTTTGACGTTTTCATCTAGTTTAGAAAAGAACTCTTTGTTTCCCATCGTGTGATTACTTGCTCCGTTATCAAAGTACCAAAGTTTTGATCCTTCTTTACTTGCATCTTAATTATTAGGGAATACCTTATCTTCATTCAAGAACACAACCTCATGAACATAAAGAGCTTCTTCCTCAATTTCTTCATCTCCTTCTTCATGTTCATTTAAGTTTGCTTCTTGATTCTCTCTAGGTCTATCGGGACAAGCTGAAACAAAGTGACCCGGCTTGTCACATCTCCAACATATCACCTTAGATCGATCTCTCATTCCCTTTTGGTTATGGCTTTTGGTATCTTCTTCTTGGTGTTGGTTATTTGATCTACCTTGACCTCTCTCGCAGCCTCGTCCGCCTCTACTACCTCGGCTATAACCTCCTCGGTTTTCTCTTCTCTCATAATCATTGTTCGAAAATATAAGTTTTCCTTGTTCCTCCACGTTTGTATCACCACTAACACGTTCTTCAAATACCTTTATTCTTCCAATTATATCTTCAAAATTTGTTGTCTTTAGGTCTAAGACTTGTTCAAGAGAAGCTATAATATGGATAAACTTAATTCTTGGTAGTCCATTAAGAAATTTCTTGACAAGCTTTGTTTCATTAATGAATTCTCCAAGGGAAGCTGATTGAATTGCAATACCGGAAATCTTTCCCGCAAACTTATCAACCGTGTCGGTTTCACTCATCGTCAATCTATCTAGATCTGCCAATAGGGTTTGTAATCTTGCTTCCTTTACACGATCAACTCCTTGATATCGTGATTTAATAGCATCCCAAAGACCATTTGCCATGCATTGATCTCCGATTTGCAAGATGAGTTCCTCAGGAATATATTGAAACAAGAGAAGCTATGGCCATATCATTCTTCTTTACGTCTTTAGATTCTGGTTCAATTGTTTCCCACATTTCACTAACTCGAAGCGTAACTTTCATTCTCATTGCCCAAACTGTGTAGTTTGTCGATGTCAACATAGGACAATGGATCAATGGCACTCCAGGTTCCTTTCCCGGTGGATTAGGCACGTCTCTCATCCTCAATTTCGTGTACTTTTCGGTTGCTTGATTGGATCTTTCAGCTCAAGCTCTGATACCAATTCAAATAGTAAATAGCAAAAGATTTAAAGAAATACTCTTTTTTATTTATTAAGAAAGTTGCTCAAAACTTAACTAAAACTCTTTCACTTGTCTTGTGAAATAACTCTCCAAAAGATCTTATTTATAGATTAGGCTAATCTCCCTAATAATTTAAGATTTACATGAATCTAATTATATTTTATTTGATGTTATCTCTAATAACTAACTCTTACTAAAGATAATTTGAAACCTAAACTAAAGGAATTATCCAACACGGAACAGTTTCCCACAGATTTATTTGTTTTTAATTTTTTTTTTTTTGGTACTAATAGTATGATCCATGCTCACGAAAGTAACTTTTCAAGTAAGTGCCATAAAAGGGATACAAATGCATTTTAAGTTGGGCTGGCTCTACGTACCTCTACTCCACTCCTCCTTACCATTTTGAGTTGGTCGATCCGACCAATCATATTAGAGTTTATGTAGGATTAATGAAGACAAATGTGTGGAAACCGATGGAACAATATCTTCAATATGTAAGAATATTTTATTACATATTGAGTCTTGCTTAAAACAAGGATCAAACTTTCTCATAAAGTTGAACAAATTCAGAGGATCTTCTTCCTTTTTTAGACGAGATCGGCACTTATAAGTTATAATGGAAGTATCAAGTAATTGGAGGAATTATAGTACATTATTTTCAAATATCATTATTTACATATTTTTTTCAATTGCCAAAACATCTTGTCAATATATCTGATGTGCTCCGTTTTCTGTTCTCTTTTCCGCAAAAGAAAATAAAATTTCAAGTCTTGTATTTCTTATGTTTAATTATTATGGAATAAAATGTGGACTAATTCTCAAATGTGTATGTCATATTAACATTTTCTTTTATCATTTCATAACCAATTGGTAACAAATATAATGAACCCTAAATTATATATATTATATTAGAGTGATCCCAATTTCTAACGTGAGATATCAATCACATTCTAACACGTTTCCTTGAGATGATAGATGGTATAACCTAACATTTTGAAACATACCACAACATTCATATTCATATCATGGACTTTGATACCATGATAAAATGTGAGTTTCTAACTCAAAATCAATTGACAATAAGTAGAATGATCCTTAAATTATATATATTAGATTAGAATGATAATGTTCGATAAATCACATTTTAAAGACTTTTAATTCATTGAACTTAATAAAACAGATTTAAAGTGGTAGGCCATCATTGTAAGATAGTGAAATCTGCAAATAAGTAGAAAAAATTAGTAATATTATGTAGCAGCAAAAGAAGACTTGGAACCTCGATCTGATGTCGGCAAGTTAACTATATTATGAGTCGTATGAACAATTTTAAAAATCAGTGTTAGTACGTAATTAGCTGTGTTATAATTAATGTTTCCTTTGACTATAGAAAGTTGACCACATTGTTCTATATATATGAAAACTCACAAGTCACAATTCAACTAATCTCTCACGCATATATATAATATAGTATTGATCAACATTTCTATGTGATTAATATTTCTAACACGTTTTCTTTCATTTTAGATTTAATCTATGTTTTTGTTTTGTCTTTTATCAGCTACACATATATCTGCTTGGATGTAGATTGTTATATGATGTTTATTGACTCTCTTTTTTTGAGAATTAGTAGGTTGTTTGTATGATGGTTTGAGTGAATTAAAACACTATAAAACCATATTGAATTCATATTAAAAAAAAAGGTTATATATACACATGCACTAATTTAACATTATAAAACCAAATAAATCCGAAAACTTCTTTACAGTTATTTTCTACGATATTCAGAGCTTAGCCAATTAACTTTTTATTAGTCAAACGAAATGAATGTTTTTTACTTTCTAATTAGATGCTCGACTTCGATTTAACGTTTTTCCTCCACACTCATTTCTTGTTCGCTATACACACGTGTATATATTATATTTATATAGAAATATCGAATCTAAACCCTGAATTCTTCTTAATCTTAATCTGATAGTTAAATGATGCAACGTCTAATAACTCTTAATTGTTTGTCGGAATATTCTTTTGCCATCATAACACATTTTCTTAATCACGTGAAAGGTGGTGATCTAGTCTTTAGCGTTATTTTTTCTTGTTTCAATCCTTTGATTCTAATATTAAGAATTGAATACTCAAAAAAATTTCTTGAGAACAGGAAATAATAAATCAGAATTCTGTTTATGTATAACCGATTTCCAATTGGTATAAAAATAGCTTTTCTATACAAATCACCTACATTTCGCCGCATGTATATTGACAATTTGACATGTTCAATGAGAAAAAATCTGAAAAAAAAAAGAATCAAAAATATTATGTAAAAGATTCTATTGACTTATTAATATCTTTTAAAAAATCATAGAGATATCTTAATTAGATCTGATTAGTCTAAAAAACAGTGATCAAACACGTCTAATAATAGTTCCGTACTGATATTGCTAAACCTTAATTAAATCAACAGAAACAAAAAGCACGGAGTTGGAATATAGAAAACGAAAACAACATGCAATGTTTATAATAATAACTAAAACAGCATGTAGTTTAGTATTACTCAAATAAGAAAACAACAGCCTGTTTGTTAGAAAAATAATTAAACGTGCAAATCTTTACACATGTTGTAGTTAGATTAAAGGACCCACGTCCATGCTATGACGCAGACTCTGACGCTTTTTAGCCTAAACCAAATATCTCCACGAAACTTCTTATTACAATAAATCAATTTACATATATAAATTCACATATAATTAAATTATAAAATGAAATTGAAGAGATATGTGATTCGATGTCAACACCATATTTGAAGGCGAAGCATCTGGACCCGTAAGAGACTCTCTATTTTATTTTTTTTGATAAAAGAGACTCTCTAATTGATAGCCACATACTCTTTCTCTCTCTGTTTTCTAAGATCTATTTCTTTGCTTTGATCTTTCCTATATATGGAGAACCAGTGAAAGGATACTATTACGATACTGTACGGATCCATTAAGCAGGATTTCGATTGATTATCTACAAGTATGTTGTATCTTATCTAGCAAGTTAACATTCTTTATCTAGGGTTTCGGAAGATCTGATCAACAACAAAGTAAAAGATCATCGTTATATTAATCAGAACGTATTGGATAGACTTAGATGTTCCGGTTTCCGGTGAGTTTAGGTGGTTCACGTGACGAAGCTTGTCACGATCAGAATAAGCATCGTCTGGTGGTTGATGAAGTTGACTTCTTCTCTGAGAAGAGAGATAGAGTAATCAAAGAAGACGAAACCAATAACGTTCTCGTCAAAATGGAGAATTCACGAGTTGATAATAATAATCGTTCGAGAGATGTAAATGTAAGTATAATCGATTCTTTTCATCTTTTAAGTCTGAATATTTATATTAAAATATATATAGATCAGGTTGAATCTGGTTAATGAAATGAATATGGTGTGATATATATATAGATCGGGCTGAATCTTTTGACGGCAAAAAGTGGAAGCGATGAATCAATGGTGGATGATGGATTGTCAATGGATATGGAAGAAAAACGTGGAAAACTTGAGGTACTTTTTCATAAATAGTTTATCAAAATATTGGAGAATATATGTATTAATTGGTTTTTCTAAGATGTATGTTTTATTGGTTTGTAACAAATGAAATGAAGAACGCACAACTACAAGAGGAGCTGAAGAAGATGAAAATTGAGAATCAAAGGCTAAGAGAATTGTTGAGTCAAGCAACGAACAATTTCAATTCCTTACAAATGCAACTTGCCCTCATGAGGCAACAAGAACAACGTAACTCCTCTCAAGATCTGGTAAATTTATTGAACTTGTACTTAATTAGTTGTTGAAAAGATGTGAACAAACCAAATGTTTGTATAAAAGTTTAAGTTTTCTTGAACTTAGGTGACTGAAGGAAATTTAGAAGGAAGAAAACGGCATGAGCTGCAAGCCATGGTGCCAAGGCAGTTCATGGACCTCGGGCTGTCTTCTGTGGCCGAGCATGATGCTGACGTTTCATCTGAAGAGAGGACAACGGTTGGTTTGGGTTCTCCTCCTTCGCCTTTAGAGAGTTCCAATCCGAGAGAGAACAGAAAGAAATTGCTTGTGAGAAAAGAAAGCCCGGAGGAATCTGAGTCTAACGCTTGGGGAAACCCTAACAAATTCCCAAAACATAACCCATCTTCTAGTAGCAACAACAACAACAACAATGGAAACACTATTGATCAGTCTGCCGCAGAAGCCACCATGCGAAAAGCCCGTGTCTCAGTTCGTGCCCGATCTGAAGCTCCGATGGTAACCCTAATTCCCTCTACGTAGCCAGGCATAAGCTATATATTAGAACCAAGCTAAGCTTAATGATAATATATTAATGTTGTTAACCTGTTATATAGATAAGCGATGGATGTCAATGGAGAAAGTACGGACAAAAAATGGCTAAAGGAAACCCGTGTCCCCGAGCTTATTATCGCTGCACAATGGCTGGTGGATGTCCTGTTCGCAAGCAAGTGTGTATGCTCTTACACATTAATTTGGCAATAAACTTAAGCAATATAAGATCTAATCTAGAATTTGGGTTTGAGAAAATCGAAGCCTTAAACAATAATGTCTTAATATATAGGTACAACGCTGCGCAGAAGACAGATCTATTCTCATAACCACCTACGAGGGAAACCACAACCATCTACTCCCACCAGCCGCAATGGCTATGGCATCGACGACTACCGCAGCTGCAAGCATGCTCCTCTCGGGCTCAATGTCAAGCCAAGATGGTCTAATGAACCCAACAAACCTCTTAGCTCGAGCCATCTTGCCCTGTTCCTCAAGCATGGCCACAATCTCGGCCTCTGCGCCATTCCCAACCATCACATTGGACCTTACCAATTCACCCAACGGCAACAACCCAAATATGACCGCTAATAATTCATTAATGCAGTTCGCTCAACGGCCCGGTTTCAACCCTGCGGTTTTGCCTCAAGTGGTCGGTCAAGCATTGTATCATAATCAACAACAGTCCAAGTTTCCCGGTTCACCGTTACCGGCTCACCCACTTCATCTTGCGACCACTTCCTCAATGGCTGAAAGTGTTAGTGCCGCTAGTGCAGCGATTGCGTCCGATCCAAACTTTGCAGCGGCTCTAGCGGCAGCAATTACGTCTATTATCAATGGTTCAGCTCATCAGACTAATAACAGCAGTAATAATAATGTGGCTACGAGCAGTGGTGACAACAGACAATAAGAGTTTCATTTTGATGGTCGAATCTTTTATTTTTCTTGGTACTTTATAATGAGTTTTGGATGTGTATAAATTATACGTACTTATTGGTTTTGATTTTGTTCTAGAACAAGAAGGGTCTTGAGAACATGTTTTTGTTCTGTTCTTCATGTAAGATCTACGATTTTGTTCGGAAATTAAATTTCTCTTCAAAATATATTTTCTTCAGTTTATAAGTTCACATATATTTTCTTTTATATATGAATCATAACAATTTTCTTAAATTACTTTTAATATGAATTATCTTACAAATTAACTCTAGGTCACGTGGCTTTCACTTTTCACTGACAAAGTGGTCACACCCATTTAGGATGGATGATTTACATTTTAAATGTGTTATTAACAACAACTAGACTCCACCACCAAAAAAGATTATGAGACAAGTCTAAATATAACCTACCCAAAACAAAGCCTACCACACCATATTAAAAATTATATCCCACATAATAACTATTACTCATAAAATCTTTTGATAAAGCCTTGCAAGTAGTATGAGTCTCATTGCTAGATAAAGCACCTAAGTTACTTTACCTTCACCAAGACCAACCATGTGAGTTTTCAGCTTATTTAAAACAGTGATCTCAGACTATTATTCCGCATAATAGTATTAGCTACACATAAATTTGCAGACAACTAAATAATCTTAAAAATTATTGAGATGTTTATCAACGTGTTAAAAATATGTTATAGAACTGCAAAACTTTTTGTTAATTTACTTAATTTTAACTTTCCACTTTTCATATTCACCTAATATATAATTTTCTATAGAGATATGTAACGCAAATTTTTCGAGAAAGAAAAATGTGAATTCTCATACTTCTAAGTTCTAACACGAAAATCATTAAAAAAGTTAACCAAATCAGAACATGGCTACTTGAATTTTGTTAAAGTATTACAGTTGCGATCATTTTTAACCTTTTCTTAATCAAAACAACTTAAGGTAATTTATTTATTTTGGAAAAAGAATTCATCATACATGATTCTATCCATGAGATTATCAAATAGAATAACAAAATAAAATATATGAAATCAAGAATCTTTATTTGATGGAGTTAATAAATGAGATATGTATGAGAGTCTTTTAGGGAGAACTTTTGTCTCCGTTGACATTGGTTTGGTAACTGGTGCCACCTCCACTTCCTCCTCCAATACCAATGCCAAAACCAATACCCATTCCAAAACCCACTCCTCCTCCTCCATTACCAATTCCGATTCCTCCACCATATCCTTCTCCTCTTCCACTTCCACTTCTACTTCCACTACCACTACCATTTCCTCCACCACTACCTCCACCGCCACCACCACCACTACCACCACTTCCGCTACCTTGCCCCATACCAAAACCAGCACCATAACCACTACCACTACCGTAGCCAGATCCATTTCCAGAACCTCCTCCTCCTCCACCACCTCCTCCACCTCCACCGCCACCTCCACCTCCACCGCCACCAGCTCCTCCACCAACTCCAGCACCAGCGCCATATCCACTTCCATGACCTGAACCTTCATTGGTACCACCTCTTTCTCCACCCCCGCCTGATCCACCAGCTGTTCCACCTACTCCACCTCCAGAACCACTTCCATGACCTGATCCTCCATTGGTGCCACCTCCTTCTCCCCCACCACCTCCTCCACCTCCACCTCCACCTCCACCTCCACCAGCTGCTCCACCAACTCCAACACCAGCACCAGATCCGCTTCCATGACCGGATCCTCCTTTGGAACCGCCTCCTTCTCCCCCACCACCACCTCCACCTCCACCTCCACCTCCACCTCCACCTCCACCAGCTGCTCCACCAACTCCAGCACCAGCACCAGATCCACTTCCATGACCAGGTCCTCCATTGGCAACTCCTCCTTCTCCACCACCGCCTCCTCCACCTCCTCCTGCTCCACCACTTGATCCACCAACTCCAGCACCAGCACCAGCACCATATCCACTTCCATGACCCGATCCTCCATTGACACCACCTCCTTCTCCACCACCTCCTCCTCCACCTCCTCCTACTCCACCACTTGATTCACCAACTCCGGCACCAGCACCAGATCCACTTCCATGACCCGATCCTCCATTGGCACCACCTCCTTCTCCACCACCTCCTCCTCCACCTCCTCCTGCTCCACCACTTGATCCACCAACTCCGGCACCAGCACCAGATCCACTTCCATGACCCGATCCTCCATTGGCACCACCTCCTTCTCCACCACCTCCTCCTCCACCTCCTCCTGCTCCACCACTTGATCCACCAACTCCAGCACCAGCACCAGCACCAGATCCACTTCCATGACCTGATCCTTCATTGGCACCACCTCCTTCTCCGCCACCTCCTCCTCCACCTCCTCCTGCTCCACCACTTGATCCACCAACTCCAGCACCAGCACCAGCACCAGATCCACTTCCATGACCCGATCCTTCATTGGCACCACCTCCTTCTCCACCACCTCCTCCTCCACCTCCTCCTGCTCCACCACTTGATCCACCAACTCCGGCACCAACACCTGATCCACTTCCATGACCTGAACCTCCATTTACACTACTTCCTTCTCCGCCACCACCTCCTCCACCTCCTCCTGCCCCACCACTTGATCCACCAATTCCGGCACCAGCTCCAGAACCACTTCCATGACCAAAACCTCCGTTTGCACTACCACCACCACCTTCTCCACTGCCGCCACCACCACCATAACCACTTATGCCACCTCCAACTCCATACCTTTCATAGTCATCACGTCCTTCGTTGTAACCTCTTCCACCACCATATCTTTGGGCAACTTTTCCGTAGAAACTACCACAACCACGCCAACTTTGAGAAGAACAATCATCATCGTCTTTGTTATTTTCCACATTATCTCCATAACTTCCCCCAAGCAATGCAAAAACAATGCATAAAAGAAGAAGCACGTATAAAAATCTTGAGTGAGAAGCCATTGAATTATTCTTTTGATTTCCAAAGAACTAGAAAACAACTTTGGTTTGATATTATTTCTGCTTGGTTCTGTTATCTATTTATAGCCCCAATCGAAGCAGAACGTAGACTTTTTTCTTTTATTAAAGAAAGATTTTAGGTCAATAGTCAGACCAATGTTGGTCCATATACATTACTTACTGAGTTTCAAAGGTACGTGAACTATTAGGCGCGAAATATTTTATTTCAAAATATATATATTTGAAAAATGAGAAACTAGTTTTAATTAAAGTCAGCGTTAAAGTCTTACAAAGTCAACTGATTGGGTAGACCACCACACTCGAAGACATAGGTTTCTTTTTTTTGATAACGATGATGTATTTTTTTTTAATTAGCATTTACCAAGTAGTTATGATTTTCATATATATGTATATTATTTTTTTTGCCTTTTTGTTATTCATTTCGCTTATGATTTTCAATCGATACACATTTGCAAATAATTACGATAGAGTTTCCAAGGAAATAAAACCTTTAAATTGGTCATTAATTCGTAATTAGTCCTCATGCTCATATACGTCTAATTAAGAAAATTGTCAACCTGGATCGGCTAGTTATCACTAATCAAAACGTATAATTATAATAATATTTCACAGTATTGGATCTGCCACTGTTTTTAGATAAAGCATTGAAATTTTAGGCATCCACCGGGAAGATTATTCCGTCGTTTGGTTTTTTTTTTCTTTTTCTATCTCATTAAAGAATTACAATGTTTCACTAAAGAGGGTACAAAAACATGAGACCGCGAAAACTCTCTTACTGTGCGGACGAAGTGATCAGCTTTGTGGTTCAAAGTACGAAGAATGTGGAGAATGGTGCATAATCGAAAGGAGCTTCTGAGTCTTGTGAAATCATCCAGATATGGAAGAAATGTTGACCAATTGTAAGGCTCTTCTATCATCCAGGCTAGTTCGGCACAATCTACTAAGAACTCTATCTCAACGATCTGAAAAGAGACATGGCACGTCATGACCCAAAGGAATGTTTCAAATTCTTAGTACAGAGCGGATAGGCTACGTCTAATACATTATGCTCCATAATTAATACCATCAATCCCATCTTGTTTTTAAATATATTTTTAAGAGTATAGTCAATGCGATCATGCAATAATAATGTATTAAATTTTAAATATTATGATGACTAATTCTTATATATAAATAATTAAGTAAATATAGTTTTTTCTGTGTGGTGGAGCAGGTGCTGTAGAATGTAATTAATTCGATTTATTTGTTAGGAGTAAATATAGGCATTAGTAAATTTAACTTAATTTAGGCATTAATCAGATGACTCATGGACTAGTTGTTAATAAAAATAAAAACGCATGATTATATATAAAAAATTATAGTAATTATAAATGTATAAATTTTTGTACTACACTATTTTTCATAAATCTACCCCAAATAACAATTCAGTAAATTTAATTAATATTTTTAAATTTAATTCATAAATCATTAATTGTTAAAATTTGCATAGGAAACTTTAAAAAAATTATCTTTAGGAAACAATGGAAAATGCCTAGAAATTCTATTAATAAGGAAATGGATGGAGTATTATTTAGCCTCATGATATTATGCTCTATAATGTATGGTTAATTATATTATTTATCCAGAATAATCTCTTTTTTGTTGAATATTTAGACTCTTATTAACATATCTATGGACTCTAATAATATAAGTATAAATTTAATGTGTCTAGTTTTTGCCTTTTAGGTTGGAGACAAACTTTTGACCATTGCATTATAAGTCATATATTGTAGGTATACGATGAGTTTTTGCCACATCTTGAATTTGGTGTTAAAACATGATATGAAGATCTATGACCTAGCTATACATTTATTTATACACTTTAGTTCATAAGAAATAATTAAGTCTCATTCCATTTGACTTAAACTAACTATGGGACAAATGGATTTGGTGTTTGATATTTGTAGATGTATAGTGTATAGTTCTTAATTACGTATGTGGTTTGCCTTAAGCAAACTAAAAGATACTTAATAGCAAGTGACTTCACGAAACTTTATCCTCTTGTAAAATTAATGTATATTTTTTAGAGCGTAAATAAATGGCAAGTGACCTTTAGTTTAGTGGCAAGCGGTAAATCCACTAAAGACAGTACACTTGCACAACCAAAGATTGAGTCTCACCTCCTACATTATGTAGGAACTTGGCTAATGGACTGGCCAGTTGTGGTCGCCGAATGTTTGAAAAAAAACAAATTATTTATAATTAATAAAATGTGGAAATTTTTCTTTGCACATCGATCTAAGATTAAGTTTCCTATATTTTTCTGTTTTTAAGTTTCCTATATTTTTCTGTTTTTACGTTTCCTATATTTTTCTATTCTAAAAACAATTCTTTATCATTTCAATTCTAACTCATATTCAATTCATCTCTATTGTCCATCACCGGTAAATATCATATTCTTGAGGAAGATTAACAACTCCACTAATCTATACTTATATGACCCGTTTCATATGTTTAAAAAAATTAACATGACTAAGATATACAGTAAAATTATTGATTATATTTATATAGTTTGTGGCATTTGGTCTGAAAATCAAACAAAATGACTCTCATAAGTTAATAGCATCGATCTCTTTTCACTTGTTTCCTAGATCTTTTAATCATAAAACAAGTTTTCTCACTTCTAATAAATTTTGCTTGTAATTCATTATCTGTAAATAATGTTCTACCGAAGTTATTCCCTACGTAATTCTTAATGAAAGTTTAAGTTGACAAGAAAAAAAAGACAATGACATTAATGTTCAATAAGGATCTAATATATTCAATGAAATGTTAAACCGCTGGCCTGTTGAATCAAGAATAGAATATTGCAAAACAAAGATAATTTTCACAACATAAATAAATAAATAAATAAATATATATATATATATATATATATATATATATATATTTACACACTTATAGCTTTGGATGAATATAGATTACGTTTTAAGATCTTTGAAGATACGTATAAAGATTTTGGAATTTAGCGTTGAAGAAAGTAGTAGTTGGGAGAAGTCTAGTCTTAGAATGGTACTCAATAGTTTTAGTGGAAGCAGCTACACAACTTTGGAATAAAGTTTATACTATGTGTGAATGGACGACCATTACCATATATGCAATATTTTGCTTTAGTGCGTTTTGAAATCATAGAGAGAGTGACTTTAGGTGTGTCAATTTTGATCCAAATCTTCAGTATTCTTGGTCTGACATGTTGGAGGCATCCAAAATTTTCATTGTAGTGTTAATGTGTCGGGCCTATAATCGAACCAATCTGGACCTCTAAAAGAAAATGGACCAATCTTTGACGACCCCTAAGAAACGTACGGACAAAGCTTTGTTATATGTCATGACTCATGGCTTTATTGCAAATTCTCCTATTTCGTTTTTTTATTATACAAGATATTTTTATGCAGATGCTTACAAGAGTATATGCACTCAATGATGAAAATTTAAGTGGTATGTATGTTAAACAAAACAAAAAAGTAACGGAGAGAAGCAAAATACTTTATATTTATCTTTAGTGATTTTACGTTTCATCTAACTGTTAAGGAATAATACAATTTATTTTTGTAAAAATGTCTAATATATTACATAGAGTACAAATTTAAGTGTTGAGTTTTTTTTTTAATTTAGTGGTTAGGATGATTCAGTTAATTATTTTAACATTAGAGTTTGATCCCTCTCTACTATATATAGTAGATTAAAAAAAATTTAGAATATGAGTTTTATGTTATGGATCGGGGTTTGTCAATTTAATTGTTGACAAAAAGTAAGTTTTATACATCAATATTAGAATATATATTAAAGAGAAAAATCATTTGGTTTGTATCAATTGAATGAAAAGTAACATGGCAAACAACAAATTTTTTATTTATTGTCATTTACCTAATTAGAAGTCTACCATTTACCTTTTTTTAACAAATAAAACTTAATCCATAGTTCAAATTCCAATCGCTTTTAATCTTTCATTTGTAATAAGGAAAAATCGAACTTTTGATGACAGAATTATTAGTCGGATCATCTAAACTAGAAGATTAAGAAAATTTGACGTGTGTTTTACAGGTGGACATCTTACTTACCCTCTCAATTTCGACTACTGCATGTGGATTACAAATCATAAGCTTGTGACCAACCAAAATATGGAAAATTTTATTATTGAGCGCAAATTCTCTTTTCTTAATCAATTAAACTCAAAATTTTACAGGCAATTTATTATGGAATGAAATATACAGATCCACAAAAACGCTACACTGAATCACTGATTCACTGATGCCTAGTAAGACAAAATAATTTGTTTATTTAAAAAAGGAACACGACATTTGATTTTTCTGTGAAAAGTAATATGAAAGCTCAAGTCAAGCTCCAACATTTTCTTGCTCCTAATTTTACTTGCCGTAGTGAACAAATCCACGAACCTCACATCTTTTTGCCACCCTCTCGTGACAAACAATGCTAAACATTTCAAATCATTCAATCTTAAAAAGAAAAAAACCGTAGACCGTCGCGTCCGATAACCCTTCTAAATGGGCCTAGTGTGGCGACCTCTAGCTCGCCCACACATAAGAGCATTTTTAGGTGGTGGATACTCATCTCTGTACGAAGTAGAGGAAGTGTAAACTCGGAGATAGAACTGTTGTCCTAAGTATTGTCTTGCCCAATTCTCTGACCTTATGTTCCACATCCCAACATTATCTAATGCCATGTAGATTGCTGTCCATGCTCTTGGATATACTTGAACTGTGGACCGTGAAACCGCGTCTCGGAGGTTGTACTTTGCTCGGCTTCCGGTTGTCCATTGACCTCCATCCATACTATTACAATAAACCAAAAAAGAACAATAGCCAAATTGTAAGATTGTCCATTTTAAGATAGAAATATAGTTTCTTATCAAAAAAAAAAAGATAGAACTATAGTTAAGAGAATTGTCTTCCTACCCGACGACGAAGAAAGAGTAACCGGAGACGTGCCAAGACTGGACTGAGTTTTCCCAATTTTGGAAAACAATTTCAATGTATTCTCTGAAGTTAGCGGCCATAACAGAGCTTTGAAGGTACCCTCCGTTTCCACCAGAGGGACTTGTAGGGATGCTTCCGAGGTTAAAAACTCCGGGAATCTTGAAGTAATCGGCGAGCTTCAATGGTGTGTCGGGCGCAACAAATGAGGCACCATTCACTGCGTACCTTTGCTTACCGTTGATCCAAGGAGCTGAGTTTGCGAGTATGATCGTACGGCCTGGTTTAATCATACCGTAATGATATGAGCCTTGAGGGTTCGGTCTTGGACCACTCGCGGTTAGATTCCTCCTATGTAACACATCAATACAAAACATCAGAAAAATAAAATCCCGGCAAAAAAAAAACCCTGTTTTAGGAGTTACTTGTATACCAAGAAACAAAGTCTGTAAATGTCTTTTTACCGGATAGTTCGAGCTTGAAAAAGCGAAGATGCGATGTTCAAAGTGGGACCAGGTGGAGGAGGACCAGAAACGCCTCTTCTCGAGTTACTGTAATGGAGAATAGCAGTTGTAGTGAGGACTCTTCGAGTGAACCTAGAGGAGATGACGATGTAATAGTCTTGGGGAGCTTTGTTAGCCGTTACGAGAACAGAGTAAGACTGTCCTAAATGAACATCAAGTGAAGAGTAGATATTCTGAACTGTGTGAGAGCCTTCCACTTCTACAAGCTTCATCGTGTGTCCTTGGATCCTGAAGTTTAATGAAGTCGCGACCCCAACGTTTGATATTCTGAATCTGTAGGTTCTACCGGGTTGAACGGTGAAGGTATTGCCTCCCCACCCGCGGCCATTGATGAGAACTCCATCAGGCATCGGTATATTCCTTCCGGCTTCTAATAAACGTCTCAAAACCTATGAAATCGAAACAGAGACATTTTGCTTAGATCCAAAACTGAATCGTAAATCTTGACGATAAAAAAAAAAAGAATCGTAAACCTTATTGTCTGTTCTTTTTCTTGCGGTACAAGTCAACAGAATTTGGGCTATAAGTAGAGTACTTACATAGTGATTGGTTTTGTACCAATCTCCGGCAAGAAGCCAGAAATCACCATCCGGTGAAGAGAACGGGACCGGGATGCGAGGACGGCTCCAGACACGGATAGCTCCGTATGCACCAGCGGCTTTGTGGAAGGCAAGAGAAGGGAAATAGAAGAAACTACCAATTTGATCTTTGACTTGGATCACATAAGTAAAGTTTTTGCCTGGTGGGATCTGACACGTTGTCCCTACGACTCCATCCTGCCATGAGTTCTTCCTCTGTTGCACTCCGTTCCTAATAAACAGTCTTCAAATAATTAGGGACAATTTAACACTAATCGATAGTTTGGGGTTACATTTTGGATATTTTAATAGATCCGGGACTTTAAAGTTATTGTGATGCCTTCTGTTGTTTCCCACTGAGGCACTGACACTTAAAGCTCACATGTGTCATCGCATGTGACTAGTTGTGGATCAACTGGAATATTTTAATTTTCTGATAGCGCATTTATATTTTTAAAAACTTATATTTTATCTTTTGACAGCCAATCATGTCGGGTATATAAGGAGCTTTTATGACTCAGAAAACGAAAAAGAAATTGACATCATTTTGCTTTTCTTTGTAGCAAATCTATTTGAATTGAATCAGTACAATGGTAGTGTTTCTAATTTACGTTATTAATCCCTAGAGGTTACCAGAAAGAAGTTTTATTATTTTTTCTATTCACAAAACAATAGTTATCTAATCCTTAATTGAAACACTAGAATGCCAAATGTTCAACGGAGCTGAGAGACCTTATAATTCTATTTTTGGGAATATCTTTTATTAACTAACTACAAAAAAGTATTAAATCATGAATGAAGTACTTTATCTGCTTTCAAACTTTATTCATGAATCTACTTTATTTTTTATTGGTTAAGATGTATTGTTCTTTGGAAGACCCAAAGTGATAACTTGTACATTTATACACAAATATATTTACACACATTGTATTAATTATACTCAAAGCACATTTGTCCAAAAGCTGCATTTTCCGGACAACAAACAAAGAAGCTTTAGATCAAAAGTTGAGATCTTAGCCTATTTTTCAATCTTTATTGCTCCTTTTTGTGCAGAATATTCAAGTTTCTTGGCAACCCACAAAGCACATTTTCCAGGAAAATAAAATTAATAGATTCGTGAAAGAACTTACCAAGAAATGAGGAAAGGCTCTCTCAAGTAGTTGAAAACACTGATAATGATATTATCATTTGTGACTGCGTCAATGTGAGGTCCAGGAAACTGTCCATTAATCAATATTCCCTGCATTTCACAAAAAAAAACCCAGCCCAGATAAAATGTTATCACAAGATTTTCTCGGGAAAACAAGCAAATAAAACGTAAAAGAAAAAGTACCTGTTGTTTAACACCAAGAGGATAAATGTTACCATAAGTGATCTTCCAGGTGAAGAATCTATAAGGGTTATCTCCAATTACTCCATTAATGAAAACCAGAAGAAGAACTATATACATTTTGCAAGAACCTCTCATTTTCTTTTCTCTCTATTTTCTAGTTTGGTTATTGATTTGAGTCTGAGAATGAGAAGAAGAGGTGTAGATCCATGTACAGATGATTTGTGAGAATCTTAGTAAATATGCCCTCTTAAATATTAGTGGCAGTGGCACCGACGTAATTAAACTTTCTTTTATATGAAAGATATATCTTTTTTTTTGTATGAAAGGTAAGGTATATCCTCTTATGAATTACTATTGAAGCCATCAAATTAATTGGTTCTAATGTTATCCAAGTAATGAACACTTTACCGAATTGAGAGCTTGATTCGTATTATTATTATTTTTGTTAATAATTGGATCGACAAAATTCGATCGATAATATAAAATTGATATTCTAAAATCTTTTTATTTATTTATTATATATAATAATAAATAATCGAACAATTGATATCAGAAATATTAGATAGATTATTCTAACCTCTCGACTGAAAAGAAAAAATAAGAAGTTTGATTTGAATTGTTAACATTAATTAAATTTATAGGGACAACAATTGGTTACAAAAGAATCTTCTTTTACATGTACAAAACATTTATATAATACCAAACATTTATCTAATACCATTTTTTTAACTAAACATTGACTATTATTTTTTAGTTTGTTTGCTTTGGAGCTAATTAAAAAGCATTTATCATATTACCTCAACAAGCTAATATTACCAATGATGTCTTGTGTGTAACAACTTGGATTGCCAATTATGTACAATAAAATATTAAATTTATCATAAGATTCTCTGCCTTTTTACTCTTTTTAGATCTCACTAATTAACAAATTTTAAATTAATTAATTTTAAAATATTTGGGGTTTCTATGGGTCAATACTCAAGAAGGCATCGAACATCGCTCCGTATTGTCCGCAAGTGAGTTGTTTTCTGAAACGCGGCGTGTGACTGTGAAGAGGTACAATCCCGTGTTCGTGTAAAATCTTGTATTCAATAAAAAGACCGTCGGATTAAATTTTAGACAGAGTCAATATACCATATAGACGGTGTAGATTACTTTCAGATTTATATTGATGAGGGTGTACGGTGGACATGAAGCGGTACAAGTTCTGCGCTTTCACGTGCTTCAGTACCAGTCTGACCATAAACATAGTTTTACGTAAAAGACAAACCAACAAAAATACTGGTATTTGAAATTATTATATATGACCAAAAAAGAAAGAGCAATAACCAAATTTTATGCAAGTGTTGTCATTTTATGTAAATCATATATACATACGACCAAGAGGTCTGATTATGTCTTCCGAAATTTTCGGTAGAAAGAAAAGTCCTTTGAAATTTCTTTCGTAGCTTAGTTGTAAATCGTAAATTTTCTTTATGCGTAAACTAATAATCGATAATAAAAATTATGTTAAAAAAATTCAACAAAATAGATACAAGAGGACAGGTGACCAGTGGTGTTGTCACTTTATAAATTTTTAAGGCATCAAAGTTCGAACCCTCTACCTAAAGTATAAAGGAAGGGATTAAAGACCACTAGGTCAGTTGACAAAAAAAAAAAAATACAAAAGAATCTTATATTTTATATGCTAAGAGTTGAACTATTTTTCGATACCAAACTAACTTTTTTTATCAAGTGATTTTGAGTATGATTCTCTCATTTTTCGGCATATCCTATTTGTGAGCCTAAACCATTTGCGGCCCATTCATTAACATTATTAAGTATGATCGAAAGTTTCTTTACAGCTTTATCTAATAACAATGAACTATTAGTATATCAAAGATGTAATATATATAGATATCTAATGCCGATTATGCGGTTGGATATTGTCATTAACATTCACATAAAACAATGAAGTAATATTTAAACAAGAATGGATTTCATGAATGGACTGGACCAATAAGTACGGAATAATTGAATTTATACATCAAGGCCAATAGCATGAATATTAATTTGTATTCGTTTATGTGGAGGAAGTTTCCTTATTCCTCACAATTGAATAAATATTAATTTGCAGACTTGCATGCACCGCTTAATTATTAAGACGAACCCGACGGTCCCTTTGTTATCAATAATGTGTAATAAACTAAATGCAATTTTGGATCGTATTCAATGCTATTTAAATTTCTGTTTTTTGTCTTTTACTTCATTTTAACGATCTGTCACATGACATCATTAATACAATTGTTGAGAAGGAAAAAAAAATACAATTGTAGAGCAGGGACGCATATAGAAGAAACTATAACGTAAACTTATCAAGTGTGAGTTAGCCAAAAAAAAAAAAAACAATGAATTTTTGTATGCGAATGAACAAAACGTTCATTTGAGTGGACCAATTGACAACCTAATGGACAGGCCTACTAATGAATCGGAAATTAGGCCCACTAATACTCATCTTTTTTGGGTCTTGACCTATTTGTAATGAATATTCTCTCGTTCCCAAGCCCAAATACAATACATATCTTTTTTTTTTAAGTTTTATATACAAAAAAATGTTTTGTTATTTTATTCCAAATGAAATAGACAGCCAAATAAGTGTGTGTTAGTTTGATTTCATTTGGTCACATGCATTAGAATGCATAGGTAGGTGAAGCACATAGTGAAACATATTCAAGTTGGTGAACTTTCCCATTCTTGTTTATGGATGTAATGAGTTGTATCGGATAAACATGAAATTGACATCCAAATTTCATATCTTTATTATATTTTCTTTGCTTTACTCTATTATTAGTGATTTTTAAATGAAAGATAAATATTATTGATTTAATATGAATAATATGTCATCTTGTTCCAATTTGTTTTACCATCCACACATTGGAATATTGAGAAACAATAATCAAAATATAAACACCAAATACTGTCGAATTGGTATTTGAGTTTATCAACGTTATTGCCAAACTTTTTCCCCATATAAACTTCTAACTAGGTATTGTAACTAATAAAAAGAGCGAAATGAGTGCAAACCCCCGATTTTCGTCTGGTCAAGCTTTCACCGTGAGCCTTCCGTCAACCATCGCCGACCTCCTCAACCGCCCAGCCCCTGACCCTCTTGACCTTCCCGATCCCTCCAATTTCAACTCTCTTTTCTTCCCTTACCTCCACCCTCAGCCCTATTACTGCTCAAACCTTACCGACCACTCCGATTTTGGTAAAGGTTGCTGCTCAGCCTCATACTACTACCTCTACACTTCCTGATATTGTTATGCGAGAGGTGATTTCTACTACAGATCTCCCAGGTTCTAGATATGAAAAAGTTATTGTTGATGAAACCTGAAAGTTTATTGTTCTTCAACCAAAATCGACTTTCCCTTTGTCCACTAACCCTACACTCTCGGGTTCTCTAAATATCCCTTCTCCAATCCCGCCACAACCTCCATCCCTGACTTGCCTCCAAAACCCCCTGTCCAGAAACCCAAAACTCAGTACAAGCGTAAACCAACTTGGGCTCAACAAGCACGTCAATTGGGTGACAATTCACTTGAAAGAATTGCTCTAGCTACATTCTCTGAATCAGGCATACCTCAAGTAACTATACCTGATGCAATTTTCCATCGTGGTGCTGCAGAACACAAAGAATTCATCTGTTGTAGCTTCTTTGCCAAAATACCGGATTATAAACAGATCCATAGTGTGCTCAATTACATTTGGGGGAAAAGAAAGAATCTGGAAATTCATTTTAACCACATAAATTGGACTATGCTTGTCTGTATTCCGAATGATTTCATAAGAGAAAAGGTTCTTGAAAAGAAACTATGGTATGTTGGTACATCAATGTTTCATGTTGCCAGCTGGTCTATTGATTAATCACTTCCACCTCCAGAACTTGTCTTTATCTCTCTATGGGACATTCTTCGTGGAGTCCCTCTTGATCTCCGCACAAAAGAAGGACAGAGTTATGTCGCTGGCCTATTGGAAGAACCGGTAGAAATTGATGACTACACAAAAAAGATCTTAAGTCTTCATATTGCAAAGGTTAAAGTTGAAGCTCATCTTTCAAAGCTTCTCCCTAAAACTTTAAAGATTTTGAGGCAAAATGGTGAGATCATACCAATACAGGTTGAATATCCTTGGGTCCCTCTATCATGTACACACTGCCAAAAATTTGGTCATATCATTAAAGATTGTCTTCGGACCACATCCTCTTGGGTTAAATAAAAAACTTCTCCTCAAGATCCTTCAGTGACTACAGAGCCAGCGCATGCAGTTAACTCATTAGAGACTGCTCATCTGCCCCACCCAGCTCCTGCTACCACATCTCCCTCTTCTACCTCTACTGAAATCATCATCTCACTCTTAAAAAACATTCCTTCTACCTCTATGCCCACACCTTCCCCAGCAACTAATGTTGTAACCTCCACCATTATTTTGACTAAAAATCCACAGCCACCACCCTAACCATCTATCTCGCCAGAAAAAACGCCACCTCCCTCACCTCTAAAAATTCCATCTCATTCACCACTGAAATCTCCCCTTGATCCCTTTACGCTCTCTTTAACTACATCAGCTTTCGATGCTCCTTTTGTCATTGTCTTCCTAGCTTTCAGGCCCTCATCCTTCATCACTATATCAACCACTTCTAGAAAAAGATCCTTCTTTCAGAGATATCCCCTCCCATCTCCACCATCCAACCGTACTAGTTCTCGACTCCCACCACTACCTCTTTTACACCTATTAACAGAACCTACCACTACCATAGAAGATGGTTCTCGTCCCCCAAAGAACGTGACCCCTCCTTCTCCTCAATAATGAGTACAAAACTCTTCTTTTGGAACGTCCGAAGTATAAATAATTTGAACAATCATAGCCCTATGAGGCAATGGCTAGCTATGCACAACATATATTAGGTGCGCTTTTGGAGACTCATATAAAAGAGCCTCACCTTGATAACATAGTGGCACGTTTTTGTGATGGATGTAATTTTGCTTCAAATCATTCATCTGACCCTGACGGTCGAATTATTCTGATATGGAAACCAGAAGTTATCGTTCGCTTACTAAGTTAATCGAGGCAGCAAATCTCTCAATCTCTCTGTTTACACTACAGTATACGCTTCACATCTTGAAGAAGAAAATGTTAATTTATGGGTGGAACTCTTAGCTCTCTCTCAATCATATGACTTGGAGACCCATCTGTGGATCTTGAATGGAGATTTTAATCAAATTCTACACCACAAATAGCACTTTTCTCACTTAATATCCTCATTATCTCCGCAGATGGTGTAGTTCTGAGACTGTCTTACTCATTTAGGCATTTTTTATCTGAGATTTCAAGGCCCTAACTTTTTGTGTGATTACAACTGGTCTCTCTGGTTGCATGTTCTTAATCATTGTCATCTTCCTCCACTACGAACCTAGGATTCGATTGTGCTTCATCTTCAAACACTATCATGTTCGAAATCAACCAAAGCTCTCTCTCTCTCTCTCTTGGCATTTCAGAGCTCCATCTATGTTCTATAGAGGGAACGAAACTCACAAATTCACAATCTATCCTTTTCCCTTCACTCTGTCCTTTTGAAGAATATTGCTCTCGGATCAATGCCTCAGATACTATTAGTTGAGAACAAAGTGACTAAGGTACTCTCTTAGTGACTCAAATGCTCTTATACTCTCCTTTCCAAAATTTTGTCACTTTTTGCCCTTTGGATTAATTAAATGAAAAAGAAAAAAAATATTGAAATCTGGTTTGGTGAGAAATTAAATGTACCGATCAATTGAAATCTGAATTAAACTAACCAATCTAACCCAATTCAAGCTCATATGAATTTAACATGATTTGTACGGAAACGAAACAAAAAAATTTACGGCGATATTCAATCTCATTCACGGCGACGATCCCGGCTATCCCCTCGCAATTCCCGGCGACGATCTTCACCGCTATAGCTCCCTTCTTCACGGCGATATTCAGTTACAGGCGCGACGTCCCATTTGCTGCGAGTCACAGCGATGTTTGGTACAATATTCGAGTTTGTGTTCTTCAACTGATTGAAAGTGATTTGATTCAAAACATGATCCATATAAGAGTGTGAAGTACAATATTCGTGTTCTTCAACTGATTCTGGTGATGTTTTATATGGGCCCGATTTATATTAAGTTGAATCCAGATTTACGTAGTATTGATTTCAATATTGAATGTACAAATGTACAACTAGTTAAAATAGCAAAAGTACAATAACAATCTTTATAAAACGATGATTCATATGGATGGTGGACCAATGATGAAGACAAGCATGATAGATCAATCAATGACACGTAAGACTATTTGAGATATATCTTTGTAAGACTTATACATATAGGGAGGGGAATATACATATTCTTAGAATATCAAAGAGAGAAATGATATACATATTCACAAATGTAATTCATATTGAAACAATTATTTATAATTTCATATTTACAATATACTTAATCAACACATTACATCTTTCACATAATTATTTACGATTTCATATATTCACATTACATCTTTTACATATTACCATACATATCTTATCAAAATATTGGAAGTTTGTTGCCTAGGATGTCATTATGAAACCAAATTTGTATATAATTCGTAAAACAACGAAATAAGTGTGTATAATCTTCATAAATATTGTAAAACATCATAATATCATTGGTTAAACTATTATTCATAAATTTAAATTACAGTAAACTGATAATTTCTTAAAAATGGTCAAAGTATAACTATGTGTATATATGCATAACTAAAAAACTGGTATAACTATTTTCGAAAAATTTGAATATTTTAGCAACATTTCGCGAAAAAATAAACTTTCCCTCCAAAATAAAAAAAATTTGGAATCTCTCTCTCTCTGTTTTTACCAAATATGCTGAGATTTTATCTATATAAACAAATTATGTCTTCCCTCTTTTGGATCCTCCTCTTTTAGTATTTCATTATATATAGTTTCCTCAAAAATTTAAAAACATTGGTCAATTTTAAATTCCACACAAAGCTTTGAAATTCAACACAATTCTTTCTTCTTAAATATACCTTGTATACATCTTTGAGCTTCCATAACACTATAATTTAATTCGGATTGTCCAAATCTCTAAAACACAGAACAATACATTAAGAATCTTTATAATAATTCCAAATTTCTTAACCAAATCACCACGAAAATTAAGTAAATGATTCCAACAATCCCATAACTATATATAATCTCTTACAATAACCATGAAACTGAGTTTAAAACACTGATCCATCAGTTCGAAAACCGAAAAAATCGCTTTCGGGTTCGTCCATCTGAACATCTTCACTTCCATTTAAAACTGATTTCTCCATCGACGCCTTCACTTCCACAATTTCAAGCTGCATTCTTGGTTCCCATGGACGAAAGAAGAAAATTAGATGAAGATGAACTATAATCAGATGGATGAAAGAAGAAAATGGACAGAATCAGAGAATCTTTGTTTCCGGTAGAAATTCGTGAAATAAGAGAGAAAATAGGTGAAATGGTGGCTGATGAAGATGAAATAATGCTTGAGCAATTATGTTTAATTTGGAGAAAATTTATATCTCGGTTATTGACGAATCAGTTTATCAACATTTCAAATGAACCAAATCTAATCCAAAAGATCCAAGTTCTATTTAGTAGATCATGGGTTTGGGTGGATACTACATATTAGATCTTGTAATTATTTTCAACTATTAAGGACAACAAAGTAAAATACCTAATTTTCTTTTACCAATCGATTTAAATAAATGAGCAATATTAGAGGAGAGTATATGAGTCGATGCCTTCTCCAACTAAGAGTTTTTGAGACACTCACCCATTGCTCTCATTGTAAGAAATCGAATTGCAAGCTTCGGTGACTCAATACCTAGAATAGCCTCTCAGATGTACCAGCTATGGATCGCTAACTCTTCCAATTCTTAGCCATCGTTGAGTAAGATCAAATCTCTTTTGTTGTTGCAGAATCGATTCTGCTTCCTCTTTTAATGTCTCTGTCTAACTGGCTAATATCCCACCTACTAGGCTTTATGGCTTTACCTAACTTTGTATTGTTTAGCTATTAGGCTTCAAATTGGCCCTTACTCAAATTTGACTCTTTGTCTGAACCTTTTATTTATTAAAGAAAGCTTTTTTCAAAAAAAAAAAAAAATCTCCAATTTATTAATTGGATGGATAATTCATTAATAACTCAATTTTTTGGATTTTTTGGAATCGAATTACAATAGCTAGTTTAACCAAATACACTTTTCAAAAAAATTATGTTTGTCAAAACATAACATAATCATTTTCAATTAATTTTTAGAATACTTACACAAGAAAAAACAAACTCCATATATGGGTTGAATTGAAGATATATTCAGAATTTTTAAGTTGGAGCGAAATGAGTGGAAAACTGTATTTATAAGAAATGAGAAAATTGCCGAGTTGTTTTCAGTCTGGTGGTTAGGATGATCTAGTTAATGAATTGGTACCGAAGTTCGATTCCTATTTTCTATATTATGATAGCATAAAAAAGAGATTTTACGGGTGAGTTTTAAGCTATGATTGGATATTTTCGATTTATTTGTTGAAAAAAATAAAATAAAAATAAATCATACGAATAAATCAGAAATAATTTTGGAAAAAAACAAAAAGGAAATAGGAAGAGGGTTACTAACGCCAAAAACCAAACCCTTGTCTGTGTTCTATCATCGGCGCCGCGTTCTCAAACTTGCTCACTACCAAAGCTTCTCCGATCTTCTTTTGCCTTGTCTCGAATTGAATGTATGTTTTCTCTCATTTCGTTTCATTTGCTCGTATCGATCTCAAATTAGATTCATATTAAGAGGAATTAAGTAAAATATATTGATAAGCCTCTCCTTTATCCCGGTCTACTTGAGTCGAGAGTTAGATTTGGAATCGAAATTGCTTATGATGTTTAGGTCACGGAACCCAGTTATGGATTCGCTTATAAAGATCTAATTTCAGGAGCTCTATGCAGAATTAGCTTTGTTAGGGTTTAATCCATTTTCAATACATTTCTGCTTAGTAATCAAAAATATATATCCAAAGATTGTTCTGTTAACAACATTTCAACCAATCTGGTCTTATTTTTTACGAAATGCTGTGTCAATTTCACATATTATATGATGTATTTCATCGCTAAATCTCGTTTATGGCTTCAACGTTTGTAGATTTGCTTTTATGCATTATTATCCTGTCGTGCCTTCTACAGGTTGATCTTCTCTGCTTTAGTTAACATAGAAGTTCAAAGGTACCTTGACTAAGTTTCAGAAACAAAAATTTAGTTATTGGATTAAGATTATCAGTGCTGCTACAAATTTAGAGGTTATCTTCTGCAGCTGTGTGATATCTGTTAGTGAATTGTATTTCTGGTTATCTACAGAAGCTATGGCTGGGAAAGCTGCAGAAACTGTGGCAAAGACTCTGACGGGGCTTCAACATCCATGGAGGGCAAAACTCGATAAATACAGAACCGAGCTGACAAAAGGCATGTGGGGTTATTGGGAAATGGGGGCATGGAAACCATTAGGGATAAGCGCCCGAAGGAGGGCAATGCTGAGGAAAGAAGTGTTGACCAATGGAGAAGATTGGCCTTATGATCCAGAGAGGAAAGCAATGAGGACAAAGAGGAAAGGGCATAAGTGTGATAGAATATCAGCTGAGAAAAGAGAGAACACGGCGAAGCTTATGGAGAAGATGCCTCAGATGCTGCTTGATTACAAGAAGAGAAGGTGGGAGAAGAAGATGAAGGAAGAAGAGAAAGCTAAAGAAGACAAATGATTGATGATCTTATAAATTACTTTATAGCTAGCAAAACCTTGAATAAATCAGTTGTTGATCATATGAATAGGAAATTTTCTAATTTTGATATTCGATTGACGACCGGAATCGGATTTACAATTTCAAGTTTTCTTTTGGTATGCTTTTTTGTATGATTGTCTTGTTTTTTAAACACAATCTAAACGTTGTTGTGGTCAGGATAAGACATTCTTTAACTTAAAACTAATTTTGACTGTAAGAAATGTTTTAATACTAATTTTGACTGTAAGAAATGTTTTAATACTAATTTTGACTGTAAGAAATGTTTTAATACTAATTTTGACTGTAAGAAATGTTTTAATACTAATTTTAATGTTTTGTTCATGTATCTTATAGAAATTTATTAAAAACGTAATTCAATAATAGGTGAGTGTTTTAAAAAATAAAATACTAATATGTAATAGAAAATCTAAACTTTTGAGCGTGCAAAATGTTTTGAGATTAATTGTGTTAATAGAAAAAAAAATCGTTGGGCCAATGTTGACTGGCCTTCTCTACCGCACGACGAAAATGACACAAGCAATGATATAGAGCAGAGCAAATGCCGCCACAAGAAAAAAAGGTGTCCAGGTTCAATGAATCTATTTTCACCTGCTTCTTTTATAATCCTCGTTTCTCTCACAGATCTAATTACAGAACACAAAAAATAACCAAACCAAACAACAACAAAAGAAAAACACAAACCTTAATTCATATTTTTGAGAGCTTTGGTTTGGTCTGAAATGGCACTAGCAATCAACGTTTCATCATCTTCTTCTCGGATCTCAAGCTCTGGATTCCCTTCTTCTGAGCTCAAAGGTAAAAAAATTATTTATTTTATTGCCCAGTATATCATCATCACGTATCTTTATTTTTAGTCCGCTTTTCTCGGTTAGCAAATAGAATTTCAGAACACAATTTCGATAAATCTTAGGAATGGCTTGATGGATCATTGTATTTTGGTGTTTTTTTTATGGAGTTTTGCTTGTTGAATTCGTTCAAATTCTACTTTTGATATACATACAAATAGCGATCAATGTCTAAACTAATTATTTTTGTTGTTTAATTCTTATAAACAGCAACGCAAATTGGTTCTTTGAGGTTATTGGATCGTATCAATGTGTCTGCGACGTCTCTGAATTTATCCAGGAAGCGATCCTCTGTGAAAGCTCTAAATGTGCAGTCAATTACGAAGGAATCCATGGTGGTTTCTGGTAAGTTCTGGTTTTATGTCCAATTCTAATTGATCTTTCTTAATTTCGTTGATTTTCACTTAATTAAGTTTTATGCTAATGATCTTGTGCTTCATTACAAAACAGATGTTACTGAGAAACTAGATGTGGTGGAAGTGGAAGACTTTGAGGAACTAGCAAAGAACCTAGAGAATGCTTCTCCTCTTGAAATTATGGACAAAGCCCTTGAGAAGTTTGGGAATGACATTGCTATTGCCTTTAGGTAATAAATGGAATCATGTGAATATGATCAAAGGAATGGCATTTGTTTCAGTTTGCTGATTTTGGAAATTTTGTTCTTTTGCTTGGTTTTCAGTGGCGCTGAAGATGTTGCTCTCATTGAGTATGCTCATTTAACTGGAAAACCCTACAGGGTTTTCAGTTTGGACACAGGGAGATTGAATCCAGAAACATACAGACTCTTTGATACTGTGGAGAAACATTACGGTATTCGGATTGAGTATATGTTTCCTGACGCTGTTGAGGTGCAAGCTTTGGTTAGGAACAAGGGTTTGTTCTCCTTCTATGAAGATGGTCACCAAGAGTGTTGCCGTATTAGAAAGGTGAGACCTTTGAGGCGTGCATTGAAGGGTTTACGCGCTTGGATCACTGGTCAGAGAAAAGATCAATCACCCGGAACAAGATCAGAGATCCCGGTTGTTCAGGTTGATCCAGTGTTTGAAGGATTAGATGGTGGAGTTGGTAGTTTGGTGAAGTGGAATCCAGTTGCAAATGTCGAAGGGAACGATGTGTGGAATTTCTTGAGGACCATGGATGTTCCCGTGAACACACTTCACGCTGCGGGTTATGTTTCGATCGGGTGTGAGCCTTGCACGAGAGCGGTTCTACCGGGTCAGCATGAGAGAGAAGGGAGATGGTGGTGGGAAGATGCTAAGGCTAAGGAGTGTGGACTTCACAAAGGGAATATCAAGGAGAATACCAATGGAAACGCAACAGCTAATGTCAACGGAAAATCCACAGTGGCCGATATCTTCAATAGCGAGAACGTTGTGAACTTGTCTAGGCAAGGGATTGAGAATTTGACGAAGTTGGAGAACCGAAAAGAGGCTTGGATCGTTGTGCTGTATGCACCGTGGTGCCCGTTTTGTCAGGCAATGGAAGCTTCATTCGATGACCTGGCAGATAAGTTTGGTGGAAATGGCGTGAAGGTTGCAAAGTTTAGAGCTGATGGCGACCAGAAGGAGTTCGCGAAAAAGGAGTTACAGCTTGGAAGCTTTCCAACGATACTTGTGTTCCCTAAGAACTCTTCAAGACCAATTAAGTATCCGTCAGAGAAGAGAGATGTTGATTCATTGACATCATTCTTGAATCTTGTTAGGTAAAACCGCAAAAATCTGCCGACTTTCCAATGAGGAGATCGATAAAAAATTATTCAGTCTCGTTCCAGAATGCTAGAACAGATGAAAAAGGTCACGATGAGCTTACTATATTGAAGATTCAGCTTTTTGTATAGTTGTGGTTGATGTGATTCCATCAAGTTTTTCCCTTTTTTGATTGTATTTGTATCAATCTTCAGTGTTTTACTCTTTTTGCCTCTGATGAATATGAACAAATTCTTCAACCTCGATTATTCTTTAACATGAAGATGCCTCATTATCCCCAAACTCGAACTTATTTGAGGAAAATCACCAAAATCAAAAGAATGAAAAGAGAGTGTCTGATGATTAAAAACCCAAAAGCCAAAGAGATTCAAACATCCAAAGCAGAGTAAATGGCAGAGAGAAGAAGGAAGGAATGTACATCTTATCTCCCTGATTTATGTATTTACATCAAGTCATCGAAAGATCGAATTTTATTTAAGCGACTGTAGAAAACCCAAAAGTGTTCTCTCCGCTGTAAGTCATATAGAGGAACCCATCTTCATCTTTGTGTTCTTCGTAGATTGCAGACATCAATGCAGCTGTTAAGAAACAAAAAGAGAAGTGAAACCAAGTTCGTGGTAAAGAGTGAAGCTTTGATTGGTGTTGAGGGTTTAAACCCTTACCAGTTGGAGGCAATGTGTTCTTGACAAACACAAAGATAGCTTTCTCAGCTCCAAGCTTGATTCTTTTGCGAACCACGTATACAAATTGGCCAACGCTTAGATCTGCTGGTACAAGATACCTAAAGAAAATGGACGAACGTATTAAACATAATGTTCCAGATTATAATAACACCGAGAGACAAGAGGCGATCAGCAAAGCCGTTGCTCACTTCTTTTTGTCAATGTCAGGGACATCACTTTGTCCAGCTTTTTCCACAATCACCTACACAATCTCAGATTCTAAATTAGTACAATGCTTAACTAAATTTAGTAAAAAGAATGAAACTTAAGTTAATCGTTTGGGGAATTCGCAAGCGTACGGGAATTCTGTCAGGGTACTTCTCTCTGATTCGACTAGCTTCACTCATCCTTGCCTCTGATTAACAAAACAAATCACAAAGTAAAGCATTCAAGAGGTATCATATAACTCTATGAGGATAATTAATAATTTGGACTCCGTAGAGTCAAGAACAAACACAAACAGAGAAACGAACAGCAAAATCATATGCAGAGGTTGAATCTTGGGGGAGAAACTCTATTTCAAGAATAGAATTTGAATATACAAACTTGATCAAAATTTAATACCCAATAAACAGAGCTTCCGTAATTTCTATCAACAAAGATCAAATCCCAAATGATCTGAAGCAAAGTCTCGATATGGATAATTAAGAATCAGACACGCAAACAAAATTAAGAATCAGCGATGAAGGATGATTTAATTTTCGGAAAAGTGTATGCAGCTGAAATCTGATCGCGCAAAAGCTAAAGAAATTGAAAAAGTTTGATGAGAAAGATAAAAACTAACCGAGCGGATTAGAAAGCTTGAAAGAACTCTTAGCCATGGCGATTCGATCGGTCTCTGCAAATTTCAAGCACGCAAAGATCATAATTATACAAAATTAATATAAACACGATTGATTATAAAATTATTCGACCGTATGTCAGATCAAGAAAATTAAAAACCCAGAAACCCTAAAAACTCGAATTGATGAGAAGAAAAAGGGCGAAAAGAAACATACCCGAAGAAGAAACGGTTTGCGATTCGTTGAATTTCTAGGGGTTGCTGGGAAAAATTGATTTTGATTGAAAGTGGACGAGAGAATTGAATGAAGTCAATATCAAGAGAAGTTCAAAGAGTATTTTAATGTAAATAGAAAACAAAAATACTAATTGATTAGGGTTTTTCTAATGGTTGCCTACACGGAACCGTAACTTGCACTGTTTGAGGAATTCGTTAACCACTTGGATTATTAGCTTGATTGGATAACAAGAAATCTCTTACACCTGTTTTACGTCAACACCATTGGATTTATCATGGGCTGTTTTGGGCCTAAGTGGGCCTAATGTATAAATAAGCTAATTGAAGCAGATACATATACCCATCACCTAGCAACACCATCACCTAGTTGCTATAACATTGAAAACTGTACGCTAATAAGCAATATGACCCAAACCCTTAATGTTATGTCGGACCAATTATGTTAATACTGTCCGAAACATTTTCTCTTTTGATCAAGCCCTAAATGGAGTGAGGCCACTGAGAGAGCCTTCAAATTTCTCAACCAAAGATTCCAAAAAATATGTCATTCTTTTCTCTTAATTATATTTTTTTAACACGACAACAAGATCAAATCCATGACACAAACTCATCCTAAAATCCCTATTAACTATTATATGTAGTAGGAACGAAGTTGAACCTTATATATTTAAACTATTATTCGAGACATTTAACCATCCAAAAAATTGATTTTCTTTAATTAAAATAAAAAGGTCATTTAAATTACGAAATAGTTAACATTGAAAACCAAAAAAATATAGGAAAATATTAATTAAAGACCATTGAGAACTACAAAAACAACATAATTTAGGATAAAAAAATGATAAGGGTCCCATGCATGGGGCTTGACAAGTCATCCTCATGGTCATCATACTTATCTAAAAAATCCAAAAAACCTAAACAACCAAAAATAAAGAGAACTCAACCGTATTGGTAGTGTCATGATTCCCTACATGATGATAACGACAATACATTTGATATATTCGAAATAAAAATCATGTGGATACCATAAAGTTTAGGTTTTTTTTTCATGATAATGGTTTTGTGTGATATTGATCGAATCAAGCTCAATGTCATGCCATAACTAAGGTGATGTTGTTGATGTTGATGATGAGATATTGGATTCCAAAAAACCTGTTTTGGTTAAAACAGCGTTTCTAGTTTTGCTGAGATCTCTTCCTTTGAGTGTTCTTCCGATTCCTTCACACATTGAGAAAGATGAGATCTGTGTTTTTGCAAACCTTTTAGCTACAAATTCATGTGGAGGAACCATTGAGCATTCATCATTATCATCATCAATGGCCCACGAATGCAAGTGGCTGTTTCTGTTCTTCTTTGAGTTCCCAAAAACCTTGGACCAGTCAGGAATATTCATTGGAGCTGATGACTGTTTTGCCCCTGAAGAAACTTCATTGCCCTTTGGAATGTACAATGCACAAGATGAAGATGAAGCTGAGAAGAGATTCTTACTTTTAGACATTTTCATTTCAGGACCTCGAGTTTCACTTTCTCTTAGAACCGACCACACATCTTCTTCTTCAAACTCTTCCCCTCTTTCCATTGCCACTAAACAAAATCCCTTTCTTCTTCCTGAATCCATGAAAATACTCTAACATTTTAGCTTAAAACCCAAAAGAGAAAAGAGAGAAAGCAAGAGAGAAAGAGAAAGAGAGGAAGAGAATTAAAGTACCTGAAAGCAGAAGAGGAAGATTCAGTGAAAATGTGATGTATAAAAATGTGAAACATAAACAACATTAAACAATCTCTCTTTGCTGGCAAATGAGAGACAGAGAAGTCATTGATTGCTTCAAAGGAATCAAAAGCCTCCACAATAGGCAGAGGTTTTCAGAAACCTCCAAAATGTAATAATTTCGCACTTCTTTTTTTTGGGGTGCCATAACTATGAATTAAATTAAATTAAGAGTTAGATAGAGGAGTGGTAGGCTTTGGTACTATTTCTACTAAAACCTGCCAAAATTATTGATATAGACTCTGATTCATGCAAGAAGACAAAACCAATGTACTATATGAAAAGACTTGCTTTATCTCAAATTATGCTTTTGCCTTAGCCCATTTTCAAATCACACTTTATAAATATTTTTGAAAATTGAAAAAGAAAATGTAAATTGACTCATATTTATAAGAATTTTGCTTGATCAAGTGTATTTTTTGTTTTTTCTATTGCTATGTATAATTATTGAAAAGGTGATCTCAAAAAATAATAAATTTGTATTCCTAACACACACAAAAATCTGAAGAGCGTGTCCGTACACACATAAATACACTAGACTTTGTGGTGGGGTAAGAGTAAAATCTAATTATAATTTCTGAGAAAACAATTTGTTAAGTTTTCCAATCCAATATTTTGGTAGGTCTCGTGGTAAGGGTCTAGAGATGTTTCTCCAAAACCACTATATAATATAGTGGATTATATTATGAAATTTTTATACAAGACCTCTAATTCTCAAAGTTTTTTTATTTAACCCCTCGAAGTTTAGAAATAACTACTGACAACAATAATTGTAAAGAATCTCAAAATTAGTTAGAAATTCAGCTTAAGAAAAAATCTATAAAACTCCCCCTTTATGATCAAAGTGTAGAAATTATTGGAACCACAACAATATGCTGGATCATTAAAAAAAATTTATTTGTATATTTTTATTGTATGTAGTTGATTTGAGCTGGTATTTGGAAGTAAAAGGGTCTCATAAACAGTGCAGAAATTGTTCGAATAAGAAATGATATATGGGATTAAACATGTCTCATAAACTAAGTAGTTTTGGCCCAGTGGTTTCCACTTGATCAATTTTCCTTAAGTACAAAATTCTTTTTTATTTCCATTTGGTCAGAAGTTTTCACATACTCTTCCCTAGATTTAGGGAGATTATAGAATTCGATCCAGAATCTCCTAGTAAAAAAGGGGTCTCAGAAACAACACGGACTCGATCTTAGAAAACAAGATCAAGTGCTCGAGATCAGACGAATGCATTTGACATCTCTTCCCAACTGTAAACTTGACTCTGAAAGTTTAAAACTTTAAGGCAATCGAAAGTAATGGAAATCAGAACAGGCAAAAGAAAATTCTTTAGGTTGAAAGTTTTAACATGGGCTTACTAAATTATTTTGTGGGACGTAATTGGACCTAAAAGGTTTAGAGTTCTTTCAAGTTGGAAAATCTTTTAGGTCATCTCTTGTGGTTTGTATTTCAGTCTCGTACTTGTTTATTCTTGGATTCGGAAACCTAGCAGATCCTCATAAACTGGTTGAAAAACTCTTTCATTGATCTGAATTTGCTCAACAAAAATATGACATACTTTTTTTATATAAATAATTTTAAATATTACATACTATTTGATCAAATCTTACTTCTTCTTACATAGTTTTGTTGAACTAATCCACATTCACATACCCTTCTATTAATACTGAAGTTTCAATTTATATTTTAACAGTTATAAGTTAGACTATGATATCTGTTAAAGTTGTAGTCTTGTAGATAAGTTAGAGTGTGTTACACTAGACACTCCGAAAAGGTCCTGATGATCAAAGAGAAGATTGCAAAAGTATCAGTTTCCAAACAGACCCAATATAAACGGAATGCAGAACTACTTTCAAGCCACATATTAGACGAAAGTGTTGTAGCTACTTCCAAACCATAAATAAAAGCAAACTTTGTAAGAACATCTTTGTTTTTATTTCGAGTTGTATATATAGATGGTTCAATCCTTACATGTGACATTGATTACATACAAAACATATTTTTCCAAAACTTTGTTATAAAAATAAGGGACGTTTAGAGTGATAATGTTTTTCAATTTTATCGGCCTTCTTCTTCCATGACATTCAAAACATGGGCTCACTGGATTTTTTGATGTGGATAATTGGGCCTTAAAGGCCAATAATTGGGCCATAATTGGGCTTTAAATTTTATGTCGGATTGAGTGTATGTAAATGTACAAATGTAAAATGTCATCGTCTACTCTTAAGCTATAGTGCGTGTTGAAGTAACACTAGTTCATATCATTGCCACTAGTTCAGATATTGTTCGTACAAGTTTGATGAGGGCAAAATTAACTTCGTTTGTCTTGGTATTAAACTTGCAGGTCCCATGGTGAATACAACGTTTACGACACGGATGCGTTACAGTTTTCCACGTGTCAAATGATGATCCTTTGATAACTTCTAACTTGTCTGATTTCAGTTTTTGATAACCGGGTTCGTTTGTTTTCTTCGTTGACGATGGAATTGGATTTACATCTTTAACCGGTAATCTGATAATACCGGTTATCAAACACTTATTACATCGTCTACAGTTACACACAGACGTCAATAATTTGTTAGTTAGAAGAACTTGTAAATCAGTGTTTAGTACTTATGGAGCCCATCGAGTTAGAGTGTGACGTTACTGAGTGATCTCCACATGGCGACACTTGGATAGGGAAACAAAACTGTCGGTGGTCACTGTACTTTTGTTTTTTTTGAAATGAAAATAGTTCCAGTTTTTAAGTGAATTTTGTATTTACGAATTCAATGTGATCTTGGTAAAATCACTGAATTCTTCTACCAGATGAAGTCATAATTTTTTTATTCCAAAAAAATAGTAATTCATATTAATTTTTAAGCTACAAAATTGATAAAATAGAGGAAAACATTCAAGAGTGATGAACGTGTTTTCATCACGCGGGTCAAGGTACAATTAATTTTTTGACAAGACTTTATAAAGAAATAATACTAACTCTCTTCTGACAAATTACTACAATAAGTAAATAGTGGCATTTATAAATAATTTCAAATTGAATGTGATTAAATGTGAAATTAAATAAGATAAAGAATCCACCTTGACTTCATCGAAAAGAAAGATTCCGTAACATAAAAGGAGCGGTTTATCCGCTTTATTCAAATTCAGCAAATAACAAAAGGTTTCACATATTTGCAAATCGACCCGTGAGTATTTTTTATCTTTAGCAATTACACCCCATATATTTTATTTGTCATACCGCCCCCTTGTTTGGTATTATCAAAAGAAGTAGATTTTTATGTCAGATTCTATAGTCATAGGGTCCATTGATGCACTTAGACCAAAATCCAAAATTTGGTGATGGATTTAGCTAACCAATAAACCCTTAAATAAGGTAAATTACATAAAATGCCATCCACATTAAAATCTCCAACAAACTTATTTATTTCAGAGTTCTGTTTAGGCGTTTAGCTGACTAGCATGATCAACTATCACTCTCACGTCCTACTTAATAGTGGCAACTGGCAAGTGTAGTTTTAGATATTTGGAATTTTATTGCAATGTTTATTATACACTCTGTAACACTATGACTAATTTCAAGATAAACTTCACAATTTACTTTATAAGATTTCATTCCTTCATAGATCAAATTCAAGAAAATATTTTATAAGTTATTTAATTTTTTACATTATATATATAATTTTTATAAAAATTAAGTTTTAAGAAAACAAATAATTCTTTTCTCAACAATTAGATATATTAGAACCGATTTCAAATTCTTTTTAAAACTCCTAAAAAGTAGAAGTAACCTGATCATATGACCAAAGTCATTTCTCCGTATAAGCAAATTTATGTATTTGATTTTTTTTTAATACTATATTACAACTGGCCGGCTCATTAGCCAAGTACCTACATAATGTAGGTGGTGGGATTCGATTCCTGGGTGTGCAAGTGCGCATATCCAGTGGCAGACCTATAAAATTATTTTACCGGGTTCATAGTATATATTAAAAAATAATAAAAAATTTCATAAAAATAAACCAACTATCCCATAAAATAATAAGAAGTAAAATGTGATATAGAAAACCATTAATAATAAACAAATTTACAAAACCACCATGTGATCCTTCATATCCTTAAATCTCTTCATCATAGCCTCATTTGTAATAGACTCGAACAAATCTTTATCGACAAAACAAACTAAACAATCAAAAATTGATCTCTAATCTAGTTGCCTTGTTTTGTCTTCACGATCTTTATTGCTGAAAAACATCTCTCTAAAGTTGCAGTAACAACATGTAAAGTCAAAATCAACTTCAGATGCCTAAATACAATTAGGTTAATTTCAATTGGGTAGATATAATATTGTGTTTCTTGATTAAAAAGAAAATTTTCTAAAAAATGGAATATATGAATCGTTAAAAAATGAAAGGAATTGTGAGTGATGGAGCTTTTTGGGTTCTTATTGGGCCATAAATTTTCAAACAAGTTAAAAAAGTTATTGGGCTTTAATTACACTAATGATGTCAAAATAAAACAAAAGAAATCTTATGGTAAAAAAACACATATATGAATGAATGAAGCTCTATATAAAATTTCGCCGAGTTGCTTTCAGTCTGGTGGTTAGGATGAACTAGCTAAAAACTTGGCACCATGGTTCGATTCCTACCTGCTGCATTATAGTAGCTTAAAAAAAGATTATTGGGGTTGAGCTTTAGGCTATGGATCGGACGTTGTCGATCCAATGTTGACCAAAAAAAAAAAAACCAGATTTTAGGGGGTTCAATTGAACCTCCTTTACTATACATGGGTCCACCTTTGTGCATATCTTTAGTGGACTTACCGCCTGCCACTACACCAAAACCACTCGCGTATTTGATTCTTAGTATAAGAAAATGGAAACTTACACTAATTAAACTGTATACGTTAGAGTAATGAATTAATCTTTTTTTCTTTCTCTTTATTCTCGTTCTTCCTTTTACTTTTTTCTATTCTCCTCTTTTTACTTTTCATTATGTTATACTCTCAAGCATATCAATGGCACCCATTTTTTAAAAAATTTTTTATTTTTTTTTTGTCAACATTGTATTAACAAACTTCAATCCATAGCGTAGTTCAACCCTTACAATTCTTAATTAATCTATCAACTTGTATAGAAAAGAAATCAAACCTTAAATGTCATAATTATTAGTTGGATTATGTTCTGAATTTTTTTTTTGTTTAAATATGTATATAATTCATTTATTAAAAATAATGAGTGGTGGGTTTTAACTAAATGGAGATTCTTAATCACGACTGACGAGACAGACAATTATTGTAGTCTTTTATTAATAATTTTAAAATGTTTTTGGCTTGTCAAAGTTAAAAACCTATATTTGAGAAGGCAGAGCTAAATGATATATGATCTGTCACGTAAATTGTATTTATTAAAACAGTAACAAATTCACCAACTAGTCTTAGTTTACCAAATTATGCGCTCTTTTATGTCCTGAAAAATAAAGAAATAAAACTCTATTTTCCTTTATTTAAAGAGGTTGCTGCATTGCTTGGTGAGTGACTCAACACAAGAGTGGTGTAGTAAGAGAAAAAAAGAGAGAAAAATGGGAGGAAAAGGAGTGATGATGGTGGCGATACTTTGCCTTTGGGCACTCTCTGTAACAGCAGAAGCTGTAACAGAGGAGGAACCAGGTTTGATGATGAACTTCTACAAGGACACGTGTCCTCAGGCTGAAGATATCATCCGTGAACAAGTCAAACTTCTCTACAAACGCCACAAGAATACTGCTTTCTCTTGGCTCCGTAACATCTTCCACGACTGTGCTGTCGAGGTTTGAAAACTCTGTCTATCTCTCATTAACACAATGATCTTTGATGTTTTGCATTCTCTAGTTCCGATCTTTGTGTAAAACATAGCTAAAGGGTCAACATTTTACCTGAAATAGATCTAAAGTTTTACTTTGTTTTGGGTTTGAAAACAGTCATGCGATGCGTCGCTTTTGTTGGATTCGACAAGAAGAGAGCTAGGAGAGAAAGAACACGACAGGAGTTTCGGACTAAGAAACTTCAGGTACATAGAGGAGATCAAGGAAGCTCTCGAGAGGGAATGTCCAGGTGTTGTCTCATGTTCCGACATTCTCGTCTTGTCCGCAAGAGAAGGCATCGAAGCAGTAAGTAGAAAAGACAACAACCGTGCCGTTTTCTGTTTAATAAACAAAACTGCGTGTTGTTTTTTTTTTTGACAAAATTGTGTGGAGTTTTGTTTAGGTAGGAGGACCGCATATTCCTTTGAAAACAGGGAGGAGAGATGGACTGAAAAGCAGGACTGATATGCTTGAGTCGTATCTCCCTGACCACAACGAGAGTATCTCCGTCGTCCTTGAAAAGTTCAAGTCCATCGGAATTGACACTCCCGGCCTCGTCGCTCTCCTAGGTACCGTTACTTTTCTCCTTCAATAATCCTCTAGTTTCAATATCCCAATTCAAGGGTATTTTCGTCAATTTACTCATGCATAGAACACACTTTTTATGAAATAATCTTGTCGGTTAACATAGTCGAATGCGATCTGATTTGGAAAGTTAAAACTAAGTCTTATCCGATCTCTTAATAGTCCCCGGAAAAACTTATTAGACGATAATACCCTTGATTATGCTATTATTCAATGTCCTAATACAAGGTTATTATGTCAATTAGCATTAATTTAAATAATAATCAAACCAGTTTTAGTTTATAGGATCTGTAATTAAGTTTGGATATTGTAAGATCTTGACTTATTATTGTTATGACACGTGCAGGGTCACACAGTGTAGGAAGAACTCACTGTGTGAAGTTGGTTCACCGTTTGTACCCACAGGTGGACCCATCCTTGAACCCGGACCACGTCCCTCACATGCTACACAAATGTCCTGACTCGATCCCTGACCCAAAGGCAGTCCAGTACGTGCGTAACGACCGTGGTACTCCTATGGTTCTAGACAACAATTACTACCGTAACATCCTAGACAACAAGGGGTTACTCCTTGTGGACCATCAGCTTGCACACGACAAACGAACCAGACCAATTGTTAAGAAGATGGCTAAGGACCAAGCCTACTTCTTTAAGGAGTTCACTAGAGCGATCCAGATCTTGTCTGAGAACAATCCTTTGACTGGCTCAAAGGGTGAGATCAGGAAGCAATGTAATCTCGCAAACAAGATCCATTAAAGTTGGATAATGTGAGAGAAAGACAAAGGCTCTGGTGTGTGTTGGGTTCTCTGCTTTTGCTTGGCATTGAACTTAGATGAATAAAATAAATCTTTTAATGTTAAATCAAAAAAAGGGTGATGATGATGAATGCATCATGGTGGTGACCATACCCTTCTTTTGTGTGTTGTTGTTTATAGCCTTAATGCTTTAATTATGATGTTAGTGCGTCTTTTGAGTTATATAAGTTATTTAATCTAAATGTTGGCTCGTTGTTGATTATGAATCTGTGGTGGGGATGATAATGGAAAGGATGTATGATATGATGGATGGTGTTTTTGTGTATCATATATGTTTATGAAATGTACTCCTAATCTTTTTATATAATTTCATATTCGATTGATGTACATAGGTATGTTGATTAAACAATGAAATAGCTATAAACTGTTCAATATGCATGATATGTTTATACAATTATGTCTTCTTACTATATAATGAGATCGACCTATTTTACAGATCTCACAAGATATATTTATTTGGTAGTAAATGACATATGAATATGACTCATGAAAAAGATTCCAAAAAATTAAACAGTCCCAAGCCAAAGAATAAAGCCAAAAGTCAAAAGCAAAAATTAAACTAAAAGTGGCGTGAATGTAATAAATATTGAATCACATGATGGCATTGAATTATTAAGGACAAAGACGTTCTAAAATATTGAGAGAACAAAATTGAACGGATGAGATTCTTCTCTATGAGGTTATAATGTAACGTAAACACTTTAATATAAAAATATGTAGAAAACTTTAGGATATTAGCAGGTGGATTTTAATATAGTGACATGTGGTAAATCCACAAAAGATATGCATATTTGCATATCCAGTGATCGAGTCTCACCGCTTACATTATGTAGAAACTTGACTAATAGACTGGTCAATTGTGACCCAATATTAAAAAAAAAAAAAATTAGGACACTAAATAGTTTTAATATGAAGACGTGAGAGACTATAATGGTGCTTGCGTGTAGACAACAAGTGCATTGGTGTATGGTTAAAGATACTTGCGGTTTCAATTCCAAGAAATTATGTAAAATATAAACAGAAACATTTTTTTTTTTTTTGATAATTTAAAAACACCATAAATTCCGAGTAAGGTTGTGGAGACTTATTTTTCATACGATTTTGGTTTAGTTTCAAGGAAAATCAGGAAGACCAGATCCTCAAATTTCACTCTTCACCACTCGACTACGCCCGAGTGGGCAAGAGAGACATTTTGAGCAACATTAACTTATTATATACACAACAGTGTCAATGGGTTTCGTTTTATTTCCTACAAAATAATTGAGATAAAACAAACTATAAGTGCTCTGTTTACTTGTTAGCTTCTGTATTTATTTTTACTTGTCAGTTTCAAATTCATTTTATTTCTTAGTACAATATTCAGATGATTACGAATTCGATTGGACCCATAAATTTTATAATCGTTTGGTCTCGTTGATTTCTCTTATATCTAGAATTGAGGGATACATTTAGTTGGTTTTTTTTCTTAAAAATTTGAATCACAAAATTGAATGATCCCTGCATTTCCAATTGTCGATATTTTTTTATATAAATTTCCCTTCATGTTTAAATAAACTAATGTGTTCTATGCAAACGAAGACTTTTTTCTAGATTAAACAAAATTTATTTTTATTTTTAGTTGGGTTAAGTTTAGGAAGATGCACTTCGTACCTATGACTATAAGATGATTGAGTAATGAGATATGATCAGTGAATGTGATCAAGTTCTTAAGTCATATTATTGCAAGCTTATATATGATGTGAGAGGGCAAAAGGATGAACATATCATTTTTGATAAAAACTATATCATCTTCATATACACAACATAAAGTTTGGGTTGGGAACGTTTTTGGTATTTGATTACTTCTATGATTGAGTCAAAAAAACATTCAATTGCAATTATTCACGGTTCAACCAATCAACCATTTATTAGATTGTGTCATATTGTGTGTAACTTTGTTACTCAAAGAAAAAAGCAAGGACTTTTTTTTACTCTCTTTTTACTTTTGTGTACAAATGTTTCCGATAAAACTTAAGTGGCTATCACAATATATAGTCGTGGGTAGTGAAGAAAGAAACCGTGATTGTCACAATTTGGTTTCTAATATTCACATCCTTATAAAAAGAGATCATAAAAGTTTTTGGCCCAAACCATGAATTTTCAAGTCTCTTAAGTCTTTTTTTTTTGGCATTCAAATAAACTTCAATTAATAAAACTGCGTTTGGAAGGGTTACAAACAAGTCCCAACCTTACTTAGCTAAGACATCAACCTTAAAATTAAACTTATGATGGATAAATAAAAAAAGTAGGTCATCGAAAAATTCGATGAGAGAGGTTATATCTTTCAGGATGCCATAAATCTCAAAGATTGGAGAGCCATTGTTAATTGCTCCTATCATTTGCAGGGAATCCGATCTAATTTCAAGTCTCGTATATTTAAATTCAATTGCCTTCTCCAGAGCACATCTTATGGCCACAGCTTCTGCAATCAGAGGAGAATTCACTGTAGGATATGGAAGAGCAGAGGAGTGGACTTCTCTACATGATTCATCAACGAAAAGGAAGCCGATTCTAGCACCACTCTTTTCTTCTTTCGAAGTTGCATCTGAGTAACATATCTTCTTGTTCTCCGGTTGGGTTCTCGCTAGAATATGCAGGCAAGTCTCTTAGTCTAGCAACCATTTAGTTTTGGTATAGATAGTATTTGTGATTATCCAATTACCTCTACTTAATCCCTATAAAGCTTTCACTAAACCAAACTCTTCCTTCCCTAAAGTCATAAGGCATGTACTTGTCACACTATTCCCAAACCTCTAGTGTTTGTTGGGACCAAGTACATGCCTAATGACTTTTAGGGAAGGAAGGGTTTGGTTTATGTCTACAACTCTTTTACAAGTTATCTTTGGTTTATGTCTACAACGTATTTACACGGGGGCAACAAATGTTGGCCATTTATGTTCCACTATAAAGCATGAGAGGCTTTTCGATTAATCAATCAATGGACTGGAAGAAGTTTCTCTTGTTGTGGCTGCACCATACCACTTCTCATCATCGTACGAAATTCTTCATAGTTTATTCTTCCATCATGCATTAGAGAACCCGTAGTCACAATCTTGGCTTAAGACTTATTCACAGCTTTAACGTTATGTATAGGGAAACAAAACTTACATTATATGTATCGACTTCAGCTATGACTTCTTTGATGCTAGCTTCATCTCCCATACCATACTCTTTCATTGCTGACTCCAACTCATCCATTGTGATAAACCTGCGTAAGCCAAATCCATCTTAGTTCCAACTTTTAAGTCTATATTTTTAGTTTTTGCACACAAAAGAACTTACCCATTGTTATCTTTGTCAAAGAACTGGAAGGCTTTGAATAAATGCTCATCGCAATCCAATCTGTACCTATGCATTGTCGCTGAGATAAACTCGATGTAATCTATTGTTCCATTCCCATCTACATCAGCCTGAAACGTATAGATAAAAAGCTTTTCAAGTTCCATCTTTCTTAAGAAAAATGTGAAAGAATAAAATCAGGGTAAAGAGTATGGTGATACTCACGGCTTCCATGAGTTGCTTAACTTCAACTTCAGTGAGTTTGGAGCCAAGTTTAGTCATCCCTGTTTTCAGTTCTTCGTACGTGATTGTGCCGCTTTTGTCAGTATCAATATTCGCAAACATGTTTTTAAGACCTTTTATTTCCTCTTCCGAGATACTCTCTGTAATAACCTACAAAACAAATCAACAACACAACCAATGATCAGGCAAAACAAAAGGAAAAGCTACTTGGAGAAGAGAAGTTCATAATTTTACCTTTAGAGCTAGCTTCTTAAGCTTGTTCATTGCTCGGAATTGCTTCATCCGAGATAGTACATCATTGTTAATAGGCTTATCCGAAGCTTCTCCTCCTCTGATCCAAGGATGTTCTAAAAAAACACGAGCCACTATCAGAGATTAGTCGAGCAATGGGGAGTAAGTTGATTACAAATCCGCAGTTAATGTTTTGGTTCGTAGACTAATCTAGGGAGACTAAGGGGACTTTACCAAGAGCTTGTGCTGTAGATATTCGTTTCTTGGGGTCCTGAGTAAGCATTTTCCTCACAAGATCTTTAGCACTCTCAGATATAGAGGGCCATGGTTGGCTATCAAAATCAATTTATCCCTTTATAATCTCACTAAATATCCCCTTCTCGGTTTCTACAATGTAACAACAGAAGGAAACATATAAAGTACATAATCAAATGAATAGAACAAATCAAATAATTTATGAGCTCTAGTTACTAGCCCAAAAAGGAGGTACACCACAAAGCAAGATGTATAAAATAATCCATGCACTCTAAATATCGATTTCCTTTCCATAGTTTCGTCTTAATACTTCAGGAGCAACATAGTAAGCACTTCCAACTATATCCATGTAAACTTTCCCTGCAATTTTTCATATCAAGCATATAAACACACGATTATCAACTAAGGAAGCTAACATAACTTGACAATTTAACGGTGTCTCAGGCTAAACAATTACTCTCATTGCAAATTCACTCAAAACTCGATATTCAATCAAGTTCTACGGGCGGTTTGGTGAAAACAATTCTGTGAACATGGAAGACATTGAAAATGCTTTACCTGAAATAAGGTCTAAATTAGACCAATATCAGTTGAAGGATATTTACAATATGGATGAAACAAGATTGTTTTATTGGTTAGAAGCTGACCATTCACTTGCCATAAAGTAGCTTGAAAGATGAAAGAAAGATAAGGAGAGAATTACTGTTGCAGTTTGCTGTAATGGTGATCGATCCGACAAAGCCCCCCTTTGGGTTATTAGTAAGTATGCAAAACTCAGATGCTTTAAGAATGTGAACATAAACAATCTTAATTGTGAGTATCATTTCAACAAGAAAGCTTGGATGACTGGTTTGCTTTTTCAAAAAAAATTCATTGGCTTGACAAGAGAATGAATGGTAGAAAGGTTCTCTTGTTAGTAGACAACTGCCCAGCTAATCCAAATGTTGTTGAAGGGTTGAGAAATCTAGAGTTATTTTTCTTGCCCTTTAACACAACATCTAAAATTCAGCCATGTGATGTTGGGATTATTCGGGCATTTAAGCTTCACTATCGACGTCATTTTTATTCTAGCATCTTGCAGAGCCTTGAAGTTGACTCATCAAATCCTGAAAAGATTAACATTCTTGATGTTATTAACTTTGCTTTCTTGGCTTGGGAATTGATGTAAAGGAAATAACAATTGCAAACTGTTTCCGACATTGTAAGATACGATCTGAAGAACTCGATGTTCCTGAAGCAGAAGTTGATAAATTAGAAGAAGATATCGAAGGATTAACGGATGTTATTTCTAAGTTACACTATAGAAATGATGAATGTCGAACATCTTTTGAACTATCCTAACGAGAATGATATCGTTATGGAATTGACTACCGACGATAAAATTATTAAGTCTGTATTGACTGATGAGAATGATCTAGAACCAGATGATAGTAGCGTCACACCAAATGTGTCATCAAAAGAAGCATATTAAGCAGTAATAACCTTACGGAACTACTTTCTACAACACGAGAAAAATACTCCTAAAATTTTATTTGCGCTAGGAAAAATCAAGGATGAGATGAATCTTGGTGGAAAAAAAAAATATATACTCATTTTTTGTAAAAGAATGACTTATTGTACGAACATTGTTGATTAAAAAATAATATTTTTTTAATATGTATATCTAATGAAATGTGATGATTATTCATTTATATTTACATATGTTCTTTAAGATTTCAAAAAAAATATTCATTAATGCATTTAGTGAGGTAATTCATTTAACCCTTTACCCCAAATCGGGACTGAAAAAAATTATTCATTTATCGAAGTTTAACTGTATTAATATATAACTAAATTACAAAATCGAAAAAACTAGGATATATACATGAAGACATTATTGTATAGTAACTAATTTTAGAATTTTGATTATGTAGTTTAACCATAGAACCCGGTTTGCCTCCAAACGGCGTCTCTGACCCGTCTAAGATCACGTCCCTTTAACGTTCTCCCCATTCCCACAAATACCGACGAACCACCGTCACCGTTACGGCTACGCGCAGCCACGTATTCATGAGGCGGTACCATTTCATTTTCCCAATCATCATCCGCCACGTCGGCATCATTACTATGTATTGACTCGACCTTTAGGATCTTGCTCCAGTCAGGCACTTTAACCGGCGCAGAAGTTGCCACGTGTCTCTTTCTCCGTCCAGTAACAGTCGGGTCCCTCACGTGACCTCCGTCTCGTACTCTCCGTTCACCGCTAGGTCTCTCGAGGGAGCGTGCGTTCCACATGCTTTCTTGATCTGTTGGTTGATTAGGCTCGACCACTGACCACACATCCTCTTCCATGAGCTCAAGCTCCACGGCGGTTTCTCCGTCCATGTGACGGTCATTGGATTGATGAGGACTCCCGAGAAACCTCTCGCTCCGATTAATCTTCAATCTCTGACCATTGCCCATATTTCTCTAATCTTTGATCAAAATGAAAACATTTTTTGGGGTTTTAGATATGTTTGGAAGAACTTTATAGTATTAATTTTTGTGTAATGAGTGAAGGACGAGGATGAGCTCATTTATGTGTATATATAGTAGTGATAAATGTGAGCATAAATTGCATAGTCCACATAGTAACCATTTTAGATAACGACGTTTTGTATTTAAGATGAGACGTAACTAAAGATTCACATTTCTCAATCTTAGTAATTTCAATGATGTAAAACATGCGAGTATCAAAATTAAGTCTTGTTAGGTGCTATAACGTGCTAGTGTGCGTTTTAATCTCTCTATTTATGCTAATTAAACTTTTATATTAACTCCAATTTTAGATTTTGTGAGAAATTTGATCCTGGATTTTGAGTACGTATCTTTCAATAATTCGTTAAAGCAACCATTCGTGAGGTAATGCATGAATTTGCATGAAAATAAGATTCGAAATTAGAAATTATAGGGAATTTTTGAAAGAGTACAAAAATTAAAGGAAATAGACAAATTTAAAAAAACATATGTAATTGGCTTAACTCATTCTCTGCAGCTGAAGTGGGGTCTAGATCTCCGCATGGGGAAACACACAAGACGTGTCGTATCTCGAATGTTCGACACGTATACACGTATCGCAAGCGGGTCCATTAATCATGTCAAATAAAGTTGACACGTGGTCTGATATGAACCCATCAATAGGCAGATTAAGACCAGACTAGACGACTGTGTTATTAGATTGGATAGTGAATGGGTAACGATGGAGACTAACGAACCAATCTAAGAAAGTTACATGTGTCATGCATTTCATGGTTTTGTGACTTTTGTCTTTTTGCCTCAATTATTAGTTTCCCTTATTAATTATTCAATGAAACCTTATCGTTCTCACTTTTCATATGCGGATTGCTTAAATAATCTTTATATTATCAACATGTGACAGGTACATATGGAGTATGTTGTTATACCAAAGTTATGTTGAGTGATTTTTGGCTACATTAATATTTTGTTAGAGCATATGTAAGCACATTGAGATTTATTATAGCCATCTTGTTGATCAGTTGATGTAATGTCAAAACCAAAGCTTTGAATGAATATTAATTTTGTCCATATAAAACTGTGATGCAATATTTTAAACAAGAAAAATTTCTCAATATTTTATTTGTAGTTTAAGGAAACCATGTCAAACCATTTGTACTGAAATATTAATAAGTTTTGGTAAATGTAGCTAGTTTTAGTTCCCGAATCAACCGAGAAAAAAAATCAGCTAAATTTTAGTTTGTCTTGTTTCAACTATTTGATAAGGATCTCAAGAACTATATCAATGCTAGAAAGAATGGGAAGAAATATTCGGATTTGATGAAATATGACTTTATTAAGAACACGTTTAAAGCAAAGCTCTTAAATGAGTTTTTTAGATTATTTAAATGAAAAAATTAAAAAGTTGGAAAGAGAAAGAAGAAAGGGTTTTTACATAAGAAACTAAATAATCGTTTTTAGCCACGTGTTGACTTTTGATTGGACGTTGCATTTTGAAAATTTTTTTTTTAATAAAAATTAAATGCTAACCAAAAAATATTATTATTTTATTTTTTAGAAACTCTTTTGTCTTTATCACCACTAAACATGCCCCAAGTCTTAAAGGTTTCGAGGCCACTCTGACTTTTGTTTTTTTATCTTCTTTTTGAGCAAAATTCTAGCTGTACAGAGCTAATACCCAGATTCTTCATTTATATGATATTTACATTCCTATATATATATAAAAAAATTGGTTTGTCTATCAAAAAAGTGAAATCGGAAATAATGTATGGACTAAACCCGTATATATACACGTACAGTTATCTAGATTGGAATTTAGAAATACTCAATAACAATTTGTTACATTTATCTTTGTTGTTCATATTTCTCTAGTTCATTTTTTTATGTATCTAACGTTTTTGTTTTGGGAAACAGACTCCTTATGGATGTTTAGCAATTTCGACCCATTAATAATTCAGGCCTTTTTTTTGATGAATCGAGGCGTTATTTAAATTACTCAATATGGGTCATTGAAACAAATGACACGATAATTATTATTCTAAATAAAATTATTGTTACTTTCTTGACTTCCTGCAATTGTGATATGAATATCTATATAATGGACGAGAATAAGTGACCAGATCGATTCTGTTTTTTTTTTTTAATTCGTGGAATTTTGTTATATGTATTTTTGACAAGATTCTATTCATACACAAAGCAAAGAGATTAAAGTATAATGGCCATAATTTTAATAATTTGTACACGTGAATTTGGACACGAAAGAGAAAGACCAATTAGATAAGGGAAAAAAGGTTTAGTAAGAGAAGAAAATGTCAATTAGTGATTCCCTTCTCATGCAAATCGAATAGCTTACAGTGTGACACTTCACACATTCCTTTTTTTTTTTAATATATAAACAAAGATATTATTATTTCGGGTCAAAAAAGAATACCAAATAATAATTAGTTTTAATTACACATAACCTATAGACGCCATTTCGTGACTTAATTTAGTTTTAGCACGTGAAAGAGTACTGCATATTTTCATATAAAAAGAATTATTATACTTGCATCCCATGAGCTGTGTAATACAAATCTACAAATGCAAAATTGATTAATTTTGTTATAAGTCAATTAAATTGTAACAGTATGCTAGGATTATAGGCTTAATCTAGAAACTAATTTTGATAAACTTATATGTTATTGATTATAATTTCTCATAAAAGAAGAATGCTAAATTAGGATTTGATCAACTGCAGTCTGCACACATAAATACTTGGTAGATTAAGGTGATGACATTGTCCTGCAATTCCAGTATAAATTATTAAAAAGTCTGTCAGATTCAATTATTATCATGTAAATTCATAGTACGTAATGTTAATAAACAAAAAGTATCCAACAACTAAATATTTTGTTGATTAAAATATAAAAAAAAGCTAGGCTGCAAGTCTTTGGAAGTACACTGCCGACACAATACACAACTATTTCAACAACTATAATTTAGTCCACTCCAATCAACTTCACCACTTAACTCATGTTTTCCCCTTTTAAATTATATTTTATTTTCTAAAACTCATTATATAAAAATAAAATATTTACACATGACTATTGTTTTGTATCAGGACTTAATGTCAAATATATCAAAAAATAAAACATGAGCTAAATAATACTAAGAAGTTTTTATCTTCAAGTGCAGTCTTCAATAATTCAATAATATAATAAGTAAATAATAGGGATGAAATTAGAACACATTCACAACAAAATACTTTTTCTACTTTTATTCTTTTCCCACCATTGTTAAAATTCATACTAAATTTATACTTTATCATCTATCTTTAGGGTCCAATTTTTCTGTTTTATCATTTCTTACGTAATCTCAAAATTAGTTCGGATAAAAGGTAAAATAAAAGGTTATGCACTAATCATAATGCAATCATAATTGCAGTAAATCATGATATAAAGAGTTTGAGTTTTTTCTTTTTTCTTTTTGAAGTAAATCAATCAGTTAAAAATTAAAACAAAGGGGTGAGAATAAATGAAACAACATTTTTAGATTGACAATCTTGAAAAAGAGAATCATCAGTTTTAGAGAAAACCAGTCTGTATTGTACAGAATTTTCTTACGTCTTATAAAAAACTTAATTCATTGTTGTAATTTAGTTTATTTTAGAATTGCTATCTTCTCATCAATTTTATTATGTAGGATTGAATATATCTTTTGGTCTCTATGTGGTATATTATAGTTCTAATATTTTTGTAATCCTTTAAATTTAATATAATAAGATAAAAAAGAAAAGGAAACAACTCTGGTCAACTAACTACAACATGACTTTGAAATAGACATTATTCTACGTCAAGACTAATCAACTTTTGTCTTCTCTCTAGGTTTTGGCCGTACAAATCTAATCCATTTTTTTAAGACCAACAAAAAAAAACAACCAGGCTATATATATATACATACTTAAATCCTCTCTTAAGTTCAGAGTTTCAGGAAATTTAGTCGATCAAAATTAACTAGTTTAAAATGGGAAACTGCATATGCGTGACACACAAAACGACGACGTCCTTGTCCGGAGACGATTATGGCTCATGTAATAACAAGAGGAGGAGAAGAAGTCGATCAACAGTGTATCACGACGACGACGAAGACGAAGAGAATCTTTTAGGAGAAACAAGCTGTGTGTCGTCATCTTCTTGTGAGAGAAGAGAGATTAAGATAAGGATGACGAAGAAAGAACATGAAGATTTCATGAGAAACATTAGTTTGAAGGATATGACTGCTGAAGAGATTCTTTCTATGTTATTATCTGACGGTGGAGATCAAACCGGATTCTCGGCCGTCGATTTAGATAATCACCATCGGCCGTGGAAACCGGCGTTACAGAGCATACCAGAGATCGATTGATGTTTATGTTTTTTTTTTTAATTAGTGGGAATGAAACGTTGAGTCTGATGCATGAGTGTTCTAAACTGACCTCAGGATCGGTGATTTTAGCAACTTCAAATTATGTAAATGTCTGTTTTTGTAATTAAATTGTGTTTGTTTATTGGCAAAATGAGTTTTGTGCTCTACTATTTTTCTTTGGAAGAGTTTTACTTGTCTTAGCTGGTTGTGTGTTTAATCGTATTCGTCGTTTATCACATCTAAAATCTAGATGTTGATCATGTAAATGGGAAATAAATGTGAGAATCATCATAAACATAAAGCTATATATAATACATAATATATTACAAACAATATTATGGAGAACGATGTATAATCCAATGTAAAACAGAGGTCTTATAGTAGTAGGTCGATGACAAGATAAGCTTCAACTATGTGTATATCCCCATCTAGACTCTAGTTACTATGAAGCTGACATGGTCATTATTAGAGATCCGTGTAATAATCCTTAATTATATATATATATATATATATATATATATATACTTTATAATAATTATTATAAAAGCCAATTAATTAAGGTTTCAAATATTGGACTTTCATCCTTTTTTTTTTCTAAGATTGGGTTCTTATTATTTCAAAAAAATTGTTTATATACAACTATACAACTATACAAGGTCTTTGGCGAACAACGAGTACAAAATATTTACTCGTTCCAAAACAAAATGAAAGCATGTTAACAAATAAAATTAAAAGTTTTGTACGAGTCTGTGAAGTATTAATGGAAATTTCTTCTGGATATATAGGCATAGAAATGGGCTTTATAAAGGCCTTTTATTAATTTTGGATTTACCCTAATGAGACTGAACTTTGAAACCAACCAATCGTGCTTTTATATCTCTCAAGGTTATCTAATTCGCATGTCGGCATTTAAATGTCAACAATTTCACATACAAATGGAATTACCCACTCCGCGACACCTTGATTGTAATAAGGTCTTGTTATTTCTTGTCTAACTGTATGATGATGTTTTGTAAGTTTAAATCAAGTGTAATTAGCCAAGAAATTGAATTGCCCTAATTTATCTAGGTATGAGATGATGAGTTTAAATCTCATCCTATTTCAATTGGAGAATTAAATTATGGATTAGGTTTTATCGATCTAATGGTTACTGAAAAATAAAAATAAAAATAAAAATTAAGTGTAATTATTACTCATCCTATATATTCGCTTATATCTGAAATGAATAATTCAAAATATAAGTTGCTAAGTCAAAACTTGACCTAGTACAGAATTGATAATTAATGCATTAAATATGTCAAAACTTGACCTAGCTGATAACCGTACGTGGAAACTTGGGCTAACTCAATGAGTTGCTAGGTCGTGATAAGGCCGTCTTTCTCTCCTATCAATAATTTCTAATGTATAGTTAAAAGTTTACCCTAAAACTGGTTTTTAATTTATTGATATCGGAATTATTTGCTAGATAATCTACGACATTTTTTTGGTTTTAGTAGTTTTAAATTTGTGTTATGATTTGATCAAGGTTTAACATTAATAAAGAATTAATTAATTTGTTCTGATTTGGGAAAGCCAAAGAAATTCTTTATATAGAAAAATCATAGTACTCATCCATATTGGCTGCCTTATATATGTACTGTTGATTCAGGGTACTAATTTTTAGCTTCTTATGTTATGCATCAAATTAGTTTTGGACATATCAGGATTTCTGTTCCGTTCTGTCTCGTTTTCGTCCCGTAATTCTTGTATCATAATTTTTTGTCCTGTTTCCCGTTATGTCCAGGCTTGATCAAATCATTAAATGACAGCATATATAGATCATTAAATGGTACCAAAAAAAAACAAAATAGATGTAGGTTAAGTTTCATATGCTCGAAGTCAGCTTGTTTTGTTTGTTTTTCGTAATTGGAAGCAGTTAGAAGTTGACAGATGAACAACTTCTTAACCAAAAAAAATACGTGTAAGGATAAGCGCATATATAGTTGATGTCGTGATGCAAACAAAGCTGGTTGGTGTTTAGACACTTGTTGAGTCATTATCATATCAACAATCTTAAAACTAATTTCACTTATGCTCATTTATTTATCTCATCGTTTTGCATCTCTATTTATATACGATATATTTATGTGAGGGATGATAGACGATGGAAACGACAGAACCAGATGAGACTAATGGGAGTCTTGAGGTCCTAAGGATTAAAGCGTTTAGATGCAAGGAATTTCACAAATGATTGGTGAATAGTTTTAATACTCTTTCCATTTGAATTTAGTAATAGTTTCTTAATTATATAAACATGTAAAATGATCTGCAATTGAAGAATAATCAGTGTGGAGCTTGTACCCTACATCAGAAGTCGTGTTTGAGTGGTTCACATTTTATAATAATTTCAAGTTTGTTTATATGCTTTTTATTCAGTTTTTGTTTTTAACTAAATGGCCTTTAGCAGTTAATCAGTTTCTGTTTATAAAAGCAAAATTTTCATGTATTATACTTAATTTCAATGAGATAAATGCATATGCTATTTTTCGTCAATATTTTGTTTATACCTATATATACTCGATGAGTCAATGTTTCCATGAATGTGTAACAGTTTTTGTTAGTAAAGTTTTAGGTATTCATTTTAATAATTTTCTATTTTATATGTTAATTTTCTTTTAATTAAAACTATCGTTAGAAACAACAAATATTTTAGCAATCAACCATTCAAATATTAAGAGATCTGAATTTAATGGAAAAAAAGAACCAAAACCCTTTTGAAATACCTCGATTATCTAACTTAGAAAATCTTCCGATTGATCCCTATCACTCTCCGTGATACCCAACTGAATGACACGGAAACAAACACTCGTCTTCATAGTATTTTTCTAGCTTGCGGTGAAGTTACAAATCTCATTCTCAATGCTCGAGTGTTAAGTGACTCGTGGTCAACACTTCATCCTTTATACACTCGAATTATCCTCATTATATCTTCTTGAATCTTAAGATATGGAAAACAATAATTTCTTGATTGAATTATTCTTAAAATAATCCAGTCGTTTGATTTTCGGAGTTAACATCTTGGCATGATCTTATCCAATGATTTCGCCAGGGAATAATTTTTTGTATTATGCTTTGATTTGAATTTAGCTTCCTGTGTACACGTCAACTCCTCACATTCTCGTCGTGTTCTTGTTCTTATCAGTGAGTTGATTCTGACATCTCCAGCTTATGTAACTTTTAGCCTATTAATTCATGCAATTTTCAGTTTTTTAATTCCTGAAATTTTAGCTTGCTGATTTCTGATATGTTTTCTGGTTCTATTAGTCTGCTGTTTCAAACATCATCATAATTACTAAAAAAGAATGCACATCATCATTATTATCGAAGAAAAAATAGAATGCACATATAAAAACACAGCTCAAACCCTTTCGATCCTCAACCATAAAAATTACAAAGTTTGACAAAAAAAAAAAAAAACATATATATATATGGGTGTGTGTGATGTTTGTGTTGGGGAACCACTAAGTCTTTATCATTCAACCGCAAATCTTCGACTCTTTTACTTTTGTGTCTAAAAACATGATTGTTTATTAATAAAGGTTGCAAATTCTTTTGCACGACATCGATACGGTACAGAATTTGTGGTACCACCTTCGTAAAGTCTGAGTTCATTGTCCACTATCCAAAAAAGAGGTGTAGAAAGAAAAGATACATGTGCCCATACTGGAAATTAGTTACACTCTTAACTAATTCATTACAGGTACATACCAAACTATTCACGTGGAGAAAAACAAATTGAACTAGTCATATGAGTATATCATGAATCCCGTTCCGTTCCGTCTCGTAATTCCTATATTTTTTGAGAATGAGAAATTCTAATTTTTGATTTGAGTCCAAAAATAATATTTAAACGGGTAAGAAAAATGGTTGGAAATAGGTCTAGGAATTCCCTGAATTTTCGCTGGAAAATTATTTACGTTAACAAATCAATAAAATATATTGGATTCAAATATTAGATATGTTTCAAATAATCAATATCAAACCCATAACAATATTTGACTTAAATTTTCACAACTTTACAATGAATACAAATTATTTAAAATAAAAATACTAGTATTTTTGGTAAAAAGTGGTAATATTAGTCATTTAATTACAAATTATAACACTGTCTATTAAACATTGATATATCTTTTAAACACGGTTATTTTCATTATATTGAATATATAATTTATAATAATATTCTTAATTTTCAATTATTCATATTTTCCAAACTATTTCCGTACGTGTACCTCAAATTTCAGATTTAGTAGGAGTTTGGAAATAGTTCGAGAAGTAAATTTTTGGTCTCAAAATTTTTGTACTGTTTCTAATTCTCAAAATTATCATCTCGTTATATGATAAATTTTTTTGGAAATAAATCTAATTTCCAAAACTTAAATCTCTAATTTATACTCGTGATTTTTTGTCATGTTTCCCGTTATGCCCATAACTAAATTGAACAAACAAGAAAATTCTCCGAGATAGCGATCTTTTGATCTATTTTAGATTATAATCTGTATAATAATTTTTTTTTATATATAAACGTACGTACGTATAACTAAAATCAAAAACAGTAATATGATTTTGTTGTTTTTTTTTTTGTTAAAAAATGATTTTGTTGTTGTTTTATGTATTTCTTACAATATTTCTTTGGAGTGGAGTTCATCTCCAGGTTTTACTTATACAGCATTTTAACTTCAACCACCATTTATCATTGAATGACGTTATTAATTAAAATTCATTATATAATATTTAATTGCTAAATTAACACATTTTATAAGTTTTCATTATAATTATGTAGAATGATCATAGCTAGCTCAACTGATATTAGACACAAAATTTTCTACACCATAAATATTTAGGTTTTTTTTGCCATTACAAACTTTAAGAGTAAATTACGAAGAAACCACTTAAACAAAAGAAGTAAAAAAATCTAGGTAAACATTTGTATTTTATGTAGATTATGAAATTATTATCATAGTAGATGTTTATAAAAGCAAAATTTTCATGTATTATACTTAATTTCAATGAGATAAATGCATATGCTATTTTTCGTCAATATTTTGTTTATACCTATATATACTCGATGAGTCAATGTTTCCATGAATGTGTAACAGTTTTTGTTAGTAAAGTTTTAGGTATTCATTTTAATAATTTTCTATTTTATATGTTAATTTTCTTTTAATTAAAACTATCGTTAGAAACAACAAATATTTTAGCAATCAACCATTCAAATATTAAGAGATCTGAATTTAATGGAAAAAAAGAACCAAAACCCTTTTGAAATACCTCGATTATCTAACTTAGAAAATCTTCCGATTGATCCCTATCACTCTCCGTGATACCCAACTGAATGACACGGAAACAAACACTCGTCTTCATAGTATTTTTCTAGCTTGCGGTGAAGTTACAAATCTCATTCTCAATGCTCGAGTGTTAAGTGACTCGTGGTCAACACTTCATCCTTTATACACTCGAATTATCCTCATTATATCTTCTTGAATCTTAAGATATGGAAAACAATAATTTCTTGATTGAATTATTCTTAAAATAATCCAGTCGTTTGATTTTCGGAGTTAACATCTTGGCATGATCTTATCCAATGATTTCGCCAGGGAATAATTTTTTGTATTATGCTTTGATTTGAATTTAGCTTCCTGTGTACACGTCAACTCCTCACATTCTCGTCGTGTTCTTGTTCTTATCAGTGAGTTGATTCTGACATCTCCAGCTTATGTAACTTTTAGCCTATTAATTCATGCAATTTTCAGTTTTTTAATTCCTGAAATTTTAGCTTGCTGATTTCTGATATGTTTTCTGGTTCTATTAGTCTGCTGTTTCAAACATCATCATAATTACTAAAAAAGAATGCACATCATCATTATTATCGAAGAAAAAATAGAATGCACATATAAAAACACAGCTCAAACCCTTTCGATCCTCAACCATAAAAATTACAAAGTTTGACAAAAAAAAAAAAAAACATATATATATATGGGTGTGTGTGATGTTTGTGTTGGGGAACCACTAAGTCTTTATCATTCAACCGCAAATCTTCGACTCTTTTACTTTTGTGTCTAAAAACATGATTGTTTATTAATAAAGGTTGCAAATTCTTTTGCACGACATCGATACGGTACAGAATTTGTGGTACCACCTTCGTAAAGTCTGAGTTCATTGTCCACTATCCAAAAAAGAGGTGTAGAAAGAAAAGATACATGTGCCCATACTGGAAATTAGTTACACTCTTAACTAATTCATTACAGGTACATACCAAACTATTCACGTGGAGAAAAACAAATTGAACTAGTCATATGAGTATATCATGAATCCCGTTCCGTTCCGTCTCGTAATTCCTATATTTTTTGAGAATGAGAAATTCTAATTTTTGATTTGAGTCCAAAAATAATATTTAAACGGGTAAGAAAAATGGTTGGAAATAGGTCTAGGAATTCCCTGAATTTTCGCTGGAAAATTATTTACGTTAACAAATCAATAAAATATATTGGATTCAAATATTAGATATGTTTCAAATAATCAATATCAAACCCATAACAATATTTGACTTAAATTTTCACAACTTTACAATGAATACAAATTATTTAAAATAAAAATACTAGTATTTTTGGTAAAAAGTGGTAATATTAGTCATTTAATTACAAATTATAACACTGTCTATTAAACATTGATATATCTTTTAAACACGGTTATTTTCATTATATTGAATATATAATTTATAATAATATTCTTAATTTTCAATTATTCATATTTTCCAAACTATTTCCGTACGTGTACCTCAAATTTCAGATTTAGTAGGAGTTTGGAAATAGTTCGAGAAGTAAATTTTTGGTCTCAAAATTTTTGTACTGTTTCTAATTCTCAAAATTATCATCTCGTTATATGATAAATTTTTTTGGAAATAAATCTAATTTCCAAAACTTAAATCTCTAATTTATACTCGTGATTTTTTGTCATGTTTCCCGTTATGCCCATAACTAAATTGAACAAACAAGAAAATTCTCCGAGATAGCGATCTTTTGATCTATTTTAGATTATAATCTGTATAATAATTTTTTTTTATATATAAACGTACGTACGTATAACTAAAATCAAAAACAGTAATATGATTTTGTTGTTTTTTTTTTTGTTAAAAAATGATTTTGTTGTTGTTTTATGTATTTCTTACAATATTTCTTTGGAGTGGAGTTCATCTCCAGGTTTTACTTATACAGCATTTTAACTTCAACCACCATTTATCATTGAATGACGTTATTAATTAAAATTCATTATATAATATTTAATTGCTAAATTAACACATTTTATAAGTTTTCATTATAATTATGTAGAATGATCATAGCTAGCTCAACTGATATTAGACACAAAATTTTCTACACCATAAATATTTAGGTTTTTTTTGCCATTACAAACTTTAAGAGTAAATTACGAAGAAACCACTTAAACAAAAGAAGTAAAAAAATCTAGGTAAACATTTGTATTTTATGTAGATTATGAAATTATTATCATAGTAGATGTTTATAAAAGCAAAATTTTCATGTATTATACTTAATTTCAATGAGATAAATGCATATGCTATTTTTCGTCAATATTTTGTTTATACCTATATATACTCGATGAGTCAATGTTTCCATGAATGTGTAACAGTTTTTGTTAGTAAAGTTTTAGGTATTCATTTTAATAATTTTCTATTTTATATGTTAATTTTCTTTTAATTAAAACTATCGTTAGAAACAACAAATATTTTAGCAATCAACCATTCAAATATTAAGAGATCTGAATTTAATGGAAAAAAAGAACCAAAACCCTTTTGAAATACCTCGATTATCTAACTTAGAAAATCTTCCGATTGATCCCTATCACTCTCCGTGATACCCAACTGAATGACACGGAAACAAACACTCGTCTTCATAGTATTTTTCTAGCTTGCGGTGAAGTTACAAATCTCATTCTCAATGCTCGAGTGTTAAGTGACTCGTGGTCAACACTTCATCCTTTATACACTCGAATTATCCTCATTATATCTTCTTGAATCTTAAGATATGGAAAACAATAATTTCTTGATTGAATTATTCTTAAAATAATCCAGTCGTTTGATTTTCGGAGTTAACATCTTGGCATGATCTTATCCAATGATTTCGCCAGGGAATAATTTTTTGTATTATGCTTTGATTTGAATTTAGCTTCCTGTGTACACGTCAACTCCTCACATTCTCGTCGTGTTCTTGTTCTTATCAGTGAGTTGATTCTGACATCTCCAGCTTATGTAACTTTTAGCCTATTAATTCATGCAATTTTCAGTTTTTTAATTCCTGAAATTTTAGCTTGCTGATTTCTGATATGTTTTCTGGTTCTATTAGTCTGCTGTTTCAAACATCATCATAATTACTAAAAAAGAATGCACATCATCATTATTATCGAAGAAAAAATAGAATGCACATATAAAAACACAGCTCAAACCCTTTCGATCCTCAACCATAAAAATTACAAAGTTTGACAAAAAAAAAAAAAAACATATATATATATGGGTGTGTGTGATGTTTGTGTTGGGGAACCACTAAGTCTTTATCATTCAACCGCAAATCTTCGACTCTTTTACTTTTGTGTCTAAAAACATGATTGTTTATTAATAAAGGTTGCAAATTCTTTTGCACGACATCGATACGGTACAGAATTTGTGGTACCACCTTCGTAAAGTCTGAGTTCATTGTCCACTATCCAAAAAAGAGGTGTAGAAAGAAAAGATACATGTGCCCATACTGGAAATTAGTTACACTCTTAACTAATTCATTACAGGTACATACCAAACTATTCACGTGGAGAAAAACAAATTGAACTAGTCATATGAGTATATCATGAATCCCGTTCCGTTCCGTCTCGTAATTCCTATATTTTTTGAGAATGAGAAATTCTAATTTTTGATTTGAGTCCAAAAATAATATTTAAACGGGTAAGAAAAATGGTTGGAAATAGGTCTAGGAATTCCCTGAATTTTCGCTGGAAAATTATTTACGTTAACAAATCAATAAAATATATTGGATTCAAATATTAGATATGTTTCAAATAATCAATATCAAACCCATAACAATATTTGACTTAAATTTTCACAACTTTACAATGAATACAAATTATTTAAAATAAAAATACTAGTATTTTTGGTAAAAAGTGGTAATATTAGTCATTTAATTACAAATTATAACACTGTCTATTAAACATTGATATATCTTTTAAACACGGTTATTTTCATTATATTGAATATATAATTTATAATAATATTCTTAATTTTCAATTATTCATATTTTCCAAACTATTTCCGTACGTGTACCTCAAATTTCAGATTTAGTAGGAGTTTGGAAATAGTTCGAGAAGTAAATTTTTGGTCTCAAAATTTTTGTACTGTTTCTAATTCTCAAAATTATCATCTCGTTATATGATAAATTTTTTTGGAAATAAATCTAATTTCCAAAACTTAAATCTCTAATTTATACTCGTGATTTTTTGTCATGTTTCCCGTTATGCCCATGACTAAATTGAACAAACAAGAAAATTCTCCGAGATAGCGATCTTTTGATATATTTTAGATTATAATCTGTATAATAATTTTTTTTTATATATAAACGTACGTACGTATAACTAAAATCAAAAACAGTAATATGATTTTGTTGTTTTTTTTTTTGTTAAAAAATGATTTTGTTGTTGTTTTATGTATTTCTTACAATATTTCTTTGGAGTGGAGTTCATCTCCAGGTTTTACTTATACAGCATTTTAACTTCAACCACCATTTATCATTGAATGACGTTATTAATTAAAATTCATTATATAATATTTAATTGCTAAATTAACACATTTTATAAGTTTTCATTATAATTATGTAGAATGATCATAGCTAGCTCAACTGATATTAGACACAAAATTTTCTACACCATAAATATTTAGGTTTTTTTTGCCATTACAAACTTTAAGAGTAAATTACGAAGAAACCACTTAAACAAAAGAAGTAAAAAAATCTAGGTAAACATTTGTATTTTATGTAGATTATGAAATTATTATCATAGTAGATGTCATATTCAATGATCTAGTAGATGTCATTTTCAATAATTAGATCGACAAAATCTGTTTTATAATCTAAATTTCAAATTTCAAACTTATTATTTTATTTTTTCTGTAATTCAAGAGTTTCCAAATCTTATAATAGGAGCTTGGACTATTCTCCTGAGGTAGTGCAGTCCACAGATAGAATCTCACCTCTGGGTATTCAAATGGGTCGAAAATATGGGTCTATATCTATGTAGAAATGATTAGGAAAATGTGTTTTAGTTTTGTATAATAGGAGAATCGAACCTACAAGCTCTTTAAAGTCTTAGACCCACCCCTACTATTTGACCACAAACTCTTAGAGTTATGCGATAACTTGCAGTTGTAGTCAATTTTGGTGGAATTTTTTTTTTTTTTTTGTTGTCAACACTAGGGCACAACTGACCAGCCCATTAGCCAAATTTCTACGTACACGGTGGAAAAAACAATTCATAACTCAAGATTTAACAATCTGATCAAAGATAATTTTGTATTTGGTGAATAGTATATATTAAAATTCAATTTTTTACCAGATATTCTCTATAAAACTTAAAAATAAAAGTAAAAACATACAGAAAATTTTGAAAGTTAGACCAAAGAAATGGCATACACATAGCTTTCTCGTTCTTATCTTCATTTTTATTCATTGTGAAAACACCACGTATCGTTGCATCTCCATTTAATTTGCTTCTCACTCTTTTTATAACCAAACCCTTTTCTTGCTTTTGTTCTAAAACTTTGTTATAGTCATTAGAATTTGCGGCCAAAAAAAAAAAAGACATTAAAAGCTTAACCTATGGATGCGTCAAATGAGACGGTGGAGAGAACCGATCTCAGGCGACCATTGGTGGATCCGGCTGACACAGAGGAGAAACCTCCATCAGAAATCGGGCTTGAGAGTGTGTTATCTGAGACTAAATTAACATACCGGAGGCGTGTGTACTTAGGCGCGTGCATAGAGATGAAACTACTTTTCCGGTTGGCACTTCCGGCTATACTTGTCTATTTAGTTAACAGCGGAATGGGTATCTCCGCTCGTATATTCGCCGGACATATCGGCGGTAACGAACTCGCCGCCGCGTCCATCGGAAATAGCTGCTTCAGTCTCGTATATGGCCTTATGGTACGTCCTACGTAGCCCTAGACATGTGGAGACATATTGATTTTTTTTTTTTTTTTTGTCAACATTGGACCACAACAGGCAGACCCATTAGCCAAGTTCCTACCTAATGTAGGTGGGAATACTCGATTCCTGGTTGTGCAAGTGCACATGTTTTATGTGGACTTACCGTCTGCCACTAAACTAAAGGCTACTTGCGAGACATATTGATTTCATATAAATATAATTAATATTATTGTTATTTTCATTTTGTATCAGCGTTCTTGCATTTTTAGTGAGGTTTATAGCGAGTGAGATTAGTTAATATTTTGGAAAATAAAAAAATTGTCTTCATTTGCCTTATCGAATGCTGACATAAAATTATTAATCAATAGCTATTATTTTCGTCTAAGATTACAGCCTGCAACGATGCTATCGTTTTACTCTAAATCCTAGTACTATTTTGTCTTAAATATATGTATCTTATTAAGGAAACCTAAGCATGATTTGTTTTGGGGTTAACTATTACGCACGATGTCTTAATGGTTACACTTTTGTCTAATGCTGAATAATTCTTTGTTTCGTAAAACTTGGTAAGCGTGTATAAAGAGAATATATTATTCAGTAATACTGTTATGTAGAATTCTTTTAATCTAAAATACTTTTCTTAGGCGTTAAAAAAATTTCTTATTAGAAAATGTTAAATAGAAACTTAGAAATGTGTATTCAATCAAACATTTGGAATGATTTGTGTAAAAATAATAAATTATGTGTGTTTTTCATTATGTATTCTAAAGATGGTCCTAAAATATTTTTATTGTAATTCTTATATATTTAAATTGTTTTGAAATTTTTTATATAGAGAAAGTAAAATATACTTTCTAAAACATGATGATTACAAGAAGTTGATTGATCATAATTATAACTAGCTAGTACGTAGCTTTTAAGAGTATATACGAAATGTAATGTTCAATAAAATTGATGTTTCTTTCTTACTTACTTTATTTTGCAGTTAGGAATGGGTAGTGCAGTGGAGACGTTGTGTGGACAAGCATACGGAGCTCACCGTTATGAGATGCTTGGGATTTATCTTCAAAGGGCTACAATTGTCCTCGTTCTTGTTGGCTTGCCCATGACATTACTATACACATTCTCGTACCCGATTCTAATTCTCTTAGGCGAGCCCAAAACGGTCTCGTACATGGCATCGTTTTACATTGCTGGACTCATCCCTCAGATCTTCGCTTATGCCATTAACTTCACGGCCCAAAAATTCCTTCAGGCCCAAAGCGTGGTGGCTCCTAGCGCGTACATTTCAGCCGCTGCACTCTTTCTCCAAATCTCGCTGACATGGATAACTGTTTACGTACTTAACATGGGCCTTATAGGCATTACCTATGTTCTCACTATTTCATGGTGGTTCATTGTTGTGGCTCAAACGTTTTACGTTACAACTAGGCCAAGGTTCAGACACACATGGACTGGTTTTAGTTGGAAATCGTTTCAAGGTCTTTGGAAATTTTTCAAACTCTCTGCTGGTTCAGCCGTTATGATCTGTCTTGAATTGTGGTATTCGCAGATTCTAGTCCTTCTTGCCGGTTTGCTCAAAGACCCTGCTATGTCTCTAGATTCTTTGTCCATTTGGTAAGTCTATTGATTATCTAATATCTTCAATTTCTTAATATACTTCAATATTTTATTTGACGATTTAGCAAAAAAAATTGTTTCAATTTAATTGATGTTTTAAAATTTATATGCAAAATTTATTATGTTTTTAGTGTTTTTGACTTTTTAAATTCTGCAGATTGATTCATGATTGGTTATATTATTTTGTAATTTGTGATAAAAACATGTTTTATTTAAATCAAATACAAAATTTAATAGTTTCTTAATCTGTGTGAAAAAACCTAAAACATCAAATAAAATAAAAAGAAAGACTAAAACTGAGTATTAAATTTCCTTTTCATTTTAAATGTTTTTCTACAGTATGTCAATTTCAGTAGTATCCTTCATGGTCTCCGTCGGTTTCAATGCGGCTGTAAGGTTAGTATATATCTTAATTAATCTTTAAATCATAAACTAAACATTGGTTGATATTAATATCATTAAATAACATAATTATGACAGTGTACGAACAAGTAATGAGCTTGGAGCAGGAAATCCAAAATCCGCATCGTTCTCTACATGGACGGCTACTTTTGTTTCCTTGGTAATCTCCGTGGTGGAGGCCATCGCCGTGATCGCGTCACGTCATTACATCAGCTACATTTTCACATCGGATGCTGACGTGGCTAAGGCAGTCTCTGACCTCTGTCCTTTCCTCGCCGTTACCATCATTCTTAACGGAATCCAACCCGTCTTGTCTGGTAATTAAAATAGTTCAATCTCTAAACCGTTATATCACAACTGAACCGGACCAACTAAATTCCGGTTTTATGTTTACAGGAGTGGCAGTGGGATGTGGATGGCAGACATATGTGGCATATGTGAATATCGGTTGTTACTATCTTGTTGGTATTCCAATTGGTTGCATTCTTGGCTTCACTTTCGATTTTCAAGCTAAGGTTTGTTTTTTTTTAAACGTTACTTTTTGTGTAATAAATGCTCTAATATTATATCTAGTCAACAAATGGAGTTTAATGTGAATTTGGGTTGAAGGGAATATGGACGGGTATGATTGGAGGTACTCTCATGCAAACACTCATCTTACTATATGTCACTTATCGAACTGATTGGGATAAAGAGGTAATCTTACATGATATTAAAATCATACCTTAATGTTTTTTTATCATATTTTTGAAGTTAGATTTGATTACAAAGAGTGTGGAAATGAAGTGATAAAATTATAATGTGTTGAATCAGGTGGAAAAGGCGAGAAAACGTTTGGATATGTGGGACGACAAGCAGGCTCTTCAAAACTAACAACAGATCTGTGCAGTAATTAAGTAAAATAGTATAATGTATTAACATTTATGAATCCATGTAATGCATGCCATTGACGAAAAGGACTAAAGAGGTCGATCCAGGACAAACTGAAATAGGTTAAGTGACCATTATGAATTTCCAGAGGCTCCATATTGTCTAAGAGGTCACTTCTTTGTTTGTCATGCTATCCTCAAACATCACTTCTCTATCCAAGCTTCCAAATCACTTAAAAATGATTTAAGATGATGGGATATATGCAACTTAAACTATCTAAAAATCTAAAATACAATAAATGCAAAAAATTGGACTTAAAAGAAAGTCCATAAGTCCAAAATAATATCAAATGATGCAAAAGATTAGTGAAATCTAAACCTCACGGCACGTAATTATATGTGCCAATGTTTTCCAATTGCTATGCTTTGTTAACAAGTCTTTTGTATATATGTTTCTGAATCCAGTGATCAATTTGGCTTAGTAAGAGGTCCTTTATTGGTTCTCTAGCCACATCAACGAACTCGATGCCAATCTCGATTGAAGAATGTTTGAACTTCACAAATTTTCCAGATCTGATCGGAAATTTACGACACCTGTGAAGACTGGGTGGTTGTCTAGACATACTACTTGTTTAGTTCTAACATTTTCCTAATAAAAAGTGTTTGTTAATTTTTTATGTGACTTGACAACTTTCAAAACATACAATATTATTGTGCCTGTCTTTTTCTATACCACTTGTTACCTATATTATTTTGGTATGCTTTTGCTTTACATTTATAGATTATTTTCAAGAAATTCTACTTTCTACACGTTTTATATAAATAACTTACAATTATTTTTGCCTTGGTCCTTTGTTCTCACTCGACTGTTTTTGTCGCTAACCAATTTCCCCGATCATTTTATATAGAAAATAAAAATAAAAAACCATTTTCAGTAAGTCTTTAGCACCTGTTGTTGAATTTCCTATTTTAGAATTTATTTTGATTATTTAAAACCCAATAGATCGTTACATTCCACCTAATATCCTCCCCAGTGTTTTAATAAGCAACTCATTTCTCGTACAACTTGTTTAAAACCTAAATCATAAACTATGGAGACAGTGGAGAGAAACGATCTCCTGCAACCCTTGGTAGCTCCGGTGGACACAAAGAAGAAGTCTCCACCGGAGATCGGTCTCGAGAGCGTGTTAACGGACAGTAGCTTATCGTATCGGAAGAGAGTGTACTTAGGCGTATGCATAGAGATGAGACTCCTCTTCCGACTGGCACTTCCGGCAATACTTGTCTACTTATTCAACAGTGGAATGAGCATCTCTGGTCGTATCTTTGCCGGACATATTAGTGGTAAGGAACTTGCTGCTGCATCTCTCGGAAACAGCTCCTTCAGTTTCGTCTATGCTCTCATGGTACGTTTCTTAAAGTTGCCTTCAACATTGTTAACGTCGGTAAGTGCTTGGCATTTTTGGATTGTTGCATATGGACCAACAAGATAAATAATGTGATTTAAATAGTAAGGTTATTATTAGTTTGGCTGAATTAGCTAGAATACGTTCACTTTGGTGGAATAATTTGCTTCTCATTGATCCCACCAATCAAGAGGAATGTAGAGTAAAAAAAATGTCTTCTATAATCATTATTATATGGAAATGTTGTAACTTTAAAGAGCTATTACGTGTGGTTAAACAAATGGATATACATTTTATATGCAGAAAATAAAATTTTAGTTTTTTATTGACAAAACTGGATATATACCTAACTAGCATATATAGTAGATGGAGTCAAACAATAAATATTTAATCTATTATCTGAGACATTTAACCCGGAAGAGCTAGGCCAGTTTATTTTTATTTTCTTTTAGTTTACTTTTCACATATATATTTACTTTGCAATGTTCTGTTTTCACAGTTGGGTATGGGCAGTGCAGTGGAAACGTTGTGTGGACAAGCCTATGGAGCTCACCGCTACGAAATGCTTGGGATTTATCTTCAAAGAGCTACAATTGTCCTCGCTCTTGTTGGCTTGCCCATGATTTTACTATACACTTTCTCGTACCCAATTCTAATCCTCTTAGGCGAGTCCAAAACAGTGTCTTACATGGCATCATTTTACATCGCCGGACTCATCCCTCAGATCTTCGCTTATGCCATTAACTTCACGGCCCAAAAATTCCTTCAGGCCCAAAGCGTGGTGGCTCCTAGCGCGTACATATCAGCCGCTGCACTCTTCCTCCAGATTTCGTTGACTTGGGTTACTATTAACGTTATGGGTTTTGGTCTTATGGGCATTGCTTATGTTCTCACTATCTCCTGGTGGTTCATTATTCTTGCACAGACTTTATATGTTACTGTTAACTCGAGGTTTAAACACACATGGACCGGTCTTAGTTGGAGATCTTTTCATGGTCTTTGGAGCTTTTTTAAACTCTCTGCTGGTTCTGCTGTAATGATATGTTTAGAAATGTGGTATACACAGATTCTAGTTCTTCTCTCTGGCTTGCTTAAAGACCCTGCTCTTTTTCTAGATTCTCTCTCCATTTGGTAAGTCACTAACTTAAATATTTAAGGTTTAAAGTATATTTTCTTAACTTTTCTTCTTCTTTTAATTTTGACATTTTATTATTGTTGCAGTCTGTCGATTTCAGCAATATCATTCATGATCTCCATAGGCTTCAATGCGGCTGTAAGGTTAGTATATATCTTAATTCATCTTAAATCATTAGCTAAAACATTGGTCAACATTAAATCATAAATAAATATTTAAAATAAAAAAATGGCAGTGTACGAACAAGTAATGAGCTCGGAGCAGGAAATCCGAAATCAGCCTTGTTTTCTACATGGACCGCAACTTTTATTTCCTTCGCGATCTCTATCGTGGAGGTACTCACTCTGCTTGCGTCACGTGATTACATCAGCTACATATTCACGTCGGACGCTGACGTGGCTAAGGCGGTCTCTGATCTCTGTCCCTTTCTCGCCGTTACCATCATTCTTAACGGAATCCAACCCGTTTTGTCCGGTACAATGCAACAATGAATATTTATTCAAAACAAGAGAAACCCGGTATACCTTAACCGAACCGGACCAAGTAATTTTGGGTTTGGTGATGTTTGTAGGAGTGGCAGTGGGATGTGGATGGCAGACATATGTGGCTTATGTGAATATTGGTTGTTACTATCTTGTTGGTATTCCAATTGGTTGTATTCTTGGCTTCACTTTCGATTTCCAAGCCAAGGTTCGTTCTTGTTAATTAATATTTTGTGTATAATATTTGGTCCATATTATCTATTTAACAAATGGAGTTTAATGTGAATTTTGGTTATAGGGAATATGGACCGGTATGATTGGAGGTACCCTCATGCAAACACTCATCTTACTCTATGTCACCTATCGAACGGATTGGGATAAAGAGGTAATCTTACATAAAATTAAATCATACCTTAGAATTTTCTTAACCATATTTTTAAAGCCAAATTTGATTTTAAAGAGTGTGGAAATTAAGTGTTAAGATTATAATCTAATGAATCAGGTGGAAAAGGCGAGAAAACGTTTGGATATGTGGGACGACAAGCAGGCTCTCCAGAACTAGCAACAGAATTTATTAAAAAAATATGTGTTAGTGTTTAATTTATATTAACATTTACGTTTAAATCCATGTAATGTATGTGGTTGACAAAAAGGAACTATAAAGTTTCTCTATCTTAATATTTACGAGTAATTATGTTGTAAGTTGTAACTTCCGTTCAACTTACGTTAAGTAAATTTGGCTCGGTTTAGTATATATATGTATTGCTAGTAGTAGAGACAATTGTAATTAAGGAAAAAGTGGGTTGACTTCTTATTTTCTTAGCTCTAATAAAAAACATACAGAGAGTAAAGGAAATACATGTGTGGCATGATTTTCCGGTTGCATAGAGATGAGACTCTTCAGATTACCACTTCCGACAATACTTTTTTTCTTTTTTTTGTTAACTAGAAAGTTCAGGATTCGTGAGTCTATAATCTCCCTAGGGCAGGACCCACACTATTTTAAATTCACTCTCCTTTGGAGAGTCAGATCCCTTCCGCTGTCACTCGATCTTGTGACCTCTTAAATTATTTCAAGGTATCTTTCCAGTCGAGTTATTGACCTCAGGTCACTTCCGACAATACTTGTCTAGAGGAATGAAACATCTCTAGTCGTATCTTTTCCGGTAAGGAACTTGCCGATGCATCTCTACTTCTTTAGGAAACAGCTGTTTCAGTCTCGTCTTTGCTCTCATGGTTCGCATATTTTTTGTGTGGAAATGAACTAACCGGCCAAGATAGCTTAATGTGGTTTAAAGAGTAATTAAGGCTAGCATTAGTTGACCCAATTAGCTAGAATACATTATTCTCGTTGGTCCCACTCTCACCAATCAATAAGAATATGGAATAAAAAACTGTCTCCCATCATTACTTAACACATTAGGGGATAAAGATATATCCATGTGAAAAATGTTTTAAGCGATGTTATGGGTATACAATTTTATATGACGTCAAATAAATAAAATATTAGTTTATTTTTCTGCAGTTGAAAATGGGTAGTGCAGTCTAAACACTATGTGGACAAGCGTTGGAGTTCAGTGTTACGAAATGCTTGGCATTTAGTTTCAAAGAGCCACAATCGTCCTCGCTCTAGTAGACTTGCCGATGATAATACTATACATCTTCTTGTACCTGATTTTAATCTTTATCTTAGGGAAATTAGCATGACTCAATTTTTTTAAATAATTAACTATATAACATAAAACTCTAAAATCAACATTATTCAACATATTTCTACATTATTTGCCAAACTATCCTTTTTATTTAAATTTTATTTTTTGCTTATTCTTCACTTCTTCTCTCCTCCTCTAATTCTATTTTCAATATAACTCTTAATATAAAACAAAATCAAATTTAAAAATTCCTTTTAAAAAAATAGATTTTTTCTATAAATACTAAAACTTAAATTTTTAAAAATGAACAAATTTTTAATAGAAAACTAATATGTTATTAATTAATTTTGTATAAAACACTAATATATAGAATATCTATTTGATATAATATGTTTATTTTCTTATAAAACTACAATTTATACATATTTTTTGGAAACATCACATCAAATTCTATTTTTTTGTTCTTCTACTCATGTTCGTTTCTTTCTCTAATCTTCCTCTCACTTCTACTTTTCAATCTACTCCTCTCATATTCTTCCTCTTCGCCCTTCTCATTAAGGTTTTCTTTCTTATTCTCCACATCTTTTTCATCATCATCATTCTACTCTTTTTTTATCTTTTTCATTCTCATTTGACTTCTCATCATTCTCTTTATTTTTCTTCTCTGTGATCCTTACCCTTATATACCATTTAAATAAATAAGTTTTATTGTTCTATACTATTTGTTATATATTGTATAGTAGTTATATATCATATAATATTTTTTACAGTAGCAAATAGACTCCCCAAGTCTCTTCCTCTCTTTTCTATTTTTCCACATCTATATGATTAATTTGGTAAAAAAGTACGATTTTGTGTTATTTCTTTAATTCCATCAATGTGTTAGTTATTAGATTATTAAATCAAATTTCCTTAATCTTATTAGGTGAGCCCAAAAGGGTCAGAAACTCGCGGCCTTGTGGTAAGTTTTACGTATGAACATAAGTTTACCATCTGCTCTCTCATTAAGTCAATAAAAACAAATTTAATTAATGAAACCTATGCACAACTCTTTAGGGTCAACTACTACTGCTACGCGCGATAATTCGGACGTTCATATCTAATGGTTACACAGTTTTATAATAATGCTAAACAATTATATTTGTTTGATAAAAATTTGTAAAAGTATCGAAAAAATGCTAATGAGCAACGTCCCGTCTTAATTCTCTTCAGCTTTCGAAAGTGAAATTTATTGTCGATTGTGCTGAGGTGATGTAAATATTGGATGAATCTGATGACTGGCCAGATTTTCTATTCTATATAGAAGATTTCGTGCGTCTTTGAAATTTATTAAAAGATTTCTCCTTGTTTTTGATTCTAGATCTTTTAATTACATAATTGATTTTCTGTCCCACAATTAATATTAGATAACTTTCAAAAAATTAGAGTTGTGTTTAGATCCTGCCGTTCCTCTACGCATCCTCCCCACATCTCTATATCGATTTATCATGTAAGTTTCTTATTTTTTTGGATTTGTTAAGGTTTTTTGGAAAAAGTAAAGTTATCTTTTGATAGATTTTGAGATTTATGTATAGATTTAGTTGATTGTTCAATGATTTCCGTCTAATAGGTAGAGAATACAAGCTTGATTTCCGACGGTTTTCTGACGGTTTCGACCATCAGAAATGTGTATGCTTTCTTATAATGTTGTAAACTTTATACGATTACAATTTGGTCTTAGATTTTGTAAAAGAACGAGTAAACTTGAAAAAAAAAATACTAACACTACAAGATATTATGCATGTTATGTCATTTATATTTACTTATATATAAGCCTTACCCATCAAGGCATACATATATATCTTTCTTCTTGTTACTATATATATGTATATCTATATTTGTGTTTTAATATTTAATGTCACATAGCTGCAAAAATATGTAATCAGGATAATTTAATGTTGTAATGGGGTCATTATGTCGTCATAGTGGGATTGTATTATTGCAAATGACTTATGGAAATAAAACGATAAGCATGAATTAGTTATGTATTATTGCTCCATGTATTGTAGATTTGGAGATTTGAATTATATGAAGAATTTATACCTATTAATAAATTAAGATTTGGTCTTAAAAATAAAATAAAATAATATTTAAAAATTTTATATGTGATATTTAGAAGTTTATTGGAAGGTGAATTTTAATGGATTTAGAAATATTTATAAATTGTCGAGTTCTTTTTAGATTGGTGTTTAGAATGATTCAGCTAATGATTATGATATCTTGAGTTTGATTCCTTACTTATACCGATTTGGTAGATTAAATAGAAATTTTAAAGGTTAAAGTAGGTTATGAATCAGATTTTATCGATTCAAGTATGACAAAAAAATTTTTTTTAGATTTTAAAACTCATAAAATTCTTTGATTTGAAAATCATAAAAGCTATATTTGAAAATCAAATAAATTGGATTTAATACAAAATAAACTAGATTCAGAAATCAAAACGGCTGGATTTCAAAATCAAAATTTTTTTAAATTTTTTTAAAGAGGTTAGTGTTACTATTATTCATAAATGATACTAAATTTTTTAAAAATATTTTATTTAAATTAAATTATACTTAAAATTTATTTAATTTTTTTTAAATTCTTTTATTTAAAATTTATTTAATTTTTTTTAAAAATCTTTTATTTAAATTAAGTTATACTTAAAATTTATTTATTAACCTAAAATTATCTAATAGATAAGACGTGAAATTTTGGATGATGTTCCATAAAAATTATCAAGTAGATAATCAATTAAAATATATATATACTAATTGATTCATTACTATTTATAGGAAAAAAACACTATACAAGTCAAATTGTATAAAAAATACTATAAAATAACAATAAATCAACTAGCTAATTCCATAGCCATCCACACCATTGATTTTGGCACCATCTACACCATTAATATTAGGTTTTCCTTAATATCATCTTCTCTTCCTTTTTCTGAAAAGCAAACATGTATAACAAGAAAATCAGATGTTATTTATTTATTGTTATGAAGTTAGAATTTATATGTTACCTATAATTAAAATTTCCATGTGAATTTTTTTCATTCTTCTGGTGTTTGTGTTTCAAATTCCATCTGCACTAAATACATATTATATAGGCTTCAAAACATCACAGAATTTACAAGTATATTAATGAACAATCAGAAGTTTAATTGCAGGTTAAGTTCTTCTTTTATCTTACCCAAGCCATCAATTTTTTTTTTTAAAAAAGCTTAAAAGATAGAATTTAACGTAGATAGGACAAAAACGAAGGATATGTAGTCTAGCAATGATTTCTAAAATACTATTCACAAAATGAAATTCATCGTTTTACACTATAATCTTTGAGTATAAAATTTACACTATTTATTAGTATATCCCTTGGATTCCACCTAGCAGCTTCATATCCCTCTATAAATTTCTCGTTCCATTTTCAGTACAGATAACAAAATACACACATTTTCCAATAAGACTCTTTTATTATTATTACGTAAATAATTCCTAAAATCCAGTTACAATCTCTCGCTACAAAAGAAAACATTGTAATTTACAATTAAATATTTTTGACCAATTATAAATTATTATCAATTTTTTTGACTAATTTAAAAAAAAAGTTATGTCAAAAAATTATTTTTTAACAAACTTTACATTCTTATTGTTATTGTGGTCAAAATTCAATTAATTTATAGTAGTATCATTCAATCTTCTCCTCACTCTTCACTATTTAAACAAACCTTTGTCTCTTCCTTTCTTGTTAAAATTAATTCATCTTAACTTATGGATTCGTCAAATGAGACGACGGATCTCCAACGACCTTTGGTGGTTCCGGTTGTCTCAGAGCGTAGAACTCTAAAAAATGTGGGACTCGAGAGTATTTTAACGGAGAGTAGTCTTCCATACGGGAGGCGCGTGTACTTAGGCGCGTGTATAGAGATGAAACTACTTTTCCGGTTGGCACTTCCGGCGATTCTTGTGTATTTAGTCAACAGTGGAATGGGTGTTTCCGCTCGTATCTTCGCTGGACATCTTGGTGGTCAAGAACTCGCCGCCGCGTCTATCGGAAATAGTTGCTTCAGTCTCGTCTATGGTCTCATGGTACGTATTATTTTATTGTCACCGACGTATGTTGTGTGATATACTGACTGATACATAGTCATATTCATATACTAACAATTGATTTTTGAATATCATATTTAGTTTTTTAAGGATATGGTATGCAATATGAGTGCACGATCTCGCATTGATGATATAACATTTAATGCTTACGTTGTAAGCTTGACAATTTTCAACGTGCATTTGTAACATTAAAACGATGATATGGGTTACAAAGATCGTCACGATTGTTTGCTTTACGAACTCCAGCCTGGACCATTCATTCTTTTGAAATTTTCTTTATTTCCCACTACAATTTTGATTACCCTTTCTTCGGTCTAAAAGTCTACTCCATCTCCCTCGAAATCTCGAAAGAATCATTTTTTAAAATAACTTTTTAAATTTTCCATCTTCGATGATCATTAATGGCTTTAAATATTTATCATATAGTTACGGAAAACGATGAAGGATTTTCTTTTATGGTCAATAGTTACGATTTGGTTCCGACCTTAAAAAAATAGTTACGTTTTTTGGTCAACAGTTCTTTGTTTGATGGTATAACATACTAAGCTTATTATTGATCGATGTCATTTGATTAGAGCCTAATCATTTGCTGACATTGTTTTAATCATTAGCTAATTTCAGAGATACACTTATCAATCGCATATATATATATAAATAATTGCGTCCAGTGTCCATTTTTCCCGAAATTATGTCCCATGCTCACTTTTAGTTTCTTTATTTTTTAGTCCTTTTTTATGATGTAGAAAGATGATTTTATTCTTTTTATCCATTCTAAACGTCTCCCTGCACTTGTCCGAAGAAAATGTCCGATTTGTTCTACTACCTCGTTCTCTGCATCCACCTTATACGTCCCCTCATTTAATTCTAATATTTACCCTATATTCCGTAGACTCCTATCATGCCTATGACATCCAATCAATCTTCATCACAAACTACATCAATGTTTGGAATACATCCCATATATTGTCCATACTAGACGTCCCCATATCATTTTTGCCTTCATTACCACACACAAAAAAACCGTACATAATATTACAACTACTGTTTACCCTTACATTACGAAACAATAAAAGGAATCATCTACACAACAAAGCAAACAACATACAACTTAAAACATTTCACATTTTTGGCCATAACTCAACACTACTTAACCAACACTTACATCTTATGAGCCAAACATTTTCAGAAACTGAATTGATCTCTACCAAATGAAGCACTCACTCTCACCTTGGTTGCATGAGGCATAATTTCAAGATTAAAGATGGCATTATACATTTTGTGTAATTCCAATCCCCATAAGAAAGTCATCATAATCCATCTTTCTATCATATTTGATGTCCACTTTGGATGTCTTACACCATATGTCCGTTGTTGCTTTGACCCAGCTTCAGGGGTAAGACCGTCTTTTCGGATGGAAAATGGGGCACTCCACACAAAACATTTACATTTACAAAGAGACACTCTACATAATTTTGATTTTAAAGTGGGCATGAGACATAAATGACCCATATATATATATAGTTAATGATGACACTGAATAAATTATAAATAAAATTAAGATGTCATTTTAATTACGAGGTTTCATGTTTTTTTCTATGGAGTTAGATCTCATGGGTTGTATTACCACCGAAGTTTCATTATACTAAAATTTTAAGAGTTAGAAACTTTTTGCCAATAATTTATAAGTTATTTATTTATTTTTAAAATTATAAAAGATTCAAGTCTTCTCCACTGATCTTCCAGCTAGTGCCTAACTTGAGGATTTAGGGTTTGGTTAATTTAAAACCAAAAAAATCAACTCATACCAATTAAACATTAAGTTTTTCACCAGAAATCATTGAATTCTGCTACAGTATTAACTATTAAATATCACTAAATTCAGTCATATTATGAAATTTGACCACGTTCATTTCAAATTTATCCTTTATAGACTATAAAAATGACAACAAAAAATACTTAAAAGTTAAAAACTTTCAGACAAATAGATCTCATTTATATATGCTTAAGTATTTGAATTTGTATTTTTCTTTAGAAACTATTGCCTGTTTGGCTAAGTATGTATGGTTTACAAATCTATCCAACAAATGCTTTCTCCATTTTAAAACATATAAAAATTATTTTCCCTCTTATATAATTTCGTACTTTGTTGTACAGTTGGGTATGGGCAGTGCAGTGGAGACGTTGTGCGGACAAGCATACGGAGCTCACCGCTACGAGATGCTTGGGATTTATCTTCAAAGAGCTTCAATTGTTCTCGCTCTAGTTGGTTTGCCCATGACATTACTATACACCTTCTCGTACCCGATTCTAATCCTCTTAGGCGAGCCCAAAACGGTGTCGTACATGGCATCTTTTTACATTGTTGGACTCATCCCTCAGATCTTCGCTTACGCCATCAACTTTACGGCCCAAAAATTCCTTCAGGCCCAAAGCGTGGTGACTCCTAGCGCGTACATCTCAGCCGCTGCACTCTTCCTCCAGATATCGTTGACGTGGTTTGCTATTAACGTTATGGGATTTGGTCTTATGAGCATTGCTTATGTTCTCACTATCTCGTGGTGGTTCATTGTTCTGGCTCAGACGTTTTACGTTACATCTAGCTTGAGGTTTAAACACACATGGACTGGTCTTAGTTGGAGATCGTTTCAAGGTCTTTGGAGCTTTTTCAAACTCTCTGCTGGTTCAGCAGTTATGATCTGTCTTGAAATGTGGTATTCACAGATTCTGGTTCTTCTCGCTGGTTTGCTTAAAGACCCTGCAATGTCTCTTGATTCTCTTTCCATTTGGTAAGTCCAATAACTATAATCAATATCCTGAGTTCTTAAATATACTTCAATGTTTGGAGGTTTTTGTTATAAGCCTTTTCATTTTAATTAATATGTTATTTTTTCTGTTACAGTATGTCAATTTCAGCATTAAGCTTCATGGTATCCGTCGGTTTTAATGCAGCTGCAAGGTTAGTATCACATTTTCCTAATTAATCTTAAAACACCAAACATTGCTGGAATAAGTCATAAATTATTTAAAATTCTATAACAGTATACGAACAAGTAATGAGCTTGGAGCAGGAAATCCGAAATCCGCGTTATTCTCTACATGGACGGCTACTTTTGTTTCCTTGGTGATCTCTGTGACGGAGGCCATCGCCGTGATCGCGTCACGTGATTACATCAGCTACATATTCACGTCGGATGCTGACGTGGCTAAGGCGGTCTCTGATCTCTGTCCCTTTCTCGCCGTTACCATCATTCTTAACGGAATCCAACCCGTTTTGTCCGGTATGCAACAATGAATATTTATTCCAAACAAGAGAAACCCGGTATACCTTAACCGAACCGGACCAAGTAATTTTGGGTTTGGTGATGTTTGTAGGAGTGGCAGTGGGATGTGGATGGCAGACATATGTGGCTTATGTGAACATTGGTTGTTACTATATTGTTGGTATTCCAATTGGTTGCATTCTTGGCTTCACTTTCGATTTTCAAGCCAAGGTAATTTGTTCTTTTTAAATGTTACTTTTCTGTATAATATATGCTCTAATATTATATCTATTCAGAGTTTAATGTGAATATTGGTTATAGGGAATATGGACCGGAATGATTGGAGGTACCCTCATGCAAACACTCATCTTACTCTATGTCACCTATAGGACCGATTGGGATAAAGAGGTTAGTGTTACATGATATTAAAACATATCATCGTATTACTTTAAAGTCAAATTTTGGTTCTAATATTATACAATAAGCTTAGGTGGAAAAGGCGAGAAAACGTTTGGATATATGGGACGCCAAGAAGGAAGCTGTCCAAATCTAACAATGGATTTTTAAATAAAAGTAGGTTTAAGAATTAATAAAATAAAACGTCAATTATATCACTTAACAATATAAGTAATTAACACAAAAATATTATAAAATTCAGGTTATGACAAGTGTGGAGGAGTAAAAGCAAAAGAGAAGAGAAGACAAGTGTGGTACTTGGAGGTGGTTTTAATGAAGCTTCTTAAGTATAGTAATAACATAGAAAATTATATACACATCTAAACAACGACGTTTTGATTTTCTTCTCTTCCGTAGTTGTTCGTTGGAGAATCCTGTGCCTTAGATCATTTGTGGATTATCTCATTAGGATCTTCTTTCTTTAATTTTGTATATTTGTTATTCTGATCATCATTGCCATTTTTGTTTTGGATCTTAAGTTTCTTTTGTGCTGAATAAATTATCCTAATTAATGGACCGTCACAAGGTTATGAGCTATGTGAAAATGCTGACGACTATATCTTCTTTGATCTTCTCATTTGACCGAAAAGGCTCATCGACAGATCGCCGAGCTAATTTGGCACGGACCACCTAATGTCACTGCACCTTATAATCTTAAAACATTATTTGCTTATTTTGCTACCAATCAATACTTCGTTTAAAACAAGTGTTTGCATATGACCTTTTCAGAAAAGGTCGCTTGGACCTATTTTTGGTCTTTTTAAAAAGTCGTTTGCAAACGGAACTTTTTACGATCGTTTGTAAATACAAATTATCATTTTAAGTATAATTATAATTCCAAAAAGAATATAAAATTCACATTATGGTTTAAAAAGAAAAATCATTCGTTTATATTTAGAAAAATCATTTACTAATATAAAATATTATTTTAAATATAGTAATTGTAATCTCTATATTTATTTTTATATCAAAAATGTTAAACTATATGTACTTACTACACTATTTAACCAATGCACTTTTATCACATTACACTATTCAACCAATGCAATTTTATCACATTACACTATTCAACAAATGTAGTGTGACCAATCAACATTAATTTTCAAACGACATTCGTTTGAAAACCCTTTTTGTTAACCACTACTTTCAAACTGTCGTTTTCAAACGATCTTCGTTTTAACTGCTTATTTTTTCCAAACAGTCATTTCAAACGGTGTTACCAATCGGATCCAATGTAAACGGATTACATTTTGTTTATCCTCATTTCGGTATGAAATGGAATACGAGTTTTGCAGATTACAACACTAACCATTTACTTACTTCACTAAAAAGACATAACAGGATTGAGATTTCTAGATTTCTTGAGCTGGAAGATTTGTCAGCGAATCACCTGCGAGATCCCTTATGTTAACCGGAGAGACAACATTTTTGTCTCCAGAATAGAACAGATTAGCGATATCTTCATTGGTTTTCTCAGTGTTGTGACGCCCATCGAAGAACAGAAATGATTTCTGGTAACTGCAGAGTTTCGAATGCACGTTGCTATAACCGCAGCCGTACGTATTTCTCGATCCAATACCGCAGCAAGAGGTCGTTGTATCAGTATATCCTAACCATCAACACCACAATTTCATATCAAATTACAATAAAAACACCGAATCCGAATGCGTTCTTTTTTTCTTTCTTACCGTGGCGTGATGGCTCATTGATCCTCTCGATCTGGAGAATTGCACCGTTGAAATCAAATAAACTGTACAGTAACGGACGGCACACTACGCTCACTGAATAGAGCACATTAGGGAGCCTTTCATTGTGTGTGTTCACCATAAAGTTAATCATCTCCATACAATTTTCTCCTGTCTTATACTCTTGCCTCACTATCGGTAAGCAACCAACCGGTGCCAAGTTCTGTACCGCAACCTTCCTCGCCCTAGCTTGCTTGAATAAAACCTGAATTGATTTTAGATCAGAATCAATTACAAGTACCTAAAAAAACAAAGTTAAATACTTTCGTCTCCGTGTGTATGTGTATTCGTTATACCAACGAAATCTGGGACAATGCGACCGTCACACCAACGACCGGTTGGGTCATTTACGGATTCATCGTAAGGAAAAGTGGTAGCCGGATCTAAAGTCGACGAGAAGAACTTCGTGTTGCCTACATCGTAGGAAGAGTCACCAAAAGTGAACAGGAGAGGTGGTTCGCCGGAAACGTTCACCGGGAAACTGATGAGAGCAAAAGACGCTAATATCCTTAAGAACAAGACTAAGTTAGGAATCTTCGCCATTTTTGGAAAGACTATATAAGTTGATTTGACTTTTTTTTTGTTTTCTACTCTGTGTTCGTCCTTTTATGCCAGTAGTTCAAGTGTTAATTACGATTTTTTACTTAACGGAGCGTTTTGTGAAGCACATGACAGTAACATCGACTGGTGTTGAACATCATCAAGAAGCATCATCAAGATGATATCTAGATATAAAACTAATGGCACATAATTTTGAATAGAAAGCAAAAAGAGAATCTAATAAACATGGCAAGTTGGATCCATCATTCACGATAAATATTTCGTGTTTTGATTAAATTGTCTACTTCTACATTTTTATAATCGAATTTTGATTTCGAACAATCTTGTTGTCCCGTATAATATTGTATGAATTTATGAAATTGAGTTATAGATCAAGTTGTTAATCCATATTTGATGAAAAATTACATTGTTACGAAATCTATTTTTAAGAATGTTATAGTTTTTTTTCCAAAAGATTAGGAAAATTCTAAAGGACAAATATACAATTGTTTTTGGATTAATTAAAAAAAATTAAAGGAGAAATTTGTACAAATAGCTTCTTCTTTGGAATGTTTTTTTTTCTTGGTTTTTTTTTGTTGGCACGAAACCAAAATGAATAAGCTTGATAGATACCAAAAGCTATGAAATTAAACAAACCTTCACTGTCTCTTTGATGTTTGATTTTTACTTCAATTAATTCAACGAATACAAACAACTTATCATTGCAAACATTTGATGATCGAACCACAAGAAACTTAGAACTAACACAATGAGATTATAAGATTCTACTTAAGCTAAAGCAATCAAAGAGTGAAAATAAACTACTACTACTCAACCTAAACAAGAATAAATAAACATAAACAAAAGACAAGCTTAAACTCAGACCACACTCAAACAAAAACACGACAACAAAGAAACGAAAATGATTATATGCAAATGAATGGTTTTAGGTAAGACAAACGATCAAAGGCAAAAACAATTAATAAATGATGCTGAAAGAAACAATTAAGCTCAACCTAGAACATGGATCACAACTCTAAACTAACTCACTCTCATGGCATTAGCCACTCTACCAATCAATCAATTGAGTTAAACTCTCATTTGCCAAATCAAAGATCAATAAACTTTAAAATCAAGCCCATTAAGTTCACTAATCACCCTAACATCATCTCTCAATGGCAAGGGAAGAAAAACTCATACAAAGGTCTCTCGGGAATTTCCTCGAACACCTCTCGGGCAACAAAATTCCTAACTTCTAAATTCAAATGGCCAAGTTAAATCTAGCATTAAAATCACTTAATATGAAGGATCTAACAACCTAAGCATCAAATATCAATCATCTAAACCTATGATCTATCTAACCATCAACCATCCTAATGACTACTCACACATCACAATAATGGAAAACAAAACAAAAGATAAAATGAAATACATAATGAAAAAAGAGATAAGGAGAAGAGATTAGCCAATTGATTCAAAGGAATTGATCATCCAAAAGAGTATACAAAGTTTTTCTCCAAAGCCCTCACTCTCAAGGTGTTCTTGGTGGCTTGAAAATAAAAGAGAGTCTAGGTAAAAATTAATCAAAAGTGTCTTAAAAATACCCTAACATTCGAGTTTTAATGAGTGAAGACGGATTTTGGTTGACCCGTGTCAAACAAAACTTAAGTGAGCCGAGTGTATGCGGGGTCGAGTCCATGAGGTTGGGGTAGGACCCGACGTCCCGTCCTCCAGAACGGTCTTCACGTCCCGCGTTCCACATCAGGGTGCTCCAGGTCGGGATCGGGCCTGATGTTCCGTGCTTCCAGAACAGGTCTTCACGTCCCATGTTCCACGTCGGGGTGCTCCAGGTCGGGATCGGGCCTCGTATGTCCAAAACAAGCCTTCACGTCCCATGTTCCACGTCCGTGTGCTCCAGGTCAGGATCGTGCCCGATGTTCTGTATATCCAGAACGGTCGTGCGATCCGTGCGTCCCGTCGGGTCCATCATGTCAAGGTCGAGGCCGATGTCCCATCCTCCCAGGTCCTTTTTTACTCAGCCACCTCCATAACATGAAAACGCACCTCCTCCCAAAGTTCTCAATGCTTCAAAGTGTGTTCCAATGCATCTAAAATGGACTCAAAACGAAAAATATGTGACTCAATCTATCTTAGAACTCTAAAATGTAAAAATGAAACAAAAACTAATCTAAAATGAGGATTAAAGAACGACAAATGATATGAAACGATGCAAAATGATAGTGAAAACTAGGTTAATATCTACATATATCACTCCTATTTCCTTGCTCTGCGCCCTGCCGCCTTCTTTCTCTCAGAGTTGCTCATCTTATCGCAGGTTAGCTTTGTCGTTCAATAGCACGTTCTCATTCCATGTGGCCATTTGGGTTCGTTTCTATACCTAAAAGTTTATGCCTTTACTAAGTTTGAAGTACAGAGATTGATAAATCCTAGTCGTTTTCGTTCAATATAGAAACTTTAAACCTAGATTGGTTAGTCTTCGTTAGGAATTAGTCAGTGGCATAGTTTACACTGCATCAAAACCGGTCCTGAGTGTTTAGGATTCATGCATGTTCCTTTTGAACGCTTGGTTCTGATAATTCCAAGTTTTATTTTATGTTTACTTTAGATGTTGAATAATTCTCACCGACTGAAACCAATATCATGGTTTCAAGATTCAGAGTGTTGTTGAACTAATTCGAACATAAATCTCAGTTTCAGATTTGTTCTGGGTGTATAGTTCTGTCCAGTATTTGTCTTTTAGCCTGGATTCTGGAAAAACAAACATGACACTAGTTTTGCCTGGATTCAAATGTCCTGTAGAAGTTTGGAAATTGAGTCCTGAAAATTTGCCTGGCAACTGGGTTTCTCGTCTTTTTTTACCATGAGCTACAATGCATTGCCAGTACACAAATTACATTCTTTTTGTTTGATCGCTGTAAATATTGGTGGATATTTGAAAGAACGAGTGAACTGAAATCAGTGGAGCTTCTTTTAAAGAATTAGCTTAGTTCTGACTTGACTTTTGGCATGTTGTTGTTAACTGGTTTGTTTCTGCTCGCTTTAAAGTTTTGGGATTTTTCGTTTTTCTGTTCAAGGTAAAAGTTTCATCATCAACTTTCGCCAATGCAAAGCTTGTAGTGTTGAAAAACTGCGCTGTTAATTTGCAAGTATATTACTCTATGGCTGCTTCTGATTAACGCCGCTCTCGCCTCCATGACAAAAGCCCTACGAAACCCAACAAAAGAAAGATGGCAAGTCAAAATCCGGAAAAGAATCTCCTTGTCAGTCTTCATTCCTGCTCCAAGTACAATGACCTTTCTGTTGCGTTGGCTCTTTATGATGCAGCTATCACTTCGAGTGACGTCCGCCTCAACCAACAACACTTCCAAACACTTCTCTACCTCTGTTCTGTGTCAGTTAGTGACCCATCTCTTCAAACCCTTGCCATCGACCGTGGCTTCCAAGTTTTTGACAGTATGGTTAGTCTCGGAATAACTCCTAATGAGGCCTCTGTCACTGCAGTGGCACGACTAGCTGCTACCAAGGGCGATGGTGATTATGCTTTCAAGCTTGTCAAATATATTGTTGCTGTTGGAGGTGTATCTGTCCCCGTTTGAGAACTTATGCTCTAGCTTTGCTCAGTTTCTGTGAAAAAATGGAGGCTGAAAAAGGTTATGAAGTAGAAGAGCACATGGATGCTTCAGGTATTGTATTGGAGGAGGCGGAGATTTCAGCTTTGCTTAAGGTAAGCGCTGCCACGGGCCGAGAAAACAAAGTTTACAAATATTTGCATAAATTAAGAGAATGTGTTGGCTGTGTTAGTGGAGAAACTTCAAAAATTATCGAGGAATGGTTCTATGGAGAGAAAGCTAGCAAGGTTAGTGATAATGGGATTGGTTCTGAAATTGAGCTGCGTAGAGCAGCTATTTTTAAGAATGGGGGTGGGTGCACGGGCTTGGGTGGATTGGGGAAGGCAAATAGATTGTGAAGAAAGGTAGTGTTAGCCCAGCTGGTAAATGTTTGAGCTGCGGTGAGCATTTGGCTTGTGTAGATACTAATGAGGCAGAGACTGAAAAAATTTGTGGATTCATTGGTGGCTTTGGCTATGGAGAGGAAGGCAAAGATGAATTTATGTGAGCCAATGGCTGATTTCAGTGAGTTTCAGGTTAGAAAGAAATAATAGATAAGTCTTCTTAGCTTGCGTTTAATATTTTCTGAACTTTATAACTTGGGGAGATAAATATTCTGGAGAAGGCAAGTTTATGTTGTTTGCTTGGTTAAATTTGATAATGATTTAGAGAAAGGCGATGGTGCTTGGAGTTCTTTGTTCAAAAGAAATAGCTTAGCTAAAATTGATAATTATACAGTAATTGTCTAAGGTAATAGGCTTGGGATTCTTAGTGCGAAAGAGACTACCATAGCTGTATTTGTTTCTTCATTGTTTGTTTAAATTCTGTGCAGTTATATAATAGCTTAGCGTGAATCAGTATTAACTAGGAAATACTTTTCAAATTCTATACAGTTCTAAGTCTGAATTTCTTAGCTTTATGACGTGCATTATCGAGAAAGAAAAGAAAATGCTCTGAAGTAGCTTTTGCTTTTTAGATCTTCTTGGATGTAATGCGTAGGTATCTATTATTGTTTATGGTGGAATTTGTTCAAAACTGATGCTTGAATAACGTTGTTCATATTGGAGCTATCTTGAATATCATCAATTTTACATTCGGATGTCAATCTTGTTACAGGAGCGGCTTGAAAAGCATGAAGATTACGAAGCTATACTTAATGGAGAAAATATTGGACTCTACCAACAAAATTTTGCAGATGGTGGTTTCAGTCTACCACAGGTTCTCAACAAATTTTTTTTCCTTTTGAGTATTCTTTTTTAAAAACATTCCTGCGAATACTGACACAATTGAATATGGTGCAAAAGAGCAGCTTGAAGCAGTAGTGAATGAACTTTACAATAAAAGTGGTAACAAAAAATGGCCGCTGATTCTCCTGTATAAAAAACGAGTCGATGCGCTTTTAGAAGACCCAAATCACCGGAAAATGGTGGAAGAATGGATTAATAACAATGTCCTATACATGACTCCACCAGGTTCTAATGATGATTGGTATGGACTGACTGACTTAAAACTTGTTTTATAGTTCCACAATATTGTTTTAGTTTGGTTTCCTTCTTTATTATTTGTTTTCAGGTATTGGCTCTATGCTGCAGCTAAAACTCAAGTGTTTGCTTGTGACTAATGATGAGATGAGAGATCACATTTTTGAACTTTTAAGTAATAGTTTCTTCCAAAAGTGGAAAGAAAGAGATCAGATTCGGTTTACCTTTGTCAAAGGTTGTCTGAAGCTTCAAATGCCACCTCCTTTTTCAGTTGTGATGCAGGTTTGTCTTTTACAATCTTAAATGCAAGTTTTCTGATTTTTTTTTCTTTTGTTGAAAAAAATACATGAATCTGTGTATTTTCTTGGGATAAATAAATTCAGGAATCAGAGAAATTAAGGATCATGGCACGTTCCGATCACCTGCAAAGACAATGAGTAATTTGTAAGAAACTGGATATGTATTACAAGACAGAGTACATAATTATGCAGTTCATTTGTCCAAGTCAGCCAATTGACCAGTCTTTGATGATATTTATCAAAGAGCCAATTTTTCACCGATTTCAGAACTCAAATTAGTTTTAACTGTTGATCAAATTCTTATCTCCGTTTAGTCAGAGTACAGCTCATGAAGAAGAACCTCAATTTTGTCAACTCTTAATAATAAAAGTTTTTGTTAACTTCTGATTATTACGAACCGACGACCAATTCCAATTTGGGCCAAGAGAACAAAGCCATCTCTTAAAAATATAGGAATCGACATTATTGTCTTTCATTTGGTTGCTGTAAGAAATTATATATTGTTGGGTTTTTAATTTCAGTTTAATAATTTTTTTTTTTTGCATTTTAAAACTAAATCTATAAGTTCTATAACTATGTAATTTTTAATCTATTTTGAAAACGCCAAGCTTTTCTCAATCTGGTGGTAAGACAAATAGCTTGCATCTCAAACCCCTAGCTCGTCTATACTTTACTCAAGTTATCAGTCCAAACCAACTAACGTTTTATTGATTTAATTCTTTTTTTTGTCAACAATATAATCATTGGAACAACAAGACTCGATCCATAGCCTAAATGTTCTAGTTGGAGCGGATGAGATTCGAATTCACCACCTCGTACCTAATTAAATCAGAGAAAAATATCTTGGGTCACTTGCTTCTGCTTCTTGACCAATTCTTTCTTCTTTGATTTCTATTTAGATTTTTTTAGTGAATTCTAAATTATAATAGAAAAAATGTAAAACTCTTGAGTAGTCTACTTCCCTTTGAATACTGGAATACTCTTTACTTAAGTGAAAGGAATCCCTTAAAATTCATATGGGATTTATTTGTCTATGTATTGTTCCATTTCGATATTTTGAATCATGCATCACCTCAATGGTTATGCCACAATATTTTTATTGTAAAATTAGGTTTCAGTTAGTTAAGCTGGAAAATAACTATTCCTTCATTGAAATTGAATAAGTAATCTGGTGGTAAAGCACATAGGCTTTTGTCTCATACCCTTAGTTCCTATACAAGTGTCTTTCATATCATCTAGAAAGCAAAACCAATCAAGACCAAAAAAATACTAGGATGATTTCCATGAGTAGTCTACAAAGCATATACCATGTAACCCCATGTTAGCCGAAATTGGTCTGGAGACCTCTAACCACTGGGTCTCTGATTTAGTCATATCCAATGTTTTCCCCAACTTAATCCTTGAATTGGTATGACTCCAATGTGAACTCTTTGAATATATTAGACTCAAAATCTCCATGAGATCTCTATCTATGTTCGGAAAGATCTTGTCATTTCTTGTTTTTCATATATACTAAATAATCTAAAATTTTTTTTTTAAACACATATTCTGGAACCGCCAAAAAAAAAGTCTAAGTTCGCTAGAACCAATGGTCTCAAGAAAACATAGATAGGTGACGGGTTGGACGATAGTGCCCAAATTTGGATAGCCAGTAGACATTCAATCTAGACATAATTTATAGACTTCCCTTCTTGACCACATCTATTGCAGAATTTTTCATAATTCATCCCTTTGTGACAAAGTTTATCTTCTACCACTACACACCCTAATAATGATTGCCATATACAATTATTTTATGTTCAAGGGGCATTTCAACTTCCAAACATGTGTTGAAGAGCTTAAATATTGAATTCGTACCTTCCCATGTCAAACAATGATAAATTATCCTCTATCCAATAGCCTGATTATCCTCTATCCAATACCCTAATTTCACTGTGTATTTACCAGAATTTGTAAAATGCCAACAGCATCCATCCCCTTTTGATGCATTTTAATTCTTTATTTTTAAGTTTGAGATATTTTAATTTTAATTGTTTCTATTCACGTATGAGCATGATTCTGCAAGTAAGTACCTCGTGACACTACAAGAGTAATGAAATATAAGATTTTTTTTTGGTAAATTTTGTGACATTGAATTGCAGTATATTAACTTTTAATCATTTATGGTATACGCCATTATTGATACGATTCTGCAAGTTAGTAACTCTTGAAATTACCAAAGTAATCGAAGATAAGAGTTTTGGTATAATCATGAAACATGATAGTTAATTTAAATTTTTGCAAAAAAAATAAATATATGAATGAAGAAATGATTACATATTTAAACGACTAAAACAAAGGAATAGTGATATATTAGTGAAAAAACGATTATAAATTGATTATGGCTTTTGACCAAAACAAAATTGATTATTGGCTAAATTTCAAGTAAATGGACTACTTTCAGACATTTGGAAAGTAATAAAATAATTATTGAATTAAGGTATGTTAACTTTTAGTTACTTAATGGTATATGTTAATATTGACACTAATCTGCAAGTGAGTAACTCTGGACATTACCAAAATAACGGAAGATAAGAATTTTGATTTTGGTATAATCACTAAACAGTACTTCAAATTTGTGCAAGAAGTTAAATTATATTAACGAAAAATGGTTATAAATCTAAACTACTAAATCTAAGTAATAATGATATATTAGTGGAAAAAATTGAGTATAAGTTGATTATTAGCTAATTTCAATTAATAAGAGTACTTTGTGACATTTCCAAAGTTAATAAATAATTATTCTTTTTTTGTTTGTAACTATATATTATTAATATTATATTGAGGTGTTTTAGCTTTTAGTTATTTATGGTAACCGTTAACATTAACACAACTCTACAAATAAGTAATTCGTGACATTACAGAATAGCGGAATATATATATATTTATATTTATAAACTCATGAAACATGATACTTATTTCAAATTTTAATTTGTGCAAGGAAGTAAATTCCATTAATTAAAAACATAGTTAAAAACTATTCTCCATGTTTTTTATTAGTTGATATTTAAAAAAATAAAATTGTTTTTTTTTGCCGACTCAATAGCCAAGTTTCCACGTAATGTAAATAGTAGGACTCGATCTCTGAATGTGTAAATACACATACTTTTAGTAGATTTACCACATGTCACTAGAATAAAAAAAATTATTATAAAAGGTTGATCTTTGGCATTTGGAACAATGTATATTTGACCTAAATATTCTTCTTTTGCCCTCATTTTTTTTATTCTCTTTTCTCAAATTTTTATCTCTTTTCACAAACTTTTTTATACTTGTAAAATTCTTAAAATATCAACTAATTAGAAAATAGAGGGAGGAGTAAAACTTAGCAATGGGGAAAACCAAATATGTATAAGTTCATTTTTAGCCAATTTTAAGTAAACGACTACTTCGCCACATTTTTCAAAGTTACAATTATTGTTCCATGATTTCATTCGAAACATCTTTTATCTTTCCTTGCTTTGGAAATGTCAAATTTTAGTCATTTAGTATGAGAATTGTTTATAAATAAAATTGTTTATGAAATCAGTAATATACTTCAGGTAACATGTATGTTTGCCAAAATAAAAGTTTTTTTTTTTCGTTAAACTCAAGGGATCTCATTGCTAAACTGTAAACTGAACTCTGAAGTAACAACCATGTTTAAAATACTATTTATTTAGGGGCGAATATCCCATAATTTTTTTTATGGTGGCAGCCAGTTCTATTTTAAAATTTCAAAATGTTTTTTTTTAGTTCCATTATAACCACTAACATAGCAACATTTCAACTTTAGACCATAAATTTCATTTGTATATGCTATCCTATTTTATTATTTTGATTGAAAACATGATTTCTACCTTATATTTTACCTTAAAATAAAAATAGTATTTGAAGGTTTGAAATGAAAATTAAAAGTTATCACCTGATGGAAATTTTTTTTTTGAAGGTTTTAAATTGAAATGGCTGTCAACTTGAAGATTTTTGTAATTAACAAAAAAAAAAACTTGAAGGTTTTTGTAAGGATATTCCCTTTATTTACGTGTTCATGATTTTTATTTCTTTATTAATAACAAAAAACGTGAACATTAGAAACCAAAATAAATTTGAACAAAACTTTAATTTTGAAAATAAATGAGATATTAGTGTAAAATCCAATATTGCTTTAGAAAAAAGCCCATAATTAGGTTAAATAGGTTATAAATTGGAATGAAGAGATGCGAAATGAAACGCCACAGAAACCACCAGATACCAAAACCTGAAGACGAAGAATATATATCTATACACATTTTCACATTCATATTTTTACGCTTCTCATTTTTTCTTCAGACAATTCCCCGAGTTTGAACCCATTTCGTCTGAGAGGTATAAGCCTCTAATCTATCATCTCTTTTCTTTTTGTTGTTTTATTTTCTTCAACGTTACTCTAAGTGTGTTATCGTCTACAAAGATTTTATCTATGAACATGTCTAGGTCTTGTGAATCCTAAAATTCTACCTGTTTGGATTAATATTTGATTCAGATTTATTTTTAATTTTTTTTCTTCGATTTGTAGTCACTATGCTTCTGGAAATAAATTCTTCTGGTATTAATCTTGTTTGATAAACATAGAACTTGATCCGCTTTAATTGTTCTTACTTGAGGGATTCGAATCTTCACTTGATTGTAATTGAGTTACTAGATTTTGATAAATCTAAGGTAAATATATATGTTTTGGAGGACTCTCATCAATGTTAATGTGATAAAATTTTGAATTTTAATATTTATAATTCCGAACTGAGAGATAAAACTAGGTTCTGCTTTGGTTTATTAATCACTTGCATAATGTGTGTCTGTGTCAATAATTATTTCCAATTCAGAAGAAATTGGGACTACTGAAAATCTCTAAATTGTTTTTTTTTCTTTTTAGGTTTGTAACGTAATAATATCTACACTTGTCTTGTACAAAGAGCTTTAAATTTGGTCTATTTATTGATTACTTAGTTATTGTTTCTTCTAGTATGAGCTATAATTTGCAATGAATTGATCAATGAATGAAGATGAAACTAAACAAAACACTCTCATTGTTTTTGGTGTTAGTATCTGTAGAATGAATCCGTTGAGCATTACAAAGTCTCCTCCTCCTGCTGGTGATGTCTTGGCCAAGCGAAAAAGAGGTCGTCCACGCAAAGATGAAGCCTCAACACAACAGGAGAATAATCATGTGACTCCAAGTCCAAATCCGGTCATTAACTTGGTTGGTAAGGCTGTTACTGGTGTGCTCGAATCAGCTTTTGAAGCAGGCTATTTCCTCTACGTCAAGGTTAATGACAGTGACACTATGCTGAGAGGTGTGGTGTTTATACCAGGCAGGGTTAAACCAATCACTCCAGAAAACGATCTGGCTCCTAATGTTAAAATGCATGGAAGAGAAGAAATCAACAACAACCAAACTGATCAACCACTGAAAGATGATGTCACTACTAGTAGCTTGGAGAATTCTGATCCTACTCGAGCTTTGACTCTACTGGCAGAAGTGAGTAATGGACAAATGAGGGAGAAGGATGGAGTAATCGAAGAAGCTGAAACTCGGTTAGTGGAGTTTTTTCCAAGACCAGAGAATATGATGGCTGCTCAAGTACCAAAACCTGTCGAGGTAGAGAAAGAGAGAGAAGAACAGATAGCTCCTGGTGAAACTCATGGATTCGATCTTATGGCAGAGAAACCGGTTTGTGCAGGAGAGAAAGTGCCAGAGGAGCTTCAGCTAGAGCTTGGAAACAAGGCTATAATATCGAGTGGAGATAACAGCAACAACAACATGGCAACACCAATGGAGACAGATCCTAAACCTTTGGTGTCGAAGAGTGGTTTTATAGCTAATTTGTTTGAAGGAGTAGACAAGAAGTCTGATTGTGAAATGGAAGAAAACAAAGCAAAAGAAGAAGCTACTCCATCAATGCAGTAGTTAGATCTTTGTGTGGCTATTTTCTTACATTATGTTGTTCTACAAAACATTTGTTTTGAATCTCATTTTTTCTTATAATATCTTTGAATCTGATCATTCAACTGGTAAGGGTGAATAACAAAAGTAATGAGTTAGGAATTACATTGTTAAAACAATAATACCTAATTTTTAAAAGCATTTCGATTAATCAAATATTAAACTGATAAAATAGGTCTTTGTTCTACAGTTGCACAGTTCGAATCGCATGTTTAGAACCGTCCGATTGGCATATAACATCAATAGACCGCGAAACAATACACTTTATCGTTAAAAAAGAGACCTTTTCTCTTTACTCTTTGACATTTGTCGGTCATGACCGTTTAACTGCGAAACCATAGTTTGCTAAATCTTCGCAAATTCAAATTACTTCCACCATTTGGATTTTGGAATTTACACTTTCCCAATGTCAAAATTCATCTGAAATTTTCTTATCTTCTGCTTCGTTAGAAATTAAACAAAAGATTTGATCTTTTTTTTCTCTTAATATGTAAATACCGATACGTTTTTCTGGGAATTGTAAAGTTGGATCATTTCCAGGTTTAGTGATTCCGTCAGAGCTTCTTCTCGACTTAGATCTGACTCGTTTGAGGGAAGATTTTGAAGAATGGATTTGCATTTGAAGAACTTATTTGGTAGAATTCACGATCAATTCGGGTCAGGTCCGGGTCTTGGACCTGGATCCGGTGTTTGCCTGATGAAAGTTGAAGGTATATCTTCCAGCATTATCCAATCCATATTTAGAGCTTCAGCTTCTTTATACAGAAGTGAGCCATGGAAGAGGCTCAGACCGGGTCATTTGTTTGGTGTTCGGGTCGGAAAAGACTCAGATTGGTCAGGAAAGAGACAACCTTTTCAATGTGTTCAGTTCATAGGTGGAGATGGTGGTGATATAGCTATCTATATGTATAGGTCCATGAGCTATGCACTGAAAATGACAGATGATTCATGGGAAATGGCTAGAGTTCCCAATGTTGAGGTTTTTAGGGTTACTTATGAGCTTGAATCATTGATGCTTCCTTCTAACAAGAGAATGGTTAAATCTTTGGCTTTAGAAGTTTCTGGAACTGATCGATTTCCAGTCATCGATGTTGCGCGGTGCATGACCTCAGGTGAGCTTCAATTCAGAAGCCCCACACTCGAAGAACTTAGACTTGTGTTTGCTGTAATGAAAGCTCTTTCTTTGGTTCATCCTTTGCTGCTTCAAGAGGAGAAGCAAGTCAGAGGGGTGCCAAGGACAATAAAGTTTTTGCCGTTTATAGAGACTGTCGATGTTCAGTGGCCACCAGAGATGTTCAAGGGCCATGATATTGTTGCTGTCACAGTCTCGCATCCTCCTGGTCAATCATATGAACATAAATCAAAGAAAACTGCAGTAATGGCACGAGAAGATGACGAGCTGGAAATAATTTCAAGCACGACCAATCTGCGAGTTAGTTATGGTGCAGAAGCGGGTTTACGAATGTGCACACTATGTGAGAAACCTGTTCACATAGATGAGTCTGTTTGTTGTAGCCACTGCCGTGCAACTATCTACTGTGGTCCAGACTGTGAGAAACGGCACTGGTGGGAGATGCACCGAAGTGTTTGTAGTCTCTATGAAGCTATGATGAGTAGAGAAGAGGAACTCAAGATAAAGATTTTCACTTTCTCGTGTTATGCTGAAAGCCCATGTGAATGGCTTAGATCTTTAGGTATCCACAAAAAGGGAATGTGGAGAAGACAATGCGATTGCTACTCCCACCGCCCTTTCGGACTCTTACACTGCTTTTCCTCGGATGCACAATCTGAGTCATGGGGAGGACTTGAGGACGGTGATTATCCACAAGATTTACTGATTCCTAATATGAACAACGGGCGTTCCTCGGGTATGATCCTCCAGTCAAATTGGTCAGATTACTATGAAATCCGGTGTTTACCACCATCAAGTCCAGTTTCTGACATTCTCTCCTACCCTTTAACCATTTACCACATATTAACAACACTAAGCCCCCATTCCAAGAATCTGTTGCTCAAAGGGAAAGAAGTGACTGTCCATTACTTAGGTCCAGAGCGAGAACTTGACTGGATCAAAGCATTTGCAGAGATCAGTCACTTGCTTAATGGTTTAGGAACTGTGCAGATCATAATGGTGGGACCTGAAGTTCCATCTGACTTATCTGGTACAATAGCAACCACCTCAGCGACAAACAACAGCAGAGTTAAGGTGAGCTTTGTGAAAGGTTTGTACCAAGACGAGGTAACATACCTAACTTCACCTGACATCGTTGTAGCCTTAAACTGTGACCTGGACGGGTACTCGAGCTGGGCAGGGGCAGTTGAGGTGGTGAACAACATGCAGATCCCCGGTTTTTTCACTGATAAGACTGAAGAAGCGTGCGAAAATGCTAAGGCAATTTTGCGTAACGCAGGGCAGATCATTTCTCATCCGGTTGCTCCTAATCCCTTCCGTTCACCTGTGAGAACATGTGCAAAGTCTAGCAATCTTCCCTGTTACAGCAACGGCTTCATCCTCGGGGTGAATACATAAAAGACTTTAAATGTTATAGTAACCGTTAGTATAAAAGATAAACTTAGCCATTTCTGTGGCAATCGTATTCACTCCTGTACAAATTCTCTCACAATGGGGGCTCTAACCAATCATCCTACTTTACTTGGAGCGGTAATTGAATCTTTTTAGATTTTTCTTTTGGGAAAACGGTCAATTTAATGCTGAATTTACACATTTTTGCCATTTTAAACCCAAACTTCTTCTCTTTCCAAAAAACACAAACTTTGAGTTGACTATGCCATATTAGGTTCACCGTTAGTCAAAATTAACACACGTTAAGCTTCGTCAGTTTAATTAAACGGGTCGTTAATTGAGTTAACAAAATCATCAAAATACAGCGTTTTGACCCCCAAAAAAATCGAAATCCCTAGAAAATAATTTTTTTGCCCCAAATTGATTTCTCTCTTTCTCCTCTTGTCCGTTGTTCATCAAATTGAATTTCTGCAACTTCAAGTCGAAATCGAAATTGTCTGTCTTTCTCCTCTTCTCTTCTTATCTCTTTTTCGCAAGTCCACTTTTTCGATTTCTCTTCTTCTCCTCTTCTCTTCTTCTTCTCTCTTTCTCGCAAGTCCACTTTGTGTTGCTTTGTGTCTATACAGGCACTGGAGTTCAATGCTTTGGAATGATTCTCGTCACCATGATCTTTGCGTGTCTTGGCTTTTTATCTCCTTCAAACCGTGGTGGTCTGATGACAGCTATGCTTTTACTTTGGGTTTTCATGGGACTTTTGGCAGGATACTCTTCTGCACGTCTCTACAAAACATTAAGAGGAACTGAATGGAAGAAAATTGCTCTGAAAACAGCATTCATGTTCCCTGCTACCGTCTTTGTTGTGTTCTTCGTCCTTAATGCCATTATCTGGGGGCAAAAATCTTCCGGTGCAGTCCCATTCGGTACAATGTTTGCTCTAGTTGTCCTCTGGTTTGGCATCTCTGTTCCACTCGTTTTCATCGGTGGTTACGTCGGTTTCAGAAAACCTGCACTAGAAGATCCAGTGAAAACAAACAAGATCCTAAGGCATGAACCCAATCTTCTCCATTTTAATCGGTGGCATTCTCCCATTTGGCGCAGTCTTCATTGAGCTCTTCTTCATACTCACCTCGATATGGCTACACCAATTCTACTACATCTTTGGATTCCTCTTCATTGTCTTCATCATTTTAATCATCACTTGCGCAGAGATCACAGTTGTCCTCTATTATTTCCAGCTCTGCAGTGAAGACTATCAATGGTGGTGGAGATCTTACTTAACATCATGCTCTTCCGCAGTTTACCTCTTTCTTTACGCTGCTTTTTACTTCTATACCAAGCTCGAGATCACAAAGCTTGTTTCAGGAATCCTATACTTCGGGTATATGCTCATTGTCTCATATGTTTTCTTCGTCTTCACCAGTGCAATTGGTTTCTACGCATGCTTTTGGTTCACCAGACTTATCTACTCTTCGGTTAAGATCGATTGATCTTTCATCACAGTCTGAGAAGCTATCTTAAATCTTCTTCCGTTTTTGTTTCTGCAAGATTTCGTTGTAGTTTTTCTTTTTGTTAAAATCTCTTGATGATTTTGAGATACGTATACAGAAACTTCATTTGATTGTAAACACATAAGAAGCTTAACTATAAGTGTAGTACAGCAATATTCTCATAATAATTACAATTGTTCTTTTTAAAGAAAGCTGCAAAAGCCATAATTGTAACCTATCACACAATGATTCCAAGCTTATGGTATTTCTTCTTTTTGTGTTCTTTGTTTTACAATCTTATGCTTCTCCTCTGCTTCACTATTTTCGTCATGACATGCAAAGGGAAGGTCTTGTGGAGTTCAAGCACGAGTTTCTATTAGTTGAATTGAGTTCATGGAACACGAGCAAACAAGTTTGCACAAATTGATAAGAATGGAATCAAAATGTGCAAAGTAACAATTCATTGGGATCAATTCCTTGGATCCTAACTCTTACAAGAGTATTCTTCTCCACATTATAGAAGAATATGTAGAAAGGATCATACCCAAATGCAAAGAACACAAAGTGGACTTGCAAGAAAGAGAGAAGAAGAGAAGAGGAGAAAGAGGAGAAAGACAGACAATTTCGATTTCGACTTGAAGTTGCAGAAACTCAATTTGATGAACAGTGGACAAGAGGAGAAAGAGAGAAATCAATTTGGGGCAAAAAATTATTTTTTAGGGATTTCAATTTTTTTTGGGGATCAAAACGCTGCGTTTTGATGATTTCGTTAACCCAACTAACGACCGTTTAATTAAACTGACGAAGCTTAACATGTGTTAATTTTGACTAACGGTGAACCTAATATGGCGTGGTCAACTCAAAGTTCGTGGTTTTTTTTGGAAAGAAAAAATTTAGATTTAAAATGGTAAAAATGCGTAAGTTCAGCATTAAATTGATTGTTTTCCCTTTTTCTTTTTCATTTTTGGAGTAAATACAGTACGGCTTTCTTTAATTATATGTTTCACATCTTTATCATCATTATCAATCCTCGATAGCATTGCCTGTGCACTTTTCGAATCTCGTGCAGCTACTAGAACTTGATATATCCTGTGAAACAATAAAACGAAGAACCCATTATACATCTTTCTTACAAAAGGAAAATAAATGTACTAAAAGAAAAGCCAGTCTCTTAGATACGATTAGGGCTCTCAAAACAAGTTAGGTTCTTAAAGGAGTTCTCTTAAACGTTGTAAACCTTGTCCATTCCAAAATCACTATTTTTAACGTACGAGAGATAAAAAGCACTTGCCTTAAATAGTTGAGGACGTTGTAAGGAAGTTCTGCATATTGATACTCTGTCCATACCAGCATAGCGTTTTGCTTATCCTTTGCATTGACACAAGCTTGTAGAAGAAAATCTAGACATTTTCTTGATGGACATAACTCCAGCTTTTCCTTCATGAAGCTCACCAAGTCCAGCCCTAGCTTCACATCACTGGGCTCTGTTTCTGCTATTGCCCTAAACATCTGATTTCAACAATACGATTACAAGAGTTATGAGAATTATATCACCATAATTATCCAAGATATCGTTGTGTCTACATTTGTGACATCACGAGGTTATACCAAAACAGTTGATAACAAGAACAACTGAAGACCCTGCAAACTCTTAAAAAATGTATGAGAAAAATAGAATCACACCTCTTCAAACCAATATCCCACAGCGTTATCATCCTTCGACAAGTGGTTTTTGGTCTGCTCTAGCAAATCAGGAATAGAGCTACACAAAAGGAGTTGAGTGAACCATAGGATAATTTAACAATGATGGGGCACGAGTGAGTTAACCATAGGATACACATAATCCACTGTACCTTGACTTATTGTTGCGAACAGCAAACACAATAGTTTTAAAGAAACCATCTATCCAACATTTATAATTACGCAGCTCATCAGCAAGTTGAACCAACGTTGTCAACTCTTCGTTTGAATCAGAGTAATCCTACAGACAATTAATTTGAGGTCATTGCAATACGTGAAGTACACTATCAGTCGGCTAATTTACGGAAAACATAAACATAAGATTAAGTACACACTTACTATAAGAGAGATAATAGCTTTAGGCTCTACACGGCAGTTGGCTTTCTTCATTTCTTCATATATACTTAAAGCGTCTGTTATTTTTCCATTTGATGCCAGAGCAGATATAAGCACACTTTTCAGCTCATTGTGATCCTGTGCCGGGACGTCCAGGTCCATGAGCACCTAAAGTAAGACAAAGCCTGAGCTCTAACACTAACATATGAATCTTATCATTCGGGAACTTTTAAAATAACATGCTGACCTCTCTTGACTTCTCAAACTGTCCGCATGATGCATATGCTCTAATGAGGGACATGTAAACGTGCTTATTAGCTTGAAGTCCTGCTTGCTTCATCTCCTCATAATACTTTGACGTTATAATAAGAGACGGAAAAAAGCACAAATTATAGTTCGTTCATATTTAAACATTATTTATGTATGTGTCGATGGGTGACAACTGACAAGACCACAGGAGAGACAGTGTATTTATGTACTTAATTTCAAGAATAAAAGAATAAAAAAAGACTTGGATGAGGGAAGATATCAGTAAAATACAGAATTCATTACCTTCGCAATAGCCTCCTCCTTGTCGCAATAGTTTATAAGATGGCTAAAAGTCACGGAATCAGGTTGAACATCCGCTTCTTTCATTTCCTTGAGGACCATCAAGGCGCTGTTCACTTGTTTCTTCAAAACCCAACAAAAATCATAGTTAAAACAGCTCGAGAGACAACGTGGATGCACAGAAAGGAACTATCTATCAGTATAAAAATTTGCAAACAATTTCACATATAAATTCTTACGCTATTATAGGTTTACAACAGTTATCAGCCTAATAGAGATACATTTATGCTACAATAGAAATTTTATAAAAGACAAGCTTCTTTGCATGTTGCACAATCTTATTTCGATGCATATTTCAATATCAATAAATAAGGAAACACATGAATAACCCTAAGACACGATAATTGGTGGATACTTCAATAAGTAAATAACGAACAAAGTTGAAAAGAGAGCTTAAAAGTATTACTTCCCGGAAATATCCTGCCAATATAGAATTGTACATGCTAGAGTCTGGTGCCAAATTGAAATTCTTCAAACTACCAAGCATATTATATGCACCTTCAAACTGCGCGGAAATGAAAGGTTGAGAGCAATGTTTTATGGTTGGAAGACAGACATTGCTCTGTGAGAAACGGCTATATCAAACTCAATTTCTAGGATCTGTAAAACAAAGTTCATGATAGATAGCAAACTGAAGCTGATAGAATTAGAAAAAGAAGTTACATCTTTGACTTTTATGCACAAATTTATTGATCTCCTGAGAGTCTCACTATTTGGCTTCACATTCTTGTTTTTCATTATTGAATTGAATCTTTGGACCTGAAACAAAGAAAGTATGATCAAAACAACTCTGGTTCAGCATAAACATGAAAGAGAAAATGTTGGTGATCCCTCACGAGCATATCAATGACCAGCCTAATTAATTTATCCATTGAGATGTACAACAGATGATGAAGTCAGTCAATAAAAAAAATATTTGGGACAAAATCCTAGGAATATATTCCAAGCAAAAGGAGATCAATACCAAATTAAACTCAAGAATCTGCTGGATGGCATGTAACAATGAATGCAGGATGTTTGCCGATATTTGCAGATCTGCTTCACACATACTTTCAACTACATCCAGAGCAGTGACCACCTACAACACAGAGATATTATCGTTAGTCAACTTTGGAGTACCAACAATGAAAGTTGAAATTAACAGACATGTACAAATACCTCTTTCAAGTCACAAAGATAACTAACAAGCTTCTCATAGGAAGTAGATGAAGGAACGATATCTAATTCTTCATGCAACTTTTCAATCTTCAGAATGGAACCCTCTACCTTTAGACACCAAAATATGTTAGAAAATGGACAGTTAGGAGCCATATTCTATCTTCAGAAGAACCTTTAAGTTACTTAGCACTACTCGGGATATGAGTGACTTCAATTTTAGTTTCAGTTAGGACTCCGGTTAGCGGAATCCGCTACTACTTCAGACGATAACAATGATTAGATATTTAGTTACTCACTTTATTTTGTACATTGAAAAAATGGCATAGGGTTCAAAACAATAGTTGGTTGTTTCAAGAACGCCAGCCAAGTTTTTGGTATACCAAACACAAAAAATATGTTGGGACCTAAAAATCTGAAGACCTATAATATTGTAAACATCTTGAGGACACTAATGAATATATCGTTTATCATTCTTGGGGAGAAAAGAATAATTATCAATGTAGATGTGGTCAGCACTAAGCTAGAAAATTAAATACCAAAAGGTTAGAAAAGAGACATCGTTTAGCTAAAAGATTTTAATGGATCAAGGATGGATGTAATATTTGGTAAGCAGACTCACGTTTTCCCAGAAACCTTGGAATCAGAGTGATTCAACAGACCCAAGTTATATCTATTTCAGTACCAACTAATATCTAGGATAAAACTTGAGAGCAAAAAACAATGTCAATGAACAAAAATCCCCACACTAATGTTAAAACCAGATTCAAATACTCCTGAAAGAAAGTATGGAAAAGACTCAATAAATTTACAAGGATTATATAGAACTAAAGCTTCCTGAATTCTGCTAATCAATATATAAGCATTATGTAACTAGCTTCGATGAATCTGCAAGCACTATTTATGGAAAGTCCTCACCGTTAAATTTGGGATGCAGGTTGCATAGCTAAATATGAGACTGGAAACTGTCTCCACTCCAGCTGGAAATATTAAGAAACCATGTTACAATGTTTAAATAAAATCAGTCATCAGCAAGTAAATTAACTGGTTTGCATCAAAGATAAACTGGTCTCAGCAACTGTATAATGAGCACACATCCACCTTTAAATATCATAATACCAATACGGGAAAATATTACCAGCCTGTTTCAATTGATTTCTATCCCACCTTTACCACAATCTTTTAGTTGCCAAAGTAACTTCATTGCAATAGACTCCAATAGCGACTTTCCAAGATATGAAAATATGCTTTTCAATATGTTTGGTGAAGATACTTTTGTTATGTCGACAATCGCTAACAGCTTCTGAAATTTTTCGTTACTGTCTTTCTCACACAGTGCAACCAAATAATATTCTGTTTAAGGACCAAAAGGTTACTTTGAGAGTAGAGGAAAATAATAACCAGAGTTCTACATGAATATCATAATATGTGTACCGTGGATGGCATACCTTGTAAATTTGACAAACTTATTCCATTATTATCAATTGCATTAAAAAGTTCGTTGATCTTCTCTTCGTTGTTTACTTGGATCCAAAGAAGCAAATCATAGTAGACAAGATTCTCAGTAGACTCAGGACTTGCCTCTTTCACAAAATTCTTGAGAATTTGGAAGTCCTCTACCATTTCCATATCAACTAAGTACTCTAAAAAAGGCCCATAAGTTCCTTCTTCTATAGAGAATCTGAGTTGTCTCATTTGTTTGAGATGTTCAATCGCCTTCCCAATTTGCTCAAGAGCATATTCTATATCATTGCTTTTCCTCGCACGTTCTATGCAAAGTTTAGTCATTGCATTGTATTCTTTTTCACCCGCTTCATTTCCCATTTTATACAACACCTCAAGCATAGTCTCGGTGCCCAAATTCCGAGCACAGCCCTTCAGAAGCTTCTTCACAATACCTGACTGTTTTTTCTTAAAATTATCTGTTTGCATCCTACCACGTGACATCTGTTTTAGCTTTGGCAACGAACCATGTTTCCTAGGCAGGAAATCTGAGGCTTCCAATGCGTTCTTTAAAGAATCCTCATCATCATTTCTTTCTAGATGAAGATGACTATTTCTACAATTAACTAGAACAATAATTACATCACACAGTGCAAAAAGGAAAGGGTCTCAAACAATTTCTATGAATTGGAAGAATGTGAATAATGAAATCATTTATCCAATTTCTATGAATTGGAAGAGCTGGTTAACAAAGAAAAAAGCAACTTTAGTCATAAGAAACGTACATACCATATAACGAAGACGAGACCTTACCCGCGAGTGCTGTGTCCCGAAAATCTACACACACAAAAAAAAAAAAGGCACTAGAACTATATCGGAAATCGAACACTTTGAAACATGATTTAGCAGATAAAATAAAGATAATTTATTTATACGTATTGTTTCTAAACTTTCTATTAGGAAAACAAAAAGAAATAATTTCTCAATTTTGAAATGGCTCAATCAGAGAAATCTACGAAGTAGAGAACTAAGTTAGAAGAAACCTAATCCAGTGTTGTTGGAAGGAGCGCAAAGATGCTTTAATTCGTCAATGAGTGTAATTCCAGTAACCTCGATCTCTGGAGACTCTCCGGCATTGACTTGGGGAGTCTTAGTGGTGTGTGAAGATTTTCCGATTTTTCTCATCGCTTGGCGGAAAATTGAGCTTAAAAATTTCTTTGACTCTTTACCCATCTCCGAATTCGCAATTTTCAAACCAAAAATCAAATGAGCCTACGAAGAAACAAACGAAATCACCCACCCAATAAAACAAAGGTTTGCATCAGATAATGATGATGAATATGAAATTTCTGGGAACAGCGGGTGTGCTAAAACCCGCCGATAAACCCCGGCAAAGATTTCGTGTTCGAGTTCAGTGGCACTAATGTAATACTTTCTGAAATTGAGGGTAGAAAGATATACAAGAAATAGGTCTTGTAAATTATCTCCCTTTTTTTCCTTTTACGGGCCTGCAATTTTCCCTTTTTTGTTTTTTTAACCTCAATTTTTCCTCTTTACACAAAAAATCGTGATAAATTATTTATTAAATTTTAAAATATTATCTCATTCAAGTGGGTGTCGATGTTATTTATCTCTGCAACTTGCGAGCTCCAACCAAACGAGTGATAGGAATTAAATTATAATTATAGAAAAAATAATTAATATGTACCTCAACAAACAAACTTTGTTTTTATTTGAAGGTCATGTCTTTATTTAATGGTTAATAACTAAATATATCCAATCAAATTCGTCCCATCAGACTTTAAAGTACAAGCATTTTTTGTTTTTCGAGAATATGTCCACTCATTTAATCGACAAGATTGCTCTATTTTTTGTTTTTTTCATAAATCATCCCCAGTAAATTATCGATTTTTCAAGTGTTTTTATATTTAACTTTATTTTGTTTCATTTATTATCACCTTTTTTTTTATAACTACATTTATTATCACTTTTTAAAAGTTTAGACAACAACAAATTCTAGGTCTATATCAAGACCGTTAGCAGTTAACCGAGAGTTTACTAACTACAGATACATGCTTCTTGGTAAGATTCTGAACTTTTCACAGATTTAGGTTGGTATTGCTTTCCTTACGGTAGCGAGGGAATCAATTTCGGAGCACATAACATAACATAAGGCGTAGTTTATCATCTTTGTATTCAGAATTTGAGGTGTTCATTTGGACTATGACTTGTTTTTTCTTTTTTCAAATTTTGGAAGTCGAGTTCCTAATTAATTGTTTCGAACTAGTAAAGATGATCGAAGAACCTCACGTCTGGCCATCCTTCCTACCGTATTTGGGATGATTTTTCAAGACTTCGAAACTCCTTTCGGTCTTGCCCTGTTGCTCTAATTTCACACGCTTTTAACCACAAAACTAATTATCTACTCTGTATTGTTAGAGAGTTTTCACGATTTCAAGCTTTTATAAACGATGTTCTATTTCTTTAGTTTTGTATCTGGTTCATAAATTACTTAAGTTGATAAAAATATATATATATATAGACAACAACTTGCGCAAATGGTTCATATGGGGTCAGCTTTGTACTATAAATAGGAACCAGAAACAATAAATCCACAAGATAGGGGAAAAAAAACAAATAAACTTTAAAAAAAAATTATGGATTTTCAGACAATTCAATCGATGCCATGGGAATATGTTCTATCTTCTCAATCTCTTCACAGCTACCAATTATCTCAACAGAATCATATTCGTTGGTCTCAGTCTCCCGAATCTCACATTTTCTCTGTTGATCTTCCTGGTAACACTCACTAATTTCTCAGTCACCAAAGAATAATCTTTTTACAATAAACCAATTTTTGTTTTTCTTAATCAGGTTTGAGGAAAGAAGAGATCAAAGTGGAGATTGAAGATTCAATTTACTTAATCATACGAACGGAGGCAACGGAGGGATCGGTGGATCTGCCAGTAAGGAGTTTTAAGAGGAAATTCCGATTGCCGGAATCGATAGATATGATCGGAATATCAGCAGGTTATGAAGATGGTGTGTTGACTGTGGTTGTACCAAAGAGGATTGTGACAAGAAGATTCATTGATCCTTCTGATGTTCCTGAAAGTCTTCAACTTCTTGCAAGAGCTGCTTAAAAGATTGTCGCTTTTGTTCTTCTTTTGTTAACACCAAGTTTGAATCTTTGCTTTCACAAATGTCTGTTTAATCTATTTCAAAAAAGTGTAATCCTGTTTTATTGGTAGTTAAATCAAGGCATGACAATGATATCTAGTTCTTTGTGCAACTTCTTGCTGAACTTCAAAACGGATTCCTCTACTTTTAGTCGGCAAAACATGGACGGTTAGGATTACTTTAATGATCTCAAAACTCAAAAAGTTTCGGAAATTGAAGAATGAAATTATCTCCAAACTACAGTAACTTATGCACTTATAGGACTCTGAACATATATATTCGATTATTTCAAGAAAAATGTATCAAGCGTTCGTAGTTATAACATGACAAACATCTTAGGACCTGACAATGTCCATGACACTAATTGTTACTAGCTACAATAATCATTCTTGGGGTTATCAATGTACTAGTATAATACATGATCAGCACTAAATGAGTATTAATAACCAAAAGATCAACAAGATAATATACTTAGTTGGAACCTTTTTATATGGATCAAGAATAGCCAGAAAATGCTGCTAATCACTATGTATGTATTATGTTACTACAACCTCGATGAATGGTAAGCATTATGTATGGGAAGTCCTTACCGTTGAATTTGAGATGAACTGTTTGCATCCCACCATGTGATGATACCTATTTTGTCCTTGGCGACGAAAGAAGTTTCCTAGGCAAGAAACTTGAGGTTCCAGTAAGATCTTCGAAGAATCTTTATTGTCATGTCGTTTCTTTCCGGAAGTCGCATTTACAATACCAACCAAATCAGTAACGATGGTGACGAAGATGATCGATAAACCCTTCCAATATTTCGGGTTGGAGTAACGTTGTAGGGGATTGACTAGTTATATAAGTAAGCATTTCTTTGATATAGAATTTAGCATGCAAAGATTGACGAGGTATCAATCAAGCAAGTGATAATTAAACCAAAAGATACGGTTATAAATCAGTCAAAGCAAGATAAGATGATCACTAGTATGCTACAAAAATACCTGAAATGACATAATAGCTTATATAATCATTGAACATCAGAAGATTAATCACTTTTCAGTTATTTAACAGTCTATCATCATATATATCGAAATTAATTTTCAAAAAAATCGGTAGTGAATGTAAATATAGTCACGTTTTCAAATTATAAAAACGAGAACAATACCATTCATTACCCTATAGACAGCTCCACCGAAGTTAATCCTTTGTGATCCTTGGACTTGTGACTCCAGATTGCTTAGCGACTAAACGATGAGAATTTTTCACATTGGTACCAACATTCTTACGCTGAGAAGCTCTGCTTAAGATCTGATCATTACTCTTTAAACCCTTCTTAGCTTTTCTTTCTTCACTCCTGTTTATGCTGCCGATAATTGCATCATTATCTAAATAAAAGAATTTGATAGCACAGTTGTTGTTATCTATACATTTGAGTTCAACATTGCGTAACACTATAATAGCTAAAGCCTCCATGGAAAATAATCATACAAGTATCAATATTTGCCAGTCATGGAAACAGTAAAGATCATTATGCAACTCGAGAACCTTACCGGGACTTGATACAACAGCTCGTGGTCGTAGGATTGGACTAGCTTTGGGTTTTTGTTTTACTTCAATGTCAGCTCCTCTGACACGCTTAGTGATTTCTGTTGATTTAGTTTCAGACATGAGGACACTTGGTATGTAAATCTTAGGAATCTTAGCTACATATATCTTTGAATCATCTTCTTGATTCTTATCTGTAAGAGAATGACAGAGAGAAAGTCAGAAACAGATTCTTATGAAGAATTGCAATTTGGCAATCAAAAAATCGAAAACGATGTCTACTAAGGACAAGCACATAACCCAAATCTGACTGCAAAACCTAAATTGTCATTCCATCAAAAGCCAAGTCAATGTTCCCTAATAGAGAGTCAAACATAAAGGAAATGAAATTACCTGAGGCACGAGATTGGAGATAGTTCGAGTTCGGACAAGAACTCTTCTGCTTGTAACTATCAGCTTCGTTTTTAACTTTCACTTTCGGATACACTACAAAATTCCAAAAAAAAAGGAAAATTTAGGAAAAATTACTCTGACCTTCAATTTGGTTCAGCTGATTTTGAATTCGTCTTCGCAAATAAACAATTGAACAGAAATCGATGAAACCTAAGAAATTTTCAACCAAAATTCACTTACTGTTTGGTTCCAATCTCTGATCCAATTTTTGTTTTCTTTTTTGTTTTTGTGTGTGTGTTTGAATGGAATCGAGTAATTGATCGGTCTGCTCTCTGTCTCAACAATAGCGTAATGAATGTAATTGACTTTATTTCTGGTGATTAAGGTCAAACTTTACACGCTTATGTTTTAAGTACGACTCTTTTATTGCCAACCGTTAGTTGCTTCTTTTTCGACACGTGAATTCAACTTGCTATGGCAATTTTGTTATTGTTTGTCATGTCAGGTCTCAATCACATGGTTCTTCTCACGTAACCGGAAAAAAGGTTCGTAGCCACTTGACCAACACGGTTAAGTCCGAAGAAAGAGTTTAGTTTTCAATTGGGCTAAAAGGCCTTAACATTTAGGCCCAAAATTAAGACAAGATTCGAGATTAAACGAAAAAAGAAAGAGAAAGAGATTCACAGAAAGCTGTGTCAAAGGAAGAATAGAGGATAAAAAGCCAACAATGGCGTTCAACGTTATAGCACCTGGTCGTCTATCTTCAGCCACGTCCACTTTCTCTTCCACCGTTAAAGCTGCCCTCGTTAGACCTTCTTTCTCTTATCGTCTCTTTCCATCATTACCATCAAATACCGTCAGGAGAACCATCACTCCATTTGTTATCACTTCTTCGTCTATTTCGTCGCTGCCTCTCTGTAATCGAAGCTTTCACGGTGGTCGTATTGTGGCCATGGCTTCTTCTGTTTCTCCTGGATCGGTCAATAAACCAGAGGAAGAGTGGCGTGCGATTCTCTCTCCTGAGCAATTTAGGATTCTGAGGCAGAAAGGCACTGAGTAAGAACATTTTCTTCTTTGAATTCAGTTGTTTCTGGTACCTTTCATTTGGGATATTTGAGTGTTCTGATTTCTGGATAGTGTGGTTACATAATTTTGATTGGACTTAGGCATCTGGATTGTTTTTAGAAAATGTCTTTTGGATTTCAAGTTTATTTAATGATTGGTATATAGCTGGAACTAGATTCAGAGATTTGCATGCAAATTTTTTATCTTCAGATGATATTCATGCATTAAATGAAGATCCTTTTCATGAGACACAATTATGTTCTCTATATATGCGTTTTGAAATTAGTGTGATTTGATTCATTAAGGATGTTAATGGCTTCTAAATCTCTCATGAAAAGTAAGTTTACAAAGGTTTCTGTGCCATCAACTTGCTACCTGATCTTAGATGAGCAATTGAGATTCTTATTTTCTGAGAGCATTCAAAAATCAACAAATTTTTTTTCGAACTCTGGCATTAAAATGCTGTTGTTGTTGTATTTGGTTGTCTCAGCTATGAACTCTAGTTTTAGGATTGTTTCAGGAGAGAATGTCTTTGTGTGACATGAAAGCACCTTAGTAGTATGTCTTAATTGGGCCTTTCTTGGTTGTTTAAATAGTGAGCAACAAACGGAATTCAAATAAAAGTTCATTTCTTTGTGGATCAAAAAACATCAATGAGTATCACATCACATTGCTTGAAGTAGAGTTTAGCAACCAGTTCTGTATAGATATCCAGGAACAGGAGAATACAACAAACTATTCGAAGAAGGCATCTATTGCTGTGCAGGATGTGGAACTCCTCTTTACAAATCCACCACAAAATTCGACTCTGGTTGTGGCTGGCCAGCTTTCTTTGATGGACTCCCTGGTGCCATAAACCGAACCGTAAGCTTTTTTTTTTTTTTTTTCATTCTAGGGAACATTATCATTTGTAAACATGGTTTGAGAGATACTAATTACTGAAAACACCTTTTATAATTCTACTCAGGCCGATCCGGACGGTAGTAGAGTCGAGATCACATGTGCAGCTTGTGGTGGACATCTGGGTCATGTTTTCAAAGGAGAAGGTTTCCCTACTCCTACTGATGAGCGTCACTGTGTGAACAGTATCTCTCTCAAGTTCACGCAAGAGAATCCAAAACTGTAATAATTTGATCAAATAATCATCAAGGAAGTAAAAAAAGAAGATATGTAATAATGTAGTTTGTGTTGTGTACTTTGTTTTGTCTTTATCAGAGAAACTTGTGTTTAAATTATAAAATGGTCAAAGTCTCCAGACTCTTTGTCTCGTCATATAAGATATCATCACCCAGGCTGGTAAATTAATTAAGAAATAAATAAAATAGATATATGACAATCCAAATTCCAGAATGATTACATCATAAATCAGGAATATATTGAGTATGATTGACATCTAAAATGGCAAGTTTTAGTAGAAAAGATTCGATCACAGATTAGAAATAGAAGAGTGAGAGCAAATATTGGCTTGTAATATATATTGGTATTGATATATATATCTTCTATATAATAAAAAATATTTTTTTAAATAAATAACATTGGAATGATGTGGAATATTAAAAATGTTAATTTCGGAAAACATACAAACAAATAACGTTTATTATCGTTCTCAATTTATATGTTAAGTGTATCTTTCAAATTAATTACCAAATACTACAAATTAAATGGTAAAGACATTATATAGTGGAATAATCTTTACTTTGATCCTCCATTAAATGAACAAACATTAAATTTAAAAGCTAAACATGCACAGATCTAACAACCTAAATGAACACGAGATAAAAACCTAAATAAACATAGGTATAAAAATCTAAATGAACACTATTATAAAAACTTAAATGAACATACACAAATCTATAAACCTAAATAACAATGTGTCTAACAACCTAAATAAACATAAGTCAAACAAATTATGTAATACAACAAAACCTTAATAAACATAGATCAAAAAATAAATTTTGTGTACAACACGAATCATCATTATAAATTGATTTTAGTATATTAAGTGTATATATAAAAATAATAAATTGCATATAGAAATCAAACTATAAAATATATAGAAGACAAACAAATATCATATATATAAATATTATAGATAAATATAAATAATTGTAAATGTATATTTATTTTGCAGAACAAATAATCTCATGCACCGCACAGGTAATCATCCGGTATATATATATTGGGTGTGATTGAAAAGATGATATGTGTAGTGTAACTATTATATGATAAATGATTGTTGTCACTAACAAGCCGTTCCGAATAAATTTAAGGTGATGTGTTGCTAAAATAAAACATTAAAAGAAAAGAAATTTGGGTCTTAAGTTTTACTAAATAGAAAATAAATTCTTGGACCATAAGACTTTAAAGAACAAATTATATAATATTTAAAAAATGGGTCTATAGTTTTCTGGAACCCTTAATTTCTTTGGGTCATAAGTTTCGTTAAAAGAAAAGATTCTAAATATTTAAGGAAAAAATGTATAATGTTTTTAAGAAAAAATGACTAGATTATCACACACTAATTATCAGAATAGTTTTTTTCACCCTTCACAAAGTAAAATGTATGGAAATATAATGAATTTTCCTTGTTATGTTTTATTACGAGATCGTCATTTAATTTTTTTTTGTTTTTTTCCGTTCTTATAACGAGAATGCCATTATAATTTTATTTTATTTTTTTCACATAAAACAATTTTTTCAAAATTTTTTGAATTTAAAAGCGTTTTGTTTAAAAGTGTTTTAAGTTTTGTAGGTTTGTTGGTTCATTGTAGGTTTTTTTTAAAGGCTTGTAGATTTGTCTAAATTATTTTTTCCGGATACGTGTAGTAAAAAACGTGTGACTTGAGTTCTTTCTAGCATTTTGTGGCATTTCTAGTTTGAGGTGTCTAAACTTAATAATTGAACTAAGAATTTGAAACGTAAATCTACAAAACATGCAAATTGAACCTACAAAACATAAGAATTAAACCTACAAAAATAAGTAATAGCTTAAATGAAGATGAGAAAATAGTGTCAATGGTTGTTGACTCCGTCGTTTATGTAGAAGAAAAAGATATGTGTGTTTTAAATGTTGGAGTAAATAGTCTTTAAAATTTCTAGTTTTATACTCGGAAAACTTACAAAAGATGCACGAAAAACCTAGAATATACCAAAGAAAAACCTGCAATGCAGAATAACTAAGTCGTATGATAGCAGGAGAATGACGAAGTAGTAAAACCTACAAGACGTAAAAGTAAACCTACAATTGGGAGAAAGATGTGTTACACACATACTTACACATATAAATCTACAACCAAGACTTTAGAAACCTACAACGAAGACATTAGAAACAAAAAAAAAACTACAACAAAGACCTTAAATTTACAACAAAGAATCTTAAAACCTACAAAAAACAAAAACTAAGCGAGAAAGAAGAAAAATCAATCCTACAAAACATACAATACCTGATAAATAAACCTACAAAAGAGAATGATATCTTGCAAAGTTAAACCTACAACAAATAAAAAACAAAACCTACAACAAAGAATCTTGAAACTTACAAGAAACAAAAACTAAGTCGAGAAAAAAGAAAAATCAATCCTACAAAACATACAATACCTGATAGATAAATCTATAAAAGAAAAGGATCTTGCAAACTTAAGGCTACAACAAATAAAAAACAAAACCTACAACAAAGAATCTTGAAACCTACAACAAACAAAAACTAAGCGAGAAAGAAGAAAAATTAATCATAAACCTACAACAAACAAAAACTAAGCGAGAAAGAAGAAAAATTAATCATGCAAAATATACAATACCTGATAGATAAACCTACAAAAGAGAATTATATCTTGCAAACTTAAGCCTACAACAAATAAAAACAAAACCTACAACAAAGAATCTTGAAACTTATAACAAACAAAAACTAAGTCGAGAAAAAAGAAAAATCAATCCTACAAAACATACAATACATGATAGATAAACCTACAAAAGAGAAGGATATCTTGCAAACTTAAGCCTACAACAAATAAAAACAAAACCTACAACAAAGAATCTTGAAACTTATAACAAACAAAAACTAAGTCGAGAAAAAAGAAAAATCAATCCTACAAAACATACAATACATGATAGATAAACCTACAAAAGAGAAGGATATCTTGCAAACTTAAGCCTACAATAAATAAAAAACAAAACCTACAACAAAGAATTTTTAAACCTACAACAAACAAAAACTAAGTCGAAAAAAAGAAAGATCAATCTTACAAAACATACAATACCTGATAGATAAACCTACAAAAGAGAAGCATATCTTGCAAACTTAAGCCTATAACAAATAAAAACAAAACCTACATAACGGAAATCTAAACCGACAACAAAGGCAAACACAAACCTACAAAATGAATGTGTTAAGAGTTCTGTACGAGAAATATCAAATAAAGTTGAACTTGTAAACCTACATAACTAGGAGAATTTAACAAAAACCTACAACAAAAAAACTAAAACCAGAAGAACTAAATCCAGACAGTTATACTTATAAACCTACAAAACTTGAGACAATTAAACCTACAACAAAGGAAAATGAAAACCTAAAACACTTGACAACGAAACCTACACCACTTCATAATTTTTTTGTAGGTTTTCTCTCTGATGACATGAAATTACTCATTAATGGCAGTTCAAAATTATTTTTTCTTTTCAAAGGGAAGAGGGGTAAAACGGTATTATAATCCCGAAAAAAATAGAATTGTAATAAAAATCTTTTTGAACTACAATTAGGAGTCACACAAGACTAGTTTACACTACAAGAAAAAATTTGTATTGATATGTAATATTTCGTCACAATACGAAGATAATTTTACGAAGTTTTGATGATTTGTAAATGGTTATAATACAAGTGTCACAAATGCATTTTTGTAACAAAAAGGTCACAATATACTCGTGACAAAAAAAATTTAGTAACAATTTTGTCATAAATTGTTATGAAATAGAGTCACAGTGATTCGTAACAAATAGAATTTGTAACAAAAATGTATATAAAACGTCACAAATTATTGCTAATATTCATAGTCGCAATACAATTGTCACAATAGCTTAATTTTTTGTAGTGTTAGTAATTCACTCTATTTTTAATATGGGCTTTCAAATTTTTTAAACCATGTGACAAATCCTATGTCACACATGCTAAAATACGATCCTAATCACTAAAATATGGTAAACTCAAAGCACATAATTTTTTGGGCATGATGTTTGTGGTACACATTCTGTACCACAAACACAAAAGATACCTATTTTTGCACAAACACAAAAGATACCTATTTTTGGTAAGTTACGTGATAACAAGTTAATTTTTCTTCGTTACGAAGCATTAACAGAAAAATAACAAACACAAAGATAGCCATTTTTTGGTAAATTACATGATAACAAGTTAATTAAAATAGAGTATTAAGTGAATGTGCTGTTTTTCCCACTCTCAAAAATTGCATATGCTTTACGTGAATGTTAAGGATTTAAAAGTTTGGAAGATTGGTTGTAGATTAAATATTATTGATCCAATTGTTAAGAAAAAAAACAAAAGGGAAGTCGACATAAGTGGGTAAATAGTTAGTGGTAACATGGTAGGGTTTTAGGTTTTCATTAAATTCGATGTATGCTGCACACAATTCACATGCACGTACGTTGCTTCTATTCAAGCGTGTTAATGGAAGTCTAAGAAGGTGGTGGAATAGCGTACTTTCCACAGTTAAACTTCGTTAATGTAACAGCTTTCATGTCACTGTACTGATAGGTACAAATTTTTTTTACACCTAAAACAAAAAAAAATAATTAAAAAAAATTAAGATTTTGAGAGATTCAAACCAATTCTCTCAAATCAAAACACCAATATGATACCATTATCTTACAACAAAACTTCAAACATGATGCTGCTAAAAATATATATATATATATATATATATATTAACGTCTAAAACGCATGTTTTGTACTTCAAAATTGTCAACATTAATTAATAGAAAATGTACAACACTAATTGTTAAATTTGCTAAATCTGACTTTTAAATTACCTCTTCTCTATCCAAATTGATCGGAGTTCACAATTGGCAAACCTAAACAAAAGAAAAATTGGATCATGTACACTTTGTTGTTATAAATAGAAGCTGACAAGAATTGTGATGATTGAGCAGTTACCTTGTAAGGAGACTGTCTTCAAGAGGTATGTCAAGTTTTTCATGCAACGCACAAAGCGTTTGTTGCAAAAATATCCCATGGCTTACAATTGCTATTTCTTTCTCTGGTCTCTCGCATGCCCTAACATGTTTTTTTACTTCTTCTACATTAGAATATTTGTGTAATTGTTATTCAATTGGAAATTTAAAATGATATAATAATTTTGATACGGTGACCGTAGAATTTGGCAAACTACTGTAGATTAAAAAACTATGAATTATTTTAACTACTAGACTGGAAATCTAGGAGAGGTAATCACTAACTTGATTAAATAATTGTGCTTAGTAATCCTAAATCACGGATTTGCTTATGGCATTCAGAAACCTGCATGCCAGATTGTAAAGACATATTAGAAGAGTGCATCTCAAGCTACTATCAAACCCCAATATAACATCTAGTTATAAGATACGTCCTCCTTCAACCTATTGCAAACCCTTTGCCGAGAGGTCAGCGTCAAAAAGCTTTTCTGATGATCAGGTTTCTCTCCATTCTCTTCTAATGCTACATTGTGGTGTCCTTGTGCATGCCTCACCTTAATTTATTACAATTATAATCATTGAAAAACAAAAAACAAAACACATTGTAAAAACCTTATTTTGAAAATGAAGAAATGCAAATAAGACTAACAAATGAAGAATTTTGGAGTTATGAGATGAGAGGCGTAGCGTTTGACCTCCACATAAGTCCATGTGTTTTACGTAGTATCAAACTATACCTACAATTATCTTTATATAATATCCATAAAACCAATATATTGTAAGGTTTTTCTTCTTTTCACACTTTCATGTTCGTATCATTCATTATCTAGCTATATATATACACACAAAATTAATACAGTATCTACCAACTAAACTTTTAGTAGGTTTAATGAAAGAACTGGGAAGATACTTGTGAAGTTTAAAACACTCCAGAGATCAGGTCAGTCACTAATATGGCGTGTCACATGGTTTATTCGTTTTGTTTATTTTTCCATTTATGGTATAAATTCTCTACTCAACTGTTTTTGCCGGTGTAAAAACAGGAATTCGTTGCTGGCCATTACTATTCTCCAAAACATCCAACTGTTAATATTATGTATTTTCAAAAGGTTGCTTATGTCACTTCTTACCAGTCCTCGGAAAATAATATTCTCTTATATAGTTCTATTTTCTTATGATTTGGATCGATAATATCTTGCTCAAACCTCCAAACCCAAAAATATTATGTGGAACAAACGCAACTGCTTTGAATTAAATTTTGGTGGAGAGGATACGTAGACATTCTCTTTAATGAAACTTAGGTGAAAAATAGTAGAAACGGATATTTAACCAGTTGACCAAAAACAATTCCCATAATAAATAATAATGATTTAGAGAATTTTAATTAACCAAAATATTTTGTAGTAGATTTGGTGGAATTTTTAGTATTGTTTTTCTGATAAAAATTGACTATGATTAATTAAACAACCATACAATAGCCGAGTTGCTATCAGTCTGGTGGTTATGATGATCTATCTAATGATTTGACACTAGGGTTCGATTCCTACCATCTGCATTATGGTAGCTTAAAAAAAGAGATTATAGGGATGAGCTTTAGGGTATGGATCGAGCTTTGTCAATCTAATTGTTGACCAAAAAAAACAACCATACAATATATGGAAGATACATATATACTAGAAACTTCACAGGGGAAATTTTTTCTGAAAACTATCATTCGACTCTTTGATTACAAGAATCTGCAGGTGACCTTTAGTCTAGTGACAGACGGTAAGTTTACAAAAGACATGCGCACTTGTACATCTATGGATCGAGTCCCACCGCCTATATTATGTAGGAACTTGGCTAATGAACCGGCCAGTTGTGGCCCAATGTTGACAAAAAAAAACAAAGAATATGAAAATCCAGAAATTTATTTTATTTTAAAAAGAAATGTTATAGCTTAAATTGCCCGTCACTCAACTTCGAAGTATCCAGATTCGTCCAAACTTGTCGTATAGGTGACTCTACTTGACTATTATTCTAAACAAGTCTTCGTATTCTATATATATTGTATTTTAAATAAATAAAAAATAATGTATGATTATTCGATTCTGTTTATTTTTAATACATTTCCTAAAAAAAATTCAGAGGATGAAAAATAGATAGAAGAAGCTCAAATTAATCACTACGAGCTTGCAGAATAAAACAATAAAATCAATACTAATTAATTTCTTCAGTGTTGAATTTAGCAAAGTCATTGAAACTTCCTCCATGGATTAATTCTCCGTAGAACAACTCAGCCTGAAAAGTAAAGATATAACAATTGACTAATCAATGAAAGGTCAAGAAATTAATAATAACTATTATTAGTGTTAATTAAGTTAATTAAGATTATAATACTAACCCTTTGTCTACAATCACAACCGTACGAATTTCGCAATTACCAAACCTGTCAAAAGAATAGTATAATATATAATGATCAAATCAAAGACTTACTAAAACTAAAAATTAAGTTGGAGAAACTTTTGATTAAACCTCTTGCAAAGTTGATTTGTAATTGACTGGTCACAGTCGTTAGCGAAGACATATAACATATGTTGCAGAACTATTCCATGGCTAACAATCGCAACTTCTTTCTCTGGTCTCTTCCATAACCTATATATATTAAACAAAATTCATCAATTAATTCTTCTGTAACAATATATGCTAATGTTATTTATGGAGTTAATTACCATTCCATGAACTCTAACCCTCTGGCCAAAATCTCTGTTTCAGACTCTCTAACATCAGGTCGCCATAGAATATCCTCCTCACTTTCCATCTATAATATATGATCAAACATGAATTAAAAATAATTTTAATCACCATTTTTATTGTTAACATTATGTTGAGAAATTAAGCTTTAGTTACACATATGGTTTTATAAGAATATATGATATATTGTAAATGAAGAAAAGAGTGAAAGAAGCTTTTTGCCTGAGAGAAATCAATGGTGGGGAAAAGATCTTGATATTCACTGACGTTTCTTCTCATGTCTGGAGAACGAACTCCCTGCATATATATACATCCTCTTAATTAATATTTTAAATTAAGTTTCGATATTTGGTCTTCTTTTATCGACAATGAATAAATATGAGATATTTTTTGAATATTCAAACATACATTTCTGTCTCGAGCAACCTCAAGTGCCAAAATGGGAGGACTACTTGTCATATTCGGTTGTTTGTCTTCTTCATTCCCAAAAACTCCAACAGCTGTTTGCATTGTTCTACACATAAAAACCCGTAAATTTATTTTTTTGTCAAGAATTGGATCGACAACACCTAGCCAACCCCCAGTTGACCAAAAACCATTAGAGTCCAATTCAAGTTGAGAAAACATCAGATATGACACTCAACCAGTTGACCAAAAACACTTCCGCACTCAAAAATTACTTAATATTTCGAAATTAATTAAGAACTATATATATATATATATAATATAATCGGAATTATATATCAGTCTTCGATGTTTCTATATGCAAATATATAGAATGTAATCAGAATAATAATAGATGATGTTTCAGACGGTTTCCACCAAACGGTTTTTTTTTTGTCTGGAAATGACATTTTTCTTGTAATTACCTAAACAATGGAGAAGTTACAACAAGCTCAATCCTTTTAAGTAACCCGCTTGAAACAACTCGTTCTCGAAGGTTCTCAACCTTAATTTAGAGAAAGCAATAAAGTAATCAATTAGAAGTGAACGAATGAGATATCTTCTGATCAATGTGGTTAATTAAGGTTGAAATTTAAGGTAGGATTTACGGTTTTATTACCTGTTGGTGACCATAGTCGGTAAGAGGAGCATCAAAAAGATGAGGAGACAACAACAAATCTCTATCTTTCTCAGCTTCTACATTGTGCATCGCTTCTCCATGTTTCAACTTATTAATTTTATCAAACAAATATATATGAAACATATCATTAAGTCATTATAAATTACATACTATCAAAAATGAGTGGTAAATTAATAACATATCATGGATGAGACTTATTATTATTTGTGGCTTACCAAGTGAATGATTTTACAGCTCTCCAAAGGGTATAAAAATCTTGCATCCATTTCTCTACACATTTAACATTATTTTTTTCTTTAAATTAAGAAAACAACTGATGCAACATTATTATATGCACATACAAAACACATTAACAATATAATTACACTATTAATTGAAACATGTTAATTAGAAAGATTAAATGCAAATTATCAAACCTATATATTAATTAAAGAGAAGGTATTGGCAAGGAAACTAAATGTAAGGTAATGATCGATGTTAGTAGGCAAAATATGGAGTCTTTATGTTATCTTTATAGACAAATGGAATATAATCAGGTGAAGTACGTCGAATTTTACGTAACCTTTCATGCAATTATACAAGTCAAATTTCTCATCATTTGACTCATTCTTTCTTTGTCTTTACTAATGTGTACATCGGACCAATTTTAAATTATTATATTACTTTTAAGCATTGTTTTTGGTTTTAGAATTCCAAGTTTTTTTTTACTGTATTTTTTTGGTTCAACAGAATTTTAAGTATTTAAAAGGTTAATTAACTTCCAAAATTTCCTTTAACAGAAAAAAAAACTTCCAGAAATTCATTTTCTATTTGTGATTTCTAATCACGATAAGTGATGTGTAGTACAATATATTTATACATAACCTAAGATATATGGATATTTAAAAAAAATAAAAATAAAACTATTTTCATTTGGCTAAATATCTTAATAATAATTTATCAAGATCTGAAAAACCATATTAATGTTTTTTTTTTGGTTTTGAATCATATCATATTAATGTGTGCATTGTAAATTTGTTTATACTGTGTCTTAGTTTTTTCAAATAGCAAGAATTTGATTAAAAGTTATATAACACATGATTTTTTTAAGAAAATTAAGTTTTAAATCTTTGGATCTCAGAGCAAAAAATGGAACGAATCAAGTAGAAAAAGAAACAAACAAAAAGAGACAAAAGAGATGAGCTCCAAGAAGAAAATGATAATATATTGCCTTGAAGTTGAAGTCTTACTCGGTAGCTAGTCGTTACTCGTTTTATTCACTTTGAAACTTTATGTTTCCATCCTTAAAGAATAATTAAATAACTAAACGTAGCTGTCGTCAGATACATGTCCAAATATTTTCAAAGTATATGTTTTCTTTTTAAGAATTAAGTTAAATCTGTAATAAAATTTCTCAATTTATTCATAACTAATTGATTATAATCACTTCGTCTAATTTTGCATATCCGAGCTAACGATTTTATTTACGGATCTTTGTAAATTAGCACATTATACAATAACATAATATAGGTGTGAGCATAAAACCCGATATTCAAAACCTAAATTTATTTAGATCCGATTTAAACTCGAAATGATATATATTCAATTCTTAAATGGCTATAAAAAATTTTATATTCGAAAGACTCAAACCTGAATAAAAATTACCCAAAATTGATTCGAATACGCGAATACCTAGAGCTAACCTTATTAATCTGATGTTATACCCCAAAAATAAAATTTATTATTTCTACCGTATATTTTTTTTCTATAAAAAGTCTAACTTTTACTATTTTAGTTTCCAAGAAATTAGTTCACGTGGAATTGAAAAACAGTACTTACAATTACATAAATAAATTGACATGACCAAAAAAAATTACACAAATAATATAAAAGTACCTGATCGTGAGATTATTCAGTAATTATAATGATCCAACTAATAACTCTGCCATCAAAATTAATCCATTTTAACTAAATAAAAATAAAATAAAAAGATTTTGGAATATGAATTTTGGTGTAGTTAATCCAATTGTTGATAAAATTAAACTTATAAAGAATATTGAACATTATGGAAAACAAATAAATGAAATTTCTGGAAGCTCTTTCATCATTAGCTAAAACTGACCCAAATTCTTGTACAAAAGTATTCAAGTGATATTCAACTTAGCGACGAAACTGGTACAGGAACACGGTCACCACTCACCACTAACCTTTTTATTTTATTTTTCCAAAGTCCACAAATCTAATGCTTTTATATCTTATAACATTTAAAAATTCTCTAAAATGAAAGTATAATCTAAACACTCAATTAATTTTGATTATAATACAAATAAATTATAGTATAATATACATTCTCGTATACAGATAAATTAATTGGTTAATATACATTGTCGTATAATTTACTTTGGAGTAAATAAAGTAAACCTTCAAATAAATTTAGACAAGAACCTTTTCTCTTTGTTTGCCTTACAAGTTACTCCTAGACATATATACTTGTTCAGGTTTTTTTCTGTTTCCCATACTTCAGGTTTTAGGTGCAGAGTGTTTTAATGTTTTTGTTTTTTAAGAAAACACTGTTCGATTTTATAGAAATGAAAGAAAATTACTCTGATATATTCAAGAGCTCAAGATCGAAGTGCTAATTCTTCTGCAACTGAAGAAAGAGAACATGAATTGAGCTCACAGAACACGATTCATGTGAAAGTCGTATAAAACACGAATCAGGATTCTAGGACTATAGACAAAAGAAATGAAGCTGAAGAAGCTATCATGTCATTTCATGAGATCTGCAACGTTTCTAGATCAACCTAAAAGTAATTACATAACCTACACAAACCAGAGTTGTGGTTGTGGACTGATCAATGCACTTCAAGCATACTACATACTACAAGAGTTTTGAAACCAAACCAACAACTATCATCTGCTGGTTATAAGCTTTAATAGCTCAATAGCTTCTTTTAATCTTCTCTCGCTCTTTTCTTTTCCATTACCCTTAGCCTTCCTGAAACCACACACAAATTATCTTTAGATGAGGACATGTTTGGTTCGTAATTTCTTATTTGGATTTAATCCAAACGTCAAGATATAGTTTTTGGTTCAGGTTAATTGTGTAAACATTCAATCGAATTCAGACAAGAAAACGGGGAAGAAAAAACCAACCGTTTCTCGATGTTTGCCTTACGAGTGAGCTCCTCAACTAAGGCGAGCAACCGTTTTACCAATGCAGGAAGCTTCCGAATAGCTTCTACACCTTTATGTCTATTGCATATCTTCTTTAGAACATCTGATGCAATGAAATATGCTTCTTCTTTGTTCCTGAAAACGAGAAAAGCAACGCAAGAGTGAGAAATGATGAAACTTTGATTTTAAAGGAGAAGATTCCAGAACTAAATGAAGACCTGAGTAGTTCCCAGAAGATTGTCTGAATGGAACCTTTCGTGTCAATTAGCTCATCTGCCATTTGTGAATAACGAGCTAGGTGTCTCAAAGTTGATAGTGCATGCTTTGAAACTTCTTGATCAGGGATGCTTCTGCTTGCAGACCGGATCAATGTTAACAACTTGTCTATAGCTCCAGCTGCCACAAGCTCTTCACAGCATTTTTCAGAGTATTTTGTTGCAGAATCTGTAGAGGAAACGTGTTATATAGTCTGTTCCAATGGTTCTGTAAATAAAGGAAGCTGAGTAACTCACCCAAAGTTTCACAAATGTGAAGAATGTTGTTGACCTTTTTCATGCTCAGTAGTTCCGAAAGCGCAGAAAGAAGTTTGTTTATCAACCGTCTTCTGTCATCTATGTTTGCTGCAGAAGTTTGCATTCTTACTCTCAGATTGAGAACTTGAGCTTTTGAGACTTTGCGTGTAAGATAACCTCTCCAGTGTGACTGAGGGATTCAAGGGTAAATGACAACTGGAAATTTTAGCAAGTGATGGACAGAAGATGAAAAGTATCTTTTTGGTCATATCTTACTTGAATCATGACAATGTAATGTCTTTCCATAGAAGTTCTTCGCCTGGCAAATAAACCTCGAATATGCCTCTGTATTATGACTGCTGATGTTCTTCTCACATTCTGTGTATGGAGAAACCTCCACCAACGCTGCAGTTTAATGACGAAATGTATATACTTTTGCATCCTAAAGCTGTGCTGAGGAAGTCTTGAAACCCCTTCTTCGAGTTTTGGATAGAGAGAAGAATCTCCTGCGATCATTTAATTTGGTTAACCAATCTGTATTTTGAAGAAACGATGATTCTCTCCAGCAAAACTATATGTAATCAGCTAAAGGTAAGGTACTGAAGAAATAAATGACGCACCTTGAAGCCTGTTTCGAACAAGTTGTCCCCTAATGAGCCGTTGAATCTCTGTGGCTGCATGCTTGTAGCGATGAAATTCCATCATACAGTTAAATTTTCGAATAGCACTCTGAATGCGTACCATTGCTCCTCTCTGGATATAAAACTTTCTTCTCGCAAGCCAACCTCGGCAATACTTCTGCAATTAGTTGCAGAAAGTTAACAAAGGAGAGGCAGAGCATACATTGAAGAAGCATGTCAGGGACACAGATTCTAGCTCAGGCTTTTAGCAAGCATAGAATCGAGGACATCTCAATCAAAACGAGAGCCTAATGAGACAGCCAAAAGAAATATCGAAGGCAGTGAAAAGAAGTGAGAAAGACAAAGAGAAAGCTGGATGATGAAATCAACTGGGAGAACAGAGGGTAACACAACTTTTTGATATAGACTTAGCGATCAACTGAGAACTCAATAACCAAGTGCATAAGCAAATCATGAATAAGTACGGAAGATAATTTGTATAGACGCTCTGAATAAACTTACTTGAATAAGTACGGAAGATAATTTGTATTTCCAGTACACCCTGCGTGTGATCCATCCACGAGTACAAGATTGGATTATTACAGAAGAAATAACTTTGTCTTTATAATTCTTCCAAGCTAGCTGAATTTTCAGTGCTGCTTTCAGCTCATGATGAAGCAGACCATTTCTTTGAGGGACAACTGAAATACTCTTCCTTTCGGAAGCAATAAGAAGGTTGCTCTGATGCAGAGTGGACAATTCATACGTGGTTAAAAGCGCTTGATTATGCCTCCTTACAGCTTTCTGAATGACCAAAACGGCTTTCCTCAACTTGATGAAGCGACTTCGTTCAACTATGAACTTGATATATTTTTCTACAGGTGTCAAATTGGCCAATCTCTCTGCACGATTAACAAAGTTTCACTAGAGAGTAACTGGTCAATCTGTTGATGTAAATGGTTACTCAATATCTCAAGCTACCTGATAAATGTAAAGTAACTTCCTCAACAGTTAATTTCTCAAGAGTATCACTATGTTTTACTAACAACCATGTCTGGACAGCAGCTTGTAAAAAACGGATCGCACTCATCTTCTTTCTAAAATTGCGGCGTGCATGAAGTCTCCTAAATTTTGCTTGTATGACCACTGCTGCACTTTCTGTAAGCAAGAAACAGAAAATAGATTAACAATCTAAAAATCAAATATAGTGCTGAAGTACTATCTATAATAGTTAGATCATATAAAGGTGATGGTTATCGAAAGCAAGGTAATGATGTAAAGGTTGAGAAGAGAAGATATAGAACTTGAATCACCTCGTTGGAAATCTGTATTGCATTTGCTAGACAAAGTGCCTTGCAGAGTATGGCTAATATCTTTTCCAACTGCATTTTGGTTTTGGTTGGCCATGTCCTGCCACCAGGTTTTGATTGCCTTGAACCTTTTAGTAGCATCTACAAGTAGCATGGCACATTTCAGAATTAAGACCAGCTATAGTTATACATATCACAAAGCACGCTTTTATTATTCAACAACTCAAAAGAAGCTTAACATCAAAAGAACTACGACCAACAGTAAACTTCCAGGTATCTAAATCAATAGGTCTTTGGCAGATTATCTATTTCTGATATCAGATACTTTAAGGGCAGTTAGAAAGAGATGAATGGGAACCTTCTCCATTTTCTCTGTCCGATTCCTCATTTCCAGCTACTTCAGAGCTGCTGCAACTGATGCGTGAATATCTCCTCTCCTGAGCTTGACAGCTAGAGCACAGCAACTTATGAAAGTTCAGTTGCTCCTGAGAGAAGAAGGAAATTTTAAGACAAGCTGTCAATGAAAAATATTACTTCCATCCAAAGTTTATCAAGGTGCATCATATTTTGTTGGTTTATAAAGAGTACCATATTCTCCTTGACAATCAGCTTTGATGATAAGAAAGCCAGCAGTATAACTACACTTTGATTGCTAACGACTGCATTTTCTTCCAGTAGGTCACCAATCTGTAGAACCTACAGAGATCAACATTATTGTCAATAAATTAATAAGATATGTGTAGCCTAACTACAACAAGTCATCTGCTGCAAAAGAAACAAAGGGCACCTACTGTAAATCAGGGTAAATTTAGGAACTTAGACATCCACAGACTGAATATTATTACCTCAGGGAAACTTCCTAAAAGTGCTGTCAACTTTTGTGACATAATGAAATTTTGAACTGCATCATTGTAAGTGGTATTAGACATCACTGATTGAGGGCCTTGTCCACCACGAGGATCCTGGAAATTCATAGTTATCCAGAAAGCATGTGTTTTAGTATACAAAAAGCAAAATCACCTAGGTAGACTTCAATGCAGCGAAGCTGGAGTAAAAATCATTTCATACCTCTTTGTGAACACATGGACAGCAGACTTCACGACGGAAATAGTAGTCAAGTAAAAACCATATCCCTTTCCCATCAACCAATGATGCAAAGCCATCTAACTGGAAGTCATATTTCCTAGTAATTGACTGAGAAAAGAAACCAAGTATTGTACATGGTTAGACATATAAACACAGGCAACAAATGCACTGGAACTTGGCTTATCTAATATTGTACCTGGATCCAGCTCAAGAGCATATCCAGAGGACTAGACATGGCAATTTGATTACCCTGTAAACACGCAAAAGAGAGAGAAAAAACAGTGTAACTAAAGTATTATTATCAGATTGAGATTCTTCTAGTTGAAACTACATATATATTAAAAAACACTTCACAATGGCAGGACAATCTGAATCAAGGAACTAAAGTGAGCCTCAGTACCTGTTCCTGCCCCTGAACTATGTAGATTTCTTCAGCCAAGAGTCTCTCATTGTTCAGAAGAGGCAGCTGCCCAGTCCCATGCGCATAACCAATAAAAATTAGAAGACCCATGCAGCAAGCAAAAATTGAACAAAGAAAACAAGACACTCACCTGCAAATGTACAAATATGTTCCATAGCAGTGAAATAATGAGCTCTCTGTCACCATCTGCAACATCTTCTCCAGTTATCATCATTCCTTCGTTGTCTTTCAACGAAACTCCAGCGTCCTTCAGATATTGAAGTGCCATTCTACAATTGGCCAAGTTCTTCTTTCGATTGTCGGATGGAATTACCATTTTCTGCTTTGATCAAAAAGCTCATTCAATAAAAACTCCCTCCCCAAATAAGACATAACTGGAAGTTCTTGACTAAAAATAAATTTAAAGACAAACCGTGAGAATTGATGGATCATGAAGAAGTAGCTGAATGGCTCTGGAGAGCCGCACGCCATCTTGGAGGTCATCAAACAAGTCTCTCACTCTAAAGTCATATTCAACTATAGGAGACTGCACGAGTCATTCCGGTTATTGAAGATAGCAAATATACTAACAATCGAGATCTCATATAAGACATTGCATTGACTCTTAACTAAAATATACCTGCTGATAAGGAATTTTGTACCCTATAATCACCAGATGCGCTAGGAGATTCCCTTCTCCATGCATTACATCAGACGATAAGATCTCTATGTTCAAAGCAGAAGATGGAAACTAAGCCACAGTAAACATGACAGGCAAGAATAAAGTAAACTGAAAATTCTAAGAAAGTACCACATATAAGTTGGTGGCTAGACTTTATGCTAGATTTCTCTGAGAACATGAGGGGTGAGCCACCATCTATCCCATCTATTCCATACTTGAGTGAAAGGCAGCTTTGAGATTTAGCTCTGTCTATTATAAGGACGAGCAATAGAATCCTCTTCAAAATCACGGTTCCAAGGGCTTCATAGTACCCTGGTCTGTATAAACCCTCAACCATCTTGTTATAGGCATAGGTTCTAGCTAGACCCTCATGGGAGAAGAACTGCTTATTGATAACCATCTTCAAAAATGCCATTTCTTGTTCAGAGTTAACTTCACTATCAGACAGAAAGGATTCACCACCAAAGATGATATATAACCCTAAACGAAGCCAGACTTGGTTATAGCACATCAGTGCCTTGATGGCCTTCTCCTTCAGTCCAAAATCAGTTACAAGAGGGCATTGTGGTTTCATTTTTATCCTCCCTTCATCAATATTCTGAAACAAAACAATAAGATTGAAACCCACTTAATCATCCCAAATTAAAATAGCCAACAAAAAGTACCAAACTCATGTTAAACACAACGAAAAGCAAAAGACAATGTGTTGATACACAAGGAAATTTAGAAATGCTTACCTTGGTAACTCGAGTCATTGCAACAAAAATCTCGTTACAACTTCCCAAACTCAAGTGAAGTTGCATTCTTTGCTTCAAATCATCTAAACTACACACATCTCTTAAGGACTCCCTCAGCGTTGAATACTTAGAACCAGTCAAGCACGAGGCAGTTTCTGATTTTTTCTCACCACACCAACCTAAACTTCTCAACTTTTTGGGGCTTCTCCACATCGTATCCACTCCCACAGCTTTACTATTTCGTAAAGCCTCGCCGCTATCTCTCTTCGCCTTACCAGATTGTCCAACGCTACCAGCACCAGAGTCATTCTCAAACGGATGGCAACCGCAATTTTCAGGGTTTTCAAACAAGAAATTGAGCCACACAGTAAGTGATTTAGCGAGAGATCTAAGATTGTTCTCTTTCCTCAACTCAGCCTTGCGTGAAGATTGGGATTGCTGGAGTTCGAATGCCCTAAGCCGCCTCGACGAAGCCGCAACCTTAGACCGATACGTATAAGAAGGAACCATTGAAGGACGACGGAAGTTAGAAGAAGAAGATTTTGGAGTCTGCTTTGATGCAGTGAAGAAATGCGGATACGGAGAATTACTGAAATTTGAATTCACAACGGAAGAACGTCGTGGCGTTTTGAAATTGGATATGTCAGTGAGTAACGATGAAGACTGCGGATTACGCCGCGGCGCAGGTGAAGCGCATGACGGTTCGTTTTTATCCATCGGTGAAGAATCAGAGAATCGTCAGAGAGAAAGAGAGAGAGTCGTTCAAAATGTCTCCAGATTCAAATTTGAAATTTTAAAAGAGTAGAAAATAAATAAAAGAAGTGAACACTAGTCAAAAATTTATATACTATTCCAACGGTTCCCAAAAGTTGGCAATCTTGCCGCTTTACTTAGTTTAATATGAATGTTATGCCGTTTTTAAGAGATTAAAACGACAAGATGTTTAACGATTGTTAATATACTTCATCAAAACGCTGGCGTCATAAGTCTATAACGATTGGTTCGCGTAAACCACACGCGTTTTTATTCGTTAACGTATTGTCAGAGTCAGAGAGATTAACATATTTCTTTTATTTATGTATAAATGGAAGGGAAAAAAAAAGAGCGAACCTTTACGAGTTGCTATCTTTGATTCAAAGCTTGTGTTGAGCTGAGTGAAATCCCAATTATTCATTGAAGCTTCTGGAGATTCGATTGTTTTTTCTTTGGGGTTTGTGCAAAGATTTTCTGTTTTTGTTTGGTAATCGAAATCAAATCGACCGTGATTGTGAGGTAAGGAGGTAAAATTATGGCTCAAGCCGTAGAAGAATGGTACAAACAGATGCCGATTATTACCCGGTCGTATCTCACGGCGGCTATAATCACCACCGTCGGATGTTCGCTTGAGGTATGTTTCTCCGTTCTTGATTCCTTAATTATGGTATTTGGCCACAAAATGTTCTTTTGAAGTTTGTTCTTGTTGATGTGATAATGTAGTTCCTATGAAATCACTTTAATTACGTTCTTAGAGGATTTGAATTGACATTGGGTGTGTTTAAATTGATGGGAGTAAAGATTTGTAGCCTAATTCTAGGTCTTTTTATATGTAGAAAATTTTAATTTTTGATTCTCAATGCACATGTATGTGTGGATGATTTTAGTTTCAAAAGATTGCTCTTTATTTTGGAATTACGGTGGCTGTAATGAGTAAATTTTAGAGCTGAGTATTTTGGTGTTATGGCTTATCTTCTTCATTCTGTTTCATTTTGTGGAACATTTTGCAGATTATATCACCTTATAATCTCTACTTAAATCCTACCCTTGTGGTGAAGCAATACCAGTTCTGGCGACTCGTTACAAATTTCCTTTATTTCCGGAAGATGGGTAACTATCTTCTACTCTGGTGTTGGATTTTATGAGAAATTCTCTCTTCTTACTGTTCTTAGACTATAATTATGTTATTTTTCATACAAACTTTTCTTCCTTGGAATATTAGGATCTTGATTCTTCATAATACATGATTAACTCACACAACTTTCTAGAAGTGATCATTGGCTAAGAACCTGTAGAGTCCATTTCTATTATCACCACTGTTATGTTTGTAGGTACGGCTAAGGTTTAGCTACAACTTATTGATAAGCTTTTGAGTCTTTGACGATTATTTTTAATGTTATGCTCCTTGTATGGATCCATTTCCTTATTTGTTTGTCTATTGTTAGTTGACTTGCTCTTAATCTCAATCTTTTGCAGACTTGGACTTCTTGTTCCATATGTTCTTTCTTGCTCGATACTGCAAACTCCTTGAAGAGAACTCCTTTAGGGGAAAGACTGCAGATTTCCTCTACATGCTCTTATTTGGGGCGACTGTTCTAACTGGTATTGTTCTCATTGGCGGAATGATACCGTATTTGTCAGTGTCATTTTCCAAAATCATATTCCTCAGCAATTCATTGACTTTCATGATGGTAAACTCTATCAGTCTATACTGCCATTACAAACCTATACTCTAGTGATTAGAAAGTCATCTCAGGAGCAACTAACACCAAACCCTCTGCTCTGCAGGTCTACGTATGGAGTAAACAAAATCCTCACATCCACATGAGTTTCCTTGGCCTTTTCACTTTTACAGCAGCTTATTTACCATGGGTAAGTTGAACTTTCGTAGTTTCTTCTTGTTGTTCCTGTACTAGATCCATAATTTAAATTGCCTCTTTTGCTAAATTCTGAATTTGCAGGTACTTCTTGGATTCTCTATCCTTGTTGGTGCAAATGCTTGGGGAGATTTTCTGGTACATGATCTTTCCCATTTTAACCCATTTCTTCTCTCTGTTGATCCGCATCCTTAACTTTAAGCTTTATCCAATGTACAGGGAATGATAGCGGGTCATGCCTACTACTTCTTGGCGTTTGTATATCCACGAATGACGAATCGACATCCTTTGAAAACTCCATCTTTCCTTAAAGCCCTATTTGCTGATGAGCCAGTGGTGATTGCGCGACCAGAAGATGTGAGGTTTGCTCATGCGCCTTTTGATGAAATCCACCAAGACTGAATTTGATATTCCGCAAAAACCAGCCACATGCACAGTTCAGGTGTAAACAAATTTTGTTGCATCCATTGACTCTTGAGGCTTGACCTTTATAGCTGTGGAAATGTGGACATGTGGAAGTGAGAAAGTGTTGTAGTCTGTTTCTAAATAGTTTCTTCTTGTCCAACACTAACGTGTGTTTTCTCCTTGTGCATAGAACGCAATTGTATACAAAATCTTCAAAATGTTCTAGTTTATAAATGAGTCAATAGATCATTAGGCAAATGTCTCACAAATAGATTCAGTTCATTTGTATAAACTATCACACGTGGGAAGACAACAAAAAAACACAGACAAAACTAGTTAATGCGACTTGATAGATCCTGATAGATTTTGGTTCTATATTTACTTCATGAGTAGAAACGGCTCATCTCTTCATCTTCATCATCCTCATCTATGGCATTATCACTATCATCTTCATCATCAACCTGAAAGTCCTCGTCATCCTCCTCTAGCATCATCTTCTCTGTAGCATCTCTGTCTTTCAAACCAGTGTTTAAAACCACAGTCCCTCCCTGAGAACTCTCCATATCCTTTCTTAGCTTCTCGATCTCCTGTTTCTTTCGTTCTTCATCTAACCGCTCCTTCTCTGCCTTTCTCTTGTCAAGATCAGCCCTGAAGAAACCCAAAAATATCGTAAGCATAGAATTTGCAGACAGATACTAAAGAGAGGTAAATGGAAAAGAATAGTGCATCATTACTTGTAAGTTTCCATGTACTCTTCAGCACTTGCTTCAATGGCCTTAAAGAAGCCATCCATTCCAGCACCAGAGATTGCAGAAACACCAACAGATCTTATGTTCTGGTAGAACTCGTAGAGTGCAAGGGAGAGACTGTTAGCTAAGGTCGACGTGTATGAGTTATCACTCTGTATAGCTGCTTGAAATACCTCAAAATCTTCCATCCACTGCTTAAACCCAAATCAATTCCACAGGATTACAAAGAATACTACAACAACAGAACAAGGTAGGCAATTAAAGAAAGATAGATGACCTCTAAAGCAAACTTGTGATCTGCCACATCGGTTTTGTTGAAAGCCAAGACAAGAGGCAACCGAGTCTTGTAGAGAATACTACAAGCGTAGAGCATGTTGCTCATGAAAGTGATTGGGCTTGTAGACCGTGGAGTATCAACCACGTAGGTAACAATAGTGGGGAAGGTTGAAGCAAAAGCTTCAGTAATTATAGCCCCAGACGCAGACCATGTAAAGATTTCAATCTGGCCAGGAGTATCCACGAGAACATAATCAAGCTGGTCTGCACGTTTCTCAATCACAGAGACAACCTAAAACAAGTAGCAAACAAAGACGCAAATAATCAAAATATGAAAAACCGAGATAACCACTAATGTGAGATGACTTCATTATCTGGCCATCTTTACTTCGTCAAATTTAGTAGCAAACAAATTGAGTGACGTGAGGATTCCACCATTAGGTCCCAAATTGTACTGCTTCATAACTTCCTTGTACTTGACAGTGTCTCTTATATCGATGTTGGCACCAAATGGTAGAGACATAACAGCAGGGTCAAGGTTCACCACATACCCACGACTTTTTGAATCAAAGGTATGGCAGACCAAACGATGAAGGACATTAGTTTTTCCGCTACCTACGCACATAACAGTCTATCAGCATGCATTAAACTATTGAAATCCCTTAGAAACCAAAAACTTACAACATAGTGAAATTTTCAAGAATATATAGTCATATAAATTTACCTGCCATTCCAACAACAATAATAATGATAGGCTTCTTCTTGAAATTAGAAGATGAACTCGCAGCACTAACACGAAGTTTGTCCAATGAGTCAACCAGCTTTTGACTCTCTTCCACAGTATCCTTTAGAAGACGACGACATCAACAATAACAACAACAACAACAATAACTTCATTTCACAGTTTTTATCAACAACAACAATAACTCAGCCTAAAAAAACCGAGAATAAAGTAACGGGATTAGAATTATAGAGATAAACCCCATTACCTGTTCAACCGATGATTCCATTGGATCCATTAGTGGCAAAAATGCCTTTGTATGATCTTAGCTGCCAAAAATCACCAAAAATCCCAGATACAGCATAATCAGTTTCATCATCCCAAAATTGTTCTCTACAAAATCTAATAACAGAGAAAACTCAATATTCAAGAAGCAAAATGACAAAGACGACGCAAGAAGTGGGTAACAGGCAGACCCAATTTTCACAAACCTAGTAACCCTGAAAACAGCACAATTGCAAGTTTCAAGTTTCGTTCTAAGTAACTAGTAACAAACTAACAGCTTCAGCATACTCCAGAAAACACAAAGGGCAGAAACAGCAACTTTGAAAAGGTTAAAGCTTTTATATAAATTCCAACTACAGTTGATTTGGTTTCATCACAAAAGTCTTTTCTTTATCATTTTAAATGTGGATTCGAGCATCGTAGCCTACAAAATCTAATAGAAAATTTCCGTCTTTCTTACAGTTCCGAAAAACAGGGAAACTCCAGAAAAAGAAGAACACCAAGAGCTTGACGAAGAAGACGAGAACAAGAGAGAATAGACAGGGAAAAAAGACAGAGTTTAGGGCTTTTGATTTATGGATATCACTGTAATTCACATTTATACAAAAGTTGGGAAGTTTGGAAAAGAAACGCTTTTCATTAAAACTAATCTTATAAATATATTCTTGGATCATCAGGCAAAAATATTGGTGTAGCAAAATTATTTATTTATCGATAATTGCATATTTTTATATTCTCATATGAATAATTATTTTACATGTAAAGTAAAATACATTGTATGTATGTGGATTAAGATAATATAATGTGGATTAAAATACATTATATTATATTGTATAGAATATCTAGAGACTTAGAAAATGTATTTAACCTACACTACAAACTATATATATAGTTCTAAAGTCTTGGTTTGGTAAGTAATTCATTCTATGTTACTCTATCTTTTTTAACATTCAATTTGATGACTTCCAATCAAAAGCCAAAGTCATCAACAAAAACATCTTTGACTGATAAGATAAGGAGGACCATATGTGAACATTAGAAAGAACATCCAACACTTACGCAAAAGGATATGCAAGTATGAGTGAAGGAAAAGTTTGGTTTAGATTCTAGTCAAACCACAATATTAAATACTCTCAAAAGATCAGCAGAGTATTTATCAGAGGAGATGAAAATTAGCGATACTAAAAGGCACAAATCAGCGAAGTACTCCGATTTGGAGAAAGTTTTATATGAATAGTTTCTTCAAAGACAAGAGAAGGTGAATATATCAGGATAAATTATTCAATGTAAAGCAAAAGAATTTTTTCAAAAAATGTATGATGAAACAAATCAAGAGTTTAGCTTTTCAAGTGGATGGTTGGAACGTTTCAAGACAAGATATTCAATCAAGTCCTACCGGCGGTTTAGTGAAAGCAGTTATGTGAACATGGAGGACATTGAAAATGCTTTACCTGAAATAAGGTCTAAATTAGACTAATATGAGTTGAATGATATTTACAATATGGATGAAACATGATTGTTTTATCGGTTGGAAGCCGACCATTCACTTGCCACAAAGCAGCTTGAAGGACGAAAGAAAGTCAAGGAGAGAATTACTGTTGCGGTTTGCTGTAATGGTGATGGATCCGACAAAGTCTCCCTTTGGGTTATTGGTAAGTATGCAAAACCCAAATGCTTTAAGAATGTGAACATGAATAATCTTAATTGTGAGTATCATTTCAACAAGAAAGCTTGAATGACTGGTTTGCTTTTTCAAAAATTTTGTCATTGGTTTGATAAGAGAATGAATGGTAGAAAGGTTCTCTTGTTAATAGACAACTGCCTAGCTCATCCAAAGGTTGTTGAAGGGTTGAGAAATGTAGAGTTATTTTTCTTGCCCCCTAACACAACATCTAAAATTCAGCCATGTGATGTTGGGATTACTCAGGCATTTAAGATTCACTATCGACGTCATTTTTATTTTAGCATCTTGCAGAGCCTTGAAGTTGACTCATCAAATCCTAAAAAGATTAACATTCTCGATGTTATTAACTTTACTACCTTGGATTGGAGATTTGATGTAAAGGAAACAACAATTGCAAATTATTTTTGACATTGTAAGATACGATCTGAAAAACTCGATGTTCCTGAAGCAGAAGTTGATAAAGTATAAGAAGATATTGAAGGATTAACAGATGTCATTTTTAAGTTACACTATAGAAATGTGATGGATGTCGAACATCTTTTGAACTATCATAACGAGAATGATATCGTTATGGAATTGACTACCGACAATGAAATTATTGCGTCTGTACTGACTGATGAGAATGATCCAAAACCAAATGATAGTAGTGTCACACCAAATGTGTCATCAAAAGAAGCATATCAAGCAGTAACTACCTTACGGAACTACTTTCTACAACACGAGCAGAATACTCCTAAAATTTTGTTTGCGATAGAAAAAATCAAGGATGAGATGAATTTTGGTGAAAAAAAAATTGTAGACTCTTTTTTTGTAAAAGAATGACTTATTGTACGAACATTGTTGATTATTCATATATATATATATATATATATCTAATGAAATGTGATGATTATTCATTTATATTTACATAGGGTCTTTAAGGATTTCAAAAAAATTATTCATTAATTCATTTAGCTAGGTTATTCATTTAGCTCCTTAGACAAATTCGGAACCGAAAAATATTATTCATTTATCGAACCTTCATTTATCGAACCTTCATTTATCGAGTTTTAATTGTACGAAGCCAATTATCTAAAGCCCAATAAATAAACCCGATAACAATGAAATCCAAAAACCTCCTTAAACTGCTTTAGTTCCTCTTTCTCTTGTGCATCGAAGATGTGGGAGAAAATAATGAAGTTGTATCAATGATCTCAGTTTGTGGAGGACAAGGTATAGAATCCATCCATCGTGGCAACACAAATTGGTATAAGAAGACTTCAGCATCGTAAACCGGTAATCTTGCATATTCCATTATATCACAATTTTGATGATCAATATCACTATTCGATGCATCTCTTACGATTCTACACTTTTGTGTTCTTAGGTTATATGATACCAAACGAACACTTCCAGAACTGATAAGATAGACAATATCGCTATCAAATGGATTCATTGCTATGGGTTCACAAGAACCTATATATAGTGAGAGCTCGATTTCCCATAAAACTTGCCGAGCTGAATCATTGTTCAACTTCCAAATCTTCAAGGTCTCATATGTTTTTCCTGCAAATGTATCCATATACATGAGAAATCCTCCTCCGGAGGTTGTCAAGTATCCTGTGAAGTAATTGTTGTTGTTGTTCTTGTATTGATTCGAGAGAGGTATAACTTGACATTGATCGGTTTCAGAATATAAATCATGAGCTACGAGTACTCCAGGCTCAGTACGCGCATACATTGTTTGGGATAAAAGATTAAAGCGTGTAATACTGGATTACCCACAAATAAAGTAGAATCAAATCTTCGCAGCACCACCAATATCCGTTGGAAGAACATGAATATGCAAAGTAACTACATCTAGAATTACAAGGGAAATAAGAATATGGAGACTTTAGAATATTCCATGTCTGACATCCATAAGAACCCATGAGTTCTGTTGTCATATAATCTCCATGTATTAGCGACCAAGAGGGAGAAGAGTTTTGGTGCAATGACAGAAAGCGACGACGAAAATAGACAGAACTAAGTAACGTCTTCCATGTTTTGCACACCGATTTGAATCTTGAAATGGATTTCAAAGGTAATCTCGCTAGAATCTCGGTCAATAGAGCCTCAGGAAAATTGGTTGGTGTTGTTTGCATTGTAGAAGACTGAGAAGCGGTGAAGGAAGTGGATTATTAGAGGTTATTAAAGAGTTATACGAGGTTATATCTCAAAAGAGAATACCTGCAGCAATCACAAACAAAGGAAAGAGATGGAATGATGCAAAGTTTACCTGAGGAGAAGCAAAGCAATTCGACAACAGAAGAGGAAGCAAAGAGAAGATTCAGTTTGGAAAAAAAAAGAAAAGCCCTAACTTTGGAAAAAAAAAAATTAATAAAATACAAATTTTAAAGATAGGTTTTGTTTGGAATTTCTATGGGAAAATCTCAAGAAAAAATCGTGAATTTTTTTCTCCACTTGATCAAAAATCCAAACTGTTTTAGTTACTCTTAAAAATATTTAAGTAATGTGATCATAAAGATATTTCTAAATATATGATATATAATAAGATAATTGTAAATTGTTATAGTATTCAATCATTTATCATAAATTAGACATTTTGTGTTTAAATATTTTTATCGGGGAAAAAAACAGAAGCAAACAAGGAAAAAAAGAATATCTTAATAACTATTATAATATTGTTTAGTTTCTTTAACTTATAATATTGATCGTGTTGAGACCACAACAAATGTTATAATATAGATAGTCTCAACATATTAAAAGATTGAAAATATATTACTAAAGACGCTGGCATAAAAGTTCAATCTTTCTCCTCTAAAATTAGTAGATTGAAAAAAAATTAGTGAACGTCTATAAATCTAGTTTTATCGATAAAAAAAAGACTAATTTGTTTTTCTCTATTATCAATTTCCATACGTCTATTCTCAAGAAATCAGCCATGTGTTCCCTATGGACTATTGGTAAATATGGGGCACGAACCTCCAGAGTGGTTATATTGAATGTCTTATATTGAAAACTACTCAAGACTATGAAGCTTATTCTCTTTCTTCTCTGAATATGTGATTCCCAAATATTTAAATTAGGTCTGCGATTTTGGGTATTTCGAATCGGGTCGGGTTGAATAGTTTAGATAACGAGTATTTACAAATTTATAGAAACTTTTCAAAAATAACCGAATTGTAGAATGAAACGAGTTGGTTTAGGTATCGAGTATTTCGAATAAAAATTCTGATTTCGAACCAACCCGATTTTTCATATTATGAAGTACAAAACTTAACAAAAACAAGCCAAAATGAATGATTCAACAAATTCCTTACCAAATTATCCGATTTTCAAATAAATACCTAACCCGAACCGACCAGAATTAGTTTCTACTTCAATTAAGTTTGGTTGCATTTCAATATTATGTAAATATCCGATATTCGAGCTACCCGACCCAACCGAACCGATCTAAATCACTATCCTAATTCTTCAATAATTCCTTTACCATATTATCTGAATTTCAAATAAATACCCGAATCGATTTATTTAAAATTCGATTCGAATCGGGTCTGACAAATTGGTTTTGGTTTAATTCACAAGGCTAATTTAAATTATAAAATTGATTTTCTGGACTCTTTTATATACTGTGTTCGCGGAGATTGGCTTTATGCATTATTTTATTTTAAGATTGAGTCAAGTTAGACAAATAATAAAAGTCCTTCATCAACTTTCATTCCAAAAACCCTTAAATTATGCTAAATGGCAATCTCAAAATCAATTTTTTAAGGAACCCGTAGTAACTATGTTTGGGTTACGAACTATGCCAAGTTGGAAATGAAAGACGAGCCACGATTCTAAGCTGCAATATAATGATGATCAGATCCAAACATAAAAAATAAAAAAGAGATAAAGCACAAAAGTAAAACGTTTGTTTGTTTCAACACATAAAAGAATCGACTACCAAACTGAAATCATTATCCATAGAAAACCCTTGTGCCTTTATGCCCTCTTCCTCTTGTACATAGAAGCAATTTAAGAAAGAAGAGATTTTTTTTGTCAATTGGACTTGGACCAAGATGACACAAGGCAGTTAAAAAAAATATTTACCTTGGCAGTTTTGCCAAAAAAAATCTTAAGTTTGTATCAGTCTGAAAGATCTGAAGTTTAGAAACATTAGCTTTTTATTTATCATTATGTAGAACTAGCTGAAACCAAAAAAGACATAAGATCAAATATTCAGGGAGACGGCATCAATGCAGGCCGTGCCATAATTTTAAATTTTGAAATTTTGGCCTAGGGCATATATTTTTTGAATAAAACTTAGGAGCATCTTTTTATCACAAATCAATATATATAAATATACATATGGAATTTTAAAAATATGAATAAATATTTGGATTTGTGTTTGATTTTTAAAATTTACAGTCTACATTTATAATTAATTTAATAGTTTAATGTGTCAAGGATTTTCTAACTTGTTCAACTAATTCTCACAAAAAAATGACTATTATAATTAGTAAAATAAAATTGATTAATTTTTTTTTGGTTAAAGTGGAAATATATATATTGCAGTTAACATTTTGTTTGCTAATTTTTATTTTATTTGTAAATTTTTATATGCATATAACGATTATTTTTTGTAAATTTTATTTTTATTGAATTTGAGAATTATTTTTTTATTTCGCCTATGATATCTGTTAATGGTGGCATGGTTAGAACATAACGCTTGAAACAAATGAGGTGCAAATTGACCTAACTTTTTTTTTGGTCTAAAAATTGCCTTAACTATGTTTCTAGTTAAATGGCAACACAGGACTTTGAAGGCACACAAAAACTTACCTCTTTTCATACATTTTTATCTTTACCTCGTCAAAAAATCCTGAACAGTGAAAAGAAGAAGAATCACTTTCATGAAAAGACACTATAGTTAATTGAAATAATTATCCGGAATACAAAAGCAGCAAAATTTGTTGAAGGAAATATAGCTTATCAGTTCAACGAGATGAAGAAATTTCTGAAAAGAGAGAATCTTTACTGAGTCGATTCTTGAATGGTTTTGTGATAACCTTGGTGATGGAAGGTTACATGAAGACTGACTGTGGTCGATTTCTTTTGCTATGGCTGGATGGAAATGAGGATGTGGAAATATATTTGGTGAGAATGGTAACTGCAAAAACAGGGTCAAGATTATTAAGGATTTGTCTCGAGTGGTAAATAAAGCCAACTTAACGTGGAGAGCATCATGTGGCACTACTCGAAAATTTAAGAAACAGACTTCTTGGACACCACTTTTGCCGGAGAGTGGGTTCGGTTGAATACTGATGGAGCTTCAAGGGAAATCTAGGATTGGCCACGGCTCGAGGAGTACTGCGTGATGGGTCCGGGTCATGGTAGAGGGGATTTGCACTGCCTCTTTGGCTGAATTTTGAGGTGTGTACTATGAATTGTATTTGACATGGGATAAGAAGATACCATATTTGGAGTTGGAGATGGATTCGAAAATAGATGTTGGATATCCCATGAAAAGGATTAGTGACTCATATATCCCCTTCTTTTCCTAGTACATTAATTTGCATTATGGTTTTCTCGAAAAAGACTGGATATTTTGAATTTCTCATACGATAGGAACCTAATCGACTCGCTAATTATGTGTATTTGTTGCCGTTACAATAAAATTCTCTTAATGATGCCGTTAGTTCAATGTACTTCATGACATTTTTAAATTATTTGAATAAATTTTGGAGCTAAGCTCCCGTTTGTTGATCCTAAAAGAATGAAATTTCTGTCAATTAGCAACATTTATATTCTTTCTAACGAAGCAATCTCTGAATATTATATTCTTTCTAAACAAAATAGTTATTTAAAAGTCAAATAACATTTGATCCAATTCGATTGATTGGAAAGAAGAGAAAAAAAATGAAATAACGAAATCCAAAAACCTCCTTTAACTGCTTTAATCTCTCTCCTCCTTTAACAGCTTTAATCCCTCTTTCTCTTGCGCATGGAAGAAAATAAAGAAGTTGTATTAATGATCTCAGTTTGTGGAGGACAAGGTATCGATTCCATCCATCGTGGCAGCACAAATTGGTATAAGAAGACTGAAGCTTCAAACATGTAATCTTGCATATTTCATTATAGCACCCATCAAAGAATTTTGATGATCAATATCACTATTCGATGTGTCTCTTAAGATTCTATATTTTGGTGTCCTTAGGTTATATGATATCAAACAACCCTTTCTATAACACATTAGATAGACAATATTGCTATCAAATGGATGCATTGCTATGGGTGCACAAGAACCGGTACATAAAGAGAGCTCGATTTCCCATAAAAGTTGCCAAGCTGAATCATCATTGTTCAACTTCCAAATCTTTAAGGTATCATATATCTTTCCTGCATCTGTGTCCATATACATGAGAAATCCTCCCCGGATGAAGTCAAGTGTTCTGTGAAGTACCTGATGTTGGTGTTCTTGTATTGATTAGGGACAAGAATAATCTGACATTGATCGGTTTCAGAATAGAAATCATGAGCTACGAGTACTCCAGCCTTAGTACCCTCAATCATTATTTGGGATAAAAAATAAAGTCCCCCATTCAGACTTATAGGAAAAGACAAAAACAAGCAAGCACATTGAAGTAGCTTGGAAGTCCAAATCCCAGTCTCAGATGAATATATGTTTGCATGCAAACCAGTCCAAGATTCTTTCATTTTTAACTCCCCGATTTTGAAACTGAAAACGACACCGTCCACGTCCATTCGCGTCACCAACTCAAACACAACAGACTGATATGGAGGTTCAGGGATTTTAACTCATTTTTGTAATACTGGATTACCCACAAATGAAGCAGAACCTTTTACTTTCAGTAGTACCAATCCGTTGGAAGAACATGCATAAGCCAGATTGTAATTACAAGGCCATGGGAAATAAGAATATGGAGACTTTGGAAGATTCCATGTCTGACATCCAAAAGAACCCATGAGTTCTCTTCAATATATATTCCATGTATTAGCGACCAAGAGGGAGAAGAGTTTTGGTGTACAGATAGAAAGCGACGCCGAAAATAGACAGAACTAAGTGTTGTCTTCCATGTTTTCCACTTGAAATGCTTCTCAAAGGTAATCTCGCTAGAATCTCAGTCAACAGTGCCTCAGGAAGATTGGTTAGTGTTTCCATTGTAGAAGACTAAGAAGCGGTGAAGGAAGTGGATTGTTAGAGGTTATAACTCAAACGAGAATACTAAAAATCACAAACAAAGAAAAGAGACTGAATGATGCAAAGTTTACCTGAGGAAAAGCAAAGCAAGGCGGCAACGGAAGAGGAAGCCAAAGAAAAGATTCAGTTTAGGAGAAAAGAAAAACCCTAACTTTGGATTTTTGCAATTGCACGTCAAAAGAAAAAAAAACCAAATCCAAACTATTTTAATGACTCTTTTTTTTTTGTCAACCATAATAATATAATAACCTACCAAAAAGGTGGGCAAATTGTTTACAAAACTAAACCATTAGCCGACTCTCTAATATAACGAGCGAGAGCATCAGCTTTATGATTTAGAGATCTCGGAATTACATGGAGGGAGAAAGCATAGAAAAGAGACTTTAACCTAAGAAAGTCCTCCTGGTAGGGTTGGAACGCCGGCCACTCCTCGGGGTGCATCAAAAGCCTTAGTACGTCTGCACAATCTGTTGCCATCTCTACTTCTAAAACTTGGGACATGATCAGGGATTCCATAGCCCATAGCACCGCCTCCACCTCTGAATGTAACGCAGAAAGACTTCTTCTTATTTGGCGTGCCCCCATGCATCCCTCTGAAACTGCATCCGGAAAGCAAAACCAGCCGATGCCAGAATAAATGTCAGAACATTTCCATGACGCATCAACAAAACATCTGTAACCCGTAAAAGCCGGGTTCACCGTCATTGGATAAGACACTGCTAACCAAGCCGGCGCAGTGCTGAGTGATCCTGGTTGGCTAGCATTACTATTTTTACGCCTAGCATTAGACCACTCCCCCTCATCTTGCATCGCTTGGGATAATATATCACGGGGATCTCTATTCACTCCAGAGAAACAAAAATCATTTCTCGATTTCCAGATTTGCCAAATCACCCACGGATAAATATTAATATCATCTGACTTTGGAAGTCTCCAAAATAGATAATCAAGATTATACCATATTGAGTTTCCAGGGAATACCTTAGCTGGTGAGGGAACATGAGATAATGCCCAAGCTTGAATCGATGGGGGGCACTCGAAGAGAACATGATTAATGGTTTCCTCTGCCGCCCCACACCGACTACATCTAGGATCACAGTTAATTCCCCGAGTTGTCAGGTTTCGTTTAACTGCAACACATCCTGACAAAGCTTGCCATATAAAATGTCTAATTTTATTTGGGCAATCTAACTTCCAAATTCGTGAATATAATGCACAGAAATTTGGTCCATGTGAACCAACCTCCATCAGCGATACCATCTCAACCAACCTCCATCAGCGATACCATCTCCTCAGTTTTATAACCTGATTTGACTGAATACCTTCCTGTTTTTGTGTAATGCCAACCCCAATAATCAGATCTTACCCGTCTTGATATTGGTATGCCCATAATTAACTGGACGTCCTCTGGGACAAAATATTATCGCAGAATGACCTCTCGCCAGGTCCTGGTTTGAGAATCAATGAATTGGTCAACTGTAAGCTTGCCATATTTTAATGACTCTTTGAAAATATTTAAAATAATGTGATACCGATCATAAAGATATTCCTAAATATTGACGGAAAAATAAAATAAAAATTATTCCTAAATATTAAGATAAAATATTCAATCATTTATCATAAATTAGATTTCTTAAATATGAAATTATATATGCTCAATAAAAAATCTTAATAACTATAATAATACTTTTTAGTTTCTTTATTTTATAACATAGATATATAGTAGATTAATTCATAACCAAAATTTTATATATATATATATATATATATATATTAATATGAGTAATTGTTATTTTAGAATTGAATATCACAACATTGTTTCAAAATTAACCATTTTATGTCTAGTTGTGGTTTGGGATAATTCAACAAATAACTCTAATAGTAAAATTTCATTCCTTTGCATTTGAAATTTTAGAGAATGGACTAAGGCTTGATCCAATTGAATAAAGAATAAAAGTTAAATAATGTCATTCTACTTTACCAATTACCAAAAGAGCGAATATGTTCCGATAAAAAAAAAGGGGCGAATATGAACGTGAAGATATTTGGAAAACTCCTTTTTTGTTTGTAATGACTAAACCTTTTCATATTGTCAAGGAATAAATAGTTTAGTTGGTTTGTCCTCATTTAATTAAGTACCGGATGGTGAATTAGAATCTCACACAATTCTAGTTGGAGAACTTAGGTTATGGATCGAATCGTTGTCGATCTAATAGTTACTCATTAAAAAAAACCTTTTCAAATTTAAATAGTTAATAAAAATTTATTTGGTTTTTTTTCTAACTAAAATAATTTAGAGAAATTAGCAAAAATGGTACAATTCTTTTTATAATTAGGCAAATAGTATAAAAGCCTAAAAATATCATAATTCAACATATTTTATACAATATTTGTTATTGTACCATTTTGATTTAATTTTTATTTTTCTTCTTCTTCACTCTTTCTTTCTTCCTCTAATTCTATTTTTAATAACAAACTATATTAAAGCTCAAAATTCTTTTTGAAAAATATTAATTTTTTTCTACACATACTAAGACTTAAAAAAAAATTAAATGAACAAACTTTTTAATAAAAAATAAATATGTTATTAACTAATTTTTTATAGATCACCAATATATAGAATGTTATTTGATATAAGATGTTTATTTTCCTACAAACCATCGATTTATACATTTTTTGAAAAAATTTCATCAACTTTAATTTATTTGTTCTTCTATTCTTCCTCCTACTTCTACATCTCTTCCTACTCCTCCCCTACTCTTCCTATTCTCCGTTCTCATTATTTTTTTCCTTCTTCTTCTCCATATCTTCTGCATCATTATTCTTCTACTCTTTCTTGTCTCTTTCATTCTCATTTGATTCCACATTCTCCTTTTTTTTCTTCTTCTTCTTCTACGTTTACTCATCTTTATATATCATATAGATGAATAATTTTTATTGTTCAATACTATCTGTTCTATATTGTATAGTAGTTGTATACCATTTAGTATAACAATAATGTAGTAAGTTCAAGTCTCTTTTATCCACATAAGTTTTCTATTTTTTTGTTTTACAATTTTGAATACAATTAGTTAAGGAGTCACATTAATAAATAGTTAGGATTTTATGTTATTCTCCTAACTAGAGGTTATCTTCGGACTACGCCCGGACTTTTGTACTATGTATATCTGATTATCATATTATATACATATATTATTTTTAATATTTTTTTGTTTTGTTGTTATTCATTTTTGTAAAATTTAAACTTTAGTTATTATGTTTGTATGTTTTAAATAGTACATTTCACCACAAAAATGTATTTTATCACATAAATTCAAACCGAAGAAATCTTTTCAAAATTAAACCAACGTAAGAAATAATATAAATATAACTAAAGTTGTTATATCAAATTACGAACAAAAGCTGAATTTTGTGAATTCTTAACCAAACTAACCAAAATGTATCAAAATAACTAATTTAAACTAATTTTTCTTTTTGTTAAATAATTTGAATTATGTTACTTAACTATTTTTATTTTATTTTAATTTATTTATAAATAAACATACCAAAGTACTATGTAAATCTCAAATAAAACTTATTGTGTAAAACCTATAAAACTCAAACTCATCCCAACTCTGAACTGAAATAAATGAGGCCTATTTTCTAGAACCAAAGAATCAAAATCCAAAAAAGTTAAACGTATCAAATTTTAAATAATTGAGGATTAAACTTACATTTTCCTTGTATTCATTTCTGGGTAAAAAGTGTTCTTGAAATGGGCATCGATTCAGACATGCATCTAGTATACTAACTACAAAGAAAATCTCATAAGCTATCATAACCAAACGGATTATGATATCAAAGTTTACTACGGATTAAACAAAAATAGATTATTAGAATCGAACAAAGCCTGCAAGAAATGAAGCGTTACTGAATGCGAGTGGAGAGGAGAAATAGAGAGTCGAGGAGCTCAGATTCTGCCAAAAAAATTCTATAACTCACTTTCATATATATTGGACTAATGTCCTCTCAGCTTCCATTGTTTTCTTTATATGAAACTAAATGTAAAAACGTAGAGAACAAAACATTTAAGAGACTTAATAGCTCATGAAAAAAAAATCAAAATAAAGGAGGTAGATTAATGTTATTATTTGTTTTACAGACAAAGGTGTAACGTCTTCCAACGTTATTATTTGTTCTATAGACAGTAGTCACAAATTTAAATGGAAGTAAAATCAGTAAATTATTAAAATGTGAAATTAGAGAAGTTAAAAAAAACAGATGCTGATGTGGCACTCTTAGAAAGAAATAGATTAGGATGAGGTGGATAGCCTATAAGACTCTAAAACCTTCCTTTTATTAGTATAGATTACCTCAATACATATGCTATTTTCTCAACTAATTTAGGATTTTAGGCTATTTGGCAAATTCACCAAAAATTTATCCGTTAAAATACAATAACTTTTTTCGCGTTCATCAATATTAAGACTATTTCAGCAACTTTGATTCCAAAAGCCCTTAAATTATGCTAAATAGCAATCCCAAAATCAATTTCCTAAGGAGACCATGAAACGTATGTTTGGGTGTTCCGAATGCGAAGTATGAAATGAAAAACGAGCCAGGATGCGAAGCTTCAACACAATGATATGATCAGTTCCAAACATGAAAAATAAAAATGAGATAAAATCGTTTATTTGCTTCAATACTTAAAAGAATCGACTACCAAACTGAATTCATTATCATAGAAAACCCTTGTGAGCTTTATAATCTCTTCCTCTTGTACATAGAAACAATGTAAGAAAGAAGTGAAGTTGTGTTTATGATCTCAGCTTGTGGAGGACAAGGTACAGATTCCATCCATTGTGGGAGCACAAATTGGAATAAGGCAACTGCAGCATCGCCACATCCTCTAATTGATTTTGGTCCCCATATCTCATCCATATAGTTGTGGCACATTGACCGGTTCATAACACAATTATCTTGATGATCACCATTATACCATTTTGATGCGTCTCTTAGGATGCTATGGTTTTGTGTCCGTAGGTTTACCAAATAGTGGTTTTGTTCACTCCATATATAGACAATATCGCTATCAAATGGATGCATTGCCATAGGTGCATAATAACCCATATCATCAGGCTGGATAAATGGAAGTTTCATTTCCCATAAAAGTTGCCAATCTGAATCATTGTTTAACCTCCAAACCTTCAAGATATCATCTGCGTTTTGACCTAATATTTTGATATACATGACAAATCCTCCTCCGGATGTAGTCAAGGCTCTTTTCATGTCTTGGTTGTCAGTGTCGTTGTAATGATCCGGGAGAGGTATAACCTGACATTGATCAGTTTCAGAATAGAAATCATGAGGTATGAGTACTCCAGGCTCAGGAATGTCAAACACTGTTTTGGATAAAAGATAAAGTTTCCCATTCAGACTCATTGGAGACGAGTAAGCCAAGTGAAAAGGACACTGAAGTCGCTTGGAAGTCCAAATCCCTGTCTCAGACGAATATATATGTACATGCAAACAAGTGGAAGAGCTATGCGCTCCTGATCTCACGATTTTGAAGCTCAAAACGAACGCCGTCAACATCCACTAAAGACATGCGCACTTGTACATCCAAGGATCTGAGTTTCACCACCTATATTATGTATGAACTTGGCTAATGGGTTGGCCAGTTGTGACCCAGTATTGACATAAAACAAAAAAAACAAAATTGATTTGAAATCTGAATTTAAAAATTTGGTTATCTATTTTGTGAAAAATATATATATTTATAGCTACATTGTGTTTGTTAATTTGTTTAAGGTATATGAAAATAATTGTAAATGTTTGATCTTTGTCAAATTGGAGCTTTTTTTTTACTTCGCTTATAATATCCATTAATGTTGGCACCGCTTAAAGGAGTAATTTCTTTCGAAATTGGAACCACAGAAAATTGCATCATCAACTCAAAACTACACAGAACTTTAATTTCAATCTAAAATTACATGAAATAATAATAAACTTGGAACCACATAAAATTGCATCCTCTACTCAGAACTACATAGAGCTTTAATTTTAATCTAAAATTACATAGCGTTTTGAATTTTGTGTTTAGTCTCTTTTTATTCTCTATTCTCGGTCATTTATAATAAAATTTGATGATAAAAAAGAAAAAAGAAACAAGGAGCCAAAGCTATGCAGTACCAATACAAAGGATAGAAATCTCAATCGGATGCAAACAGAGATCCGAGAGTAAAAAATGACAAAACAAAGAAAGGACTAGACTACTTGACTGCTAACAAATTAAAACACGATCCATCCTATCTAGAGAGTGATCAAGACATAGATTTAAAGAAACTAATCAGAAACTCTTTGAGATTTGCAAGAAGAGGTGTCAACAGAGTCCGGGTAGCGTTTGCGTTTGGTTGCAACTTGCAAGGTTAAGAAAAGATTCACTGGTGTGATCCGTTGAGACTGCAAGGTCTTGCTCAATGTTGGCCACATTGGAAGTAAATGTCGCCAAGGCGATTGCCTGATCAAGAATATCTGCAAAGGTGACTGTGTCATTATAGATTAAAGGATCCGAGACATGATCCTGATTGTTCTGTGGTTCTACTGGTTGAGTCTCCAGTGAGTGAGAGAGGGATAAGTTGGTATTGTCTGAAACAACACTTTTGAGAGGCATGATTAAAATCATATTTTTAAATTGTAACCAAAATAAACCAGACCAAACTAGTATTTCTAATCCCATTTAAATGGAAAAGTTAGGTATTTTTTCGGCAAAAACTCAAAAATTTGGTATTCAGTCGACCATTTTCTCCATAAAGATATCTAAACTTTGGGTTGTTTCAGCTATTTTTGAAATTGATAGTATGGAAATCTGTAAAAAAAAAGTTATCTTCTTGGCAATTTTGATAGATAAAATCTCCAAGTTTGTACCGTTTCGAAAAATTCATCGACTCTGCATTGACTAAACTGTTTAGATTTGAAATAGTCAACATCAATGTTTCCGAAAGCCGTAGAACGTTTAGTCGAGGCCTAGACTATAAAGCATTTATTTATTTCCACACAAGATGACATTTAACTCTTAAACATCCGCCAACAAATGTTAAAACCTCATGTCTTAACAAGATTTTCAATGACCATGTAGTTTAAAACAACATAATAATAACCAAAAGTCAAAGGTGGGCTATGACTAAAGCTGTAGAATCATATATGATCGTGCATATCCAAAAAACTCACGCAGATTCCACACCGATTTCTTCTTCACCTTTCGATTTGTTTGCACCCAATTTCCATTTACTCTATTAAACATCATTCAGGCTCACCGTGTAATGGTTCAGACCAAAAGGCTCTACTGGATCGGATGGTATTGAGCTGATACTCTCTTTGGAGGTAGCTTCCGCAGAATGAAGAGGACTAGCGCCGATGGAAGTACTTCAACCACCTGTAATTTGGATTTTTTTTTTTCCTCCAGTTAATGAAGAAACAGAAACAGAGATAAAGAATTCATGAAAGTGTAGTTACTCACCATATAGTAGATTAAGTTCAGAACCGGATGATCAAGAACATCGAGCGTTAAATCCATGTCAAAAGCTGATACAGCCACCTGCAGTTATCAAAGAGAACATTATTAGACAGCAGAAAAGAAAAACACTCATCACCATAACCGAAGATAAAGACTTTTTTTTTCATTCTATTTCAGAGCTTACCACAATGCATCTTATGAGGAAGCAGGTGAAGCAGATGGCTGTCACAGATCCAACCTGCAACCAAAAACCATTTCAATTACAGTCTCCAATAGATGAAAAGCAATGAAATTTAAGGCCAAATGTCTGTGCTCAAAGTTAAAGGAACTAAACAATATAACTAACTAATTAGGCAAAGACGTTATATAAATCTGAATACCTCATGGAGTTTCTTCCTTCTTCCTTTTGACTCGATAGGGAACCTTCTTAGCATGAAAAACAAACTATAGTATACAAAGAAATACATGAGAAAAGAGAGATCCGTAAAGCTATTGAAGTTATTCCAGACACTCTGGTTATGAGACATGTCGAAATAACAAAAACACATACCTTCCCCCATACAGCAAGAAGCCTAAAGCGGCGATGAAAGACACAACTAGAAGAAAAATTACAAACATGAATATCAGCAGAGTTAGATAAGAAGAAAGTATTATCAGTCTAGCAGTAGCGGGTTTAGCAAAAGTGCTTTATCAGACAAAGAACCTACCTGCTATAAATATCTTTCCAACTAATTCCACTGTCCGGTTATCATTAACCCAGATGTATGCCCAGATACCAATCTGATAAAGATATCAATTACATGTCAAACGAAGTCCTTTGTATCACCAAGAATTGTCTACAAAAGTGACTAAGGTTCACACAGATATTTGGTAGCAAAGATGGCTACAAAGCTATTCAGACAACAACAAGGTTGAAATCATGCAAAATCTGTAGTCTCAACACCAACAATCGCAAAAATATGTAAATAAAAATGGATCTCAGAATCTCAGCAACTACAACATATAAAAAGAAACTTCTAAAGATAATAAAAGCAGAGACAGACCTGAGCCAAATATACAGCCACATTGACTGAAATATAGGTTATCCGCAGCTTATCTGTTGGTAAGCTTCTTGCCTGATCAATAGTAGCAACAACATATATATTCAAAGCTTGTCCAGCAGATTTAAACGAAGTTGACACACATCAAAATTTTCTTTTTGGGTATTTTACTTGCCTGGTGATATATCTCTGCCCAGAACAGCACAAGTAGCGTGTATGCCGAGAAGAAGAGGAGGCCAGGAAGATCCAATAATATCCAGCAAAGAGCCTACATAACCACACAGCAAACATTAGATACATAAACGATGCATCCTTTAAAACCTATCGTTTCCAAATCATACATGCTAGGATAGAAATAAGATTGACTTAAATATCTCATAATTTTGTGCTATTTGAAGTCGAATCTTCATTCAAATTTGAGCCATCACAGCGGTTAATGTCACCAGAATCTCATTCAAATCTTATGCAGAGTCTAACCTTGGGATGCACAAGATATACGTGCATGTGAAATCCAAACAGAATAGCACGAACTGCACACAATCAGAGAGAAGAAAAAGAAAAATATAAACATAAGCCCAAAGTGCTGACAAAAATCCTATCAATTCGTTACAGGTAAATAGGGACTATAACCTCCATTGACGACAAAGTTCATAAGATGAAACACCTTCTGAGTGGTCCAACCATATTCAGGCACTCTCATTTGGATCCTAATCAGTTGAGCCTGCCAATCATAATCCCATTTTGAACAAGAGGTCAGCAATTGCAACAGAACGCTAAAATCTACAGGAGAAAAAAACTCAAACTAAACCCAGATATAAAGTAAAGACAATCAATCAACAATACAAATGAATAATATATGAAGCTCTGTGATTTATACAGGAAAACGATGTCTCAACAACGAATACCATTAACAAAGATCGTCAATTTTCCACGAAATGGATTTTTTTAACAGAAGAGGAAAGATAGGTCAAACACGCATACAATTTGATCTACAAAGGCTATTACAAACCTTCAAAATCAAGCGTATTTGAACAAAACAAATTCACATAATCTCGAACAAAAATTCGATTTTTAAGTTGGTTTGTTTTAAGAGATAAAAGAGAGATAATCATACAAGAGCAACGACGGAAACAAGAGCATAAGCTCCACAGAGAGAGAAGAAGATCCCATCTTGCCACTGAGTTGACTCATTAACATCCCACCAACTCGTAATCACCGTCGTTAAAATTCCAGCAATCTCCTTTGGCATCATCAGAACCGTCGTAATTTCCTCGTTATCTGCTATATTAGCTATGCCGATGAGGGAATGGAAGGGGATTATAGTTCCCCTGGAGAAGACTCCAAAATCCGCCGAAGCGAACAGGTTATAAGCTCGAATCCCCAGGAACCCTAATCTCAGCTCTTCAAAATTCGAGAGGCGAAGAAAGAAGGAACATGGGATGAGTTGTTTGAATATCTGCAACCCACAGGTCAGATGGAAGAGAGAGAGAGAGAGGAAGAAGAATGAGAGAGAGATTGAAGAAGAAGATCCAACGGTTACACTGCTTGTAGCTTCTGGCTTCTTCCCTCACACGTCCTCTGAATATTTTTATCATTTTTTGCTGAAAAAAATAATTAAAAGCGAAAAAAAAGTAAAAAAATGGTTATTTTACTTTTCAGAAAATAATTTTTCTGTATAATCATAAGCTTTCCTGAATCAAAATAGTATTTATGGTTTTATTAATACTTATTTATGAATTGTTGACTGATAAAATGAAATTTAACTTTTTTATGTTCATCATATATATTAAATTCATGTTTTGTGTTACTAAAACATAATAAGAACAAGCCACGTTATCCACTTACATTAAAAAAAATCTTTTTTTTTTTAACAATAGGATCGACAAGACCGATTCATAACCTAAAGTCTACTCTATAATTTTTTTAAAATTACCACAATACAACAGGTAGAAATCGAACCTTGGTGTCAAGTTAGCTGGATCATCCTAACTATCAGAGAGCAACTCGGCAAAAAAAAAAATATATATATCTTAAAAATAAGACTTTCTTGTTTACGAATAATTCAAGACTTTACTGTAAAGTCCATATATAATATGCTCTTTATTTAATTTCTTTTAAAAATATGCTATGTTTTTTTCGTTCTTTATTTTGGTCAATGAAGAATAGTTCCAGTTCCATGTTAGCAATTTCGAGTTAATCCAAGTATATCCCAAGTCTAATGTATTATCAAGCACCTATTATTCTCTAAGCTGTGCCTCAGATTGTGCATTGCTTCCACTCTCTTTGACAGTTTATGCCTCACGAAAGCTTAAAACATAAACATTTATATGTTTAACATCATTGTACAAAAACTATATATTGTACACATTAATTAACCAACATAATTAATAAAACACTTTTTTTTGTTATCATTGTTAGCAAATGGAAAACATGTACCATTACATTAATCTAAGAATATCATTGTCATTGGATGTAGCTAGTGAGAGTAAAGTTGTTATTTGGATGTTTAATGTTGTGAAGATACTATTAAATTTTTATATGGTTATGATTTTTCAAATTGCCTAACACATGGCATATATAAGATATTGTTTTATAACAAGGTCAATTAGGTAGACAACTTAACCGTGTGAACTGATGGAAACGTGTTGATATATAACCAAGAATCATATATCAACATCAAAAAAACGTGCAAAAGCTTCCGACACTGATTTATTGATTTCTCTTCATAGTGAAGATAGTAGTAATAATGTCGACAAAGGAAAACAAAAATAGAGGGAAATCAATGAGGCTACTGAAAGAAACGTCGAACTTTGTATGTATATTATAAAAAAAGTCCAAGTGGCTATGTAATTTGTGAGACCAGACAAATCTTTAGCATCTCGAGAAACAGCGAAGCCAAGAGATTTTTACAAGACCACCATAGCGCAAAGTGCGGCTTCTTGTTAGCAATGTGGCTTCTCTTTTTGTGAAATGCGCTCCATATAAGCTGTAGTTAAAGTCATTAACCAACTAAAGACCACAAAGCCATGAAGATCATATATAGTTGCTGAAGAAGAACCTTTAATATATAATATCCAACACTAGATGATCTCTGGAACTGTTGTAACCAAGACTAATTCATTAGAATCATAATCAGAGCAGTTAAGTAGTTATGTAGTTATGTCTTTAAATATTTGGTTAACATGAAACTGAAATTGTAAGTTTTCAAGGTGTTACCATATACTTGAAGCTGTGATAACCTCTTATGAAAACTCTGAACTAAAAAAATTTCTAGTAGATAAGTCTAAAATTTTGGTTTAGATTCACAAATGAGAAGAAAAAAATAGACTTAAGGTTTAAGACCTTATTCTAGACTAATTTTGAGTTTAGTTCTAGTTGTGATCCTCTTTTTGGGAAAGATTTGTTTCTCAAAGCTTCTCTATTTTGGAGAAGTATTTTCAAAACTCAAGACCATGATGTTTAAAGAGCTCTCTCATATGTTCACCATGCCCTCCACGGCAACAGAACAAGGAAGATCCTCAAATTAATCCAAACTTCTTGTCTGCACTTCCACAATCTATCCGTCTTGCCCAAAACGTTTGAGAATCTCTCCACTTGGTGATTTTATTCTATGGTTATGTTTTGTATGGCTATAATTTGTATGATTTGTTTTTATTCTGCTGATGTATCTCAAGACATTTAATCTAGTCGAATAGCTTGTTGACAAAAAAAGAAGTACTAATCATTATGTAAAATATCCTTCTGCACCACTGCAAGAAAAATAAGTAAAACAGGAGCTGTTGCTGAAGACGATTTAGAAGACAACATCAATACATTATGTAAAATATCAACAAGTGCTGAGACAAAACCTCAATACATGTTAGCAAAACGGAAGAAACATTAGGACATGTTTAATGGTGAGATTATGAGTCTCTAAAAAGTTGTTTAGTAATAAATTATCTTTAAAACTGTATCATTAGTCTCACTCTGTAGAGACATCTCAAGCAAAGTATCATTAGTTTCATTTGTTTTTTCATTTATTTTTAATTATATGAGATTCACATAATCTCACCATTAAACATGCTCTTAACACCTCCAAAGATTTTTCCTTACCTAGAAAAAGAAGTTAAACATCAAGTTTTACTTCGTAAAATTTCTTCCCTAAAACCTCAAATCACTATTCACAAGATACTCGTATGTATCACTAATTGTCGGCATGGATCACCATTGACATGACATCAAATTGACTAGGTTTTCACTTGACTTTTTAAGCACATATGCCTAGCATAAAGGTAGCCAATAATAAACGGAGCGGATTTGCACCTGAACCGGGAATTTAACCGAAATCTAAATTTGTAAGACCGGACCGGAGCGAATTAACTTTATATCATAGTCACGGCCAAACAAAAAAGAAAAGAAAAAGCTCGAGCATAACCTCTTTTGAAAAGAAAAAAAAACTGGTGAAAGTAAGTTCGAATAAGCTCATTGACAATGTAAAATGCAATAAATTTAGGAATAAATTTTGTACACAACTTTAATTTAAAAGAAAATTAAAAGTTTACGTAAATCTGCATAAATAATTGATTAATTACTACACACGCAAGCTCTTCTCATGATCACTCTTTAAGATCCTATAGTTGAATCCCGGAACTCGATTCTCGCCGGAAACTTCCACCGCTGAGCACATACTCGGCAAAAATTTGCCACCGCCACGACTCTGTCGCTTTTTCTTTCTCCATTTAGTTCTAGAGAACCAAGAACTCAGCCGTGATGATGAGCGATCTGATCTTTGTTGAAAACTGTTGGTGTTTTCTTCAGAATTACCTCTCCGTGGATCGAACTGAGGATGACGTGTATTGAAGGTTTTAAAGTAGTCGATTTCTTTACGTACAAGCGATCCGATGGTTCCTCGCGTTCCTACAGCGAGTGGAGCAGCCATTGATGAAAAGGGTTTCGTGTGAAACTTCTGCGATTCTTTTGTTTTTGTTTGTATTTGAGCAAATGTTAATAATGAAGTGATGTGAAGATGCTTGAAGCTAAAGTAATAGATAAATGTGTATGCCTTTTTATATGATTGCTTTGGTTGGTTGGTCATCCAATTCTTTATCTTTTTTTTGCCTTTTCTTTAATTTTTTTTTTGATAAACAACTTTTTTTAATTATTGTTATAAACAATTATATCTCAACAAATTCGGATTCAAAATCTAAAATCTTAGATTTATAAACAATAATACGCGAAACCACGCAATTTTATGGAGTTGATTTTTGTTGAGATAGATATTTTCTTCCTATATATCATAAATAATAATTGATATATAATATGATTTAGAAATTTTAACAAACTATGACATTTTTTTCTTTTAGTTTTATGATATATAGGGGTATATATATTACAATGGTCAAATAAAACAACATTAATTTTTATTTTCATAAATAGTGAATCTCAATACCTGATTTTTAATCCACATATTCTATCCACTCCAACAAAAGTTACAAAACTACATGTTTAGTATAGGAAATGTTAACTTATGAAATAACAAAAACAAAAACAAAAATTGAAGTCGACATGCTGTTGCAAAAGGAAACAGTGCAATGATGCTCTATATAATGACACAAATTTGTTGGAAAAAAAGACAAACTATGTTTCGGTTGATAAAGTACATAGACTAGTTTTAATTAATTTATTAGAACAACCCAAAATTTCCTCTCTTTTTTTATTGGCTACACCCATATTACATAAAATTTTAAATCATGATGAGTTATTGATTCGATTGCTTTTCCTTCTATCATGCCGTGGATTAATTTTGATTTAGATTAATATGTTTCTCTCTTTATCATAAAGTCAGGGAACATAATAATTTTGATTTTTTTGATCAATCTCACTCAGACTAGGGACGGCATGATTTTGCATGATTTTTACTGGTAGTCAATTACTCAATTAAAAAAAAAAGTTATAAACCGAAAATTGACAGGGAATAAACCACAAAACCAACCAAATTTAATGACTAAACCAAGTTCTTAATTCGGGCCAAAACAATGTTTGTCTCGACTCAAATTACAGATTGGCTCTATTAGATTCATTGAAAAGATTATTTTCAATTGTTCGTTCTATTTTTTTCTTTAAAAATAGAGAAGGGTTTGCATCAATAATTTATTCTATTATTTATTCTAAATAAATTTATTAATTTCTAAGATGTCATTTACTTTACAAATCTACATATTTTACTTATTTATATTAAATAATTAATAATAAAATTAGTAAAATCGTAATTAATTTAAAATAAAGTTTCATATTTAAGCAATATGTCATTTAAAAAATATGCTCTTGTATTTTCAATTGTAATATATATTAATGTTGTATTTTCAATTGTAATATATATTAATGTTGTATTTTCAATTGTAATATATATTATTGTTGTATTTTCATAACTTTTTTAAAAAGATTGATAAACTTTTAAGTATTATTTAATAATTTTAATTATTTAATAATTTTTAAAGTTTAGTTAGTTTTAGTAAAATACTTAAAATTAGTTTAGTTAGTTTTAGTAAAATACTTAAAATTTTGTAATATGTATATTACATTATAAATTAAAAGATCATTTTGTAACGATAAGGATTCTTAGGTCATTAAAACTTTACCACCTCACCGCCAACTACTCAACCATGGCTTCGCCGGCGTTAACCGGCGGTTACCGGAACCTTGTTACTCCGGTATCTCTCTTGCGCACTTTGGCATCTACCCGTATTACGACTCCTTTGTTTCGTTCCAACGAATATCAAAACAAACACTCTCCGCGTTTCATTTCTTCTTCAAAGAGATTCACTTGCTCGTCCTTACTTCAAACCGATTCTCAGAATCAAACTACAATATCCTCTTATTCCAATTCTGGGTAGGCTAGAACTTTTATTCTTACTTAATTCGTTCAAATTTCACTACTTTACTGTCAAATTCAGTTCCTTTATGTGTTTTTATAGATACCCTGTATACACTCGATTGTTACCATGTCCTTCGCATAATCTTCCACCAAGGATTGAGCATATGGTAGTTTTAGAAGACGTTATTGTGGCTGAGTTTATCTCTAAAGAATTGGATCTTCCACCTTTGTAAGTACAACTCTTCCTGTTCTTCAACAAAAGCAGTCTAAGATCTCATTATGTTTAGAGCTGGAATGGAGAATATAAACAATTTCATTCTATGAAGATATGTTGCAGATCTTATCCGATTTGGAGCTGTACATTACGCTCTTGTATGCCCTAAACCTCCACCAACTGCGACTCCTGAGCAAATTAAACTGTTTGAAGAAGTAACCTCTCCTTCTGTACTAAGCAAAAGATCTTCTATCAAAGGAAAGACTGTTAGAGAAGCTCAGAAAACGTTTCGTGTGACTCGTACCGATCAGTGTGCCGAAGCTGGAACTTATTTGCGTGTCCATGTTCACCCAAAACGTTCCCCAAGGTGATACAGATTACAGAATGTAAGACATGTGTTTAGGATTTGTCTGCTTTAGTTATAGTCACTTTTAACATAGGGATTTTGTACAGGTGCTATGATATTGATTGGAAGTGGCGGATTATTGCTGTGACTGACTCTTATGTCATTTTGGATAAACCTGCAGGGACTACGGTATGTAATTTTTTCATTTGGCTCGTTTTCTCAATATTTTTGACCATTTTAGCTGCATTCGAGATTTTGCCGAAAACATACTTTATCTTGTGAATGTTGTTGTGTTCAATCAAAATATCAGAGCACCTGTATAATGGGATTGTTAGTAGCAATCAAAATGTTCCTTTGTGTTTGATTTCTCGGTAATGCAGTGTGTTAACTTGTATTGACTGATTTCTCAGGTTGGTGGAACCACAGATAACATTGAAGAGAGTTGTGCCACATTTGCCTCACGTGCATTGAATTTTCTGGAACCATTGAAAACAACACATCAGATCGATAACTGCACAGAAGGCTGGTACACTCCTAATTAGAAACTTTTCATGTCTTAAAGTTAATTAATCGAACATCTTTAAGTGACCTGGTCGCATTGTTTTTGTTCTTTCTCTACAGTGTCGTCTTTGCGAGAACAAAAGAGTACTGCTCGGTCTTCCACACAAAAATAAGAGTGAGTTTTCTCTTCCATTTCAATGACTTTGAAACAAGAACATATCATGTTGAAACATTTTGTTGTTTTCTATTCCCTTATAGAATAAAGAAGTAAAGAAACTTTATCGTGCACTTGCTGCAGCACCTCTTCCCATTGGAATAATCTCACATTATATGCGCCCCAAAAACATGGCTCCAAGACTTGTATCTGAAGGTGAAATCTATATATAAGTGTCAACTTTCATCAAAACATTATTTGAATTGATTCTGTGGATATTCCTAACAATGTGAGAATATTTCTTGCAATGCAGGTTTGATTGAAGGCTGGCACTTATGTCAACTTGAGGTTTTAGAATGTAAGAAAATTCCTTGGCCCGATGCAGCTACTGAGAATAAACATGATATTGAAGACTGTGGATGGCCTTCAAAAGAATTCGCGTATGAGTGTAAAATTAACCTTTTAACAGGCAAGACTCACCAGGTTGGTATCTTCTTCTTAAAACAGGAGTCCCATCTTCGCAATTAGATTTTTTTTCCCATCTGAATGTGTTGGGATCATCCAATTGCTGCATTGAATGGTTTCTAGATCCGGGCCCAGCTTGCAGCGTTTAGGGCACCTTTGGTTGGTGACTCTATGTACATGCCAGCAGCGATAGCAGAGACAATGAATCCTGGGATCAATCCGTATGGGAAATCAAAGAAACAGAACACAGTGGAGGATGATATGGAAATAGCAGTTGCTGGATGGATTGATAGGCATGGGAAGGAGCCGAGGGTAGGAATCGGTCTTCAAGCTTGTCAAATTTCGTGGTCCGATGATGATGGAGAGCACTTCTATGAAGCTGGGACCCCATGGTGGAGATGAAATACACGTTCTGATCTCGGGGATCTTATCTTAATTTGCCGTTGTAAGGTGAGAGGTGAAGAAACTTTATTTATTATAAGCAATGATAATTTTATGTGATTGAAATTTATTTTCATAAAACAGGTATCTGTTACACATTACTTTCTTGCTTTTTTGAAAAATTAAATAAGAAAGACTGCAATTTGTATCTTCCTTTTGTTTCAGGCATCATCATCTTTGGATTGAGTTCTGTGCTGGAAAATGAAATTCTTGTACCAAAAGGCTGACAGTCTCGGGGTTCTCTTTTGAGTATTGAAATCGATGGAACCTTATGGTATAACCAGATATCCACTCGAAATTGTCAAGTAGAGACCAGGCGAAGTATCCTTTTACATTTGCCCCTTTCCTGTTTTCACCATTAGCTTAAGGGATTTAGAATCAATGTTATATTTGAATTTTGTCCGAAGTTAAAGCATTATACCTCATTGCTCTCTTGAGTGCATCTAAGTAGTTACTCATGTATTTCACTCTCCGGTAATCATTTAATAATACTCCGGTATTGTTCTCACCAAAACCTGCAAAAGTGATGAGATAAAATCTTCCGCAACCAGACTCAAGACAGTCAGTCTGGGCATATGCTTACCGTTTTCTGTTACATACAATGGTATGCCTTTGAATCGCTTTGTTGCATACATCAACATCTCCTCCATTCCGTTTGGATAGATCGAAAACCAATCTACACCAGTCTGCATCATACACAAACCAAACAACTCCTAAAGTTGTTTCGAAAAAACGTATTCTTTTAACTTTCACAATTGGACAGTCTGCATACCGGTTCTCCTAAAATTGAGCCGTCTTTAAGAGCGTTTGTATGGACGAAACCTTCAGCTCTCGGACCTCCTTCGCCTGGTTCACATGCGGAATGCAGACAATCTTTCGTGTATTTGCTTGTATACTGATTAATCCCAATGAAGTCTAATCTATTGTTGGAGCTTTTAAGATCATCCTTTGTGAATTTAGGAAGATCTTCACCGAGAATTTCTCGCATTTCTCTTGGATATCTTCCGAATATAACCGGATCCAAGAACCTGCATTTTCGCACTCCTTCTGTTCAAAAGCCAAGTACTTGTTTAAGGTAGGAATCAGATTCTGTTACACCGATCTGACTTACCAATTCATGTAGAACGCTTGAGCTCTCTCAGCAGCTAATCTATCTGCTAAAGATTTACTCACCGGTTCAAACCAAATCGTGTTCATAACAATGCCGATCTTTCCTCCTTGTTGTTCCTAAAAGAAACAAATCTTTAATTTAAAACCGTTCTGAATTGTCCAGTACAGTTATGATCCCGATTTACCTGAAACTTCGTCCGGTACAAGTTAACCGCAGCAAGGTGTGAACGGAGAATGTTATGAGCAGCAACAAGTGGTACTATGTAGGAACCTTTAGAGGTACAGTTTCTGAAATTCTTGGAACAACGTGAAGGCGGGAAAGTCCCTTTCCGATAACCCAAAATGACTTGAACGTTTGGTTCGTTAAACGTAGCCCAGAACTTAACTCTATCTCCAAAGTGTCGGAAACAAATCTCTGCATAATGTTCAAAATCTTCTCTGAAAACAAGAGTTGTTTAATCTTCAGTCAGTCACGTATCTACGCATACATATGTGTGTATATTTACGTACCGTGATTGAGGATCTAGCCAACTTCCGTATCTAACTTCGAGTTCTTGAGGGATGTCGTAATGTGTCAAAGTGACTAATGGCTCGATCCCTGAGAATGATTATTCTAATGGTTTTTCTTGGTCTTAAGAAATATTCTCAAAGAAAATTTATATCAATTAATACCTCTTTTGAGAATAGCGTCAATCATTCTGTTGTAATGATCGATACCTCCCTTGTTCACATCTCCAAATCTTCCCTCTGAAACACACAAACTTCTTTTATTTTTGAGAAGAGTGCTATAGAGTTCATACCAAAAAATGAATGCAGACTTTGATATAGAGATATTAAGCAAAGAAAAAATGGCAAAAGAGAGAGGAATCTTACTTGGAAGAATCCGAGCCCATGATAAAGAAAGTCGATAGCTATTAACTCCAAGATCTTTCATTAGATCTAAATCTTCCTGTTAAAGTGTTAAAGATTGACATTTTTGACATAATTTATAGATTTGAATCGAACCACATAAACATTCGATGTATATATTTTAGGTTAATTACCGGATATCGATGGTAATGATCAACTGCGATTTTCCCTTGGCTTCAATCCGAAAATTTTCCTATACAAAGACATATATGCATAGATGGTTTGAAACTATAACACTTTGAAACTTTTCTTTAAGGTTAAATAAAAACAAACAAAAGATTTTCATGAGATCTAACCAGGAATGCTTATGAAAACGTCCCAATTGCTTAGGGTTTTGCCGTTGGTTAAGTAAGCTCCTTCATACTGAATATACCATAAGAGCATACAAATATAGTGATAAGAGTGGAAGTTTTTGTAATGAGAATCGAAGTCAAAAGAAAGAAGAATTATAAAAGACCTGGTAAGCAGAAGAAGCAGTGCCAAAGAGGAAGTTTTTGGGGAAATGAAAATTTTCTTCTGCATTAGTCTTTCTCAATGAGATATGATCATCATACCATGTTGATGATGTCGATGATGATGCCAAAGTAATGATAATGAAGCAGAAGAAACGAAGTGGATACTGAAAAAAGGATACTGATAATTTGCTATTCATTGTTTTAAAAAGAATACATTTTTGTGTGTTCGACCTAGAAATTATATAGACAAAAAAGGGAAAATGAGTGGATTTTTTTCTACATTTAGGTTGATAATGATATTTCACCAAATCAGCTATCTAATGATTTGAAATTTTAGAATTTGATGGAGGAGAATTGACAACAGTATGGACCGTCCAACATTATATTTTGCGGATATCAAAAAAAAAAAAAGGAAAGAAGACAATATTATTTGAGAATATCAGATTTAGAAAAGAAAATATATTTTTTATTGTTGGGAATCATTGTTGATTTTGTACCATATATGGGTCACTTCAAAAGAAAATCAACTTAGAGATTGCAACAATTGACAACGATTGTTTTTGAATTATTAGAACATGACAAAGGTCGGTTTTCACAATTGATTACTACAAATCTACAATCGTTTTTAGCCATTGTCGTGTTTTCAATAAATGGACAAACAAATTTGTTTATTTCTGAAAAGAGTGTTTGCAAACAAACTAATCAAATTGCTAATTTTATTTTTCGAATAAGTCAAATCCCACACAAAATTAAGAATATACACAACATAATTTACATGATATATATTCGAAGAGGTTTTATAGTTATATACATTAATTACATTTTTAAAATTTAATAGTAAATTCGTATTAGGTGATAACGGTATATTATTTTACGTATTTTTTTTGTCAACAAGTAACCATTTGATCGACGAAATCCAATACATAGCCTAAATTTTTTTAACTAGAGTAGGGTGAGATTCGAACTCATCAACTCATCATTCCTAACTAAATCAGGGGCAAGCCAATTGAACACTTTTTTCTAATTTTTGTATATTGTTTTTAATTCGTGAAATCTACTTGTATGTTTTAAATATGAAAAGTAAAATTGCAAAAAGTGATGATTCGAAAGATCTTTTCGGTGATATATTCTTTTTGGCTAAACTTTTTTTGGTGATATTGAAAGGGATTAAAATATATATGTAAGAGATAGGAAAACAAATCTCAAGCTTTGTTATAATAATACAAAATAGCAAACACAGTTCGATAATCTGGAATCACAAAAAATAATGGTTTAGAAGAAGATTCAATAAACCAAAAATCTATAATAAAAAGAATTGTCAAACCGACCTAGAAAAAACAAGAGATGGAATAACCATCATACAAGGATAAAAAGGTGAAAAAGATAGACTAGATGACATGTTTAAATGATTTAACATAAACTTTATTGTATCTTGCAGTGTTTATCGAGTAACATTCTCTAACATTTTTTGTTTCTAGATGTAAGTTATTTGCTTACCTACTATATTCTCTTGTAAACAGAAACAATCTACGTATAACACATACATCATGTAGCAGTTTTAAATTTAAAAAACCTTTTATCAAAAAAGAAGAAGTAGCAAACACAGTTTTTTCTTTCAATTGTTGACAACAAAAAACTTAGTAGAATAACTCACCAAAACCTCAGTTATTTCTCCCACGTTTTCTCTTACTTTCTGCAGAAACACAAACCAGACCAAATAAAGAAGATGCAATTAATAAATTGAGTGAATATCAAAACATTTTTGAGAAAGGACAAATATATCGTGTCTTATTGGGATTAATTGTCAAATCATGGGCCACTTCGAAATAAAAATAAAAAACTTGAGATTGCGAAAAACAACGATCGTTTTAAAATTATTAGAACATCACAAAGTTCTGTTATCAAAATTGATAAACACAATAATTTGCAGCCATTTGTTATCTTTTCAACAAAAAATTATCATCTATTTGATTCCTTTTAATGATATTGAAAGTGACTGAAAAAGAATCTCAAAAGTTTTGATAAAAGAAAACAAATTGACAAACACAGTTTCATCAACAATAATACCAAATTGTAGCAGCATACACTTTGACAGTAGAAGCAAAACGCTAAAGATGTTCGCTAGTGAATGATAATATAATAACATTGAAAACGCTAGACACTAAACCGCTTAAAGCACACAACAAACCGATCCTTTCTCTTTTCTTTTTTGTTTCCAGCAGAAGTCAATACCCGAACCTCTATACCCTTTCATTCTCAAGCCTCTTTTTTTGGCTAAACGCGGAATGAGACTAAACGCAAAAAGGTGCGTTCTTGACTTCCTTTGGACAATCTCAAAAACACTCAAATTACCATATGAACTTGTTGAATAGAAACACCTAAACCTTCGTTTTTCCTCCCACTTTTACTCTTACTTTCTGCAGAAAAGATGTAATAAATAAAGACTGAGTATAGAGTAAGTTATTTATATATCAAAATGTAGAGAAAATTGCTTACTTGAAAACTTGGATTAGGCTCCTTCGCAAGCCACGGCAGCTTTAATCCGCTCGACGGTGCATTTGATCAGACTGTTGACTGTAGCCACTGAACCAAGAGAGAGTTTAGCGGTTGGAACAGAGTCAACAAGTATCTGAAACGCAACTGTGAGTAGTGAACAGCCATTATTTCCTGTAGTGGTAACAACTTCAAGATTATTTCCATCTGCTCCTCCTTCAGCTCCAGCTCTGGAACCAGCTACACCACTTACACTTCCTCCTACTTCTCTAGCAGAGCCATCAGGCAGAATAGCGAACCCGGATGGTAATAAAGCAACGTAATCTGGATCTCCACCGCTTAGGACGACGTTCATAGCCATTATGTCTACTGGAGCGTATATAACATACGATCCTGATGCGTCTGTACAGCTTTCTTGTAAGATCAACATGTTGCTCTGTCCAGAGTTTCCACTCTGTTGTATACAAACAGAATGTTGTGACTTTATGAATCAGCAGAACTATGCGCAAAAACCTCAAATTTAGGAAGATCAAAAGAAGATTTGATGAGATGTTTTACATTGACTCGGAGCAAGGAGACAGAGTTCCCAGGATCGCGACCATTTGCGATATGAGCCATTTCTTGAACCAAACCTCCATTCGAAAGTATATCCCACTGCGAAATTGAACACAAGATTCCTAAATTAAGGAACTTTCGATCTGTTTTTAGGAAAAAGGATTTTTTTTCTTAATTTGATTACCTCGCTTCTGGAGTTTTCATCTCTGAGGAAATCGAACACTCGTTTTGGGGCTACAGGGATCCAGAACGAAGTAGCAGCGCTAAGAACAATCCCCGGAGGTCTTCCCGGATCATCCATGCTCTTCCGGGTCATGACCCGAACGTCGTCAGATCCTGTGGCGGACAATGTAGTCCAGGCGTGTGCAGTCGACGCGCCTACTCCACTACAGAAGCTCATCACCATCCTCTCCGCTAGTTTCAGCATGCTCTTCCTCCCCTCAGGACTCGTTATCACTTTCATAATTACCACAAAGTGAAAGGACCCAATAAGTAAATTACTTTTATTTTAATTTTAATCCAAAAGTTTATAAACTGATCAAAAAGACCCTCAGAATAATCAGATTTTGAGTGTGTACTTACCGGAAAGATCACCAGCTGGAATGTTGCTGGCCATCGAACTGGCAAGTCGCTCGCACTGACGGTCAAGTGTAGCTACCCAACGTTTCGCACCGAAAGCTAAACCAGAACTAACCAATGGTTTATACATGTTGTGAACCGATCTATCATCCACCTCTGTATGCTCTACCCATGTCACCTTCAACAACAGAAACAACCATAACTCCATCAATTCTCTTATTTTCAAGCTCTCCAACTCATACTTTCAATAAACATCAAACTAGACCATATAATTTTACCTTGGAATAACCATTCTGCAATTCTTGAATCAGACAACCAGAAGGTCTTCTTCTGCTTCTACTGATCGGAACTGATCGTAGGCTGTCCAAAGAGACATCAACAACTGCCCAAATACCTTCGCTATGCTGTTTACAGTACCTCACAAAGTAGTTCTCACGGGTCGGGACAAGTGGTGATGGGACTTGGAATTCAGCTGTCATCTTCACGTGCGAGATAACACACAACAAGTCGCATTACTACATGACTTTAAATAATAGCGTGTAAAGCAAGTAACCAAATCATTAGGTTTTACAAAAAACGTCACATACCACTTGTAGTGCCCCATTGTAGTTCCCTGCAACGCCAGTTGAGAGAACTTCTAGTGTCAATGCTCTTGATACAATCCCGCAGAACACACTAGACCATTGATTCTACACACAGGAAAAGGATCGACAGTGTCAATGTACAAAAAGTTAAAAATCTTTGCTGGAATTGAGTAGATAAGGAATCAGATTAATACCACATCCATTAGAATCTCAAGGAGGTTGATATGATTCATGATAACAACCGTAGACTCTCTTGAAGCTTCTGATCTCAAACCAATAGGTTTAGGTCCAATTCCTCTAGGGAACGTTCTAAAATACTCTTCTTCATTGAGAATCTCTAGAGAATTATCACTTGAAACCCACAAGGGATCACCAGTTTGAGCCAATCTCACAAGCTCCTCCATGGCTGCAACAGCTAACTCGACAATAATAGGCTTATCAGCCTCAGAAGGGATCGAAACTGACCTCAAAATATCGCTTGTTCCATACATTTCCCCTACGAAACCCGTCTGGCTATTATTGTTATTCCCAAAGTTCCCAACTTCAAGATCAAGCATGCGTGAGGGAATATGGTGTGAAGAAGTGAGCTGAGGAAAAGACGAGGAATTAGCCAATAATGGTTTCCCTACATATTTAGCAGCAATGGCAGAGATTCTATCGATCTCTTCGCGTAGACGCGCGTTTTCAATCCTCAAATGCTGTTCGTCAAATGACATTTCCCCTATAGCAGCAGGACCACCACAATTTGGGCATGTTGCATTGCTTAGAGCATCCTTGTACCTATTGTTCTCTGCTCTGAGCTTGTCGTTGTCCGACTTCAAAATCTGGTTTTCGTGCCTCTCATGTTGCGCCTAATTAATAAGATCACAACTTAGTCTTCTTCATGTTTGAATCTCATCAAGAGTATTAAGCAAATCAAACGGATATGGCTACTCACTAAAACCTACATTATTCAACCAGCTAATGACTACATGTATTTAAAGAAGGCTTCATAGTTATCTAAATTGACTCAAATTAATGTGATTGGCGTGCATATAGAATTCATTTGATTATCAATATTAAAGATTCAAGACAAATTCATAGAATTAACATGTCAATTGTTGAAACTAGACTTAGTATATATACCTTCATTTGGGTACGTTTGTTTTGGAACCAAAACTTGACTTGAAGAGGTTCCAAATTTAGCTCACGGCTAAGTTCTTTTCTTTGCTTATCATCTGGATGAGGACATTCCTTAAAAAACCTATCAAAAATAAACCAAACAAACATAAACCCTAACTCCCAAAAACACTAAAAATCTTTTTCAATTGAGAAATTATTCTTACGATTCAAGCTCTTGAATCTGGCGTTGTGTGTGACGATGGTAACGTTTCTTTTTATTGGGACGCTGATTAGGATCATGAAGCTCTTCTTCTAAAGGATTCTCCATAGTCACTTCTGCACCGGACTTAGTCTCGAAATCTTCTTCTCGACTCCCGGTTAAACCCAAATCGTTCTCAGAGTTTTTGGGAGCCATATCGAACATATGATGATGAGACTCATACATATTTGGATGATACATGATGATTATGGTTGATTCCTATCGATTTTTTGGAGCTCTTTAAACTTTTTGATCTTCCCAAATCTTAAAGATGACAATCTAAATCATTTTGGTTGATTTATCACGATTTTCTTCTCCAAGTATCTTCCACTGTCTAAAATTAAAGATCAACTAGTCAAGTTTCTTATATATGATATGAAGGAGAAGATCAAATCAAAAAAGAAAGACAAATCTTTGTATATGGAAAATAATCAGCTAGATATTATGAAACTATACTTACCTTTATTAGGTAAATAATTATATGATCTTTTTCAGATTTTAGCAACCGAAAAGCAAAATATTGGTCTTTTTCTCTAATTTTGATGGTTATTTATACCTATACGATTATATAAGCATATGTATTCATCTTATCAAAAAGGGAATGAATATAAATGCATCCACTACGTGATAGAACCTCGTTGCATATAAAAAACAAGTTACGACAGAGGAAATTTAATTTATAAATGGAACACGAATATTCGGATGCATTTATTTAATTATATTATGTGCAATAATAGAAGAAATTAGAGAAAGATTGAAGTAAACTAAACACTTTAAGGGCACTATGTTTTAAGATACGTCAAGCACATATCTATCGAATCAATCAAAAACATCATCGGATCTACAAGAAAACTCAAAATATAATCGGGTAAAGAGATTGTCGATCACTAGGAAACCCTAATTTTCTATTACCTTACATAAATTGAAGACAAAAATCAAATGATTTTACTTACTTTGAAAAGTGAATTCAAAATGATTTCATTTAGTTGAGCCAATGTAAGAAGAAAGATTGAAACCCTAGCAGATCTCTTAATTTCTTTTGAAGTTTTGGTTTGGTTTTTGAAGTGTTGGATCGAATTTAATGGTTTTTTTCTCTCTCTCTTTTATTTTCTTTTCTTTATCAGAGTTAGTGAGATGAAGAAATTCACAGGTTACCAAGGCCAAGAAAAAACGTGTTTATAAATAAAAAAATTGACCTTATATAACAACTAAAAATAAAAGAATCGTTTTTCCGAAAAACCTAACTGAGCCGAGTTGCTCTCAGTCTGGTAGTTAGGATGATTCAGCTAATGACATGGCACCAGGATTCGATTCCTACCTGCTGCATTATAGTAGCTTAAAAAAATAAATTATTGGGAGTGGACTTTAGACTATGGATCGGGCATTGTCGATCCAATGTTGACAAAAAAAGAAAAATCTAACTAAAAAAAGAAGCGAATTAAGGAAAAAATTAATTAATTAATAAAAAAATGTGTAGATATATAGGGTTAACTAATGAGTTGACTTCAAGTCAAATGTCCTTTTTTACTTACACAAACTACTAAGTAAAATTCGTCAAACTCAAACCAGTTTACACTTATTTGGAAGTTTTTTTTTTTTTTTTTGTAACGCTTGTTTTAAGATCTTCAAAAAGAGTCATTAATTTTGTAGAAAGAAAATAAAATGCAGATCTAAAAACCAGAAATGCATCTGGTTACAAATGAACAAACATGCAATATATATAGATCCTATTCTTCATAGAAACAAAGATAAATTATACACATGTAAATGTTTACATATATAATATCTGAGAGAAAGAGAGAGATCTTACTTTTGACAAACAATGAAACCCTAGCTCCAAGCCTTCTCTGGTTTTCTGATTCTATCTTTCTGTGGAGAACAAAAGATGGGTTGTGAGAATTGAGAAAATTAGATCAAAAGGGTTTTCTTAATTAGGGTTTCATAAGTGAAGAAAAAGAGCTTATATATAATCACTATTCAGAAAGAAGAAAAAATGGAGAATTTGGAGAAGAAGGAAGTAAGGAGAAAGGAAGAAGAAGAGAAGATGTTGCAGAAGGAATAAAGGAGTTATTGCGAAATGCGTAGAGAGGGTGCATTGCATTTATGATTATCGAAACCCTCCATTAATGCTTTTACTGAGAGAAATTTTCATATCACTACTTCTATTATTTTCTAAATTTGAGTTTCATCATTTTCTTCAGTTTTCAAAATTGAAACCAAAAAAATTACTATTTCTCCTTTCAACCGCACGGAATCTCGTAGGTTATATCATAAGAAAAACAACCGAGAGGTAAATGAAAATTTATAATTATTACTATTTCATGTTTATTATAGTTATGGTTATGATATAAGATTGATATGTTTTGATATTTATATTAGCACAAAAAAAAATCTTGTATTTTATGTGTTGTGCGTAGAGCACATTAATTGCATTGTGTTCAATATACATAGACATATAAATGCTTTGTATATGGATTAAATACTCAGAATAAGTACTATACCTTATATCAGTCAATTTATAAAGTTCATGATGAGATTCTAGTTCCTTAATTAAATATATTTTTACATTATAATTCTCCATAAATTAGCATAATGTTTGAACCTATTATTCGAATATCTGCAGGTATTTATTAGTATACTTAGCTTATGTTGATGGTTGATTGGTAGTAGATTAATTAGTATAGCAAAAACAATGTAGGACTACTTTCTTAGGTCTTAATTAATTACATTTTCATTATTATAGCTAGTAGCAATAAATAAATTTTTTGTCAAAGTAATTAGTTAGATTCTATACAATTCAAATGGTAGACACTGGTTTAAAGAGTCTAATTTTAAGTTTCAAATCCGTGATATTGACACCACCATCGACATAAAATATAACTAAGCAAATCTACAACTTTCTAAATTGTTGATCACAATTATAATCACACATCTTTATCAAAAAAAAAAATTATAATCACACATCACTATTAATGGTCCACCTCTTTCTAATTGTACACTTTTACAAACACTTAAATTGATCAATCTTAATTCTTCAACCAAAAAATATTGATCAATCCAAATTCTTATTCTTTATTTTTATCAACATTGGACCACAATAGACTGGTCCATTAGCCAAGTTGCTACATAATGTAGGCGGTAGGACTAAATTTCTAGTTGTGCAAATATACATGTTTTATATAGACTTATCATTTGTCACTAGACTAAAAACCACTTACCATCTAAATTCTTATTCAATTAATATTTATCAGGTTGGCTGATAAACTACTCTAGCCAAAACAAAAGGTACGTACACTTATATAATTAATTATGCATATGTGTATGTTTTATTGCCAACCAATATAAATATATGTTATTGTACAAAAATTGAAGATATGTGTTAAGTTTTGTGATTGGACCCACAACAGAAGGAAAGGATGAGATGGAAACTTCGTAAGTTCCAATAATATATTAAAAAAATGAATAAAAAAAGGTCAAAGTAATATTAAATGGTAGTTTTGGATTAATTATCTGAATTAAAAAAATTGGAGAGTCGATTGACTAATGTAGTTGGGGAGCAATGATCCATTGTGGACCATGGTCCAAGAAACAGCTCATACATTAAGAGATTTACATTACTTACATATGCATACACGTACACTGTGACTCATTCAGACATTCATATTTAAGTTATTAACATACAAGCATACACGCACAGTTATGTACTCATCCATGTATGCTCGAACACTAAAAATATATATATATATATATATATATATATTTTATATAAGACATAGATTGTACATGTTGCATTGTCTAGATTTACATGACGTGTTATGTGTCGTATTGGAATAACCTATGCTTTGTTTTCATATTCTATATTTTAGATATATATATATTCAACAAGAAAATGACAAGATTCACTTTTACAAATATTCAAACATACAGTTCAATATTTTTAAATTAATACTCGATAAAGTTATTAAATTTTAGTTTTAATTAAATTTTTAGTTTAGTTAATGTATTGATAAATTAATAATCATAATAAATTAATAAAAAGCTTAGAACCAATGTTATTAATTCATTAGAAGTTTATATAAGATTTGAAAAAAGAGAGCCCTACTTTATCAATGAAACGACAAAGCTGAAAGATATATACTTGTGAAGTCATTGCGCAAAATCATAAAGTTTCTCATAACACAAAAACACATTAAATTAGTATATTCAATAGTCGAATAGTGCACCAAAAATAATAAATAAATTGAGGGTCCTATGTTTCACTCTGACGCACGACAGTTCATATATTTATGCATCAAGTATTTAAGAATTTGTGTAGCAACCTAAAATCTCTTGGTTGGAAAAAGTTGGTTGACACTCGTCTTTTTTGGGAAAGGTTGAATTTTTGTTCACAACTTCGTGATTAGACAGTACCACATTTGGTTGACACTCATAATTTTTGTACCCAAATTCATAAGGCATAACTATGATTTTTCTGTTTGAATGAACTATGATCACAAATATAAAAATATTTGAGTAAGAATACATAAACAATGAGTGATTATAATAGTGTACGTTTAGTAAGTTGAACCATAAAAAAGGGTTTAATGTTGGACCATATATCTTTTGCAATAGATGCTTGCATTTGTAATCTTCCTCATGAATCAGATATATATATATATATATATTATTTTTGCCAATTTTACTCAGTTAAGAGATACCGAAACTACTTCAAAGATACATTGTCTACAAAAACGTGATATCTGGATAATCATTTAACACTACATGCCATATAATCTGTTTTATAGTTCGTAGCACGAGAAACTAAAACTAAAAGAAAAACTCTTTTAAGTATGCAAAAGATTTCAAGGTAAAGTTATAACGTGCTCGTTTTTCAATAGTTTTATTAAGTCTGATTTAGATTTGTTTAAGTGACTTAGTCTGATAAGTATGGATGACAAATGACTTAACTTATTCCGTTAATTATGCTGATCGTATGATATTAAATTATTAATATGCACTATTCTGTGATACCCCTTGACGTTATTAATTAACACTTGTAGTTTCGTAATACAAGTTAAATGACCAACGCTTCGCAATAATCCAAATTACACGCGTTTTGCGAATAAAACCGACATGTAGTTCATTAAGGCTGTAAAGAAACGACAGAATGTGCATTGATAAGAAGAGAGGTGATTTTTGTAAATATGTGGAGGGTAAATGAGTAAATTAAAGGAACTGAAACGCCTTTGGAGTTGTGGGGACGTTTTCTTCTAATAAAGCTAGTGGGAAAGAGTGACTTCTGCCTACCAACAAACTCATTTATTGCCTTCATATTTTTATTTTTTTTTCTTTCAATTTCAAACGCCAAATTCTAAATTCTAAATTCTCAATTCAGAAATTCTTTCAACATTTATTTATTTTTTGGTCCGGTTAAAATAAGTATATTCAGGAATTTATAAGAAAGTTCAGAAATGAATCATATCTCAATTTTTTAATATTAGCACATTATCAAATGTATAGTTTTGTTCTCTTTTTTTTCTTTCATAAGTTTTACTAAGCAACTTGAGTACACTTTAGAATCAATGTAAGAATATTAATAAGAAACTAAACCTAACTTTTGAAACTAATTACTTTCTTTTAACTATAATGGTTAACTGGTTGCGAAAAGCTAAATAGTTATTTGTTTGTTAAAGCTTTCAAGTTTGGTTACTTTTAAAGAGGAGACCAGTAGTTATGTATTAAATGCTAATTATAAAATTACTTGCAAGACATTATTGTGTGTTTGACATAAATAAAACTATTTACTTACTTCATTACTTCAATTGCACATCTAGTTTACTCATTGATATAACTTTTTTTAATCTTTTCATAAATGTTGAATAAATTTCTTCTTTATGTTAAAATATATTATAACACGATTTTCTTAAACCCAAAGTGGGCCAAATTTTAGTAATATGCGTAACTTAATTATTTATTTTTGGTACTTCTTATGAAAAACATTTGGCTAATTAGAAAAATATTAGAAAGCTAATCCTATACAACTTTTTTCATTGTCAACAAATACTCGTATACAAATTTATCCCACTCTTTTTCTATATTATTCATTAAAAAAATGAAGTTGAATTAACGGGCCATCAAAGCTCTAAGCCTTAGCCTCATTTGTTCTTGATGAAGTCTCGGGCCCTTATATATTTGTATTTTTTTTGTTGTCAACAAATTTGCAAATTTTTAGTTGTTAGATTTTGATTTTAAATTGTTACATGCATAATATATGTGCATATTAAGAATAAGATTATGTATGATATTTTTATGATCCCTTAATAATATAGAATTATTTTGATCTCACTAGAACCTATAGGGGCACATACATACATTTTCCGGTGAAGCAACTAAAAAATGAAACATTATTGAAAAATGTTTTCTCTCTAATGAAAAAAAGAGCTTAGAACTATTTTCAAATTTTGCTGTAAAGTTTTATCTAATATTATTGATCCGCTTTAAATTAAAATTTCATTATTAGAGCACAAATCTAGATTACAATAGGAAACTAGTTAAACTAAATAATTTTATTATCAAACAAATTAAATTTTCTTTTTTTCTTTTTTACGTCTTTCTACAATGTACATAAAAGTTGTATAAATATATTAACTAAAAAAAAAAACACTTTGAACAAAAAGAAAATCACGAGAACTACAAAAAGTTTGATTATGAACACAATATGTGGCATAAGCTTTGATTTGTTTCCAAAGTCTTTTGTTTTTTAATCAACCTCAAATTACGCATTAGAGTTTAATCGAGAGACCGTTGACTTATAGGAACATTTAGATAAACCTGTTGATAATTTTGAAGATTTTGGAGATAATTTAGATCTTGGTGATGATGTGGAAGATGATTTCTTTCTCCTATTTTTGCTCTTTGTATGAATCTTTGACAAATCTACAGGAATTGGAGGCACATCTCTTTGCCTATCAGACATAGTTACTTGGCTTGAGTCCTCATCAAAATCTGTATTTTTAACAAATTTCCATTATAATATTTAACATTAGTTAATTAGTATTATTAATATTCTCAATTAGTTTAAAGGAATAATAGAGAATTACCACTGGAAGCAGAAGAGTTGAAGAAAGAGTTATGTCTTGCATGACTAAAAGATGATGCTCTTGGAGATAAAAGCTCTGTTCCTGCCTTAAAATCACTCATCTTCACCCCCAAAAACAATAAAATTTTAATATAAACATCATTAGAAAACTAATTTATTTATACTTATAGAGTTCATAAAGGATAAATTGAGCCTTAAATGATATTTTTTAATAATTTTTTTTTAGGACATATAGTAAAATAAAAAATAAATATTAGGAGAAAGAGAGCTTACCCAAGCAGGAGCACTACCAGAAGAGCCCTCCCAACCAACATGGGCCACATGCTTAACTTCTGTTGGATGCCCAATTTCCATATCTCTTTCTTTTACAACTGTTAACCAATATCATTCTTTATTTATTTATTTATTTTCATCATTTAATAGCTGTTATATTAATTACATAAAACAACTTTAAGATTATTGAATGCTTCCATATATTAATAACATGGACCATACATAGTGTCTAAATAGTTAACCGGAGATTGTTTTTCTATAAGACTAGGACTTACAAATTACAGTATTGGTATAAAGTTGCCAGAAAGTTTGATAGAGATTGTATAAGATTATATAATGATAAGATTAGATGAAACTAAAAAATATGATAGAAAATGTACCAAACATTTGAGAGATGGATTTGAAGCTTTTGTAGATGCCCTTCATCTTCATTGCCATTGCTGAATAATGTTGATGGAGAAAGTCACAAAGCCAACTCCAAAAGCTTCTATTTATTGTAAGAAGCTCAAACACAAGCACTATATATTCTTTATATGTTACAAATATGTGAGAAACTCTTCTTTCATTTGATGTAGAAGCCACTCAATGAATTTCAACAAAGCATTTGTGTATAAAGGTTCTCACTAAGCAAACAAATAATTTTCCAAAATTAAGGAATTATGATGGTGAAGAAGTATAAAGGAAGAAGTATGGCTTATTTGGGCTAGAGAGAGAGAATTAAGAGAGTGGAGAACCATGACACTACTTGTTGTATATAATCATATATGCTAATGATTCTCCAACGAATAAAACTAATTTATTTGTTTATTTATAAGAATATTTCAGAAAATTGATAAACATCGTTTAGTTGTACTATATGTATACAACATTGCAATACATTGAGAATGTCAAATTGTATAGACATTAGAACATAAGTCATGATTTTTCATTCTGAGGTATATAATAGTGAAAAAAATGAAATGTTTGATAAAGTTATTAGCTTTTCCAACTAGTATCGATATACTCATTCCATTTCATTTTATTTGATATTTTAGTAAAAAAAAAATTGTTTTAATTTAATTGATGTTTTAAAATTTCTATGCAAAATTTATTATAACGTTTTTAGTATTTTTGACTCTTTGAATTCTACAAATTAATTTGTGATTGGTTAAATTATTTTAAAATTTATGATAAAACATATTTTATTTAGATCAAATATAAAATTTAATGATTTTTTAATATATATGAAAATATCTAAAATGTACTAGCATAATTTCCTAGGGCTAACCTTAATTAAGTTTTGATTTTTAGAGAGTCTATAGGATTTGGAGCAGTATAATAAATGGTAGACAACTGTCAAATGCATGCATATAATTGAAGTAAACAATGTAAAGATTCACAGATTTGTTCAAACCACACGTTTTGTGTTTTACCTTTCTTCCATTCATCCACAACTCTAAAATTTAGTTAGCTGTATATACCCATAATTTTATTTTAAATTTAGAAAAAGGCTGTATTTAGAAGTAAAATATAGTTTTTATTATATTTATAAAACTGTAGAAGTAATATGTTACCTTGAGAGATAAATACAAATGCAAGAGTCTGTTGGTAAGAGTTTATTTTATTTTTTATTTAAATATTGATAAGAGTATTCAATGTATTATAAGGTAAAGTGATGATATGTCCGAGTCCGACAACTCTAAAAAGACAAAACAATTCATACTTTCCATGTGATTGACTTCAATTCTATAGCTTTTGTTCAGGAAGAATTTGAATATATATATAGAATTTAAATAATTCTTTTATGAGTTTGTTCACTTCAACATCAAACCGTATATATATAATATATGAATTGAAAAAGTTCAATTTATATTTTAAATGTTTTAATTATAATAGAGTGAAATTCGAACTTTCTATCTTATACCAAATTAAAGTGGGAACAAATCAATTAAACCATTTACTTTTTGGCCATCAAGTCATATATTTTATGAATAAAAAATAAAAAAACATCAAACTGTATTAAAAATCCAATTCACAATAAATATATATATACTCTAATATTAAAAATCCAAAACCCACACCATGCTTAAATGTTAGTAAGAATTGATACTCATAATTTGCATACTCTAATATATAAAGTCCAAAGAACTTTATGGTATACAATATTGACAACAAAAATTTAGTGTTTAATTCTGATTTTGAGAGTAGTTGGAAATCAATGGGATAGTACTTGAATGTATGACAACAGACATTGGCCAGACAATGAAATATTTAATTTGACTTGAGAAATCATCTGATCACAAACTTGGGTCCCATTTTATAGGAGTAATATACAAACTGTCGCATTTAGTTGATTTAACTATTTCATCTAATCAAATACGATTTGATCTTCTTTCATTATTCAAAGCCTCACTTGTAAATGGGAATTGGTCCAAAAACCCGCGCGGAGCGGGTTCGGATTTTAAAAATGTGGACCACTTTTTTGCAGGTCTTGCGGGGCGGGGCCCACATTTTTTTGGACTAAGCGGGCTTAGCCCGCGGGTTTTGCGGGTATCCGCGGGTTATACTAACAACGTGTTGTTTTCAAAAATATGGCTTAGACAACGTGATGTTTTCAAACATATGTCTTAAACAACGTGTTGTTTTTTGGCGGGTTTAGCGGGTTAGTGTTAGGCGGATCATTTTGCGGGTTTTTGAGAGGTTTTTACGGAATTTTTGGATTTTTTTATTCGCGGGTTGACTGCGGGACCTGCGGGCTTAAGCGGGACGGATTGCGAATTAGAATTTGTACTCTATTTTTTGGCGAGACAGGTTACGGGTTTATGAAAATATGCAAAAAACCTGCGGGCCTTATGCGGGGCGGGACGGGTTGACCCGCTGCCTAGCACTAGCCTCACTTACTAACTGGATAGTTATAATTTATTTATGACTTACAGATTTCTCTTCTTCTTTTTTTCTTTTAAAGAGAATTACATAAAGTTTGACAATTGAAAATCAAAGATTACGTACCACAAGAACTTTAACATCAATTATAATATTTTTAATTTGTGGCACGAGCTTCCATTTTTATTTTTTGTCAACAATATCCATCTAAAACATAACCTAATTCTTAAAATTTTTATTTAATCTACTAACTTATAGAGGAGAGAAATCAAACCCTAAATATTATAATCATTAGCTGAATTATCCTAACCGCCCTTAGAAAAACTCGGTTTATTCTTTTTTATTTAAATAAACAGATTGTAACAACAAAAATATAATTCAAACCTGTTTCTTCTTTTAAATCATTTTTATTTTGGACATCAGATTAAATTCGAAACCTCAAGGTCACAGATCCTAATAAGTAATAACCACGAAATATAATAATTCGGTATATATGAAAATACATAATACTACTTGTTTCTTTTGTATTTTTGCCAATAATAATTAGAGAATATGTGAGGCGTAAGAGAACAAACCACCAAAGTCGTTGAAATAAAGCAAACTACTATATAATATATAAAAAAACAATTAATTTTATACACAGAAAAAAGTAGAAAAATGAGATTAAAAAATATCAAAATTAATCTAAATCGAATTTCTATTTGGAATCGTTACAGTCTTAAAGGCTAAGTTAGATGGATTCTGATTTCGATACCTAAAGAAGTAAATAAAAGTAAAAACCACCAAAAGCGCAACGCCGGAGACACCGCAAATTATACTCGCGGCAAGAAACACGTGCCTCATCAAGTGATCACGTTTGATCTGAGCTCCGTCTCTCCACCAAGAGTCACCGTCATCAGCCGATGTAGCTTTAGGGAGGAGCTGAGATTGAGAAGGAGGTGGAGAATGAGAATCTCCGAAGAATGACATCATTTTACCCGGTGGTGAGTGAGACTCAGTTGGTGGTGAGTTTGATTGATATTGTAAGCCATGATCGGAAGGTCGTAAGCCTCCGGCGAATGATTTTCCGATGAAGATGAAGAGGACTGTTACACTGAGAGGAAAGATCGAGGAAGATCTAACGCGGTTTAAGAGAAGAGCCATGTGAGAGAAAGAGAGAGGGAATTTGCTTTTGTCTCGTTAACTAGTTAAGTAAGAAGTGATTAACCTTGAACGACACCGTTTGGATACAGGAGGTGGTCCACTATAGTTTTGAGTTATTTCAATTTTTTCATTACGGAATCTTTACTGATGTTGATAGGTGAAAATAGGCATCCACATTAGGTATCCAGATTTGATCGGATCAGATTTTTCGGATTTTAGATATTTTAAATTTATCTATGTAAAATTTGATCGAGTATTTTTACGAGTTCGAGCCAGGTTCAGAAAATAAATTTTGGGTTCAGATAACGTTTGATTCTAGGCCTGGATAAAATATCTGGAACCAAAAAACCAAACCGAAACCGACCCAAAATAATAGGTATCGGGTAGTATCTGGAACCGAAGAAAATACATATTAGATCCTCTTCATATATATCTGTGAGTATTGGGTAATACCCGATATCCAACTGATACCTGAATAGGTACTCGATTGACCCGACAACATGTAAACATATATGAGAATTTAGGATATTTTTCGAATTCTTTTACGGTATTTAGGTATTTTTTCGGGTATTTTGGTATTTTCGAATAAATAATTGTATTTCAGGATGAAATACACAAATATATAGTGGAATCGTAAAATTATTTCTAGTATTTATATCCGACCCGAATAAGAACCGGTACTGGAATCGAACCGAATTGTATTTGGTTCCTAAATTGGTATAGAAAATATAGATCCGAACCGACCCAGAATTGAGCGAAACTGATCCGAACCCGAACCGAAATATATGTGTTTCCTAAATAGATATAAAAGTTTCATACCCGAAAGAGCCAAATCCGAATAGATATTATCTGGAACCGACCTGAATACCCAAATGTCCAGACCTATTCAGTTCTCATAAAATACTTTATTTCGGGTCGGATTTGGTTCGGGTTCGGGTTCGGATTCGGATATCCAAAATTTTTAATTAATTTTTTTGTCTAAAATTTTTAAAAAATTAAAAAAATTATGAAAAAATCATAATATAATCATAATTTTTTAAATTGTTATAATTTTGAAAAGTATATATATACATAATTATTTTAAATTATATTATACATTTTGGATATTTCGGATATCCGTTCGGATTTGGGTTTTACCCGATTGGGTTTAGATACATGTACTCTTATAATCTAAAATCTGTTCGAATATTTTATCTATTCTGGTTTGGTTTGGTTTTAAATATTTCGAGTTGGATTCGAATTCAAATTCAGATTTCGGGTATTATGCCCAGAGCTAGATGAAAAAAGGAGATGATATAAAGAAATGAATTGTCAAATTATATACCAACTCAACAACTGTTAATGGAGAAGAAATGAGTCAACTAACAAACATGAATACTCAATCTAACAATAAATTTTTATGTAGTAACTAAGTTATGTTTCATTTTTTATGTAGCAACTAAGTTGAGTTGGTTTACGAGGGTGTGCCTCGGTTATGATCGTTTTTTGGTGAATTGAGGATGATGTGCCAAATTTCAATGTTGGAGATCCGAGTAGTCTGCAAAGGATAATGCACAATACCCATTGGTCGGAATCGACAGTCTTTTAGAAACCAGAATCTTTTAGTAATTTTTTCAACCTTGGTTATTTTATTTTCTTAATGATAATTTTCTTTGTTGACATAATTTAGTGGTCAAATTGTCGTTTGTGCTTTTTCTTAATTTCTATAGTTTTCTTTTTTTTCCGTTCTTTCATCACTTATGTAATTTTGTTAAAAACTTGAAAAAGTAAAATCAATTTAACATTTAACCAAAAATAAAAAAATTAAGAAAATTTTAACAAATTCCAATACAAAATAAATAAATCTCGATAATGCAATCTATGAGTCCTCTCACTTCACTTCAGATGTGTTGGGTATTGTAAAGACAGTTGGCGAAATGAGTGAGACTGAGTTTCTCCTTCCTTGTGTATATTGGCTCTTTAGATCTGCCATCTCAAAAAGATAGTATAGCTGTTTTATTGATATCTGAATAAGATTTAATTAAAACCTTGTGAGCTTTTTGTTTCTCTGTTCTAAATTTTAAACTAGTAATCAAAAGACAGAATGAGATGGAGCTAAATACATACGTTAACAAGAGCCTCAGAAGCTTCTTCAATATCATCTTGTGAGAACACATTTAGTTGTCTCAGCACCTGAATCATTGAACATGTTAGAAACATGGCTCGGACGATACGATTTAACCGTAAAAGTGTACTTGTGGCTCAGTTTATGAATGAGTAAAGGGAACTAAATTTACTTTATTAGCATCATATGTCCTAAGTAATAGAACAAAGTAAGCAACAAAGAAAGCTTTACGCAAACCAACAGATTTTAAGAACTTTACTTCACTTGTTGTCCCTAGTACAAGAGTTTGCTTCCTTGTCAACGACATATACATTATCCACTGAGTGAGATGTTATGTAATATTTCTACCTTAGTGACTCTTTTCACTTAAAGTCTTGTAGAAGAGGAAACTTTTTGAGAAAAGTCATTAATGTTTGAAAAATTTCATTCGAAAATCGCGGTTCAATTTCTATGTAGTCCAACAACCTACAAAACGTTATGGATGATATTTAACTGAAACCAATCAAAGAGTATGCAAAAAACAAAAAATGAAACAACTATTACCTTTCAATATCGTCAAGGATGACTATGCTCAGTGGTGATTTATATGCATCTTCAAAGACCTATTTTCAATTCACAAACACAATCAATAAATGAAATAGAGCACAAAGTTAAAGAAGCTAAAGAAAAGCTATGGACCTTGGTAATGTAATGTGTGTGCATCTTTTGCTCTCATGAAGACCATTCATTGTCTCTGCAGAGATCGAACCAAAGTAAAGAAACAGACTTTTAGAAGACGAATTCTTTAGCAAGGTTCAAAATTACCAACTTGATGGTGACACTTACTATTTTGACATATGGGAAGTTACTTTCGATGCCAATCGTCGCTGCTAATGCAGTCTTCCCACTGGCCAAAAAGCTTTAAAATCAGCAATTGCCTAAACTTTGAATATAAACACAAACATCAAATGCAAACAAACGTTTGAAATCATGTACCTTCCACTAGGTCTGTGAAGAAGGCAAGTGACTGGATGACTTCTTTTGTTGACTTCAACTTGCTCAACAAGAAACATAACTCTTTCATAGATGAGCTCTTGTCGACCACCACAGTCCACAAATCCCTTAGGTCTATAATCATTATTAGAAGATCAAAATCCAGACCATAATGCAATATATTTGGATAATAACTCAAAAATTGTTCTTGTTGAAGCAAAATTTGTATTACATGCAAAGTTCAAGGTCTTTTGAAGAGGCTCCAAATGCAAGCTTGACTTTAAGTAATGCTCGAAGAAAATCATCCATAGTAATTTTAATGTTATCTTCATCCATGAGCTTTATTAAATCTTCCATGTTAAATTGTCTACTAAAAGCATATGATGTTGCACTTTTCACAACACCTTCAAGCTCAGTACCTCTATAGTTCTTTGTTCTAGCAGCTTCAAAATTGTAAATAATGTCAATTAACTGTCAAATCTCAATGTTAATACAAATGCAGTGAAGAAATATGATACCAAGTTCTTGAAGATTGACATCAGGAGAAAGAAAAGAATTATCCTTGATCTTTTTGGTAAAAATTTGAAGAATTTGTAAACGTTCAATTTTATCTGGAAGACTAATCTTAATATGAACATCTAATCTACTAAGCATGTAGACACAATTCAATATGATACATATGATTAAGAGTATAAATAAAATGAAAGTTTACAAGAAGGATGTAGAGACTTTAAAAGAGCTTCATCAAGCAGATATTTTCTATTTGTCATTCCAGTGAGTAAAACATTATTCAAAGCCTCAACATCATCAATCTGAAAAGCTTAAACAAAGTGTTACATATATATATAAACAAATAACAAAATTAGCAATAATTTGATTGTTTGGTTGACCTTTGTCAAGAGCTGGTTTACGATACTGTCATGGACACTGTACCATCTCTGGTTGATCCTCTTGACTGAAATTATGAAAATATAAAATGTTCAGAAATTAATAAATCTTTGGCTCTTTTCCATTCAACATTTTTCCAATTTTGCGTGCCATTAAGGTCTTGCCAGTACCAGGAGGTCCATAGAGAAGGATTCCCTTAACGTGACTTAACCTAGTTCTACAATATCAAACAAATCAACTTAGAAGAAAAATATTTGGAAAAATATAGACAAAAAGTATTGTTTTGAAGCAATTGAGGTCTGAATCAGAGAGAACATGTTCACATGACAAGAAAGTAAACGAGAAGTAAAGGCTCTTCAAAACATTACAACAAACTTTGCACCTAAACCACCTATCCCCAACAATTGCAGGTTAAACTCGTTCTCTTTAAATATCTTGCTTGTAGCAGATTCACGTTAGTTAACAATCTGTATATTCAAAAAATAAATAAGAAAGACTACAATTTGTATATTCGTTTTGTTTTAGGCATCATCATCTTTGGATTGAGTTATGTGCTGGAAAGTGAAATTCTTGTACCAAAAGGCTGACAGTCTCGGGGTTCTCTTTTGAGTATTGAAATCGATGTGGTACATACCAAACCTTATGTGCCAAATTTTTGAATTGAGGATGATGTGCCAAATTTCAATGTTGGAGATCCGAGTAGTCTGCAAAGGATAATGCATAATACCCATTGGTCGGAATCGATAGTCTCTTAGGAACCGAAATCTTTTAGTAACTTTTTCAACCTTGATTGTTTTATTTTCTTAACGATAATTTTCTTTGTTGGCATAATTTAGTGGTCAGATTGTTGTTTGTGCTTTTTCTTAATTTCCATAGTTTTTTTTCCTGTTCTTTCATCACCTATATAATTTTGTTAAAAACTTAAAAAATAAAATCAATTTAACATTTAACCAAAAATAAAAAAAAGTAACAAAATGTCCTTCTTTATATTCAAAAGTTAACAAATTCAAGTTTAACACATGATATTGGAACCAAAACATACATACTGTTAGTTGATTGGTATTTGACATAATTAACCAGCTTAAATAACACAAGAATACTATAAGGTTTTGAATAAGAATCAAACCTTTATGCCACTTGAATTTGATGCTTCAAACACAAGATATGTATCCTTACAAATCATTCCTCTTTCGATACCACTAGAGTGGTTCTCAACTTCTATAACTGCTCGATTGACTGTAAAAATGTAATTGATTCCATGATACTCAAATGTGACTCTCTGGCCTATTGTCAAAACCTGCATAAGGACGCATAAATTAGTTTTCAAATAATCAGAAAATTAACGTTTTTGTCTTGTTTAAAATCTGTCTATTTCTATGTCATATGCTGTTTTACTGATACGTTGGACCAATTTTAACAAAGTCACATCAAATTCTTATTAGAATTAATTTTAGTTTTGTGATTTTCTAAACGATTGCATCATATATTTTAGGGGTCTGATGATGTTTTTCCCTCTTTACTATTGTTTGTTTGATAAATAGCTTTCATGATCATTCCAATTTCCAAGTATCATTATATTACATAAAACACTCCAATTGTTCTGATTTGTTTAACTAAAAACAAAAATCAAATAGTTAGGTTTATTAAGGTAGAATTAGTAAATTACTCAAAAAACTTATAAACCATGAACATGTGCATACACCTCTTACTTAGAATCATATTCCATCTCTTTGTTCTTTAAGGGAAATAAAGTAAGTAACTATCAACCTTTAATTAATTACTGACGTGAGAATTATTTTCCAAAATAATATATATAACATTTATTGTAACTTATTATCCTCTCTTCATAGCTTTTCTTTGGTAACAAAAGAAGATTAATTGCCACCTTAACATCATATTAACCACGTCATTTGGTTATACATTTGTGATTAAAGGATTAAATTACGTAATGAAAATACAATAAATTGTTAGATATACAGTGAACGTTCATCTATCACAATTACTCTAAATATGAGATCATGATCATTGTTCTTATAACTGATGAAAATACATACATGCACTGATTATATAATATACAACTATTTATTCATTTAATGATGACATCATCTCCTTTGTTGGAGAACTTCCTCACTTTTAATCTAGTTATCTTATTACAGTATTGAGAATGACTTGTTGGTATTAAGCTGTAAAATAGTCTAAAAAATGGAAAGTTAAAAATTTCTGTAAAATAATTTAATCTAAAATGATCCATTTAAATTAATTATTTGATACAAGTATTTTAGTGTTAATATATAGTCAATTACTCTCATATCCATTGTAATTTCAACTACATCAATACTGACAATATTACTAATTTTTCTAGAAATATTTGTTTAAGGGTTTAATTAGTTGCAAGTGGCCTTTATTTTAGTACCAGCCGGTAAGTTTATTAAGACATGCACACTTGCATAATCAGAGATCGAGTCCTACCATCTACATTATGTATGAACTTGGCTAATGAATCGGTAAATTGTGGTCAGTGTTTGAAAAAAAAAATTAATTAGTTTGACTGGTCATCAAGTTGGAATGCTTGTTAGGATTTTTGTTAGGATTTTGGGACCATAAGTCACTATATAGCGACATCACATCATTTTTGCAGAATATTCTCCCTGCACAGATTTAGGAATATCAGATACCTATGTTAAAACAGAAAAGACAAAAACAAAATAGTTTTCTACAACAACCAAATTAGGATTAGGTTTCTCGTTGACGTTCAATCTGATTCTGAGGTTGTTAAGTTGAGGCAGTGACAACATCAATAATAGAAGGCGCATACCTTATCCGATCGTAGCTTAGTATCCATAATAGGTCTGAAAAAGTATCTAAAAATATCAAATTTAGATATTTGTACCCTGTCGAAATAAAGAACTATAGCATATATGTTTGAAATAGATTCCATTTTGAGAGAGTTGAAAAAACACTATCTCGTTGAAAGGTTCTATCCATCTGCCCTTTTGTCAATGCATTTTTTTAGGCAAAGACTCCGGCGCAGTACAACGGAGAGTTGTATGCTGCGTTCGGGAAGGATGAATCGCTCCCGAAAAGGAATCTATTGATTCTCTCCCAATTGGTTGGACCATAGGTGCGATGATTTACTTCACGGGCGAGGTCTCTGGTTCAAATCCAGGATGGCCCAGCTGCGCCAAGGAAAAGACCTGTAATCCGTCTTGCTATCACTAAAGTGATATCCATATATCTATATCAATATATCACTTGTGACTCCTGGCTGGTCTCGACGATTGGTAAGGCAGTCATACTTCCTTCACCTAATTGAGAGCTTAATTTAGCGGCTCTTTCTAAAAGACGTGAATGTAAATAAAAAAATCTCCTGATAATATATATAAGGCATCCTCCGGATAATTCAAATCTAAGCAATTAGATGGACGATTTGAAAGATATAATTGGAGGGCATGTATGGTTAGGTTCCATTTGTATATTTGGTGGAATCTGGCATATAACCAAACCTTTTGCATGGGCTCGCAAGGCAAATAGAGCTTTTGCACATTTTTGTTAATCCATGAACATGATCTATATAGACACATAGATCCGTGGATCCATACATCTCGATCCAAAAAATTAGTGGATGCTGCCAAAGGAAGTGGCGATGCCATACGCAAAAAAGAAGAGACTAGAAACCCTAACCCTAGGAAGATTAAGATAGAGGCTATGATGGCTTCACACGTTTTTGACTCTTTGTCTCTGGCAGCTAAATATTAATAAAACTATCAACTAATTTTATTCTTGATAGGAGATCATATTGTAAGAGCTTTGGTAGTTCATTCTAATTGGATAATTGATTTCCATTTAATTACTATGTGGTCATGATTTTATGTTGCTATGGGTTTAATTCTTTGTTTATGGTTATGTTATACAAACTATATAAATGAACTATTCAAGACCTTAAGTGAGCAGAAAAACTTTTGTATTGTACATTCTATAGCAACATGAAACAAAAGCCTAAGAAATAAAATATTAGTATTAGTTTTCTACATTTACCACAAAGTAAATCATAAAAAAATATTAATTTTTAATTTGCTCTAATAGAACGCCAAATTTATATTTCATATATAGTATATGACAATTAAGAAGGAACATGATTACATGACTTACAATAATAGTAGTAACGATAATAATCCAAACGCATTCTTTACAACCGAATGAAAACATAATTAATAATTAACCTTTAATTATCAGATAGAAAAGAAACATTCAAATAAAACATTCAATAATTATAGGTGACTTTTAGTCTAGTGGCAGATGGTAAGTTTACTAAAGGCATGCACACTTCCACATCTAGCTAGGGATCGAATCCATTGCCTACATTATATATTATATAGAAACATAGCTATTAGGCCGGTCAATTGTGGTCCATTGTTGACAAAAAAAATTCACCAGTTTTAATTAATATAATATAATTTACCAGACATTAGTCTTTACATCAAACCCATATCGCTGCATATCGGCGGAGTATTATTTTAATTTCTAATATTTATAGATATTCGTCATCGATATGTTTAATATGCGACCTTCTCCCGTGTCCTCCAAGCCACACATCATGGAGCAGAGCTATAAAGATCATGGAAAAAATGAATCAATATTAGCTATAAACTTTAATTAATGATGATTCATAACTTGTTGAAATTTAAAAAAATATATAAGCCTGGGCTCCAAACTTAGAAATTATTAAGTAATCTATTTGGAAAAGATATATGATGCATCGATCAACTAGAAACTTAATAAAGTAAAATATCTTATTGAAAGAAAAAACATGAGAAAATTAAAAATCGTAGAATAACCTGTAACTCTCAAGGCTTAACATATTTCATGGAAGATGTAAGATCTTCATTTTTGAGCTTCAAAGCCACTGTAGAAGGAACACCATTAGTTCTATTGAGTTGATTAGCCAAAGCGTTTCCTTGTGCTAATGAGGTGAGAAGTTTAAGATCAGCTTCACTATAGTTACCTGTAACAGTAGCTGTAACACCAAAACAAAACATAGAATAAATATTTGAAGATACAAACGTGGTTTAGCCAATCAAAAATATCAATTTACTTATACGTACCAATCTCTTGAAGATCAAGATTCGAGTCAAGTTTTGACTCGTTTCTCATCTTTTGTGTAGCTTAACGAAGAACACGTAGACGTTCGGATAATGTTCTGCTGATTCCTTTAATCTTAATATTTTGGTTTGAAGTACTTATAACCAAATGCTTAATATATAGACAACTCGTAATGTGGGTACTTTTTCAATTTTCACAACTTAAGGGTCAAACAAGAAAACAAAACATCAAAATATAATGTATAAACCATGACCATGTGCATATACCTCTCCTTGACAGTCACTATCAATTAATCTATTTATTTTAAGGGTATTAAGTAAGTCAGTATCATCCTTTAACCTCCTCATCATAACCGTCTTGCAGAAACAACAGAAGGTTTATTGGCACGTTAACTTCATCAGGAAAACAAATTAATTCTCATCACTCTCATATAATTAAGCACATTTGGTTACATTTGCTATTAGAAGATTAAAGTTAAGTAATAAAATAAAATAGGCGTAAGAGAGTGGGTAAAAGAATTTCATTACTAGTTTTTTTCCCTTGTTTTTTTTGTTAAAGAGTATACTAGTTATAGACACTAAATTGTTAGATATACAATTAACTTTCATCTATGACAATTACTCTCTAATATGCGATCATGATCATTGTTTATGCATGCATGCATGCATTTGATATTGTTCCTATCAAATTTAGTATACAAAAATTTGTCATTTTAATGATGACATCATCTATTTTGTCCGATAGCTTCCTCCACATGGATTCAGTTATCTTATTATATCTTATATTGAGAATGACTTTTGGTTAATAAATAAATATATGAGCAATCTCTTATGTAAATAGAGATTAGAGAACGATGCATGCTTCAATCGACTATATCAGGAATGTAGACATCACATGAAGTATTGTTGAGGAATTAAGTAATATATAGTCTATAAATTGGAGAGTTGACTTTCTTTTTTTGTAAAATGAGTTACTCTAAAATGGTCCATTTTATAGACTATATATATATGTACTGTAATATAGAAATTACTTATTTGATATAAGTCTTTCACATATTGTTTCAGAATTAGATAGTCAATTCACTCGATCATTGATTTATAGTTAATTACTTTCACATTATTATCTTTTCTAGAGATATTTGTTTAAGGGTTTATTTGGACTGGTCAAGTGGTAATTTTTGAGTCACGGTTAGGAATCTGGGACCTTGAGCGGTTTGTAATGCTCTAAGTTCAAAATATGCCTTACGGGTCCATCCACGGGATAAGTCGCACTAATATACTCACATTACAAAACTATCAAGAAAATGGACCAATTGCTTTTAGTTGCTACTCTGAACACTAAGGCTCCCTCAACATGTTAGATACCAAAAATTTGAGGAGTTTCAAGTGTTAGCCTTTGATGAGGTAATGAGATATGTCAAGCAGAAGTTCCAGGAACATCCTCAGTAGAAGGGTGCATTGGTTTTTGAGGTCGTGGTGGTGGCTGTGGTTTCGGTGGTGGTGGTGGTGGTCTCTTTGGTTTCGCCTTCTTGACTTCCTCAGCTTCAACATCAAACTGCATGATGAGACAAATAGCCACACACGTTAAACAACGAAGAAGAATATCTGCTAATGAATCAACATGAAAGCAAGGGAACAAACCTTGTAACCACAACCTGCGGCACATGCTTTAAAGCAATCCTTTACAAACAGAGGAACATGTAAACAAGTTAGATACAGTTCGGTCTGTTTCTATTATTATTCACAGAAGAGAGTAAATACCTGAGAGTAGCTGGCAGCTCCAGGAGAACGATCTATAAATGCAGTCCATTCTCGATCTTTTAGCACAGGATCTTTGTAGCATATCTCACTGCAGGCTGCTACACCTATAGAGAGTACACTACTATTACACCAATTCAATAACTTGGAAACTAAAACCTGAAAAGAGGAGATACCTTCATGAACAAATATAATCTAGGAGAGAAGTTTGGTTTAAAGATGTAGCATAGAGAGGAAAAATCTCATTGCTCTACAGTTCATTAAATCTCATCGGATTTCACTGATTAAAAAAGAAATGCTTACAATCTTCCCATGAGTCACTATCCGCATCACATCCCTTTTTGCAGAATATTCTCCCTACAGAGATTCAGGCATATCATGAGTGCCTAAGGTGATAACAAAGCCGGAAAAAACAGATTGCTATGATTCTGAAATAGTGTTTTACAAAATAGTAGGACGAGATATAAAAATCCAACTGGCTTTTGTGACCGTGAATAGACTCCAAGAATGATAAAACATTCATAAGAAACAGCCAAACCAATTCTTTTTCATAATGTCTATATTTCACAGAAGCAACATCGATGCAAAATCATCAATTTACATTATTCAATCACGAATTCCCTCAAGTCTTTCCCTTAAGTGCATACTGTTGCTTAAGTCTTTCCCTTCCTTCTGTGGTCAAACTACATGATAGAAAAGCTCTGAGAACTTTGCTCAGTCTCCCTTATAATCGGATAGAAATGTTCCATAATCCATAATCCTCAATTTACATTATTCAATCACGAATCAAGAAGGTATCCTTAAGTTCTTGCAACTACAACTACGAGTTCTGGACCAATCTAACCAAAGAAGTGATTACTTATCCCAAATCTCTATTAAAAATGTATGAAACTAGAATGCAACAACAAATCTTTAAGACGCAGTTCCCAATTCAATTGCAAACAAAGAAAAAAGAAGAAACACTCCGAAGATTAAGGGAGTTCGGAATCAAAAAATTCAATCTAACAATCCAAGTCAAAATTCCAGTACACCAGCTTCAACATGTATTCACGAAATGAGAATTTCTGATAATCGAGAAGTAAAAGTAAATGAAAATCAAAGAATCAAGAACAGAAAACTGAGCCATTACAGATCAAATTCACCAGAAATTAAGAACTGAGAGATTTTACATACAAGGAATCTGCGTAACAGCTGCAAACTTATGCGTGCATTCACTCCCACATGGCGGTGTCCATTTCTGCGGTATCATCTCTTTCTCTTCCTCCGCCTTCTCCCTCCGTCTCTCTTGCTCTCTGTCTCTCTCTCACTTTCTTCAGTTCCGAAAATGTCGCCGAAGCATAGAAATGTACCAGGGACTTTCTTTATAACAAAAAGGGCAATTCCGTCATTTAATAGTCCAAGCGAGCCCGGTCCCTTTTTTAATTAAAACCAGTCAAACCGGTTATTGAATCAAATAAGCCGACTTCTCTTTCTCCATTCTTTTATAAAAAACTATCGGCCGTCTCTCGTCTCTGTTCTTTGAGCTCGAGTAGTGTTTTTGCTTTGGCGCTGCTCTGCTCTGCACTTCTTCAGTGAGTTGAACAAAAATGGAGTATAACGAATACGAACCTGAACCTCAATATGTAGACGACGATGAAGATGAGGAAATTACTCAGGAAGACGCATGGGCTGTTATATCTGCTTACTTCGAAGAGAAAGGTCTCGTTCGTCAACAGCTCGATTCGTTTGATGAGTTTATTCAGAACACTATGCAAGAAATCGTTGATGAGTCTGCTGATATCGAGATCCGACCTGAATCTCAGCACAATCCTGGCCACCAGTCAGATTTTGCAGAGGTCCTTCCTCGAGCTCTAGGGTTTCTATGGGAATTCAAAATTCCGTTTAGGGAACTTTAGCCTCTAGCTCTTGGTTGCAAAAAGGGGTTTCCCATTTCGAGTAGTTGATCTCATTGATATCCGTGAGATTATCATTGTACTCAATGCTCAATTAGGGTTTTGAATATTGTTGAAGCTGAAATCAGTTTCGGCACTAGGAATATGTGTTTGGTATTCTTTTTCCTGTACCTCTGGTGTGGCTGTTTTGTTGCAATTAGGGTTTGCCCTTCTCGGCTAGCTGATCCCATTGATGTCCCGAGATTATCTTTGTATTCAGTTCTTGAGCTATTCACTTTTTCAAGGTTTAGTGGTTTTAAAATTAAATCAGTTTTGGCACTGTGGGAACTATAGTAACAAACATGGAATCTAATTATCTGTACGTCTGATATAGTTGTTTTCGTGCAGACAATCTACAAGATTAGTTTTGGACAGATTTATCTGAGTAAACCCATGATGACAGAGTCTGATGGAGAGACTGCCACCTTGTTTCCTAAGGCTGCGAGGTTGAGAAACCTCACATACTCTGCTCCTTTGTACGTGGATGTTACTAAGAGAGTTATAAAGAAAGGGCATGATGGTGAGGAAGTTACAGAGACACAGGATTTTACTAAAGTTTTCATTGGAAAGGTGCACGAACTTAACTTTTTTGGCAAAATTTTGATAAGCTGCATCCATCTACGACATGGTTTAACAGTGGAAATGTTTTCTTTTTCTTTGGTCTTTTACTAGGTTCCTATCATGCTTCGGTCTAGTTATTGTACCTTGTTTCAGAACTCGGAGAAAGATCTGACAGAGCTTGGGGAATGTCCTTACGATCAGGGCGGATACTTCATTATTAATGGCAGTGAAAAGGTTCTAATTGCTCAGGAAAAGATGAGTACAAACCATGTTTATGTGTTCAAGAAGAGACAGCCAAATAAGTATGCTTACGTTGGCGAAGTCCGTTCTATGGCTGAGAACCAAAATAGGCCTCCAAGTACAATGTTTGTGCGTATGCTTGCTCGTGCTAGTGCAAAAGGGGTAAGAGGAAGCTAATATTAGTAATTCCACTCTTTCCTGCCTTGATACTTCTTCTTTAAAATCTAGAAAATGGTAATAAGTTACACTCTATGTGGCAAATGGATGCAGGGTTCATCGGGACAGTATATTCGATGTACTCTTCCATATATCAGAACAGAAATTCCTATTATCATAGTGTTTCGTGCATTGGGATTTGTTGCTGATAAGGATATATTGGAACACATCTGCTATGATTTTGCCGATACTCAGATGATGGAGTTGCTCAGACCTTCCTTGGAAGAAGCCTTCGTTATTCAAAATCAGCAGGTATCCACTAATCCTAAACTTTGCTAATCATATTATTCTGCCCTTCTCCCATGTTGGATGCTTGAACAATTGATCTTGCAATCATTTGATTAACATATATATTGCTTCAGGTTGCTCTTGACTATATTGGCAAACGTGGTGCAACTGTTGGTGTCACCAAGGAAAAAAGGATAAAGTATGTGATAGTCTAAACCAATTAAGTTGCACATTATGGTCCTAGATGTTAACGGTTGAGATGTTCACACTAGAGGTTTGAAATTGCAATATTATCATTGCAGGTATGCGAAAGATATCCTTCAGAAAGAAATGCTTCCTCATGTAGGCATTGGGGAACATTGTGAGACGAAGAAAGCTTACTATTTTGGGTAGGTTGTTAGTTCACTCGTATTGTTTTCATTTATATGTTTCTTTGTTGCTCATATTATGCTATAATGTACTTAGGTATATTGTACACCGACTGCTGCTTTGTGCACTTGGCCGAAGGCCAGAAGATGATAGGGATCATTATGGCAACAAAAGGCTGGATCTTGCTGGTCCTTTACTTGGAGGGCTATTTAGAATGGTTTGTTACTGGCTCAGTTATGCATTAGTTGAGAGTTTAAGAATCAGCTGTTTTCTCTCTTACTGACTTGGTGTCTTCTCTAACTGCAGCTTTTCCGAAAGCTAACAAGGGATGTGAGATCTTATGTTCAGAAGGTACATAGTTACTCCCTCTCCAGCCAAAGTTTTATGCTAGCTTGTTGTCCTGTGTTTGGAAGTCTGATACATGTGTTAACAGTGCGTTGACAATGGCAAAGAAGTTAATCTTCAATTTGCCATAAAGGCTAAAACAATTACCTCTGGCTTGAAATATTCTCTGGCTACTGGGAACTGGGGCCAGGCAAACGCTGCTGGCACAAGGGCTGGAGTCTCTCAGGTTAGGATATTTCTTTGTTACTCTGTTTTTGAGCTCGTAATTTCTTGATTTATGTAATGAGGTTTACAGTTTTGGTTTTTTATGGTTTATTGCATGACTTACACGGCTGTAAAATCTTAACTAACAACAGGTTCTTAATCGGTTAACATATGCTTCGACTTTGTCACATCTGAGGCGTCTCAATTCTCCAATAGGACGTGAAGGTAAAGCCTCAGTGTATCTGCTCGTGCGGTTGGCGTATTTTAGTCATGGTTCTCTTTGACTTGTAATTCTGTTTGTCCCACGTAAATCTTAATTGAGTCTGAAATGCCAGGAAAATTGGCAAAACCAAGACAACTGCACAACTCACAGTGGGGAATGATGTGCCCTGCTGAAACACCTGAAGGACAGGTAAAATTGTAACATTTTTAGAACTAAGTGTCTCAGCTTTCATTTAGTTCCATTGCTCATTGGGGCTTTGCTGTGGCAGGCGTGTGGTCTAGTGAAAAACTTGGCTCTTATGGTCTACATAACAGTTGGGTCAGCTGCTTATCCTATATTGGAATTTTTGGAAGAATGGGGCACTGAAAATTTTGAGGTCTGTAGCTTTTCAGTCAGTTGCTTACCCAATTTCTGCCACTTTATTTCCTGTGGTGTCCTGAAGGTATTAATTTAAATGTAGGAAATCTCTCCATCTGTTATACCCCAAGCAACAAAAATCTTTGTTAATGGAATGTGGGTTGGGGTTCATCGAGATCCTGACATGTTAGTAAAAACTTTGAGACGTTTGAGAAGAAGGGTAAGCATGCAATTTCTTTAATTTTTCCATATATATTAGTAAGTTGCAACATGTAGTAGAAGTGACATATTACATTTTTCTTTTTGCAGGTTGATGTTAACACTGAAGTTGGTGTTGTTAGAGACATTCGTCTAAAGGAGCTCCGGATATACACAGATTATGGTCGTTGTAGTCGTCCCTTGTTTATTGTGGATAATCAGAGGCTTTTAATAAAGAAGAAAGATATCTATGCTCTGCAACAAAGGGTAAAAATTGTAGTTTTCTGTTATTAAAGTACCTTTTTTTTTGTTTATAAATCCATAATACCAATTATTTGTCTACCCAACCCAGGAAAGTGCAGAAGAAGATGGATGGCATCATCTGGTTGCAAAAGGATTTATAGAATACATAGACACAGAGGAAGAAGAGACAACAATGATATCCATGACTATTAGTGTGAGTCGAATGATGATATGATTAATGAGTTTGTGGTGCACTGATATCTGCAGAAATCTCACATCTAATTATATGGTAGGATCTGGTTCAAGCTAGACTCCGCCCGGATGAGGCTTATACTGAAACCTACACACATTGTGAGATTCACCCATCTCTGATATTGGGGGTCTGTGCTTCAATCATACCATTTCCTGACCATAATCAGGTATTTCTCTTATATGGCATTTCTGTGAGAAGCTATTTCAATGTATATATTCAGTTTCATGCTTAATAACTCTTTTACTTTTTCCTGCCCCTCTGTATGTTGATATATTAGTCCCCTCGTAATACATATCAATCTGCCATGGGAAAGCAAGCAATGGGAATTTATGTTACCAACTATCAATTTCGCATGGTATGTTCTAGGCCTTGTGATGATTTCCTGTGATACCTTGTTATAACTCTACATACTTTAATGTTATTATCATAATTGCTCTGTTAACCAGGATACCTTAGCCTATGTTCTCTATTACCCTCAAAAGCCTCTGGTTACCACAAGAGCTATGGAGCATCTTCACTTTAGGCAACTTCCAGCAGGGATTGTGAGTTATGATTGCTTAAAGTCTTTTAGGATTCAGCTTTACTCGTCTATCAAATCTCTTGAATGTTATCTTTTCTTCTGGTGTAGAATGCTATTGTTGCCATTTCTTGCTATTCTGGATATAATCAAGAAGATTCTGTCATCATGAATCAGTCATCAATAGATCGCGGTTTCTTTCGATCTTTGTTCTTTCGGTCCTACAGGTGAGTATGTCATTTGTGGACATTTGCTTTCGGTCTTTCCATTTATTTACACTGCAATCTGTTGCTGGCAGAGATGAAGAGAAAAAAATGGGGACGCTTGTCAAAGAAGACTTTGGGCGCCCAGATAGAGCAAGTACAATGGTAAGAAATAATTTGGACACATACAATTCGAACTTCAATGGTGCTAATTGTTAGTGGGGTTTCTGCTGCAGGGTATGCGACATGGTTCTTATGACAAACTGGATGATGATGGTCTTGCACCTCCGGTACGGTGATTGTTCTTTTATGATCGTATGCGGTATGATTAGGCTATTGTTGTTCGATAACTTATCATACGATTTTTCCTTTATTGGTATAGGGTACTAGAGTTTCAGGTGAAGATGTAATCATTGGGAAAACCACTCCCATATCTCAAGATGAGGCTCAAGGGCAATCATCACGATACACAAGACGTGATCATAGTATTAGCTTGCGACATAGTGAAACTGGAATGGTGGATCAGGTAACTAGATAGATCCAGGATTAACCTATGGAAAATCAACTAGTGTTTAACGTAAAGATGGGGTTCTGAAAGTTCTCTAACCTTATAACCTCTGAACCTTTTTGTAGGTGTTATTGACTACAAATGCAGATGGTTTGCGGTTTGTGAAAGTGAGGGTTAGATCCGTTCGGATTCCTCAGATTGGAGACAAATTTAGTAGTAGACACGGTCAGAAGGGAACTGTTGGCATGACCTACACGCAGGAGGACATGCCTTGGACGATAGAAGGCGTCACCCCAGATATCATTGTGAATCCACATGCCATTCCGTCTCGAATGACAATTGGACAGCTCATTGAGTGCATCATGGGAAAAGTGGCAGCTCACATGGGAAAAGAAGGAGACGCAACTCCGTTTACAGATGTCACGGTAACTTGCGTTCTTCCTAGTTGCTTGATCAGCATTAGCTTTAGTACAAATTTGACCAATGTTGTGTCTATAGGTGGATAATATAAGCAAAGCTCTTCATAAGTGTGGGTACCAAATGCGAGGATTTGAGAGAATGTATAATGGTCACACGGGCAGGCCACTCACAGCTATGATATTCCTTGGACCAACGTATTACCAAAGATTGAAGCATATGGTTGATGACAAGATTCACTCGCGTGGACGAGGTCCTGTGCAAATCTTAACAAGACAACCAGCTGAAGGGCGATCACGTGATGGTGGTCTCCGTTTTGGAGAAATGGAACGTGATTGCATGATTGCACACGGTGCTGCTCACTTTTTGAAAGAGAGGCTGTTTGATCAGAGTGATGCGTATAGGGTACATGTGTGTGAAGTCTGTGGGCTCATCGCCATTGCGAATCTGAAGAAGAATTCTTTTGAATGCAGAGGCTGCAAGAACAAAACAGATATTGTTCAGGTAAATTTCAATAACACAAAACTGGTCGTGCAAGAACTTGATCTTCAGCACTTTCATGCTCACTTCTCTGATGGCATTTCATCTAAATGTTCTCAGGTACACATTCCATATGCTTGCAAATTACTATTTCAAGAGCTTATGTCAATGGCAATTGCGCCACGGATGCTTACTAAACACCTGAAATCGGCCAAAGGCAGACAGTGAGGAGCTTTGCTCTCTGATTTTGTTAAAGACTTGAGCTTTCGTTCTTTCATTTGATCGTAGCTTTGTAACAGAATCAAATTTACAAAATTGTGTAATGTCATTGTATTACTTTTGAGGCTGGAAAGGTATATTATATATTTTCACATTAATTTTTTTTAATGTGACTCTGCTCCTAATTACAGACGATTTTGGTAATTATTCTCATGTGGCAACAACAAAATGTAACCTACGCCAATTTGGTTGAGTAAAAAATATTACACCACTGTTTTGGTTGTGAGTCTCAGCAATTAGCTGAGGGAATAACGACTTTCTCTTTTGACATTTATTTGTTCTGCAGAACATCATAAGTAACTCATAAACTGGCTGAAAACTATTAAAGTTCTTATGAAAAGGACTTTGGAAGAAGGAATAGAAACCAAGAGTTATTTCTCTGCTCAGTCTTAATCTAAGCCTAAAAATGATCACTTCAACAAAGAGGAACGTCTTACAAGTGCAGCTATAGAGGGCATGGATCGTTCATCATGAGATTTTACATCTCCTGTCCATGGAAAACCCCGGATCCTTCACCGTTTACATGAACTATTCAGCTTTGCTTTCTCTGCAGACTTCTCACATGTGAATGAATATAATAAATTCTGATCGAACGTTTGGCTTAATTTGCAATTGCATAAACCTTTAAGAAAAACTTTAAAACATGCTGCTGCCAGGAATCGAAACCGTGACCTTTATTATTGTATTTTCATTTTGTAAATTTGCAATTGAGTTCAAATTAAGCAGATTTACGCCGCTTTTCATCATCTTCTTCGCCGAAAACGATGAATGTACTGAGGCGATTACAGGCAAATTTCATTGCGAGCAGATATTACTACACTAACAGAGTTAAAAAGACGACGCTTTACTCCAAAATCAGTCCTCTAGGAAACCCTAAATCAAGTGTATACCCAGAACTCCAGAACTGGGTCCAATGCAGGAAGAAGGTCTCTGTTGCTGAGCTTATTCGTATCGTTCATGATCTTCGTCGGCGCAAACGCTTCCTCCACGCTCTCGAGGTAAGTAAACTATGAAATCAAGGGTCTTTTCTATCTTTTAGCTGCCGAGAAAATCTGAATTCTAGGGGTATTTTTGTTGTTGCTCAGGTTTCAAAATGGATGAATGAGACTGGTGTATGTGTGTTTTCACCAACAGAACACGCAATTCATCTTGATCTCATTGGAAGAGTTCATGGGTTCGTCACTGCAGAAGAGTATTTCGAAAACCTCAAAGAACAGTACAAGAACGATAAGACTTATGGAGCACTTTTGAATTGTTACGTCAGGCAGCAAAACGTTGAGAAAGCTATTTTGCATTTTCAGAAGATGAAAGAGATGGGTTTTGCTTCTTCTTCTCTTAATTACAACAACATCATGTGTCTTTACACGAATATTGGTCAGCACGAAAAAGTTCCTGTGATTTTGGATGAGATGAAGGAAGAGAATGTTATACCGGATAATTACAGTTTCAGGATCTGCATTAATGCTTTTGGTGCTTTGTCTGATCTTGTGAGGATTGGTATGATCTTGCGTGATATGGAGAGACAACCAAATATTACAATGGACTGGAATACTTATGCTGTTGCTGCAAAGTTCTATATCGATGATGGTGATCATGATAAAGCGATTGAGCTTCTGAAAATGTCTGAGCATAGATTAGAGAAGAAAGATTGGGAAGGTTATAATCATCTAATAACGCTCTATGCTAGGTTAGGGAACAAGACAGAGGTACTTCGGTTATGGAATTTGGAGAAAGATGTTTGTAAAAGGCGAATAAATCAGGACTATCTCACCGTGTTGCAATCACTAGTGAAAATTGATGCTTTAGAAGAAGCTGAGGAAGTGATTACAGAATGGAAATCATCGGAAAACTGTTATGATTTTCGAGTGCCAAACATTGTGATTCGAGAATACACTAGAATAGGTATGGAAGAGAAGGCAGAAGCAATGCTTGAAGATCTAGCGAGGACAGGGAAAGCTACTACACCAGATTCTTGGGGTCTTTTGGCTACTGCTTATGCGGAAAAGGGTGCTTTAGATAATGCTTTCAAGTGTTTGAAAACTGCCTTGGGTATAGAAGTGGATAAAAGAAAATGGAGACCTGGGTTGAAGCTGGTTACAAGTATCTTGAGTTGGCTCGGGGATGGAGGAAGCTTCAAAGAAGTAGAAAGCTTTGTTGCATCTCTTGGGAATTGCATCGGTTTGAGCAAACAGATGTATCATGCTCTTGTCAAGGCTGATATCAGAAATGGTGGAAGTAACGTTGATAGTCTGCTGCAGCGTATGAAAGACGACCAGATTGAAACTGATGAAGAAACCACATCAATTCTCAGCACAAGAAGTCCCTGCTGAAAGCTTCTGCTTCTGCTTCTTACTTGATCTGATACCAAATTGTCGTACGAGACAAAAGGATTCATGAATGTGATTTGCTTAAGAGATGAGTCTTCTGTCAACAATAAGTCAACATAATACTGGATACCACAACCACAAGAATCTTATTATATCTTCAAGAACGCTCTTTAGGCTCTAATCATCATAGCATTTATCTGATAATCTACAAAAGAATCCTCTGTTCTTATTGAAATGCCTGCTACTCTCACTATTGAATCAGCAGAACGCAAAGTTGGGAACTTCAGCAATCTAATAACATTTTTATTGAAGTTATATTCACTCTGTAACAAATTGTATCCCACCAAAACAAAAAATGTGAGGAGATTACAAGGCAAAAATGTTGAAATGCAAGATAACTGTATTGTATGACAACATATCTGTGTCGGCATATATTGTCAAGAATCATTGTTATTGTGTTGTTCACCAGCTTGTTGTAGCTCTACAACTTTCTCGTATCCCACATTTTCTCTGAATCTCTTTGGAATGAAACAACGACCACCAAATCTCTGCTGCAAGAAAATTAGAAAAGCGAAAAGGAACCCGATGCAGAGGATGATGATATCCCATGCCGTAGAGTAATAATCTATTTTGTGGTTTGCATAAATGAATGACCAATCAAGAATCTTCCCGTAGCTATGACTTCTGTACAGATCATAAGCATGAGGAAGCAAGCGAACAAAGCTGTTTCCAACATAAAACGAAGCAGCAAGAGGCTTTAAGTCCGAGTTGCTGAATCCGTTGAAGAGTATCTGAGGAAGGAGGAATGCATCAAGCATCAAACCTCCATAAGATTTCAGATCTTTCCACAAAGGAGGACGTTGAAATGAGCGTTTCAGGTTCACTGGACGGTACAAGAGATTCCGGGGGTGGTGTTTCCCTATGTATATTGTTCTGTTAGGAGTTCTATTATGGTTCACTAACCAAGCAATCAATCCACCAGTAATGTAGAGAGGTAAACACACATACGAAACCTTCTTCTCTGCATCCCACATGCTTTCACGGTGATGATTGTCTTCAGTTTTTCTAGCAGTCCAAGCTAGTTGGAGAAGACGGCACTCGAGTAAGAAAGCTATCAGCGTCACTATCCGCACTACAATTTCCTTGGCTTCAAGCCATCTGTCATTCTCGAAGAACAAGTTTTGCTGATTATGGCTGCTTTTAAAGAGTTCTTCAAAATTTAACAGCAGAGGAATCATGTGGCCTAGTGTAATAAGTATCAGCATTGTGATGGAGATGAAAGGAAGCGCTTCTTCGTGCTTCTTCATATGATATAGTTGCATCCCCAAGAAGAGACATGAAAGTGTATTGGATATTAAAACCATAGCAATCTCCAAATCCATTCTCCAAACAGATTCTTTGGCTTGGTTAACATAGATCGACCTCGACCGAACCTCCATACGCCCAACATAAAGCGGATCTCCCTTTTCCCGTGTACTTTCAATGGTTCCTTTTAAACGGTCACTGCTTTTCGAATCAATTGGAGAAAACTTTATCTTGATTGCAAGATTGCAATCCAGAGTCTCTTTTTGGATTGCAATTGTGCTATTTAGCCTAACTGATTGACATCCTACCATACACAACTCACCTGTATCCCTATCATATGTTCCCTCTGCATAGATATCTCCACGAGATTCAGAAGGGGAATTCCATAAATGGATTCCGTAAGTAATATTGGTGACAGTGTCGACATTCACAGGGGCTCCAGTTAGCCTTTGTCCACGAACCAAAAAATTGCGGTACAATCCATCTCCCACAAAGTAAGGGCTTGCACGAGCAGATCTCAACATATTACCTTCTCCAGAATATTTCAATGACATGACAAATCTCATATCTGAAGATTGAGCATCGGGGTAATGATTTCCTTTGCTTTTGGAATGACTCTTGCCAGCCCCGCATAATCTACCCACTCTCTCACTTTCTGTATATTCATATCTCAAAGTTGGGAAACGCCAAAGTGGACTATTTAGGCTTGAGAAGTTGATTCTTCTGAAATAGCTTGGATCAGTCTCTGTTTTAGCACTCCAAAGCTGACCAACTACAGGAGCCATGCTTTTAATCGACAAGTTAGCGGGAAATCTCAAACTTAGCCTCAGGGAACAATCATCAACCACAGAATTACTGAAAGAGTCCGAGAAATTCAAGATCCTGCACGCAACACCACAGAACCTATTCTTCTCTACATCCCAACTTCCCTCTGCAACCAATGTCGTGCTCGGATCAAACGGAAACAACCTACTAGAACTGCTTATGTTACTAAATGATAAAAGCATCCGCATCCGCATACTCTCCTCGTCACACAGAAACGATAAGAAAGACATAAAACCTGGAGCGTACTTTATGCCACTTCCCAAAGGACTGCAGCTATGGCTACTCCCACAGTCACTTCTGTACAGCAGACCAAACATTTGACTTCTACCTTCAAACACCTTACACATTCCTCCCAAAACATTCTCTAACGACATACTATCTTCACTATTTGTCCCGCAATCTGATTTCGATTTCTCTAACAACTTATACTCATAGTTCAAAGGAGTGTTTCTTGCACCAAGAATCGAGATCGTTTCAAAATTACTTTGGTTATTAATGCTCTCTAACACTCCCTTAACCAAACTTCCATATATATTAGAGTCCTTGGAATAGTTAAGCATGAGACGAGCATCAAAGGTCTTAAAACCAATACCTTGCCCAACTTGTGTTGATCCGACCATACAGACTTGCCCCGTAGATTCTGACCAAAACCCAGAAAATTCAAAACTTGGTCCTCCAAAAGGGCTCAACGGGATCCTGCGTCCGTCGATCTGCGTTACCTGAATCTTTTTTTGGCCAAGTTCTCCGGTGTAATGAGAAGAAGAAGCGGAGGTTCTGGAGATTTGTAAAGTCAATCTGGCCTCGACTCTATATATGTTCGCATCGCCCAAGGTTTTGCGGATGGATCTGGGTCTAAACCTAGCAGATTTACTGTCACCGTTCCGTAGTTGATTCCGACTGAAGAATGAGTCGCCGCCGGAGAAGAAGCTGACATCGAAAGCAAGTGACTCGCGGCTGAATACGGCGGAAGGTGAAGGGTCGACCTGAGACTTGGGAACTATGTGTTCACAATGATCGGAGTAAGGAATTCGTGGGGCTATGAAGGAGTGAGGATTCACAAAGGATGCAACAGTGTGTGAAATTGCAGATGTCAGGAGGAGGAGGAGGAGGAAGAAGAGAGAAAGGTATGATTGCAAAAAAGGAAATTTAGATAAGTAGATTGGAGATGAAGAAGGCGACCTAAAAGTCACCATTGTTACAGAGGAAGTGCGAAACTTTTACATGCTCTGTTTCCTCCTCCTGCCTCTTTCCGCTATTTTAAGATCCGCCTGAGAGTTAATAATTTTGACTAATTTCATTAATTAATTAGGTTTATGTTGGCCAGTCATTGATTTGTGTGTACTTATGATTACTATATAGTTTTGTCAAATAATCTTAGATTACAATATAGTTTTAATTTTAAAGATAACAGAAGATATTATTTTGATTCAGGTGTAAAGAAATTAAAAGGTTAAATGATAGTATGATTCAAAGCTGCTCAACATTTATGTAGAAATGGTGGCATAAAATAAGGAACAAATAAAATACAATATGAATGCAATGACACAAATGAAACACTAACTATATTACACGTTACTTTATTTCTATTTCAGCAACGGAACAAAGTCAAGGCTTTATTAAAGTGGGTTGCTTTGGCCGCAAGGTACTCTTCCCATGTCAACCGCCGGTAGATAGGACAGTGATCCTTGTCGCCGGTCAACGGACTGATTTGAAGGTTCTTAGGGGGGCCGGCGAAATAGGCAGCTGAAACACGGTGGTGCGTCTTGTTCACCAACGCACGGTGCATCGTACTTTTGAACCGTCCGTTGGATATGATATGAGATAAATCTCCCATTATAACAACAAGACCACCTTCTATTGGATTTACTCCTATCCATTCCGAACCTTCGTCTTGTGGGCTTTGAATCTCAAGACCTGACCAATGCAATGCATGCAACGTTATTTTTATGTTATTTTGAAATATATATGATTTTTGTCTAACAATTGGATCGAAAGGATTTATCCATAATCTAATCCTTCATATCCTTGACACAAACATGATTCACTAAAGTCAAATTTCAGTGAGAAAAACAGCACATCTGTTATTTTACCACTTATAAAAAATATTTTCCCAAATATTTTTTTTAGATACATTATACATCTACCTATGAGGCTATGACCCTTCAACTGAATTCTAGTTTATTAATTCAGAAATTTATTTATTTAGTAGCATAACACCAATTAATGGTAGATATTGTAATCTCTAACCTGGAATATTGCCTTGGTAGAGAATGGTGAGAAGAGAGGAGTCAGTGTGAGGGGCTAAACCCATGGCTAGGTGAGGGTCAGGGCAAACTGGGTAAGAGTTCAACTGCAGAAAGGATTGGATTGATCGATCAGTTCTTGAACCGGTTTTTTTAGGTACGAGCCATCCTAAGTCTTCATGTGATAGTCCTAACGAACCCATCAACATGCTTATTATTCTCTGAGTTAGATCAGCCATTGCCGTCTCATACTCTTCCATCACATTGCTGCATTTGCCAAAAAAGCATATTACATTATTTTTTGTTAGTTTTATCATGTCACATATATATTGTAAATTAATTTATGTTAAGATAATATAAAGTACATTTAGAAAAATGTATAGCATAAATTGTCTTTCTTTTCATATTCACCTAAAATGTACAAAATGTTTCATGTTTAGTTTTGATATAATGAAACTTTCTTATTTACCAGAACTCGGTATGATTATCAGGCCATAAGAGTGCAGCGTGACGTCGAAAAGAGGAACCCATGATTGAGAATCCCTCAGACCACATGAGCTTATCATAGAACATGGAGATCCGAACCACACCATAACCAGTGGACTCATCAGGTGATCGGACGGCTAGGATCTTACGATGCATGGGTAAAGAGAAAAGTTTCTTCATTTGGCACTCAACGTTGTGGAGCAACGAAAGTGGAACCTCATGGTCTACGATATGAAACACACCCCAATCCTCACAGGCATGTCGTACTTGCACCTGATCCGGGTTGGACAAGCTAATGAGGGGAATGGGTCGCGTAATGGATTCGAGTTTGGGTTCAGGTTCGGGTTTGGACCAGACATGAGAGTCAGGTAGGGTTTTGATGTTGGTAAAGTCTAGTGGGATGATGCGGTCACTGTTCACAGGGTTATTCTTGAACAGTTGTGTGACAGAGCTCATGATTGTATATATCTATAGGGTTTATAAAGCTTTTGTATCCTTTCTTTCTTTTCAGGCTTTTGATGAGAGAAACGTCGTAGCTTTAGCACTATATATAGAGTCGAGAAAGAGATGATAGCACACATGTGTGTATGTGGAGAAAAGCTGTCATTTTGATTTGGACTCTTTTTTTCATAAATATGAAGAAGATATCAGAAAAGAAAGAGATCTCGTTTTGGGAATGTACATCTCCATAGTCATTGACTGTGTGGATCTTGTAGATGAGCTTGGGTTAAAATAAATTTTTTACTTTGATAACCGTGGAATCCCAAAAATTTTCTAGGCCCAAGAATTAATTCCACAAGATTTTGCATCCGATTTTGTGTTTTTAATATGGCTAAGTGGCCAAAACGGCATGAATTCATGATTCTTCAGTTTGAAAATTACCACCGGACAAAAACAACTTGGTTAAAATGTATATATTCCGTACATAAAAAATTAAGAAACAAGAGAACCAAAACCTCTTTACAGGGTTTTTTTATGTATCTATGATTCGAACTGTATATATTCACTACTAAAATTATGTTAATTCTTAAAGGTAAAATGATGTGAGTTATGTTACTGAATAATTCACAATCATTATAACATATTTTATTGTTTATATATACAACACATTTATTACATGCCCTAAGTTAGCATTGTTTAGCTTTGATGCATCATATGCATGTGAAGTTGACTTTGCAGTGCCACGAAAATAATTGTAAACGAGCATATATGTAAGGAGAAAGAAAGAACCGAAGAGTTAATAAAGAGGAAAGAGCAATAAAAGTTGAACTCTCCATGAGTCTTGTCTAAACAGCTCAGGTGGTTTCTTTAACAATTCAACCATACACAACTCTAACTTACACGTGTGTCTTTCTTTTGTCTTTTTCTCCTCTTCTCTTAATTCCGTCTTTGTCGTCTTTTATCTTTTATGTCATGTATTTACACTTCCATCTCTGTGACAGCTCGATCTTGTCCAAATAATAAGAATCGAAAAAGACAGCTCTATCATCCGGTTTAGTTGTTCATAACAGGTTGTATACCAAACCAAATAGAACAAATGGTTAACCAAACCGAAATTTATTACATGTTGAGTAACCAAACCTCAACATAACACCATTTCGACTGAATATACAAAAGTGAAAGATTTCGGATGGAAATTGAATTTGATAAGAGAACGAGTTGAAATTATTATTTTTAGTTAACTAGATAAAAGATTCCGAGCTGAGGGTCATGATTTCTCTAGGACCCGAAAAAGGGTATGTGAAAATTCTGACAATTCGCGTTTGAAAAGAATCGATCACTTGTGTAGATCAACCGAACAATTTTTTTTACAAGTGGAAACTGCTAAACTACCACCATTTGGTCAACAAGTTAAAATTTTATTTAATTTTTGTGAGTATTACGAACTTTATGATCATTTCTAAAACAAAAACGTAATTCAGTCTGAAAAATTGCAAGCAAGAATTGAAATAAAGCTTGGTTTACTACATAAAAACTTTCTGTCTAATTTTACAGTACAATCTCATGGTACTGTTACAATACACTACAATCTCATGGTATTTGTGGAGCTAGATAAGCACATAGTATTAGAAATGCCTGACTTTTGTTTTGCGATAAACATGGGTATGGGCCTACTATGACTGGGCTTATACTAAAAATAAGATTCAGGCTTTACAAAAATAATTCGGTTTACTTCCTTAAACATTTTTTTCTGCCCATAAATGCAAGAAGTCGCGTAATGTGTAATTCAGCTCAGTGATAGCATTTAGGAAAATGACATTTGATTAGATTAGATGTTTATATGTTTTTCTTTTTAGAGGAGTTTGGTTTTAAGAAGTGGGGTTGATTGTTAACTTCATCTAGTAATTGGTCGTTAGGATAATTAAACTAATGATTTGATATCAGAAGTTTGATTTTTCCCTATTACATATAGTAAAATTAAAAAGCAATTTTAAATTATGTATCGAATCTTGTCAATCCAATTGTTAAAAAAAATGTATTGATCTATATCATATTATTAAAATTCTGAAAAAATAAATTATATATCAAAATTTATCGATTTAAATTATTAACAAAATATCATTTAAGAATTTACAGATTATGTCAATCTAATTATAAATCGAAAGAAATCAAAATTACAGTGTAGTTGCAATCTTGTCCAAAGATGTTTTTCATTGCAGTAATATTTAATAAAGACCAAAAGAAAAATCAAAAGCATTATTTATGTTTGTTGTAGTATCTGATTTTCCATACGCAACAGTAACATGTACGCTTCAAACAATCACGAACTTAGGCTCCAGAGATTATTACTTTACTATTAAAAAAAAAAGGCTCAAGATTATTTATAAAATAGTGGAAAATGAAATCATTTATAAATTAAATAACAAACGCTGATATCACTGCGAGCAATGATACGTATAGTGTCATTTTTTTATATCAGTTTTAATTGATACAACCGTTATTTAAATCACTTATAAAAATAATTTTGAAAGTGATAACTGAAATAATTAGTGTCAATTTAAGTAATTAATATAATTATTTTTGTTATATTATACATGATGTCACATACGATTGTAAAAGAATTAGTAATAATGTCATTTTTTATAAATAATGTTAAATTATATATAATATATTATTTATTAATAAATAATTCTATATAATAATATTATATTTAAATAATATAATATTATTAATGCTGATGTTGTATACATATTTTTTAGTGTATTTACATTAAAAGAAAAAAAAGGTTTGATAAAGATGGATGATTCGTTTTAGATAATCTATGGTGCTTATAAAATGAGTCACATACACACATTGTTTTCGTGTCTTAATTTATAAAGTTACCAGATATATAAGTCATCTTCTCCCTCCATATTTATAATCTAATATTATTTTATTCACCGATCCAAAATGTAACATTTAATAAGTCACTAATCTAACCTCAGTTTTTTTGTCCGCATCTAGAAGAGTTATCAAAGTCTTGTCTTTTCTAGAGTTCTTGTTTATGACGTCAAAATATTCCTATTTCGTCCTACTGTAACGTTTTTTTCCGACTATATCTTTTCCGGAAGGTTGTAGATTTAATTCTTTCCGGTTCAAATTCTAATTTTTTATTATTGAGATGCACCAAATCGTTATAGGAAATTTTATCATTGCTTGAACCATGTATTAGCTTTGCGATGTATTTCGTTCTATCGGTTCAGGAGTTTGTATTTCGAGTTCTTGTTTTTATTAGTTATTGCAAATTATTTTCTGGTTTTTGTTACATAATAGCTTCTCTTTTTGAGCTTTTATTTTTGGAAAAATTTATATTCCATTAGTTCTGATATCTTATTGTTGTACTATTTGAACAGTTTATTCTATATTTATAAATCTAGATAGAAAGAAAAAAAACATCAGCTCTTTTGTCATTTAATTCTCTTTGTCAGCTATTCTTCTTCATCTTATCTTTTTTTGACTTAAAAAAACTACGGCTCGAACAAGAATTTCTTTTGATATTTGTGTGTTTAAAGTTTAAACAATGAGCAAGTGTTTATATTTAATGACTTGGACCAAGACGTATGAGGTTGACATTAAACTCTCATGTTGATTTTTGTCAACCACATGGAAGTCAATTTCGTTTTACACAAGTTGCTCTAAATTACCATTTTCATTTTTAGATAATTTTATATCAGTGTAATAAAACCGTAATATTAACAATTTCATATTTTTTATAACAATAAAACACAATTTTTTTTTGATAAATTTTTTAAGTGATTATTATTATTATTATCTATATAATAATATTACTTTATTTTAAATTTAAATATATAAAAATTTATTTTAACTTAAATATATAAAAATATAACAATTAAATATAAAAAAAATTTACTACATAAAAAATGAAAACGAAACATAATTTTCTTTTGATAAAGTATATTATGATATGAAATGTAGATGAATTTACACAAGAATCTCTTATATAATAAAGCGTATCATTAATTAAAAATACCATGTTATATTAGTCTGTTTTGGCTTAGGAAGTATTGTGACAAATTTGTTACTAGGAAATAATGATTACATAATATTTGTATATCTTATAATAATAAAAACAATTATATCTGGATAAGATTTTATAATTGATTATATTATCTACATAATATTATTATTTTGCTTTAACTTTAAATATAATATAAACGAAAAGCAGTTAGATTAACTGAGATTGTTTACGGGAGGTTATAAACTAATATAATCTATTTAAATTATTAAGTCTTTTATAATATTAATATTAAATATAATAATTCACCAACTAATATAACAACATGTTTTGTATAATCATAGGTTATAGATGTGTCCATACAACTATAAACATATGATATAATAACATTACTAATCGTTAGTATTAACTTTAAACATAAAACTTAATCTTCAACTAAGAGATTTTAAATAACTATAACACCTTATCTTAACTAATTCTTAATATTTAAGGTATATTATACAAAATATATTTCCAATATATATTTTAAAGTTTTACTCATAATCTTGGAAAATTATATTAAATAACTTCTATTTGATATTCATCCCATGACTGTTATCATAACACCAACGATTTTCAACAATTCACAGCTTTCATTTTCTCTCAATTTTTTTTGTCTTTAATCATGTTTTTCTTTGAAATTCTGCAAACAAAACTAGAGAATTAAAGTTAAGATTCTCAAACTCTGTAAAGTATACACTAAAGAACTTGGTCAAACCATGATATAATTCTTTGTGATTCTAAGGTATGTAACTAATGATTTATCTATTTGCATATTTTTATAATGATTAGGAATACATTATAATTAATTCATACTTTTTGTAAGGTGATAAAATTCACTGTAATATAAAGAGGGAACTGGTTTCTAAATTCGTGAATCTTTTTGAGCAAGGAAGTACTAAAATCATTACAAACCTACATGTTTGTCCTGCAAGCGGATCTTATCGTACTTCTACTCATAAGATAAAATTCTCCTATGTATACACAACCTCGATTAAATCACCTGATCCTCTCTCATACTCGATTTTGGGATTAAAATTTGTAAATTACTGTGAAATACTTGGTGAATGTTTTGAAGATGTATATCTTATATGTAAATAATATTTTTTAAATATTTTACATTTTAATTTATTATTATAAATTGTTAAAGATTTCATTATTTACTTATTTGTTTTATAGATATCATCAGATAGTTGGTTCGTGTTAACAATACTGAAGTTATTGAAGTGAATTAGAAAACCAACTAAACGAATAAACATTAGCTTTAGAAATATTGAGTAAGTTTTTATTATATCTATATATTTTTTAAATATTTTATTATTTATAAAATATTTAATGGTACAAGATTTATATTTTATTTTATAAAGAGAGTTTATGATTAGTTGTGTTTTGTGGAAAAAATAGTTAAAGATAAAGCTAAAAATGAATTTGTCCTCCAAACCATAATTGTTTTACGGTTTTGCAAGATAAAAATATTTAGATATATATATATATATCTTTAATAATTCACAATTCTAATTAATTTATAATTTATTCATATATTATTTTTTCTAATTTCAACTAAATATCATAATCATTTCTAATGGTTATGAGGGTAATGAAAAAATTTCAGAAATGTTGGACTAATTATAAATAAACAAACATATACGACAAAAAAGAAAAACAAACACATATATATATATGTATATGTATCTACTTATTAGTAACTTAGATATATAAAAAATATAACATACTATTCAATTTTCTAAAAATTTGAATATGTATACCAAAAAAACATAATTTTGTCTCTTGCAAGGCACGGGGGTTTATTTAGTATATTATTAAAGGAGAAATTATTTAAAGAAAGCTTACGTGTCAACACCATGTTTAATTTCAATGTGATTGATTACAAAGTTGTCATTCATATAAAATTTTATAGTTTTCTAAAATAAATTCGTTTTTAATTTAATTTTTTTAAAAATTTGTTTAAAGAAAATATAATTATATTTTAAAATTATCTAGAAAATCCCGAAAATAAATAGGAACAAATATTTTTTGATTTAATACTATTTTAAACTATAATGAGATTTAATTCTTAACAAGTTGCCCTTCATAAAAAAAATTAAACTAATTTTCTTATTTTAATTTTTTTTAAAAAATTTAGTTTGATTTAAGAACATGAAACTAATGTTCGTGTAAAATACATTTTTGGAAAGAAAAAACTTATAAAAATAGTTATGATACATTTTAAATCTCTATTATTATATATGTAAATTTGTATTACTTTAAATATTATGCTGCTATTTTTTTTGTTGGAAATATTATGCTATTGTTTGTTATTACATATCATATCTTTACACAAACAGAAATTCATGTTATGTAAAAATCAAATTTTCAAAAAAGTTTGTATACAAAAATATCAGCAACATACTTACATAAGACATTATTTCTATATGTTTATTATTTTTTATAAAAATAATATACAAAATAGTAAAATGTTTGTATATATTTTTATGTTAAACTCATATGCTTATAAAAATAAAATCAGTAAAAAATTTTAAAAATTCACATATTACTAAAAAAGAAACAAAAGTGGATATTGATGTCAATTGCCAACAGATTACACCAATAATTTTTTTAATATCTATAAAAATGTTTATATAACATAATTATATGTATAATATGATTTGTCAAATGTGATGTTAATGAAAGAAATTATTATTATTATTTTTAATAAAACCGATGATATTGTATTTTATGTTTTGAAATTTTGTTTATGACAATTTATTTTTCACACATCAATTTAATTTTATCTTTAGTTTTTTTCTAATATCAATATTAAAAATAGATTACTAATGTATAAAATAATAAAATTTTAAAATTATTATTTTTTGTCAATACTGGGCCACAGCAGACCGGCCCATTAACCAAGTTTCTACATAATGTAGGCGATAGGACTCCCTGGTTGTGTAAATATACATGTCTTAGTGGACTTACCATTTATAATTTTAAAATTATTTAAATTAAAAATATTTATTCTGTACGTATGTGCAGGATAGTCACTTAGTTATTTTAATTTATCAACAACAGTATAATATAATCATGTTCTAAATTATAGCTTTTACACATAACTTGTGAAATCGCTTAATATTCCCTTTAATTTAATTTGTTTGCCAACATAATTTAATTTGTTTGCCAACAATTGAATCGGATTACATATACCTTGTAAAGTACGATTTATAAACTAAAAGTTCACACTCTAAAATTATTTAATAACTTTATAACTGGAAAATTTTAGATTATTTAGAGTAATTGATTATCGAAGACATGTGGTCCAGTGGTAGTAGTCACTTTATAAATTTTCAAGCACCGAAGTTCGATTCTTCCCCAATACAAGTGAAAGAAAAATTAGATTTTAAAATATAAATTTTGGCTATATATTATATTTTGTCCATCTAATTGTCGACGAAAAAAAAGAGTAACTGATGTTTACGTTCTGAGTTATAGTTACTGTTTTATCCACTATAGATGTGTGAAGAAGCATAAAAAAGAGAGAGAGTTATTTATAGGATTTAGAAATTAAATCTTTATGATAAATACATTTTTGACAAAACAAATACATTCACAATCAATCCAACAATTAATTACCTCAACAATGATCATTTATTTTTGTCTAGAAAACCCGATAAATAGATAGTCTAATTAACCCATAACAATGTTTAAGTGGACAAATAATAGCAAAATTTTTTAGAACAAATTGGTCTTAGTTAAATTCTTATCAAGTACCTGAACAGTTTTCCTTCATTTATATATATAATTACGTAAGATCCGAAGGATATTCTAAATAGTACTTATCGTAAACTAATTTGGGATGTCACTGGACTGATCTTTAACTTACAAATATTCAAATTATATGGAAATAAGAAGCAACTTGCTTGATATAATGCTTGACAGCTTTAAGAAATTGGATAAATATATTATGATAAAGTTGATAAGCGATAGACAGAATAGAATAGATAACTCGAAGGCTTATAATTTATTAACCATAAGCACTTTTCTTAATCCCATAGTTTAACAACTAAACACATAATTAAATACTTATTTAGAGAGATGTTAGCCAAAACGTCATATTGCAGATGCAAGCAAAGTTGGAATCAAAGTCAAAAGCTGCCACTTTTGGCTTTCGTCACTTTTGTTTTCTTATCGTTCTTGCAGCTTCCTCGCAGTTGCCGATCACTAAATACAAAAAGGTAAAGATAAACCCAAATCATAGTTGGTAACAAATATATAACTATGACGCCACAAAAACTATATAATATACATATACATGCGGACTAACGTTGTACCCAGTCATAAATATTCTACAAATAATAAATTAAATAAATTTAGTAAACACGACTTGTGTTTGGTCTGGACTTTGGACTTATATTATGGATATGTCACTACATTAATGTAAATATGTATATTAAATATTTTTTTGTTTTTGATATTTTAGCAAAAACAATTATTTCAATTTAATTAATGTTTAAAGATTTCTATGTAAAATTTATTATGTTTTTAGTTTGTTTGATTATTTGAATTTAACAGATTAATTTGTGATTCGTTAGATTATTCTTAGAATTTGTGATAAAATATGTTTTATTTAGAACAATTACAAAATTTAATAATTTATTAATCTGTGTTGAAAAACCTAAAATATCAAATAAAATGTAACGGAGGAAGTATTATTGTTAATTTTTAAAAAGAAAAATATTGATGTAAAAACCATAATTTATTAGAAATATTAAACTAAAAATCCCTAATTTATAAAAAAATTCTGATTTTTAAACGTCGTTATGGTTGGAAGACATAAAGCTACTTGGTTAAATGAATTTAAAAAAATTCAAAGTAAGTTTTGGAAAATAAAATAGACAGCTTGGAGACGACAAAATCGTTCAAGTTGCGAGTTAAAGCCTCAAATTGGCTGCTTAGTATATAGCAAACCTTAGACTCAATAATCAGAAGGATTATAAACAATGTCACTTGTTAGTGGCTTTACGTAATATTATATGTATCAAATATTTGTCGTTGAACTCCATTCAGATTATAAGAATTCCGATACTAGCTCTTAGCTCGAGAGCCGCTCTTTCTCCCTCTGAATCTTTTTACCGTTGCACCGTCTCTGCCGATGTCCTCACCGTCAGATTCGCCGGCTCCTCCACCTCCGCCCATTCCTCCTTCTTCCCCAGACCTTTAATATATGTAGATATTACTTTAGTTTTTACTATCATTTTGCATCGTCTCATATCATTATAATCCTTATTTTAGATTAGTTTTTGGTTCATTTTTGCATTTTAGAATTCTAGTTAAATCGAATCGCATATTTTTTCTATTTTAAATCTATTTTAAATGATTTGGAGCATACATATGTCGTTGTTGGGATGTTCACTAATGTTTTCTCATATTTGGCTCTTTCTCTCGGTTAAACTGCATCTGTAATGCCTCTCCCCCTCTTATCTGATCACTGTAAACTCTATTTTATTTATAAGAAAGCCTTTTAACAAATATATATATATATATATATATATATATATATATATATTTGTCGTTAATCATATATTAGGTGGCTTGCATTTGTCTTATGGTCCCCGTTAATATCATGAGAAACCATTAGCGTGTTTCTTTTGAGTTTTCTCTTTAATTTGCCTTCTCAATAACGAGCTGTAATTAATTAAACCAAATCGTTATAATGACGTTTTACTTAATATTGTGTTTAATTGGTTTACAAAACAACTGATTCTTGCTAAATGGTTATAATCTCTTCTACTTATATCACTCACAATATATCATTATATTTGTTCGATAAGTCCCAATGATGAAGATGTGCTTTATAAACTTATGATATATATATTGTATCTAATTTTCTAATTTATTCCATATTCAATGTAATTTTTTAAGAATTTTGTTGCACAAAAACTATTTCACTAAAAAAAAAATTTGTATTGTGACGTAATATTTCGTCACAATAACACATATTTCATCACAATATAAAGATATTGTTATAAATTTGTAACGATTGGTAAATAGTTGCAATACAAATGCACAAATGTATATTTATAACAAAAACATCATAATATTGGTGACAAAAAAAATATAATAACAATTTCGTCATAAATTGTTACGAAATAGAGACATAATGATTTTTTTTTAAAACGTAACAAATAAAATTTGTAACAAAAATGTATATTAAACGTCACAAAATATTACTAATATTCATCGTCACAATACAATCGTTACAATAATTCCAATTTTGTGTAGTGTATGAGTTTATATTGATTAGTTCTTTAGATCTTGTTTACATAATCTAGTTTTTTTTTGTTAACCGAGAAAGAATCTGAATCGAAACTCCAACCAATCTTCTGAAGACCGGATACATCTCATGTTTAGATATCTGGTGATCAAGTGGCAATGATTAAAAGTTTCGCACTTAAAAGGAATTGATCCGTACTCTAGACCAACATAACAAATTCTTCCTCAAATGGAAATCACTAGACCACCATCACTTGGTTTACATAATCTAGTTTTACACAAAAAATTATTAAAATCAATGTCATCATCGCATAATCAAATTGATATAGTCCCATTACTGTATAGTCCAAACAAAAAAACAAAAATCAACCATTTACGCTTTCGACTATGTGTACACACAATCAGTAGGTATGTATTTTTTTCCTAAATTACTTTGTTTTACATTTAGTATTAAAATGTAAATTTCTTCTTAACCAAGGTCTAGTAGCTTCTAACGGTTAATATAGTAAGACGTATAAGAATAAAACTTTATGACTGTATTATAGTTTTTTTTTTATTGGTAATTGTTTTTTTTGCAATGTTAACCCTATTAGAAAGATACCGTAATTATATTTAAAATTTTGAACGCAAGTATGTATTCTAACCTAAATAAGGTTATATTTTGGTTTAAAATTTATTTTTAATAATATCCAAACTATGATTTTTTTTTGTTAATAACTATGATTTTTTTTATATGATAATGTTCAAATGATGTTTTGAATATATGTCAAACAAGGTTTGTGTAAATATTATATTAGTTTTTGATGTGCAAATTTATCAAGTATCATATATAATTACCAATAACCTAATTAGTATCAACAAATTTTTCAACAATTTATTTCAACAATTTTTTTTGTTAACTGGTTTATTTTACTATAATCTTATGTTTATAAAGTAAAGATATTTTTTGGAAAATATAAAATATATTTGAATAAAAAATCATATCTGTGAAACACAAAAATAATCATATCCGTGAATTGACCAATAAATAAATAAAAAAAACTAAGGAGTAAGAAAACTAGCAATCGAAGACAGCTGCACGAGTGAGTGTTTGCATGCTCGAAAGCGACACACCAAATCCTCTTTCCCTTTTCCTTATTTATTTATTTTCAAGTATTGAATAAAAATTTAACATTTTTACTTTCTTTAAAATTTTTTTTTAAAATTTTTCCGGTTTTCCTCATGTTGTTTTAATTTGATCAGTCTCTTCTAGCAGACTTCCAGGTGGTCATGGTCACACTTTAGCTTGGTTTACCTTTAACCAGGTGTTTTTCATTCTTCATAAATTTTCGGAAGAATAACTTTTGAGTTTTTAATACCGTAATTTATGATTTTCTATGTAACCATTCATTATTAGTTTTTAGCATATGGAATAACTTTATAAAAGTTAAAATAAATTTTTTAATTCATATCTTATCACCTATCTTTTATACACATAAATAGTTGGAAGAGAAAATGTTCTATTTCCACAACAAAAATTTCATATAATATCAATTACACTATATGTTAGCATAATAATTCAACTGCACCAAAATCAAAAATTTTGGACGCGATTGCACTTAAAGTAAATGTTCAGAAACTCAATTCCACACACGTGTTGGATTCGTCTGGATTGAATGATTTACTATTTACCAATCAAGCCATTAAACCAAATAATTCATTGTTAACCATAATAAAACCAAATAAGATCCGATTAGAGACCTGCTTTAATGTTAAAACCCAGAAAGAAAGAAAAAAACAAATCAGAAACATAACTCACGACATCCCGCGACATTGAATCCTAGATTTCGAAAACCATTTCTCATATTTCAAAGAACAAATCGTCAATCTGTTGGATTTCGATGATGGAGATCTGAATTCGTATGATGTACGCCTGTAGTTGTATATTATGTTGGAGCTAAGGACAAGAAGAAAGATAAACTGAAAAAGAACGAGCAAAAAAATTCGAGTATGAAGAGTATGAGATGATGAAACTTGTGGCTAGGTTTATAGATGAACCGTACGTTTGACAGAATGTATATCCAAATAATGATGGAGATGAACAAAGATGATGAATGTTATGGAGCTCAAAGTTGGTTATCATGAAGCAACCTTTTGTTAGTTTTATTTCATTATGGCATGATGTTGTGTATTCTGATACTTATAACTAAATTAGATTGTTAACAAGGCAGTTGCATATTTTTCATTATTATCTTGTAATGGAAAAACATATCGGCTATTAATCTAATTGTTGCTTTGATAAATGTTTATCATCTCTTGCTTTTGATTCTTGTATTCACATGCTGCTTTGATTATTGTTTTGCAGAAAGAGACCACAACTTGCAATTGTCATGTTGTCATAAATCATGTATGAGTTTTTGCAACTCTCTTGTTGTCTCGTTTTGCAGACAAAGTCCAAAACCTGTAATCATCTTTATAAAGACCAAAACCTGCAATTGTCTTTATAACACCAAAACCTACAATTGTCTTTATAAACATATTGGCTATTACAGAGACTATAATTATGTCATTATAAAGACCAAAAACTCGACATTCATGACATTATAAAGACTAAATATCAACATCCATGTAATTATAGAGACTAAAAGCTCAACATATGTCATTACATAAACTAAAAGTCAGACCAAAACTAAACATTTAGGACATTCATGTCATTACATAGACCAAAAGTAACTTGGAAAACAACATCATAAGTCAGTTACACTAACAGTTTGATAACCAAACCCATGATTACAAGACCACCAATTGATACTGTTATAGTTGTCTTCATCTTGTTTTTCGACTCAATCATCACAGTCTCCATCTTCTCCATTAGCCTATTCTCCAATTCTTGGTTTTGTTTCGATATTTCTTTTACCATTTCACCAAGCATCAAAATTTTTGAATTTAATGCTTCTAGCTCTTCTAGCATTGCATCATCAACCCACTTAAAACCATGATTATCACCCTGTTTCAACCAAAAAAATTGATATCACAATTCCAATCAGATGTTAATGTCCATAAACTTTTAGAACATGCAATGCAAATAAACAACGAAATGATAAGAAAGATTAACAAATACCATAGTATATGCAGAATGAGAACGTTGAAAAAATCTTCTGTTCGGATTATTCTCCGATTTCGAGAGTCTCAAAACCATCCTTTCACCACACGAGCATTGTTTTGGAACACCCAGGAATATGGTTCCACGGTCGAGTAGATGATGATCAACGCGAATCTCCAGACTTATTGTTCATTTCTCTACTTCGATTCATACAATTTTCCGGTGAACTGAAATTAGGGTTCGTCGATGTTTCAATTGGGCATTATGTAACTGCAACAAACAATCAGATTTGTGCAATCACGTTTAGAAGTTTTGATTTTGATGTAATTAGATTACAATGCCAACATATGATGTAACAGATATTATATGAAACTTTTACGGTGGAAATAAAACGTTTTCTCTTATTGGGAGATGATAGCTATATATATATATATATAAATAAACCAGAGGAAGAAAGAAACGTCCAAGAGAAGATCTCTTCTGACTCAATTTCAGAGCTCTACAAATACAAACACTCTCCTTCACACTTTTAATGCAACTCCAAATATTAATAATTAATAAAAATCTCTCTTTCACTCTCTTTTCTCTTCTTCCTCATTTTCCTCAATTCCTTCTCTTAATCTTTTCGTTCATCAAAGTTTGCTCCTTTCTTTACGGGACTCTCTCTACAAATTAAATCTTCACGATCAAGATAGAGTATCCCTTTGAATATTTGTACACGAAATCGAATAGATGGATCAGAAAGTAAGACAATTTGAGGTTTGTACTCAAGACGGAAGTGTTGATCGTCACGGAAATCCAGCAATTCGAGCTAATACCGGAAAATGTCTCATGGCTATTCTCATTCTAGGTGAATTTAGATATATATTATGTGTTCTTCGTCTTTAAAGTGTTGTGATTTTGGATTCGGGATTGATTTTTTTGTTTTTTTAATACAGTGAATCAAGGGCTAGCGACGCTTGCTTTCTTCGGTGTAGGAGTGAATTTGGTTCTGTTTTTGACTCGAGTGATGGGACAAGGCAATGCAGAAGCTGCTAATAATGTCAGTAAATGGACAGGCACTGTTTATATCTTCTCTTTGCTTGGTGCTTTCCTCAGTGACTCTTATTGGGGACGTTACAAGACTTGTGCCATCTTTCAAGCAAGTTTCGTTGCAGTGAGTCCCTTTAACACTACTCTGTTTGCTTGAAGCTTATATCTTGAACAACAAGTTAACATTTTTATGTTTTGTGGCTTATAGGGATTGGTGATGTTATCTTTATCTACTGGTGCCTTGTTACTAGAACCAAGTAATTGTGGTGTTGAAGAGGTTCCGTGTAAGCCACACTCGACGGTCAAGACGGTTATGTTTTATCTGTCGGTGTATCTAATCGCGTTAGGATACGGTGGTTATCAGCCGAACATAGCTACTTTTGGAGCTGATCAGTTTGATGCAGAAGATTCTATTGAAGGACATTCGAAAATCGCGTTTTTTAGTTACTTCTACTTAGCTCTGAATCTCGGATCGCTCTTGTCGAATACCGTCTTGAGTTATTTCGAGGATCAAGGGGAATGGCCACTAGGGTTTTGGGTGTCTGCGGGCTCTGCTGTTGCGGGTTTAACTCTTTTCCTTTTTGGCACACCAAAGTACCGACATTTTAAGCCTCGAGAGAGTCCTTGGTCTAGATTCTGCCAAGTACTGGTTGCTGCAACAAGAAAGTCTAAACTTCATGTGAACTATGAGGACTTGAATCTTTATGATTCTGAGACTCAACGAACTGGAGATAAGAAGATTCTTCATACCAGTGGCTTCAGGTCAGTACAAGCTTTAAATTTTTTGTTAAAACATCAAATTTTATCTTCAAGATCACAACTCTAAATTTTTAATTGTGTGCAGATTCTTAGATAGAGCTGCAATGGTTACGGCTGATGATGAGGCGGAAAAGGTGGAGAGTGGATCGAAATACGATCCTTGGAGGCTCTGCTCGGTGACTCAAGTTGAAGAAGTGAAATGTGTGTTAAGGCTCTTACCAATCTGGCTCTGCACTATTCTCTACTCTGTAGTTTTCACTCAAATGGCTTCACTGTTCGTTGAGCAAGGCGCAGCGATGAAGACAACCATCAAGAACTTTCAGATTCCAGCTTCAAGCATGTCTAGTTTTGACATTCTCAGCGTTGCCTTCTTCATCTTCGCTTACAGGCGGTTTCTCGATCCGCTCTTTGCTAGACTTAACAAGACAGAGCCCAACAAAGGTCTCACTGAGCTTCAAAGGATGGGGATTGGGCTCGTGATTGCGATAATGGCGATGATTTCAGCGGGAATCGTAGAGATATACAGACTGAAACACAAGGAACCAGAAAGTTCAACCTCGGTTTCAAACTCGAGCTCTTTGAGCATATTCTGGCAAGTACCTCAATACATGATGATAGGTGCATCAGAAGTGTTCATGTATGTTGCTCAACTCGAGTTCTTCAACAGTCAAGCTCCAACCGGGCTAAAGAGCTTTGCAAGCGCGTTATGTATGGCTTCAATATCACTTGGGAACTATGTAAGTAGTTTGTTAGTTTCCATTGTCATGAAGATCTCTGAAACAGATGATATGCCTGGTTGGATTCCTGGTAATCTCAACAAAGGACACTTGGATAGATTCTACTTCCTTTTGGCTGGTCTAACCGCAGCTGATTTTGTGGCTTACCTGATTTGTGCGAAATGGTACAAGTATATCAAGTCTGAAGCAAGTTTCTCAGAAGCCACAAGTGAAGAGGAAGTTTGAGTCAGAACCATAGAGGTTTTGAGTTTCATGCTGTGAAGTTTTTTACATTAACTTGTTCAAAGCTGAGCTTCTTGTTCTGTGATATAAATTGGTCTTGTTGTGAGCTTTTTTGGGCTACTCTTGTAAAAAAAATTTGTTGATGTTTCAAATGAAAAATTTAGTAGTAGTTTGCTTTTGTTTTGGTTCGCTGTAAATTAAATAAGTTTGATTTTTGTGTGTTAGTTTTAAATTTTCTTGTGGATTAGATTCTAAAGTGCTACATCTATGCAGAATAGGTTAATTGTCTCCGTCTCTCACACAACATGAGTTTATCATAGAACATGGAGATCCCAACCACACCATAACCAGTGGACTCGGCAAGTGATAGGACGGCTAGGATCTTAATAAATAAATGAGGTCAAGCAGTAGTGATTCTGAGTTAAAACTTTCTGAACTAAAACTTATAAAGTAAGGGTTTTAGGCGCTAGATATTACAAAAAAAATTGAGGCATTAAAACTAGTTATATCTCTTAGTGTAGTGGTGTAAGTAATTTTACTATATGCGTTCTACAAGAGTTTAAACCCTACTTTAATAGTAAACTATTTAGTTATACTACTATTGAAAAATTAGTATAATTTATAAGGATATTAGTTTTATTTGTGTTTTAGGCGTCCTATAATATAGGACTGGCCTCGATTAAGGATTATTCAAACAAATAGTGGAAAATGAAATCATTTATAAACTAAATAGCTACTTGCACACTCGACGAGATTTAAAATTAAGGAAAAAAACAAATTTGATAAAGATGGATGATTCATCTACATAGATAATCCATGGTGCTTATAAACTGAGTCATATACACACATTGTTGTCGTGTCTTTTTTTATTTTTTGTTGAAATTATTCTCCTGTCTTGATATATAAGTCATCGTCTTACTAATATATTAATATTATTTTATATATTCACCGATACAAAATTACATTAAAGTCAGTAATCTAACCTAAGCTCTTTTGTCATTTAATTCTCTCCTTCTTATCTTTTTGTCAGCTCTTATTCTTCTTCTTATCTTTTGACCTAAAAACTACGTCTCCAACAAGAGAATTTTGATATTTTGTGTGTTAATCTTTAAACAATGAGCACGTGATTATATTATGAGGTGGACATTAGGCTCCCATGTTGTTTTTTTATTTATAACAATTTGACACAAGTTGTTCTAAATTACAACTTTCGTCTTCTTATTATAATTTAATTTGTCAACAACATAGTATATTCCTATTCGAAATTAAGACTTTTAATTTGTTAACTAGCTTATTATTCACTTTAATTATTCTAGATCCAGAATTTATTAGGGGTTTATTAGTTCTATGATTTATAATGAGTTAGAAATCTTTAAAACTTTATTGTTATTCAATCACTTTTAAAAATTGCTATTGATTTTAATATTTTAAAACTATGTTTACAATCATCAAAAGTCATGTGTTAGTCGTTTAAAAATTTTAAAATCATTCAAAATTATGTGCTATTCAACGAAAATGAATTTAAATGACTTTACAAGTATTTTAAAATTTAGTGTTATTGGTTTGTTGATTTCAAAACTTTTTGTTTCAGAAAAACTCTTTCAAAATCTTAGATGTCACCTTGAGATTTTAAAATTCTTTTGCTGAAAACATAGTTTTTAAGAGAAATAAATATATTCGTTAGTAAAATAAAAATAAAGTAAAATATAGGTAAATATGTAAAAGGAAAAAAATATATGAACTAGTTTATATCAAATTTTCAATGATAATACATATGCGAAATTCAAGAATAATACCAATTTTTTTTAAAATGGAACATATGAGAAAATGATTTTTCTAACGGCAATTTAACTGGAGTAAGAAATTTTGGGCATACATAACCAAAAAGAATTTGGCTAAATACATTTTTCGACAATCAATTTCTGAGAAAAATAAATTTTATTCATAAAACTTTAACGACAAAATAATATCAAATAATCAAAATTCTAAAAATTCTAAAAATAAACTTTATTAATTTATATGAACAAGATTCTATGATAAGATATTATGAAAAAATTTGATAGTATATAAGAATATATAAGAGTATATACGAATATATATTAAATTTTGATGCAAAGTTGTAATAGAGTTTACAAGATTTTTTTAATTCTATAAGAGTTTAAAAGATTCTGTAATTGTCATAGTCATTCAAATTCTTATGAATCATGTTTATATAAATCCTCCTTAGATTATTTACAGATATTTACTCATATTAGTTACTATTCCCCTTATTTCTAAATAATTGATGTATTGAGATTTTCACACATGTTGAGAAAAATTTTAAATGTCATTTTTCACTTTATTTATTGCTAAATTACAAAATTAAAAAAAATTCTTTAATGAAAACATAGAAATAAATGATGGTAAAAATTAAAATACTAAAACAAAAACATCAATCTTTTTGAAACCATATTTTTTCCAAAACTTCAATCATTTAGAAACGGGGAGTACTTTCACTATAGTTTAGATGTGTGAAAAGGCAAAAAAAAAAAAAAGAGATTGTCATTTATACGTTTTAGTAATTAGAATTATAATATGATTAATACAATTTTGAAAGAAATAAATACATTCACTGAATCAAACAAACAATTAATGATCTCTACATGGCCAATTTTCCTTTATTCTTCTTTTCTCTTTTAAAATCTACTATAAACGTATTACCAGGTCCAGAAAAAAAATTTATAAAATTTTACATAGATTTTGAATTAATATTTTTCGAAAATTTATGATTTCCTAACATCAATTAATATAGAGTAAATTAGAAACACAAAAGATTGAACGAGCAAAACTCTAGTTTTAGGAACATGCAGAATAATTATTTATTGATTTCAGATCATTTTTTTAATCAATAGTTGGATTAACAAAACATAATCTATAATCAATTTTATAAGACTCTAAATTCCTAACAATATCACATGGGATAAATGCAACTAGTTAGAATTAAACTCGTGTTGAGAAAGACAGCAGAGATTAGGCGTGGGCTATCGAAAAAATCGGTTTGGTACGGGTCGGTAGATTCGGTTATCGGTTTTTCGGTTTTACTATGTTGATTCCAAATTGAACCGATTAAATAGTACAGTTCGGTCGGTTCGGTGGATATTTAATCGGTTCGGTTATGAAAATATTTTGGTTATCTGAATTGAACCGAAATAACATTTTCATTCGGTTTAATCGGTTAATTTCGGTTAACCGATTAACCGAAATTAAAACCTGCAATCGAAAATAACAGAAGCAGAGCACATTCATAACACAAACTGAAGCTATTACAATTTGTAAAACTAGATTAACAGAAAAGTAATAATACATGCATAAGTCCCTCACGTACATTCATACATTCATGTCATTCTCATGTTCATTATGAAGCCAATGAAAGTTATAAATGTCTTAAACTTACACAAACTGAAGCATTAACTCTCAAACTGTTGGCTGAGACTGAGAAGGAGGCTCTTCATTACGAGGATCTGCAAAATACAAGAGATAGGTTAGGTTATTTGAATATGACTGATATGAAAATAAGAAAAAGTTTTGTACATCACCAAGTGAATCATAGAAGTCCACTTCTTCCAACATTTGCACCAATGTTGGAACTTGATCAGCTGTTTGTTCAATCTTGGACCGAAGCCATTGTTGTGTGCAAATGAGTGCCTCGATCATGTAAGGAGTTAAAGAACTCCTGTAAGGATCTAGAATCCTACCACTAGTGCTGAAAGCGGATTCGGATGCCACAGAGGAAACTTGTATAGCTAGGACATCCTTAGCTAACTCTGATAGGATTGGAAACTTGACACTATTACGCATCCACCAATCCAGAACATTGTAATGTAATCCCAATGTGTTATGTAACTTGGTTTCTGTTTTTTCCATCAGATATATCTCCAATTCAGTAGCAAGATCTTCATTTCGTCTTTCACTCACCAGCTGAGTGTACACACTGTCCATCCTCTCATAATCCTCATCATCATCTGAAAGATCTAAGGCTGCCTCAAATGGTTCACTTCTATTACCAGAACTGCTACCACCACCAGTATCAATTCTTCTTCCAGAACCAACACCAACAAGTCGCAAGTTGTACTCCTCATATAGGTTTTTCATAGCATTCCCAACCATTGAGTGTAGCTGTGTACACTCAACACTGTCCTTACCATATAATGTTTCAAAACAGAGTGTAGCAAACTGCATCTTGTTGCGTGGATCAAACACAGTAGCTATGATGACAAGCAAGTTCATGTTTAACAATCCATCCCAGTATTTATCAAATTTGTCTCTCATACTATTTGCTTGATCTCTAATGTTTCTATCTGCATTTGAACTCCTAAATATCAGATTCCTCTCAATTGTCACTATCTCATTGTAGCACAACGTTGAAGTGACAGTCTTTGAGGATGAAAAGGTCAATGTACATTTGAAGAACATTTTCAGAAACTTTACTAACACCTCAACTCCATCCCAATCCGCAGCCAATGGAGGTCCAATACGCTTCTTCCCTCTTTCTTCTTCCTCATCAAAGTATTCACAATAAAGCTTGTCCTCAGCAAGCATTTTATCAAAGGCAACTCTCAGTTTAATAGCTGAACTCAACATCAAATATGTTGAGTTCCACCGAGTTACACAGTCTAAAGCTAAGCTCCTTCTAGACACTTTCCTAGTCTCACACCTTAATTTGAAGGATTTAAGCATAGTGTATGATGATCTAACATACTTTACTACATTCCGGATAGCAACAACACTATCTGATACCTTTGCCAAGCCATCTCTCACTACCAGATTAAGTATGTGAGCACAACACCTCATGTGGAGATATGCTCCACCGAGAACTAAGGCATCTGGTCTCTTCATACCAAACTCATTGCAAAAAACTCGCAGAGCCTTATCATTCCCCCTAGCATTATCAACTGTGACAGTGAATACTCTCTCAATTCCCCAATCTTCTAAACACTCAATCAAATGTCTAGCTATTGTTTCACCCTTATGATCCGTAATTGGTTTGAAAGAAATGATTCTTTTTTGTAGTTTCCAAGCATCGTCAATTCAGTGGGCTGTCACAACCATATAATTGTATGAGGTTGTTGGAGCAACCCATATATCGGTTGTGACATAAACTCTTTTCTTTTCAACACTAAAGACCCTACTTAATGCACCTTTCTCGGCTTTATAAGTGGCAACTACCTCCCTAGATGATGTTCTTCTAGAGAAGATTTTGCACAATGGCATAACATTGTTACAAAACCTTTTAAAACCCTCAGATTCAACAAATGAAAATGGCAACTCATTTATCACCACCATTTCAATTACAGATTTTCTAAAAACTGACGGGTCATAATGAATTGATTGCATTTCACCATTTCTATCACCACCTAAAACACTCTGTTTATCTTTATCGTTGAAAGCTTTGAACATTTTGCATCTCTTGATATGACTAATCATTGGACTAGTCCCTACAGTTTTCGAGTTACAACCTACTTCTATACCACAATACTTGCACACACTTCTGTCTAAAGATTGACAAGTAAAGTGAGACCATACCGCAGCCCGTGGAGGAACTTTTCTTTTTGCTCGCGGTGGCTCATCTTGGTTTTCATCTCGGTCATCTGTCTCTTGCCCATCAAGCACCATCTGCCAATACGAATCATGCCTCAACATCATCAAAAATTGATACACGAAAGCAGAGAAATCAAAACTTCGGTTTTAGAAAAATTAGGGTTTCAAAATTTGGGGCTTTTGGGGGAAATCGATTGAATCTTCCAAATTGGAAGAAATCAAGTGAAGAGAAGGCAGTTAGTTGAAGAAATTCGACGGAAAAAGCAACATGATTCGGGTTCGACCTAAAATCGAAATCGCGAACCCGAAGAGAAGGAAATCGCGAAGACGAAGAGAAGGAAGTCGCGAGGAGTCGAAGACGAAGACTAACCTTTTATACTTCTCGGTGCTCGGCGAGAATCGGTGGTCGGAAGGTTCGAGATACCGCCGGAGTTCGAAGGTTCTCGGAATCGCCTATCGCCTTCGTCGGCTTCGAAGTTTTGGAAAATTTCCGAAAAAGAATAAAACCCGATAACTAAACCTTGATTACATTACATTATTCAATTAATCGGTTTAAAACGGTTTATAACGGTTATCGATACCGAACCGATTTTGCCGTGAACCGAAATGAAATTGAAATTAATACCGTTCGGTTTAGCGCTAATTTGTGGCCGATTCCGATACACTCTTAACCGGTTTGGTTCGGTTTTTGCCGATCGGTTCAGTAATTTTGCCCACCCCTAGCAGAGATATCATTCAACCACTTTGACCAAATACATTTTCCTCGATTTTAAATCATCTTATAAATATTGGTTTAAAAAATAAATTCACAGTATCTCTAAACCCCAAACAATTATAGAAAACAATGTGATTCGCTAAAATTAAATCTCGGCGATAAAAAATCACAGAGAAAAACATTTAATCATTCAATAAAAATGTTTTCGTATATAAATACTTATGCCTAAAAATGATTGATGCGTTATCTATAATTAGGCCATGACAATATTTAAGTGGAGAAATAATAGCAAACTTCTTGAGAACAAATTGGTCTTAATTAAATTCTTATCATTTACCTCGTCAGTTTTCTTTCTTTATATATAATTACGTAAGATCCGAAGGATATTCTTAATAGTACTTATCGTAAACTAATTTGGGATGTCACTGGACTGATCTCTAACTACAAAATATTCAAATACTGTGGAAAATAAGAAGCAACTTGCTTGATATAATGCTTGACAGCTTTAATAAATTGGATAAATATAGTTTGATAAGCGATAGACAAAATGGAATAGATAACTCAAAGTGCTTATAATTTAGTGACCATAGGCACTTTCTTAATCCCATAGTTTAACAACTACTTATTACTTTTTTAGAGAGATGTTAGCCAAACGTCAAATTGCAGATGCAGGCAAAGTTGGAATCAAAGTCAAAAGCCGACACTTTTGGCTTTAGTCACTTTTGTTTTTTGTTTTTTAATCTTTCTTGAAGCTTCCACGCAGTAGCCGATCACTAAATACAAAAGATTATTAAATGAAAAGATCGACCAAAATCAAAGTTGGTAACAAATAGATTTAACCTATGATGTCAAAAACTTATATAATATACATTTTCATGTGTATCAATGAAATTTATTCTGCTAATTTTTTTTTGTTAATATTAAACTACAATTGACCAGTCTATTAGATAATTTCTTATATAATATAGACAGTAAAATTTGATCTCTAGATATACAAATACATCAACTTTTGTGAATTTACTACTTATCACTAAATTAAATGCCACCTAAAAAAAATCTAAATATCTATAATGCAGATATAAAAGACCATCACAACACAACATTAGTCTACTGAAAAACCAAAAAAAAAAAAAAAAACATGAGTCTACTAAAAACTATTATTCATAAAAACCCTAATTTATTAAAGCATTAAATTTCTGAAGGTCGTTGTCGTTGGAAGACATAAAGCTACTTTTGGTTGGATGAATTTAAAAATAATTCAAAGTAGTTTTGGAAGACAGCTTGGAGAAGTCAACATCGTTCAAGTTGGCACTTGAAGCTTCAAAGTGGCTGCTTAATTTAGCAAACCTTAGACTATTTAATCAGAAAGAAAATAAAACAATGTCACTTGTTAGTGGCTTTACGTAATACTAATGTATGTATTAATTATTTGTCGTTATATATTAGGTGTCTTGCATTTGTCTTATGGTCCTCGTTAATATCGTGAGAAACCTTTAGCGTGTTTCTTTTGAGTTTTCCCTTTAATTTGCCATCTCACTAACAGCCTCCAATTTATTTGTTATGTAGTTTATTTTTATCGATAAACACCGATTCATAATTCAAATTTATTTTTAAATTTTTTATTAACTATTATACATTTAACAATGAAACTGAGCTCAGTGTGACGTCTTGCTTATTATTGTTTTTTGTAGTTTACAAGATAATATTTAAGAAGAACATATTCTTCCTAAATGGTTCTAATCTTGTCTACTTATATCACTGGCAATATATCATTACATTGGATGGATGATGATTCCGAGTGATATATGAAGAATTGTTAGGTTTTTTTGCAGAAAAAGTATTTGAAGAGATTACAGTTTACAATTTAACCTTTCAAATAAAATATGTTCAAGTTTATATTATGAAATCTAAAGTTAATATAATATAATCGTTTATCATTTTTATCACGTAACTAAAATTATAATAAATAATATGTCAAATCAAAACTTTCATCATAAAAAATTTAAATCTATTTCAAAAAATTTAGAAGTGTAAAGTATGATATTTATTATTATTTTGGTATCTAGTTTATTCCATCTTCAATCATGATTCTTTAGAATTCTGGTAAGCAAAAACTTTGTGAGTCCGATTGCAGTTAGATTTATTAGCAAAATCTATATTTAAGAAATTACAAAAAAAAAATTATTAGATTCAAAATAAATTGTTTATATTAAATAATAATAGTGTAGAAAATTGTAATTTCTTCGAAATGTATTATTCAACATGTATCTTCTTCTTTTTCAATTAATAAATTTAATGTTAACATCACATGCATTATCACATTGATATAGTCCAAACAAAAATTTCAACCATTTACGGTTTTTTTTTCTACATTGTGTATACACAATTACCAACACTGGATACTTTACGTGATGATTTACATATCTTGAAATTAATCTGATAAATGTTTTAAGAAAAGAAAACCAAACAGATCATATTACATTATCGAGAGATCTAAATATTTCATTATCACATACCAATCATGAGAGGAGATAAACTATAAATCGAAAAGTCTAAATGAGAAGAGAAGTTCATTAAGGTTGAGGTCTAAAAGAAAAAACATCAATTGCCAAATTTAATGAAATTATTAAAACACAAAAAAGAAAATAAAGCTTTATAAATTGCATGCTTTCTTATATATATAAGAACAATTTCATATGGCATGCTTTATGAATTGTTGTGGGCAAATTGGATTTTAATAAACCGACATTAACACTTCAACGACCGATCCATGAAAATGTAGATAAAGATGTACATGTTTTTGTTTAGCACTTTATATAAAAAGATATGTTTTTGCTAAATTACTATTGCTCTACATTTAGTATTTAAACGTAAATTTCTTCTTGACCAAGGTGTTATAGCTTCTAATGGTTAATTTAGTAAGACGTATAAAAATAGAGCTTTTAGGACATCATTATAGTTTTCTTTATTCTATGAATAAATCTTCTTTCCAATGTAAAACAAATATAGATAACGAAATAATTAAAATTTCCAACACAATATATATAGGGTTAGAATAAAGTTTAAATCTATTTTTTTATAATATCCAAACAATGAAGTTTGGAAAATATTTCACGTGTACAATGAATGAAGACACTTCGACAAAGTTTGTGTGGATGTGCATATTTACCAAAAAAATTTTTTTTATAACTTGATCTTATTCATAGATGGCTAAGAATTTGTTATCGTAATGACAAAATGAATCATCAATCACTACATCAAATCAACTTAGTTTTAATCAAGTATCATGGTAAATCAATCTTCTAATTAATATAAAGTTTTGACTACAAATACCAAACCAGCTATATATGTAATTAATTAAGGAAAAATTGTGGTTTATGCCACGTTTAAGAATTAAATTGTGGTTTATGCTATTGAGTTTTGTGTTTGTGGTTTAGTGAAACGATTGGACGAGAACGTTCCATGTGGTACAGAAAGAGAAGAGAGAAAGAAAACCAGCGGGAAACAAAGATTACTTATAGGGTTTCAATGTCTTTACAATAAGATGAAGTGTCAAAATTTTAATAAAAACTAAAAAATATTTGAGATGCAATTCTGTTCTCAGCCATAATGTATGTTATTTGCATTACCAGAGAATTTAATTCTCAAGATTCTTGGTTTAGTAGCTGATGAGGGGCTTCATGAGCTTGGACAAATCATAGCCTTGCGTAGGCTTGGGAAAAATATTAGGAAGAACAAACAAGTTCTAAAAGAAGCTTTGATATGGTTGATGGACCTACTGCCACATTTAATAAACTATGGTTCCCCTTACAGAGTGTTGTTCGTGCGGTGTGTAAAAGCTGGAAATCGAGGAGCACGATATCTTGAGAGCTTTCGAGTTGTGAGCATAGGTGGGTATATCAAAGAAGGTGCTGATATGCTGGCTGCCGAAGAATATCTCACACTAGATATGACATTTGCGTTGGGGCTGTTTGGAATAGGCTCAGGTGAATTCGAAATGGGAAATGAAACATTAGTAGAATTTATGGAGGAATGTGGTTATATAGCTCGAGCTGACGCGGTTGCTAAGGTAGTGTTCAAAACAATGAGAGACGTTGGGATTGTAAAGGTGCGCAACTATAGTAATATGTGGTGTTTCAACTATGTCCAGAATTGTGTTGGGGCCGGATATGAATGTTCTTTTCGTGTGCCATGCTTTGAATGTTTTGTTTGGTGTCTTTTGGAGCAGGAGACGAACCAGCTTTTTTAGACACTTGAGGTGGGGGAGTTTAAAGGGTCCTTGTGGACAGAATTCCCATATACTCCAACCTTTTCATTATGTTCATCTCGACCCTTTGTGCAATGACTCCAGATTTAGCTGCAAGAAATTCTTTGACCTTTATGACCACTAATCCAAGGACATCTGCTACATCAACATCCGCTGTGTCCAGTACTTCACCCTCATTTTTTGCCACTTTTTTGCTGGACACACCTTTATGTAGACGTCCACTTTTAATTTTCCCTTGAATGTTGGTTTGACTTTTATCAGCTCTTTGGCTTGGTAGCTCTACATATCCACCTTGCCACAAAGGTTGAGTCCAACGAACACCTTTCTCAATTAGACTAAGCACATATACAACAACCTCATCATCAACTTCATCATCAAAACTGAAATCTTCAGTGACGTCCCCTGGCAAAATAGATATAACCAAAACCTGTCCAAAATTTTTTTTAAAGTAATCAGTAACAAAAAAATTTCTTAACAACTAGATCATATTGTTAAGAAATTTAGGATGTTGTCACCTTGGGATCATATTCAACATCTAGGATGTTGTCATTGTGGAAGCATCGTAGAAGTTCATGTTTGGCAAATGGCATATCACATATTTTTTTCTCTTCGCTTTGGGTGGGGATAATGGATACTATCATAGGGACAACATTAAACATTCAAAATTGGAAGGCAATGGGAAAGCCGTGAAATGTAATGTGAGACTGAAGCAGTTTGTCAATCAGAATATTATCATTCTTGACTTTGTCACTGACTTTCACTATTTTAATTGTCAACACAAAACTATCCCTACCCCATGGATATTGCTCGAACTTATCTAAATCTCTCACCACTTCTACCACTTGATGAGAGGCCTTCGCCGGAGCAGATTTAACAAATAAAATCCCGTCAACAATAATAATCATGGCAAGCCTTAAAGCCATGCTTCTAGGCATTTTTTTATTCTCTGGTACATGCTTGTCTACTTTCAACCAGCTTATAATTTCATCAACACGCATATATTTCTTATCTCCTATAAGTGTTTTCTAGTGAGCATCCTCCCCTTCTGGCGGGGACTGCATTCGATGTAATCCCTTCTCATATGGGTATGGTATGCATGCTAGACTAGTAACCAAAACAAACTCTCTAAGGGAAAACCTAAAAGGACGTCCACCAAAGACAAACCACATCTCATTTTGTTTCTTAGTTACGAGAGACCTACAGAGAATGTTGTGAACTGATTTACCAGATAATCTGTATTTGTGGACGGGCAACTGGAAAAGTAGACCAAAAGTGGAGCTATTTAGGAACTCCATTTCGTCCATCTCGCGGATATCTATCAGTTGCAAACAGCCTACTTGGCAGCATGTGGGCATCGACTTCTGCGTTGCTTCGCACAACAAATGTTCCTTCGCTTTGTCTAGCGCCTTTAGCACTAGATTTCTCTGTAGGGAAAGAAGCAAACATGTTTCTCAATGATTTCCTTAGCATTGGAACACCTATAATGACCATTAAAACAAAAAATTAAAGATACATTTGCATATTTGAGAAAGCAAAGTCGAAATCAAAATCGCAAAACCTTAACTCGCGAAAACACAGAATCGCGAACCCTAGACAGTAAATCAGCGTTGGACAGAGGATGCTTGAAGACTGGACAAATAATTAGACACACAATTTGGACAACCACCAAAATGGTATGAAAGAAAGACATCTAGAAATCGCGACATACAAGATGAGGGAACACATTTCGGTGTAAGAAAAACCAAAAATACAATCTGGATTTTGAATAATAACTTCAGCAATATCCTCTCAAAATCTAAAACTTGCTCCTCAAAAGCATGAAACGAACTGAAAAAATTTTAGGAAGGGGGAATGCATGCAGGGAATTTGATAAAGTGGAAATCAAAATCGTGAGTTGATTTTGAAAAACAAACTCACTCGATAAGTTCTCTTTGAAATCATCATCGTTCTTGCTTGCGGTTTTTGAAGACGGAGTTCGATTTTTGAAGATAGAGTTCATTGTGTTAGAAGGAGAAGAGAATAAAAGCACTTTGAAATTATTGTCTTTTAAGCAAAAACAAAAAAAAAGAAAAGAATAAAATCTGGAAGTGAGAATGTCAACCATTTTTGAGGGGGATAGTTGTCTTTTTGCTCTCCAAGAAGTGGCATAACACACGAGGTCGAAAGTCGGTTTTTGAAGACAAAGTTCAATTTTTGAAGACAGAATTCGTCGTGTTTGAAGGAGAAGAGAATAAAAGCAGTTTAAAATCATTGTCTTTTAAGCAAAAATAATAATAAAAAAGAATAAAATCTCGAAGTGAGAATGTCAACCGTTTTTGTTTTTTGTCAACACTGAGCCAAATTCTACATAATATAGGCAGTAGAACTAAATCTCTAAGTGTGAGATAGTACATACCTTTAGTGGACTTATCAACTGTCACTTCACCTACAATCTTATGTTTGAAAAATAAAAATATTTGTTAAAATATTGAAATACAAAAAATTAAACATATATGTGAGATAAAAAAAGGATATATAATTAATATATATATATATAACTAAAGATGAACAGGTTTTCTGGACCATGACGATTTTCTTTTCTTATAACTTTTTGGAAGTTGAGCTTATGATCAATTGCTTAGACATCTTGTAACTAGTGTTAGCTCCAAATGATTTGTCGGTGTTCTCTCTATTTTTGAAAAAATTTGTGTGTTTGAATAACCTTTTTAGATTTTTTTCATTTCGTGTAATTTCTAGAAACTTGAATTATAAGATTGATTTTCTCATTCACAATGTTAGAAGATTAGTCAATGATTCATAATTTGTATAATTTTTGAGATTTCTCTTTTTCCTTGGAATGAAATTAAAATTGACAAAATATATATATATATATATATATATATATATATATATATATATATATATATATATATATATATATATATATAACTAAAGAAAAAGTTACAAAACGGCTCAAAGTTTTGAGCTAAAATTAGGGGTTAAAATTGGATTAAAAATGACCAATTAAAATAAAATTAAAGAGTAAGAAAACTCGCAATCAAAGACAGCTGCACACGAGTGAGTGTTGCGTGCTCGAAAAAGACACCAAATCCTGTTTTAGTGGGGAACCAAACCAACTGACTTTCTCTTTTAATTTGATTTGTTATTTCTTTTACTATTTTTTAATTTATTTTTTCCTCACGTTGTTTCAATTTGATCAGTCTCTTTCATCAGACCTCCAAGTGTTACTGGTCACACATTAGCTATGCTTACCTTTAACCAGGTGTGTTTCGTTCTTCAATGATTTTCGGAATAATTTATGATTTTATATGCATATAAATATATAATCATATTATAGTGACGTATTTCTGTTTACTCATTTAAATGAAAGAAAATAACTATTCATTATTAGTTTTTAGCATATTGAATAACTAGATAAAAATGAAAAATCCATATCTAATCACCTTATCGTTTATACATAAAAATAGTTAAAATGACAGTTTGTTTCTTTTTTGTTATGCTAAAAAAATATTTATTTTTTTGAAATACCAAAATTAATTTAAAATTCTGTTACGAAAATCCACCGAACATATGTATACATTGGCAGCCATTTTTTGTTTGTAATTTAAAAATTCATTAATTTAAAACCCCAGCAAGAAAGAGACGTCAAAGAGAAGATCTCTTCTGACTCAATTTCAGAGCTCTATAAATACAAACACTCTCCTTCACACTTTTAATGCAACTCCAAATATTAATAATTAATAAAAACTCTCTTTCACTCTCTTTTCTCTTCTTCCTCATTTTCCTCAATTCCTTCTCTTAATCTTTTCGTTGATCAAAGTTTGCTCCTTTCTTTACGGGACTCTCTCTGCAAATTAAATCTTCACGATCAAGATAAGAGTATCCCTTTGAATATTTGTACACGAAATCGAATAGATGGATCAGAAAGTAAGACAATTTGAGGTTTGTACTCAAGACGGAAGTGTTGATCGTCACGGAAATCCAGCAATTCGAGCTAATACCGGAAAATGGCTCATGGCTATTCTCATTCTAGGTGAATTTAGATATATATTATGTGTTCTTCGTCTTTAAAGTGTTGTGATTTTGGATTCGGGATTGATTTTTTTGTTTTTTTAATACAGTGAATCAAGGGCTAGCGACGCTTGCTTTCTTCGGTGTAGGAGTGAATTTGGTTCTGTTTTTGACTCGAGTGATGGGACAAGGCAATGCAGAAGCTGCTAATAATGTCAGTAAATGGACAGGCACTGTTTATATCTTCTCTTTGCTTGGTGCTTTCCTCAGTGACTCTTATTGGGGACGTTACAAGACTTGTGCCATCTTTCAAGCAAGTTTCGTTGCAGTGAGTCCCTTTAACACTACTCTGTTTGCTTGAAGCTTATATCTTGAACAACAAGTTAACATTTTTATGTTTTGTGGCTTATAGGGATTGGTGATGTTATCTTTATCTACTGGTGCCTTGTTACTAGAACCAAGTAATTGTGGTGTTGAAGAGGTTCCGTGTAAGCCACACTCGACGGTCAAGACGGTTATGTTTTATCTGTCGGTGTATCTAATCGCGTTAGGATACGGTGGTTATCAGCCGAACATAGCTACTTTTGGAGCTGATCAGTTTGATGCAGAAGATTCTATTGAAGGACATTCGAAAATCGCGTTTTTTAGTTACTTCTACTTAGCTCTGAATCTCGGATCGCTCTTGTCGAATACCGTCTTGAGTTATTTCGAGGATCAAGGGGAATGGCCACTAGGGTTTTGGGTGTCTGCGGGCTCTGCTGTTGCGGGTTTAACTCTTTTCCTTTTTGGCACACCAAAGTACCGACATTTTAAGCCTCGAGAGAGTCCTTGGTCTAGATTCTGCCAAGTACTGGTTGCTGCAACAAGAAAGTCTAAACTTCATGTGAACTATGAGGACTTGAATCTTTATGATTCTGAGACTCAACGAACTGGAGATAGGAAGATTCTTCATACCAGTGGCTTCAGGTCAGTACAAGCTTTAAATTTTTTGTTAAAACATCAAATTTTATCTTCAAGATCACAACTCTAAATTTTTAATTGTGTGCAGATTCTTAGATAGAGCTGCAATGGTTACGCCTGATGATGAGGCGGAAAAGGTGGAGAGTGGATCGAAATACGATCCTTGGAGGCTCTGCTCGGTGACTCAAGTTGAAGAAGTGAAATGTGTGTTAAGGCTCTTACCAATCTGGCTCTGCACTATTCTCTACTCTGTAGTTTTCACTCAAATGGCTTCACTGTTCGTTGAGCAAGGCGCAGCGATGAAGACAACCATCAAGAACTTTCAGATTCCAGCTTCAAGCATGTCTAGTTTTGACATTCTCAGCGTTGCCTTCTTCATCTTCGCTTACAGGCGGTTTCTCGATCCGCTCTTTGCTAGACTTAACAAGACAGAGCCCAACAAAGGTCTCACTGAGCTTCAAAGGATGGGGATTGGGCTCGTGATTGCGATAATGGCGATGATTTCAGCGGGCATCGTAGAGATATACAGACTGAAACACAAGGAACCAGAAAGTTCAAACTCGGAATCAAACTCCAGCTCTTTGAGCATATTCTGGCAAGTACCTCAATACATGTTGATAGGTGCATCAGAAGTGTTCATGTACGTTGGTCAACTCGAGTTCTTCAACAGTCAAGCTCCAACCGGGCTAAAGAGCTTTGCAAGCGCGTTATGTATGGCTTCAATATCACTTGGGAACTATGTAAGTAGTTTGTTAGTTTCCATTGTCATGAAGATCTCTGAAACAGATGATATGCCTGGTTGGATTCCTGGTAATCTCAACAAAGGACACTTGGATAGATTCTACTTCCTTTTGGCTGGTCTAACCGCAGCTGATTTCACCGTTTACCTGATTTGTGCGAAATGGTACAAGTATATTAAGTCTGAAGCAAGTTTCTCAGAGGCCACGAGTGAAGAGGAAGTTTGAGTCAGAGCCATAGAGGTTTTGAGTTTCATGCTGTGAAGCTTTTTACATTAACTTGTTCAAAGCTGAGCTTCTTGTTCTGTAATATAACCTGGTCTTGTTGTGAGCTTTTTTTGGCTTACTCTTGTGCAATGTTTTGTTGATGTTTCCAAATAAAAGTCAAGTTGATTCCACTCAGTCATTGCAACTATAATCAGTCAAACCTAAACAGTTAATACAACAGCACAGTAAAGATTACAACATGAACTCAAGAACTTATTGTCTGAGTTAAAACAGGAACTATAAACTGTAACAAACTTTAACTAATTTCTACTGAGCAACTACCAGCTTGAGAGCAAGCTGAATGTGCACGCCTAGGTCTTGTCTGTGTGATCCCTCGAGCTGTTGCTTCAACTCAGAGATTCTGATAGATTATACAAAAATGGCCATCTGCGCCAATAGCTGTTACAACAAGGGAGCCAAATCTCTCTCTCAAGGTTAGTGGTTTGGTGGAGAAAGGAACTTGGCAGCGAACTCGTCTTGGTAGCTAATCTTTTACCAAGAGATCGGAATTTTTGTGGACTGTTTTGTTCATACACATAATATTCTTTAAGAATATCTTCCTGAAGATGGCATCCGTTGCAGAGACCGTTGAAAGTCTGGCTTCATACGCTTATTTGACATGCCGGGGAATGATCTGTAAACATAACCAAGAAATATAGGTTATTAATTGCATCAATTAACACAAATCTATTTCCATAACCTAAGTTATAAAGAACAAACCGTGGAGATCCTTGTCGTTTATGCAGAGGCTGACCAAGCATTGATCTCACACTACACAGTGCTCTCTCAGCAGCCTAAAGGTAAGAACATTAGAGAAGGAGAATAATGACATTAGAATAAACCCAAGGAAAGAATTTTGCTCAGTTACCTGCATTCTAGCTTCGTCCCATGTCAATCCAACTCCTTCCCCTAAAACACGCCCATCTATTTCAACCTGAAACATAGTACCAAGAGAATTAAGATGGATCTGCACTTCAGATACTGTAAACCAATTGGACAGATATAGAATAGAGTGATAGTTGTGGAAAACATGTCTTGAATCTTTCTTTCTTAACCGAAGCTGTCCAAAATTGCAAACTTTCATGGGTGCGAACCTGAGCATGTAATTCATCTCTGTGGACCATGTCAGATGGAAGCGGACGCTGAGCTTGAAAAGCCATCTCAAAACCCTCTGATGCACACTGTAAGGGCACATATCAAAGATGGTAAAAGTGGTTTGCGTATTTGGGCAACCAATGTTATCAAGCAACAGTATCCAGATTAAGGAGATACTTACCAATTCCCTGAGCGCAGTAATGGAGCCACTGTGCCTCATAGAGCCTTCTACTCTCGGATCTGTAGGTCTAGAAGGAACTGGCATTGCTGTTTCATCTCTGGCAAATGGCTGATTATCAAGTGTATTTGCATTTCCCAAAATCATATTTCCATTGGTGAAGGGGTTAGCATCTCTTTGGCTTGACCCTGGGTCACCATTTACTCGGGACATATATATATCTGCAGTAAAGGAGTAAAACTCAAGAGACTGTAAAGAAACAAACAAAAATACTCAGGGATAATAAAGCATCATCCTTTAAATTTTTTTGTAATAAATCTATTGATGAGAACACGTCTGTGGGGGCAGTTGTCATTCACATTGTTATAAATCCATTTATGAGGACAACAGGAAGCTACAATAAATCTAATAATATCACTGACCATTCTTATGAGTAGCTGACGAGGGGACGTTACAGATTATTGCAAAATACAGATTGGTTAAAAAATGATTGAGATATACACCCAAGAATAGCTACCAACAATCTGAAGGTAGATTAGCTACGTCAGACAAATAACCTCCACGCGGACATTGCAAATATAAACAATATCTCAAAAAGTTAATCTGCAGAATACAAGTAAACCATGAGTTAGAACGTCTTACCAGCTAAGTTCTGGATAGAAACTTCAGCAGCCTTGTGCAGAGCTTCTCGTCTTGTTTTGCCAATCGCCTCTCCAATTTTTTGACCAGAAAACCAAGCCTGCAAAGATAAACATAGATTAAATGGACAGTCAACACAATATCCTTAAGTAACTCATCAAAAAGAATAGAGGATCTCACAGATATTTCACAATAGCGAAGAGATAGAGTCTAAGAGCTATAAGTACCTCAACAGCGAACCGCAAATCTAAACTAGCAACCAAACCCGGTTTGTACTCGACCTACAACATCAGGGAATATAAAAATAATCAACTCAAATATGAAAATAATGGTTATCAAGGTGTAAACCCGTTCACACACCTTAGTTCCACATTTGGTAGCAATGCCATGTAGAGTTTCAGCTGGACTCTCTGTTGCTGAGACACTTCTTCCACGTATGAAGTCAAGATCACTGTTTCTAGAAGAAGATTGATTCCAAGATGCCTCCTCCCCTAAAAGTCGACCCCAGGTCAGTAGATTGCCTTCAGAACAATATGTTACAAAAAGAAATAACTTTGAAGGCTTACCATAGAAAGGATGAGAGCCAGGTATATTGTTGTTTGATGGTAACTGTTCATCTCTCCGGAATGGCTGCAGATATATGACAGTGAGCACTGAACAGCAAAACATAGCAGTATAACGACAAAACTGACGATTGAAAATCACTGGTCAGATAAGATTCGTGTTACCTCCTTTGGCAGCCTACGATTCTCTTGAAGCATCCTGTCAGAATGAGTTGAGTTATCAATCTTAGAAAAGAATGATGGATGGCGAGGCCTGTGCTTTTCCATATGTATCATTTCAGAATCTAACGGATATTCCTTCGTGACGGTTCGACGCAGTTGAGCTGGATCCATCTCCTCCTCCACAGGAAACCAACCATTTCTTGGCTGCACATGTGGAGATGGAGCCTGAGCTGGAGGTCTCTGAGGAAATGGAGGTTCACTTGGAGCAGGATCTCTAGTATCTTGTCCATGCTGCAATATGAGGAGCCTCCGCCTTGTATCTGGATCTAACTCTGATTCAGGCACCTCACCTTCTTCTCTAGCAGGAGAACTCTGCAAGCTTGGTTCTGAAGGAACCAAGTGTTTAGCTATTGATGGTGGTTGCTGAAACGGGATAGTAGGAAAGGCCATAGCTGATGGCTGTTGAGCTTGTTGCACGACTGGTACTGGTACTGGTAATGTAACTGATACAGAAGAAGCAGGAATGGAAGCAGAAGCAGAAACAGAAGCCATGGGATACTGAGCAGGAGTAGCTATCCTCGGATCTATATTTGCTGCCGGAAGGACAACTGAAAATGCAGAAATTGCCTCCTGAATATAAGGGGAAAATGAAATTAACTCTTATCAGCATCAAACCCGAAAACATTTTTACTGGAGTTGGCATCTTAATGGATCACCACCATAACTTTGTAAAAATCAAGCCTCATAATGTAAATCACCTTTAGTCTTCTCTCCACTTCAGCATCAGCCATCCCGTCAAAGGAAAGTGGATCTTTGTTCCCATTTGAACCCGATGTATCGTCCTATATTGAAAAGAGAATGAGCTACTGGCAAGCAGTTTGGAGAGTGAGTAAAATCTATATTGTCAAAGAGAAATGACATAAGCTCCCAAAATGCCTGGAAGAGAACCAAAATATTTCTGCTCGCTATCACTAACAAGAATCACAACTAACCTCTGGCACCAAGTAATGGCTGACATCAGGCGGTGAAGGAATATCCTTGGCATCATTCTCATAAGATATTTCAGCAATCCTTTGTAGCAGACTATCATCAAAATCCCTGAAACCAAGTTCAAATACCATTTGACTATCAGTATTTCTAAGGAAGCACCCTTGATCCAGTAGACATTCCAAGGAAACAAACATCCATTATCAAATGTAACATTATACCTGAAAAGTCCACCTCTGACACCACAAGCAACATTTCTAGCAACACACAGTACCGGCGTTGTAGCTGCCTACAGATAAGGAAACGAGATACATATATGTAACACCATTAATATAAGAGATTCAAGAACATAGCTTCTGATACATATTGCACCCAAACCAGGCCCACAAAAGACCTTAGCGTAGAACTCACCACAAAAGCTAGCTTACGGGTTAGGATGCGCTTAGGTCTTATAAGGCTTAGATTTGTTCCATTCGATACAATTTATTAGATTCACATGCTCTGCAATTTCGTAATCAATTTCAATCACAGTAAAAACTATACTTACTTCAGCTTGAGGAGAATAATAAGGAGCGAATGCAGGAACAACATGCACCCTCGGTTGATCCTTCTCATCCCAAACTTTCAGTCGATCATCAATTACCAGTGCCATCTTCGGATGGCAGGTTCCATCGAGAAACACATTGAAGAGTGATTTTTTTAAACCTAGGGTGGTTAATTACAAGCTTGTATAAAAAGTGATACCATGACGAATAATAAGCACGTAAACAAACAAGTAAATAAATAGTTACCGGGTTTCACACAAACAATGCGAGCCAGTAAGTCATTTGCGTTTATCAAATTCCCTTCTGGATCAAGGAGTCTCCACATCTCTAAGGCGTAATCTCTTTCAGCCATCGTGCAAACATATACTTCAAAACGCTTGCGCCCTTTTGCTGTCAAATAGCTTCGAAGTTCCTCCCATGAAGGCCGCAACCTCACAAGAACACTTGTATCACGAATCTGTGTATAAATATACAAATTAAAATGCAGCCACATGAGTTCAGGAAATTTTAGGTGCTCAGTAAATGGAACGAATGCAAAAACAGAAGATTAAATTTCCAGTGTAACCCAGTCATATATTCAAGGGAATACCACCTGTTGCTTGCCTGTTATGCAAGTTATTCATGGAAATCCACCACACATAACACCTATCTTAAAAATCTTTTAAAAAATGCAAGAGAAATCAACAGACGGATACTAATATTGAGACATACCATTGGATTAATGCGAGTCAGGATAATATTCTTCTCTTGCAACCTTATCAGGGGTCGAACAAGAGGCGGATGGTTGTCAGACAAAGCAGGAACAATTTCAGATTGCACCTTCATCAGCTCCCCGTTTTCAACAACCTGATCACTGTCAACATATTGCTTTAATAGATTTTTGTCATCTTGATAACGCTTCATCTCAGCCACCATAACGGCAATGCGTTGAGGGTCCATCTCATTATTTATTCTTCGCTGCAACAACTCAATCCTATCCTCGAATGAGCGCATGGTATTTGCCACTACTAGGGTTTCATCAAGATCAAAGACAATACCCAGACATCTAATGTTCAGCATGACAAGACAGGAATCGTAAATGCCAGGAGCAACACTAAATGCCCAGAAATAAGGACGGTCATTCTTGATGTTCTCCGAGTACATGGCAACCAAATGGAGCTCTTCCTCACTTAGAAGCATTACTGCCGTCTACGAGAACCACAAATCCAAAATTCGCAAATAAGACAATAATCATATGCAATTTCGTTAAGCTGGAAACAAATTAATTAAGTGAAATTTGACTTCGTATTCAAGTAAACATGCATAGAGATTAAACTACACTACATTCAACCTCCATTACACTATCTGGTATATAAAGCCTCAAACTTTATGGAAGTCGGACTATAAGGACTTGAATGATGAGTTAAAATCCCACTTTTTGAGGAGCTAATACCAGTTTGTCAGAAGTTTTTAAGTTTAGTTCATAAAATCTAACTCTGAGTAGGGCTTAAAGGTCCCAAAGGTATATAGTATACCTTGTTTTCCCTAAGACAGGACGAGTAGAAGAAATTAAGTGGCTCCTGAGCAGGAGAAGATGAAGCTTCCAATTTGAAACAAAGCCCAGAAGATGAAATTGTAGTAAGTACTGCGAGAGGGGGACACCTCTCGCTAGGTTGAGAAAAATGGCTAATTTTGATTCCCATCTTGGCTTCCTCCATTACTTCCATCTGTTTCTTCTTCCTCTGCTTCATCAAATCGTCTTCTTGCTGCTGCTGCTGCGATTCCCTAGCAGGGTATATCTCCATTTCCCCAACTTTCCCATCTCCATGATACACTTCTACTCTATTATTAGTATACATTCTTTCTCCTTCTTTCTCTCCGTTCCCTTCTTAAAGCAAGTCCGTATCAGAAAGTTTACAGATCAATGGAAGTTTATTGTCTCATCTCAAAATTCTTTCATCAAAATCTACTTTTTTTCTTTGTCCCTTGGCCAGATTTGATTGATAGATCACCAGTCCACAATAGTTTTTGAATTGGATCCGAGTTTATCTTAGCAAGAATCAAGGAAACAAAAAAGAGAAATATCAAGGAAACGACTTGATAAATGGGGGTATGAGAAAGGATGAAAATTTAGTGTTTGTATTTTTTTCTTAGAATTTATTCCCTTTGTATATAGATCTGTAAATACCGATGATTGAATCCAAAAAAACCCTAATTTCTTCGTCCGTCTTTGATGTTGTTGCTGGAAAAAAAAGTTTATTGGATGAAATCAGGTTTTGAGGCTTCTGCGTTCTAAAATCAGAAGCGGACGAGAGAAACCCTAGATCCAGATAACGAAGAGTCAGATTTGTGAATATGATACAGAGTTTACCCTCTCTACATCTCGTCTATCTATTTTAATTATATCCGGTTGAGTGTGTTCTCGGTCTAAGCATTTCAATTTCAATTTCCAATTACTCTTTTCGGTTAATTCCGGTTAGTTTGTTAGGGTCATATTATTTGTACCCAAAAGATATTCAGTGAATGAATCAGACAATTATTATGATATCATCTTCTTCTCTCTATTTCCGTTAAACGACAAACACCATTGATAGCCAAATCTTCAAGGTAACTTTCCACTATCTGTTATCTTCTAGACTAGTTATTACCCTTTTTCGATCCTTCAAGGGATTCTAGAAGAGATTCTCTATCCAAATCTGATTATCAACAATATTGGTATCAGAGCAATTCCTTCATCTCGGACTGTGGTTATGGCAGAAACAAAGGCTCAGACCTTGCTGGAAGTTAATAAACAGTTGGAGGAGATTAGACTTGCTCAGATGAAGCAAGAACAGACCAACAAGCAGCTAGATAAGCTGAAAGCGGCTCAAATAAGACAATCGAAGGTGACAGAATCTTTGAGAGCTGAGTTCTCCGTTTTTTATGACAAGATCTCAGACCTCACAAACCTCATCGGAGAATTGCGTCCTCCACCAATGGACCCTCAAAAACGACCGATGGTGCAAGGTTCTTCTTCGTCGGCGATTTATACTTCGAACCAACCATCTCCTCCGCTCCCAGAACCACCAGATCTGTCATTTCACACTAATATTCCACCGGTCAATGGCCAGCAGACACCTCGGAACCAAGATGACTAACTACCTTTTAACTAGTCTTACCAAAGTGGGGTTTCCTCTGTTTGATGGGTCTGAAATGCAGGAATGGTTATTCAGGAGTGAGCACTATTTCAGACTGGATAAAACCTCTGATGAGATGAAAGTGCAGTTAGCTTGCGCTCACTTGACTAGCAGAGCTCAGCAATGGTTTCATAACTTCTTCGCAAATCGATATGGAAGATATCCTTCTTGGGTTGACTTTGTTGTAGCTCTTACTTCTGGATTTGGAAGGAATTTTCTAGATCCTCTTTCTGAGTTGATAAGTTTGAAACAAGGAGGAGATAGTGTTGAAGTTTTCTTGGATAAATTTGAAGGTGCTCTTACTCATATAACAATACCACCTGATCATGCGCTCAACATCTTCCTTAACAACCTAAACCCACATCTGGCTTATCATACCAGACAGTTTCACACCTCGGATGTTATTGAAGCAGCTAGAGTTGACAAAATGCATGAACTCTACCTGTCTCATTTACCTAAGCCTATAGCTCCCTTCAATCCGAGCTACAAACCAAATAACCAACAAATAACCCGACCCTCATATTCTGCCCTACAAAACTCTCCAAACAGTACCATACTTTTGGCCTTACCTGAACCACAAAAATCTTACCCTCCCAAACCACCATTTATTCCCAGAAACAACCTAGAAAAACCTACCTATAAATACTCAATACCTTAAATGGATGAACGCAAGAAGAAAGGCCTATGTATGTACTGTGATGAGGTCTTTACTCCAGGCCATCAAATAAAGCATCGTCGCTTTCATGCTTATATTATGGAGGCAGAGGAAGAGTACTGTGATGAGGTCTTTACTCCAGGCCATCAAATAAAGCATCGTCGCTTTCATGCTTATATTATGGAGGCAGAGGAAGAGCCTGAAAGTGACGAATCTGTTGAGGGCTTAACTAGTGAGCAAGTTGAGCTATCCCAACAAGCCGAGCCGCCCCAGCAAGCTGAGCCAGAATAGCTCCCTAATGTGATTAATGGGTTGGTCTCACTCCTGTCCATGAACGCGTAGAATGACAGCATTTCCTTTTTCTGTATGTGAATGGCTGATATGTTGATAATAAGAAAATCAGCATCTTTATTGACCCAGGAAGCACGCATAATTTTATTGGTTATGATGTTGCCAAAGTACTAGGCTGTGTCTTGGAACCAATAAAACCAATGAAGGTTTCTTCTGCAAATGGTCCTCTAATAACTAATCATAAAATCAGTGCTTTTACTTGGCAGGCACATGGATACACTATGACGGCTGAAGCTCGTACTTTGCATTTGGACTTCAGTGATTTTGTGTTGGGAGTACAATGGCTGGTCACTTTGAGCTCGTTGTTATGGGATTCACTAACTTGCAGATGGAATTTACTGCAAATGGCACTAAACATGTTTTGTGTGGTACAAAAACACCTCCTAATAGGCTGATAAAGGGACTAAGCCTCAACAAACTTTTGGCTAAAAGCTCATAGCAGCCACCTGTACTGCTTCATGTGCGTGAGATATTACCTGACTCTTCTACACCAGAAGCTACTCTATGTCACATCTCTGCCACAGAATCCGAGCAGTCCAAGACCCTGAACTGCTCACGATTTTTTCTACTTATGATTACATTTTTGTTGAGTGAAAGTCATTGCCACCTTTTCGGGAGGGGTTTGATCATAAGATTCCAATGATATCTAGTTCCAACCCAGTTAATTTGCGGCCATACCGTTACAGTACTCACCAAAAAGATATTATCGACCAAACAGTGAAGGATATGTTAGCTCAAGGGATTAATCAATATAGATCCAGTCCTTATACCTCTCTGGTTGTTCTTGTCAAAAAGAAAGACTGTTCTTGGCGACTTTGCACCAATTTTAGAGATCTTAACAAGCAGACAGTAAAAGATAAGTATCCCATCCCTTTATTGGAAGATTTGCTTGATGAATTGGGAGGTGCAGTATATTTTTCCAAATTGGATTTGCGTGCAGGATTTCACCAAATTCGAATGAGTCCGGAGGATGTATACAAAACAGCTTTCAAAACACATGCCAGTCACTTTGAATACTTGGTGATGCCCTTCGGTCTCACTAATGCTCCATGTACATTCCAGGGACTGACGAATCATGTATTTTGGAATGTGCTCCGTAAGTCAATTTTGGTATTCTTTGACGATATACTTGTAACAGTGCTGATTGGTCATCACACCTCCATCATTTGGTAGTGGTTTTCTCGCTTTTGAGAGCTCAACAGCTGTACCTCAAACCCTCCAAATGCACCTTTGGAGCCACCATTATTGAGTACCTTGGTCATTTTATCTCTGCATCTAGTGTTAGTACAGATCCAAGTAAAGTGCTTGCAGTAAAACAATGGCATACTCCTGCATCACAGAAACAACTCCGTAGTTTTTTGGGATTGGAAAATTACTACCGCCGCTTCATTCAAGGCTATAATGTTATAGCCAAATCATTATCTACTTTACTGAAAAAGAATGGGTTCTCTTGGGGTCAGGATGTAGATATGGCATTTGAGAGTCTCAAAAATGCTCTCACAACAGTTCATGTCCTCGCGTTGCTAGATTTCACCAAACCTTTCACAGTAAAAACTGATGCATCCAACAGCGACATTGGGGCTGTACTCATGCAGGAGAACCGTCCAATCAGTTTCATAAGTAGAGCTTTGGGCCCTCGTCATCAAAACCTCTCTGTTTACGAGAAAAAGCTGCTCGTGGTAGTCCATGTTGTACAAACATGGAATGCATATCTCGCCCATAATCCAATCATTATAAAGACAGATAAGAAAAGCTTAAAGTTCCTCACAGACCAGAAGATAGACACTCTTTTCCAACACCTATGGCTCTCCAAACTGATGGGGTATACATATGAGATTCAATATAAACAAGAGAAGGAGAACCACGCCGCAGATGCGTTGTCAAGAGTCTCTGGTACTCTCATCTTTTACATATAGCTTTGGCTCAAGCACATCATGACTTCTATGACTCGGTAAAGTTACTTTGGGAAACTGATCCTCAACTCAAGCGCATCATTTCAGATTTACAAATTTCTGCTGCTTTTCATCCACATTACACTTTCAGTGATGGTGAATTACGTAGGAAGGGTAAACTGTTCTTGGTAATAACAAAGAGGTAAAGCTGAAAATCTTGAATTGGCTCCATGATTCAGCCATTAGTGGTCATTCTGGTCGTGACAACACTACTCATCGATTAAGGGATTGTTTTATTGGTCCAAGATGAGAAAAGAAATCCATAATTATGTGAGAAATTGTGCTATTTGCCAGCAGCATATATATGATAGAGCAGCTAAACCTTGATTGCTACAAGCATTGCCAATTCCTTATGGTGTTTGGGAGTCTATCTCCATGGATTTTATCGAGGGTTTGCCCCAATCCGCAGGTAAACACTGCATCTTTGTTGTCATTGATCGCCTCACTAAGAATGCCCACCTCTTAGCATTGTCTCATCTTTATACTGCTGTTGATGTGGCCCAATTGTACTTGGATAATGTGTTTAAACTCCATGGTTTTCCTAAGAAAATAATCAGTGATTGAGTTTTTCACGGTTCTTGGTGTTGATTTGAAACGCTCCACAGCTTACCATCCACAGACCGATGGTCAAACTGAGGTGACTAATCGAACTTTGAAAACCTATCTCTGTTGTATGACCGCCGATTCACCAAGTTCATGGTCCAAATGGCTCCCTTTAGTATAGTGGTGGTACAATACAACGTATCACTCCGCAACTCACATTACTCCATTCGAAGCTGTGTATGGATATCCTCCTCCAACACATCTACCTTATTTACCGGGTGAGAGTACCTCTGCTGTTACTGATCGTACCTTACGAACCAGAGAGTGCTCAAATTTCACCTTGGAATAGCACATAACCGGATGCGGCAACAGGCTGATTATAAACGCTCCCATCGTGAGTTTAATCTGGGTGACATTTGTGTATTTGAAACTGCAGCCTTACCTTCAACTTCCCTCAAGAATGTTCACCTTCTGTATAAGCTATCTCCTAGGTTCTATGGCCATTTCCTAGTGATTGATAAAGTCGGTTTTGTCACTTACAAGCTTATGCTGCCAACTTCAGCTGCAATTCACAATGTATTTCACGTCAGTCAGCTGAAACTATGCCCCAATCCTGCAGGTGCGTCTGTCTCTATGCCTCAATATTGGGCTGATCTGGGTACTTCAAAGGAACCTGAAACCATTATGGATAAGAAGGTCGTGAAACGTCGCAACGCAGCTGCCACAAAGATACTGGTTCAGTGGAAAGAATATCCTCCTAAACAGGCAACGTGGGAGTTTTATCAAGACTTCCAAGCTCGCTTTCCTCACTTTAATCCTTGAGGCCAATGATCTTTTGAAGGGAAGTATTGATACAGAGTTAACCCTCGTCTATCTATTTTAATTATATCCGGTTGAGTGTATTCCCGGTCTAAGCATTTCAATTTCAATTTCCAATTACTCTTTACGGTTAATTCCGGTTAGTTTGTTAGGGTCACGCTATTTGTACCCAAAGAATATTCAGTGAATGAATCAGGCAATTATTATGATATCATCTTCTTTTCTCTATTTCCGTTAATCGACAAACATCATTAATAGCCAAATCTTCGAGGTAACTTTCTACTATCCGTTATCTTCTAAACTGATTATTACCCTTTTTCGATCTTTCAAGGGATTCTCTATCCAAATCTAATTATCTACAATAGAATACGGCATAATGCCTTTGTCATTGGATTTAAAGAGAAACACGAAGGCCCTTCGTTTTTTAACCATTGTTTTTTACTTTTTATTTTTAATACTATTTGAAAAATTAATAATAAGCCTTAAATAGTTTACGCACCAAATGAAAATCCGCCAAATTCTGAATTTGAGATTCATACCGTACTTCTTATGTACTTCTATACTTCTTTCGGATTCGAGTGTAATTCTGATACCACATATATTTATAGTTGATCTAATGCTTTTTTTTAAGTAAAATTGTTAATTTGAAATCTATGCATTGATTTATTTACCGCACATGATTAAAATTAAAAAATCGTCAAAAAATTGGTTTGAAATGTAAAAGTAAACTCTATCATAACCTATGATACAAAGTCACATAATAGTAACATTTTTTATATATATAGTATTTTAAACAGAGCCGTGCCTCATGTAATAAACAAAAAAATAATTGTCCAAGGTCACCAAATTTTAAAATTTTTAAAAGTCACATTTTTTTGGTAAAATTTATTATGAATTTATTAATTTGATAACTGTGATTAAGTTTTTGTGTATTAAAGTTCATGTACAAATTTTTTTGCATATTTAATATTTTTAGTTTAATATATAATAAAAGATTATAACTCCATATTTACTAACAATTTATGTATAGTTAAACATATTTATTTATTTTTTTCATGTAAAAAAACCACAATATTTTATGTTCGCATTAAGTTTCATTATACTTGAGCATGCATTAAGTTTCATTATACTTGAGCATGACACTGATCTTAAATTTAGTAAATAACTTTCGCAAATTCTTTGTAATGGTTCAATTTCCATTACATAATTTTTTTTTATACATGTGCACTTGCACAATCAGAAATCGAGTTTCACCGCCTACATTATTGGACCGGCTAATTGTGGTCCAGTGTTACAAATTTTTTTTTTCTTTATACAATATATAAAGACAATTTTAAAACTTACAGAAAATGTACGTTACCATTTGTAATAATAAATGGACATTTCTCCAGCTCTTTCAACTAAAGTTTTTTTGTTAATTTTTTTTTGTCAATTGTTGGACTAACAAAATCTAGTTCACGTTAAACCCAACTCATCACTAAACCGAAATGCCCAGCCTTAATTTTTACACCTCTTAAATTTTTAGGACCTATGTAACTAGCAGAAGACCTCCCTGAAACTTATTTACTTTTGAGTTTTGACGGGAAAAACTAAAATTAATGAAATACCAAACCGAACCGGAAAATACAATCAGAGATATTTTTGCATCCCAACTCCGTTCATATTTATATATCCTCGATATCCTATTTTCACTTCTTCTCTCTTATCTTTCCTCGAATCACCGATTCTGAGACGTCGCCGAATATGACCGCCGAGTTAACAGTCGCACACGATAATAGCGTCGCTTCGAACGGAGATGTCTCTAATGGTAACCTCACAGTTTCTTCGAAGAAGTCCCGAGAGAGCGACCGTCGCCGCCGCAGGCGGAAGCAGAAGAAGAACAACAAAGCATCTCAGGCTGATGTAGAGCAAGCCGATGTTTCTGGTGCTTCTGATTCTAAGGAGAATGCGGATCCACAGAAGCAGGTTAGCTTTTTGTTCTGGCACTCATTTTATGGAATATTTGAGAGTTTCTAGGGTTTTTAGGGTTTGTGAATTTTTTCTTCCTGAAGTGTGGTTAGTCTTGATTTATCTTTGATTATAATTTTTTTTTTCGTCTATAGGTTTCTGAAGAGATTGTGATAGAGTATGTTCCAGAGCAAGCTGAATTTGAAGATGGCTTTAACGATGAATTTAGAGCAATCTTTGAGAAGTTCAACTTTCGGGAGCCCATTGCATCTGAGGTACAACTCTTTTGTCTCTTAAGCGTGACTGAGAAAGTTCATCAATGCTTAATTCTGAATGTAATTGTTTTGGTTGAATAGGAGGACGGTAAGAAGGATGAGTCTGAGGAGAAAGAAGATGCCAAAAAGAAGGTTAACTCAGATTCAGATTCAGACGAGGAAGAACAGGATACCCAGCAAAGAGAGAAGGGCATCTCTAATAAGAAGAAAAAGGTCTTTCTCGAAGCTAATCATTACCTCTATAGTTAGTTTATTGCTCTAAGCTCTATAATACGATACCATTGGTTCTTGATTACTAAAAGTTTGTTTTCTCAGCTTCAAAGGAGGATGAAAATTGCTGAGTTGAAGCAGGTCTCTGCTAGGCCTGATGTTGTCGAGGTATGGATGTTTCTTTATTGTGCTAAGAGTTTGAATATAAGTAAATGAAGCTTTTTTTCTCGTTGTTTTGATCTCTATATTTTTTTCATAAGTTCTTTTTTAACAATTTCAGGTCTGGGACGCTACTTCAGCAGATCCAAAGTTGTTGGTCTTTTTGAAGTCATATAGGAATACAGTGCCTGTTCCAAGACATTGGTCCCAGAAGAGAAAATATTTGCAGGTTTGTGATGATTTAAGTAATAGTACTGTAGTAAATAATATGTTTCTGTGATTTGTGGGTGTGGCACATAGGGTAATTATATCAAGAGGGTTAGAATGTCTGTGATAGCCATGGCAATTAAGTTTCCTTATACCTATATATGTGCTTCTTGCAGGAGAACGTCTGTCATACCTATGGAGCCTGGACTTGTAGGTGTAAACGGAGAGGATTCTTATTTATTTTTTATATGTCCTATTTGTGGTGCATAGCTTTTAGAGACCTTTGATGCATTTCTAGGAAAATTGTTATATGTATCAGTTGGGTCTGATATTTATCCTGTCTTGAAACTGTGATCTTTGTTTTTGTATGCATTTTGTTGATCTTGCGTTTAGAGCTTAGATGCATCAGGTTTTGTAATACTGTTAGGATGAAGTCAAGTTTCTTTTTGTTTAAGGTTAGTTTATTACTTGCGGTCTCTTTCTTAAGTTGTTGGCATCTCATAGGGGTTTTCAATTTTGCAGGGAAAGCGTGGTATAGAAAAGCAGCCATTTCATCTTCCTGATTTCATTGCTGCTACTGGAATCGAGAAAATTAGACAGGTAACTTGACTTGTACACCATGATTTTGCTATTCTATTAACTTGCACATATTCCTTCAGAAGGTGGGTGGATTTATAGAAATATCAACTAACTAGGTATGAGGACATCATTAGAAGGATTTTGTAAATCTCTGCATTGTACTTTGGTCCATGTTCCAATATAACATATATTATATATGTGTATGAAACTCAAGTGTTAGTCTAGGTAATTCTATTTTTTTCTTTTACTTGGACAATTAGATTCGCAAATGGCCATTTCTTCTGTGCTTTTGACTAATCTTTTTTCTTCACAATCTCAGTCATACACGGTGTCTGCATTATATCTAGTCATTTGTTCGTGTTGCCATATAAAACTTTCAACAATTATGTTATTTTGTAACTATCTTAGCTTAATCCATTTACGTGTAAGTCGCCAAATGCTATTACTGGTCAGAACTAATTCTTCCTTGGTTCTTGTGCAGGCTTACATTGAGAAAGAAGATGGTAAAAAGTTAAAGCAAAAGCAACGGGAGCGAATGCAACCAAAAATGGGAAAGATGGACATTGACTACCAGGTTTCCCTTTTTATATCTTTTTGGGTGTTGAACATTTATTGATTTTGTTCTGTAATTGATAAGTGAAAAAAAAAATTTGCCTCCTCAGGTTCTCCATGATGCATTCTTTAAATACCAAACTAAGCCTAAGCTGTCAGCTCTTGGTGATTTATATTTTGAAGGGAAGGAATTTGAGGTACTTCCCTGTGACTTGTTTTGTATCTTCATCTATAATTACATTGCTTGGTTATATAGTGTTGTGTACTTAATTCTAATCACAAATTTCTGTAAAATAGGTTAAACTGAGGGAAATGAAACCGGGGCTTTTGTCACATGACTTAAAAGAGGCTCTTGGTATGCCTGAAGGCGCTCCTCCTCCATGGCTAATTAACATGCAGGTTAATATATTTTGACTTTTCTTTATAATTATTCTGATTGAGATTGAGTTGCTCACCTTAAACCCTTCTTTAACAGAGATATGGTCCTCCCCCTTCTTACCCACATCTGAAAATTCCTGGTTTGAATGCTCCTATTCCACTTGGAGCTAGCTTTGGCTATCATCCAGGTGGCTGGGGGAAGCCTCCAGTTGATGAAGTAAGTATTTTATTTACAGTCGTCACTTTAATTACTATGTCTGCCATTTATTAACCTTTTTCTTTGCTTCTCACTGTTTGCTTCTCATTGTTTGTGATATCAAGTTTGGGCGTCCATTATATGGAGATGTCTTTGGTGTCCAGCAACAAGATCAGCCTAATTATGAGGTAATTCTATGTCGAATGAACCCATTTTAAAGAGTGGTTGGTGCAGTATTAAACAAATGGCTTGAAACTACTAAGTACAAGTTTCTTGCTGAACATGTAGAGAACATCTCATTTGGTGATATAATATCATGGGTTGTTTTTTTCATTATTTTAGGAGGAGCCTATTGATAAGAGCAAGCATTGGGGTGATTTAGAGGAAGAGGAAGAAGAAGAAGAGGAGGAGGAAGAAGAGGAACAAGAAGAGGAGATGGATGAAGAGGAACTAGAAGATGGCATGGAATCTGTCGATACACTGTCAAGGTATTGTTTTGCCTTATATGGTATACATTAACGAGGTCTTTTTGTATTTATAATATAGATATAATACCGAAACTTACTTTTTACCTTCTTTTCAGCACTCCTACTGGTATTGAGACACCAGATGCTATTGAACTTCGTAAGGAACAGAGAAAGGAACCTGATAGGGCTCTATATCAGGTAGGAACCTAACATTAATTACTGCATTACTCTATCTAATACCTTGTAGGATTATCTATTAGTTTGATATCAAGATAAACTTCACTGTTGCTTCTCTTTAATGCTGCCTGCTCCTTTCTTACTGTGAAGGTACTTGAAGAAAAGGGAGAGAATGTTGCTCCTGGAACATTGTTGGGAACCACACACACATACGTTATTAAAACTGGTACTCAAGATAAGACAGGAGCCAAAAGGGTAAGCAATATGTGTTTAAGTTACCAATAATGTACTTACTAAAGGAATAGGTAGAGTGTGAAAGATGGCAACCTTGTGTCAGTTGGAGATGTGGTGTGGTTAGTTCAAATGGGTTGGGTTAGTTTTTATAGTCTCCAAGTCCCACATGAGAATTGGTAGCATATATTTGTGAAGGTTCCGAAGTTGTAAAATTGGTGCATTGCAGTGTTCAGTATAGAGATTCAGATATGGTTACATCCTCACTGATGATTTACTGTGTTTGCTTAATGACAAGTCGCTAATATATTTTTTTACGCAATTGTGTCTATATTTGACCAGGTTGATTTACTGAGAGGGCAAAAGACAGACCGAGTGGATGTCAGTTTACAGCCAGAAGAGCTGGAAGCTATGGAAAATGTTTTACCTGCCAAGTAAGTAGCCAGCTAGCATTTTTCTATTAATTTTGTACTCTTATATTTACATAAATTCATAAAACAAAACCGAAAATAGTTGTTAAACTCTACAATTGACGTCTTCCATTGATTTGAAGGTATGAGGAGGCAAGAGAAGAGGAGAAATTGCGCAATAAGCCTGTTGATTTGAGTGATATGGTCATCGAGGTAATGGCTCTATATATTTATATTGCTTTTTAGACACTATTGATGCTAATGCGGATGATTTAACCTTTTATCTTGTCTTTTACTTGGTGGAATATAATAGCATGCGCAGCAGAATAGTAGGAAGAGGAAACTGCATGACAAAGAAGGAAAGAAGAAGAAAGATTTCAAATTCTGAGTCAGCCAAAGGATTTGCTCTTTTATGGATTTTGGGACGTGAAAGAGAGATTCATGTTTCGGAGTGTTTTTACTACTTTTAGTTGAAAATCATAAGCTTAAGTCTAAATGCTCTATGTATGGATTTTATGATATATTACACTACTACCTGAGGTAAAACGTTTTTAGTGATCTGAACAATTTCAAAGCTTATAGAACCAAAAGCTGACTGCTTTGTTTCCCAATGATGTCGTGTTTGTTGTGACTTGTGATATGTACTCGGTTCCATGAAACGACTCGACGGTGCTAAATTGATGATAAATAATACTTCACATGTGATTTAAATATAGTAAGAACTATCTAACATAATGCTTTGTTCTCTCTATAATGTTCTTAAACTTGATTTTCTAAAAGTGATATAAAAATCAATACTCTTTTATCTTCTCGATCATGCTGAACAAACGAGTCACAGGTGGATTCATCGTACTATCTTTGGGATTCCACTAAGTAGATTCAACTCTCGTTGGTCACAATTTTACCTATAAACTGAGAAAAAACAAATTCAAGACTGTAATCATATAAATTCACATATTTGCATACAATTATATTATATTTTTGAAATATCTCCTAACATGAAAATATAAAATTGAGTTGTTAGATTAAAATATAATCCATAAATTATTGTATTAGAAAATATGTAAAAGAAGTTGTAATGTAAGAACATATAGCTGGATCCAATTTTACTAAACATGCATTTTTATATTGTGTTACACATTCAGTGTCAATTCACTTGTGTCAATACATTCTTGTAAACATAAAATACGACATTGGTTCACTGTCCTATGATACCTATAAATCACTGTCAGGATTTAGTCATTTGTATTAAATTGAGTAATCTAGTTGGTCATTATTTAACAACTTGGTAACCATAGTTACTTATCTAACTCAATTACTTAGACATGATTGATATCCTCTTATAGGCAATTGCATATCATTTTGGTAAACTATTCATAAATATCTATAATAAGAATTCACAACCATTTTATGATTGATCCAAGACATTGTAGTTGGTGAAACCGGTCAAATTCGAAATGACACTACCCGGATCATGTCGCATAAACCTGATTTACTTATTCCTTAGTTCAAATCCTATTTTTTCATTCAAATAACCAAACCAAGTATTAATTGGAAAAAAAAAACTAATCGAAAATAGGTTTTCAAGGAAATGTTTTTGGTCAAGTGGTTGAGTGTCACTTCTATTGTCTTTCCCGCCCAACTTCGACTCCAGGGAATCGAGTTTGCTTCATCTGATATTGTTAGGAATTTGGGATCGACAATTGAATGAGTCTTGTCGATCCAGTTGTTGACAAAAAAAAATGAGGATAAGTTTTTGTCTTGTAAGTCAATGATAAAATCGTATATAAACCAAAATAAAATAGAATTAAAGTGAGTTTGTTTTGAGTTGAACACTCCTCTCAAACCAAATCCCAAAATTGAATCCGAACCAAACTTAAATGTGTTCAAAAATTTCATCCCTAATGATGGTCTGGTCATGAACCGTGAGTTAAAAGATGAATCATTGATTATATGCATATAAACCACCATAGAGGCTTTTATTCCGCACACACACTCACACTTCTCACTTAAGAAAATGGTGAACTCTTTACAAAGTTTCAAACTTGTGAATATATTGGCAATTGCTTTAGTCCTGTTTCTTAACATAAATCTGAGTCTTCTTACAGCTGAAGGAGCCTTAGACAAAAACAGAAAAGTATGTAACTAAAGACTTTATCTTTTCTAGTTACGAAATACTGTAATAGTTTACTGAACTTTGAAAAATTTCTGCTACTTTTTCCTTTCTTTCTTTCCGCGAATTGGTTAGGTTTACATAGTGTATCTTGGCGAAAGAGAACACGATGATCCTAAACTAGTCACAGCTTCTCATCATCAAATGCTTGAGTCACTTCTCGAAAGGTACTCTAATTCATTACAATATTCAGACATTGATAGCCTGATAGGTTGTTTATATGTTGCCTATGTTTCTTATCACCCAAGAAACTTGTTTCTCTGTAGTCTGCACTCTGTTTCTTCACAGAACATTAGGGCTTCCTCTGCTTCTTTTTTTTGTCGTTTGTTATGTGCTCTGAGGTCTTCTCTCGATATTTATCTCTCTCATATATATACAGCAAAGAAGACGCACACAACTCAATAATCTACAGCTACAAACATGGATTCTCTGGTTGCGCTGCACTTCTTACATCTTCCCAAGCAAAGAAAATCTCAGGTACTAAACAGAAGTCAAACTCACATCTTAGAAAATTTCATGTCTTTGAGCATTGAAGATTTTTGGTTCCTTAATGGGAATCTGATTATGAATCTAAAAACCACAAGGACTTGGGATCTCCTTGGCCTCTTTCAGGTTACAACTTCCTTTTCTTCATCATTATCTGTAAAAGGTCTTCTTTCACCACACCAACATGGGCAGTGGAGCTATCATTGGTGTCCTTGATACCGGTATCTCTCTCTCTCTCTATAACTCTCTTTTTCTCTCTGCCCTTTGCTCACATTATGTACGTATATGCAGGGATTTGGCCAGAATCAAAGATATTCAACGATCAAGGTCTTGGACCAATACCTAAGCGTTGGAGAGGAAAATGTAAATCAGGTGACCAGTTTAACGCCACAATACATTGCAACAACAAGCTAATAGGGGCTAAGTACTACCTAAAAGGTATGCTCGCTGAGACTGGAGGAGTATTCAACAAAAAAATCTACCAAGATTTCAAATCCAACAGAGATGCAAACGGTCATGGAACTCATACAGCCACGATAGCTGGTGGCTCATTCGTCCCAAACGTGAGCTTCTATGGTCTAGCACGAGGTACTTATATATAGCAGTTTATCCCAAACCAAGGCTAGTAATCACCACAGAAGTTAGCTTAACAGTCAAGGTACAGATTTTATAAGATATAAATTTGTTTTATTCCTCATGGATTTGGTAATCGTATCAGGTATGGTCCGAGGTGGTGCTCCTCGGGCACGCATAGCCTCGTACAAGGTGTGTTGGAACATAGGACAATGTACATCTGCTGATATGTGGAAGGCTTACGATGATGCTATACATGATCAGGTTGATGTTTTGTCGGTTTCTATTGGGTCGAACATTCCCGAGGATCTCGAGGTCGATGATCTAGTTTATGTGGCGGCTTTTCACGCGGTCGCTAGAGGGATTACGGTTGTGGCTGCGGGGGTTAATTCGGGCCTCGTGCTCAAACTGTTGACAATTATCCTCCTTGGCTCTTAACCGTTGGTGCAACTACTCTTGGCCGGTCTTTCCCTACAAAGCTCACACTTGGGAATAATCAAACCTACTTCGTACGTTTATGTCCAACATAACTCAAATCAATTTGAGAAAAGTTTCAACCTTTTTTTATACCCAAAGCTCACACTAGTCAAAAAATAGTTCAAAGTCTGAATATTTCTTAACTTGTTGGTTTTTGTTGGCATTTAATTAGGCTGAATCTCTGTTCACTGGGCCAGAGATTTCAACAGGTTTAGCTTTCGTCAAGTCATACAGTGATGATAACATCGATGTGAAGGGGAAAACAGTTCTTATTTTCAGTGATGACGTCACTCCAGTTTTAGGGAAAGGTGTAGCAGCAGTCATCGTAGCCCAACAGCCCAAAGATATTCTTCCTATATGCAATGACTTGACGTGCATTCCCACAGATTACGAGTTTGGAACTGACATTTTACAATACATACAAACCACCAGGTCTCTATCTTGAACCCTAAACAAACTCTGTTGGGTAAGTCCATTTTACATTACCTGATATATACATCACTAATCCATCCAGCCAACAGATCTCCCACGATTACAATTAGTGCGGCTACTACATTAACCGGTCAGCCAGCAACGGTTAAGGTTTCTGTCTTTTCATCTAGAGGGCCTAATTCGGTTTCACCAGCCATTCTCAAGGTTATAAAGCCATAAAGTCTCTTATCTATACGTTTACTTGAAACCTTTTTGAGTAAAGTTTTAAAAACCTGGTCATGTTTTTACTCTGTAGCCTGATATAGCAGCTCCAGGTGTGACAATACTCGCCGCATTGAGTCCGCTTGGTTTTGAAGCTGACAACGGATTTGGACTCCTTTCAGGGACATCAATGTCCACTCCTGTTGTTTCTGGAATCGTAGCTCTTCTCAAATCCCTACACCCTGATTGGTCTCCTGCTGCAATTAAATCAGCTTTGGTCACAACAGGTTCTTACTTCATCTTCTTATATGTCTTCTTCTTTTCCATATACAACCCAACTAATCGTTTTCTTTTGAAAGCTTGGAGGACAAGTACATCTGGAGAACCCTTTTTTGCTGAAGGATCAAGCAAGAAACTTGCAGATCCATTTGACTATGGAGGAGGACTTGTAAACCCTCAAAAAGCTGCATATCCCGGACTTATCTATGATATGGGGATCGAAGATTACACTAGTTATATGTGTTCTGCGGGTTACAACGACTCCTCAATCTCTCTCGTGTGCTCAGTTAAAAAGACTAATTGCCCAAATCCAGAGCCATCTATTCTTGATATCAACTTACCTTCAATCACAATTCCACATCTTGAGCAAGAGGTCACATTCAAAAGAACTGTCACCAATGTTGGACCCATCAAGTCAGTCTATAAAGCCATAATCGAGTCTCCTCTCGGTATAACTCTCACCGTGAACCCAACCACACTCGTGTATAACTCTGCAGCCAAGAGAGTGCTCAGTTTCTCGGTTACAGCTAAAACAAATCACAAAGTCAACACTGGTTACCTCTTTGGAAGCTTAACATGGACTGATGGTGTTCATGATGTTATAATACCTGTCTCTGTTAGGACAACGATCACGATCAAGCCTTAACAAATCTGAAGAAAGTGACATATGATACTCATGGTCTTCGTTCTTATGTAATTTGTTGCCAATCCCAATTCAAAATGTATCGAATCAAAGTAAGATCATCATAATAAAACCCAAAGCACCATAAGAAACTCTCCTTCAAACATACAAATCGAGAAAACCGTAAAGTTCCCTCATTTATTCATGACAACCATATATTAAGCATATAAAAACATCTAAAATCGGATCGAGACAAAAGGATCCTCATGATCATAATCTATAGTCTATAACATAGCAAATACATAAGCATCTTATTATAAAGAAGACAAATTTAACAATAAGCGATACACTTCTTCTTACAATCCATTGTGCATCCTCCACCACCACCTCCTGCGCCATATCCTTTCCCAGAGCGGCTAAAAGAACTGAAACACTTAGCTGGACATCTCAGCTTTTTACCATAACAAGGTCCTTTGTCTCTGCAAGTCACTGTTGGTCTCACAACACCTCCTTTCCCAAATCCACCACTTGGACCACCGTACCCTCCGCCGTATCCTCCACCAACTCCAGTCCCCGGAATCCCATTTCCAAATCCGGGTATTCCGGCAAACCCTGGAACTCCTCCGAGTCCTAAACCATCGTTCCCATTACTCTGACGAGTTGATTGAGTTGCAGAGACAAAGATGATGAGAAAAAGGGAAGCTAAAAAGATGAATTTTGGAAACATTTTTTCTCTTTTTTGCTGGTGGGGTGGTTGTGTAAGTTCTGGTGGGATTATTATTGAAGAGATTAAGAAGTTGGATGAGATATAAATCGGAATAGAGAAGAGCATTAAATGAGAAGAGATATGAAATACAGTTAAGACATTGATTCGTGGACTTTAGTCACTTTAATGATGATCACTTGTGTGTCTCATATGTATTAACTCTCTCACTTCCGTAACTTGTTGAGAGACCATAAACATATTTTCTGGAGCACTTGGCCACATTTAATTTAAGCATGTTTATTAAAACCATGACAGATTGTTTGTATCTAATTTTTTTGTCTTGGTGACTTTTGACAGATGTATTCACGATAAACTTAAGATCAAATCCCTAAAATCTTCCACCGAAATTTAAGTTTAGGGTAAAACCCAAATCTTTTTTGTCATGGTAAAAGTAAAACCCAATCTAATTTATAGTTTGTACCAAGAAAAAATAAAGTCTATTTGAAGTTGGATGAAAGTTATGACATCTATAAATTTAATTTTTGGAAAAGAATAATGGTGGAAATTGATGTTTAACCGCGGACCAAAAATACCCACTCACACATTCAATATGATTTATTTTAATTTTGGTGATTCGAATTCGTATAAAATACAACAGAAAGTTAGGAAATTCAAGTGTAATTTCTTAAATACCATACACAATGTGATGAAAGAAATTCAAATTCATATACGGTATTACTGTTCTCAGTTCTTTTGTTTGTTCAAACAACATTTACAAAGATATTCTTGGTGACATTTTTTAGAAAACAAAATGTATATAGCCAAGATACCCGTACAACATATTATACGGACACATTCACATCTCACCTAATTTTTATGATGCACATAACAGTACTTTATTACTAACCATATTGTATGTACATAAATTCACAATCAAACCTTTCTACAACCATGTGATTAGATCATTAGAACAATTTACGCTACAAAAACTAAAAATATCTTCTTCTTTTTTTGTAATATAGTTGGAATACTTTTACTATATTTTCAATCATCATTTATTATACGTAAATATCTAGACCAAATCATTTACGACTTTTCATCTAAATTATTTTACAAATAAAACTTCATTGGGCTATTGACCAAATTAACCCAATGGTTAATCAATACATCTATTTACTGTATTTATACCAAACACAAGGAATTACTCACCAACTGATTTATTATTTGACCAAAAGGAATATGTGGTCTTCATAATATAATCTGTCATACTATAAGGCCCTACTCATTTAGTCTTTAGTTAAAAACTTGCAGGTCTGATTAATATTGTGATACACAGCTTAAGAAAGTAATATTGTGTCCAAGGTTTCATTAAATTTAGGGTTGAGAAATTGAAACTCCACATTAAATTGGCTTTGTTGACGAATTGGTTCACTCCACAGCACTTGTTGGCTCTCTTTATTGAGGACCCATCATAACTTTGATTTTATATTATTCTACAAAATTAGTTTTATATATCTTTGGATAAAAGTCCCTGTATTGTTTCCCAATCACACGACCTAATTATTGACGCATCGACAAATCTTGTCAACTAGACATATAATTAATAGAAATTCACCTGTGAAAAATGATTTCTTTTTCTCAAAAAAATGAAAATATACTTGAGCTGTGAATTTGTCTGTATTGATTCAGTCCGGAAATCAACTTTTTAATGGATATAGACATTCTACGAATTACCCATTGACTGTAAAACTGAAGCATGAAGTTAAACAGTCAATGAAAATTGAGCAAGCAAACATCTAAAATAATGAAACTTCAATGATGATTGATTTTGTTTAATCTATCCTTAACTATTGTCTATTATCAAACTGGTCCAAAAATGGACCAAAACTGGTTCAAGTTTAATCCTCTGGTCACCGGACACTACCAAAAGTTTTGAGTGGTTCTTGTTGCATAGACCATGGAGGTCGTTTGTTATCTTCCTGGAAATTAACATAGTAAAACAACGATTCATCAGAAGATTACTTAATTGGATATCGAAATGTGTAAACTATTCCAGAGAATTGTCAGCTAGAAATCAGTAGGATTCAAGCAGAAACAATGAGAAAGCAGCACACAAGGATCGGTATAAGGAGTTTTAAGGAACACGAACACAAATTGGAAGGTTACATACTCTGATATCTGTGACAGAATTGCAGGAGGAACATGTAACAGATTGAGCTCCATAAGGATACATCAGGAGCAGTTTGCAGTTGTTGCAATTCACCTGACCAACCTGGTGAGCTATAAACAAAGAACGATGATTCAAAGCCCGATAAGAGAAATTGTATTTTCATCAATTAAAGAGAAATTGTATTTTCATCAATTAAAGAGAAATTGTAAATAGGAACAATAATGAGGCTGAGTAATTCATAAGCATAGAAGAACAATCTTGGTTTTTTTTTTTTTTTTGTCAAACAAAACAATCTTGGTTTAAGATCACACAATTTCCCCTAAAAGTGGCAAAAGTAAAGGGTAGAAATCACATTAAACTAGCAATTATGATGGAGTAGAGACCAAAATAGTTCATAAGCTTGAGAGAAGAATCCTAGCCTAAAGATAATTACGGTTTTCTCAAAAGAGTGGATTTGACTGATGATCACAAAGATAAAAAATGAAATCAGCAAGAACATATAGATATCATTCACACATGCTAAGAAAAATTATAATGAATGAGCATTCCAAAGATTCTTCCTTTAAACACAGTATAAGTAGAACCAGATTGTGAGAGTATTCCAACAATTCTTCCTCTAAAACAGTTTCAAGTGACTGAGATTATTAGTAAAAGGTTTCTTCAGTTTATAAAATAGGAGACATGGAAAAACCTTTTCAAGAACGAGATTAACAGTCTGACAACACGAAGACTTGACGTATTTGGATCCTCTTGGATACGAAAGTAAGCGCCTGCAAGATCCACATACCAATTGCACAATTTCTGCAACCCCAAAACCAAAAAAATTACTACTTTGCAGAAAATCCCTAATTCGCTCCATGGAATATGGGTTCCTTCTAAAAGCCTACAAAATCCACTAAAAATCCCTAATTGATCAGACTACATCAAGAAATAGAGCTAATTTGTAAACCCTAATGAGATTACCAGGAATTTCGGCGGTTGTGGGAGTGGGGTTTTCAACGGTGGTTAGAGTGGGGAATTCAACGGTGGTTGGAGTGGAGTTTTCGGTGGCGGTGACGGTAGGGATTGGAGAAGTAGATGGAGGCAGAGGAGGAGTAAGAAGTGCCGATTCCTACCCTGGAGGCGGACCTTCCTCCTCCTCTCTTTTACTTCTTCTTCAACTTCTTCACGGTGGTTTTGTTCTTCCTTCTTCTGCGTTTGTATCTCTTCCATCACCATCACGCCTTCAGTCTCTGCTCCGACGATCATCATCACTCTCTCAAGTCAAAACTCGCAGATTCCAAGTACAATCATCACTAGTTTTAACTCGCCGATCTTAGCTTTATTTTTTCTTTTCTTTAACGTGGACTGAACGTTGACTAATTGTTGACTATTTATTTTGCGCTAATTATTTTCATTTTGCTTGGTGTCTAAAGCTGAGAATTGAAAAATGTGGAAAAGAAGAATGACAGATTTTAGTGGTCCAGTTGATAACCATTCATATTGTTATAACAAAAGAGGTTTGTTCTTGGATGTTCAAAGTGCATCTAGCAAGCTTCGGTTTTGCAGAAAGTATTCAGATAAGACTCACTATGAAGCGAATTGGGCCTTGTCCTAGTCTCTTGTCTACAATGACTCAATGAGTAACCGAGAGAGGAAGTAGTCACCTGCATAAATAAATGTGAAGGTTCCTCTGCATATTAGAACACTAAGACCTTATTTCATCGAAGCAGATACAAAACTCATGCTCTTAACCAAGTGATCTTGGTTTAGCGGTTTTTACTTGAATATGAGTTGCCCTGTTGGTCCACGCCAAAGATCAATTTCTTTTAAATGTGAGAAAAAACTTTAAATGTTTGAAATAAACCGAATACTTATTAGTCTGATGCTTATGATGATACAGTTAATGATTTTGAGATTTTTTCTCAATACATATAGTAAATTCAAAAAGAAATTTTAGGTTAGGATCCACCTTTTCATCCAACTAACATTTTTGAAAATAAGTTATTTTAGAATTTTCGATGACACTAAATCAAACTACTACTGGTGAAAATAAGTTAGTAACTTAGGATCACATATAGTAGTCTCCTTTCATAATTTGATGAGTCTCCAAATAATATATTCCCAACTCAAAGGACAATCTCAAATATTGACACTGAAATTTCTTCGCAAAATTTCTCTTGCAAATCTTGCTAGGCCTTTGCAAAGATATTTTTGTGAGGAATTTGAGGGGAACCTTTACGAGGGTCTACTTAAAATTTAAAAAATATTAAATAAATTATTAAATATAAAATTAAAATAAATATATTTAAAGTAAATTGTTTTACATCAATTTAAAAAATAATTAAAAATAATATTTCAAAGTCTCGGGAGACTTCGGAAGATAAGATTCGAGAGGTGTCGGAAAACCCGTGTATAATCATTCCAAAATCCATATATCTGAAATCATTAGAATTTCTCTAGCAATTTCCTCGCAAAATCTCAAAAAAAAAATCGGGGTTTTACGGTTCAACTAATTGAAAAGCCCTTCAATCTCTTGATTCAAAGATGAGATATAAGTTTATTTCTTCGAAGAAGGTTCTCTCATCCGCTTATTCGGCTTCTTCACCATCAAATCGTCGTTCGTTATGAGAATTGTCTCTAGATTATCGATTATTCTCCTTAACTTTAGGGTAAGGATAGGAAATATGGTTTATGGATCAAGAAATTGATTTTGCGAGAAAATTGCTAGGGAAAAACCAGTTTCTTAAAAAATCCCTAGCAATTTTGCAAGGAATTTGCGAGGAAAATTTTTTCCTAGCAATTTCCTCGTAAAATCTCAAAAAAAAATCTTCGGGGTTTTACGTTTCAATTAATTGAAAAACCCTTCAATCTCTTGATTTAAAGATGAGATATGTGTTTATTTCTCCGAAGAAGGTTCTCTCTTCCGCTTATTCGGTTTCTTCACCATCAATTTGTCGTTCTTTATGAGAATTGACTCTAGATTATCGATTATTCTCCTTACCTTTAGGTTAAGGATAAGGAATACGGTTTATGGATCAAGAAATTGATTTTGCGAGGAAATTGCTAGGGCATTTTCTCACAAATCCCTAGCAAATTTGCGAGGAAAATAAATTTTTCCTAACAATTTCCTCTCAAATCTCAAAAAGAAAAAAAAACTTCGCGGTTTTACGTTTCAATTAATTGAAAATCCCTTCAATCTCTTGATTTAAAGATGAGATATGATTTTTTTTTGTCCAAAGAAGGTTCTATCTTTTGCTTATTCGGCTTCTTCACCATCAAATCTTCTTCCATCAAAAAAATCATAAATTTGAAAATTTAAAAACCGAGTAAAATGAACCTAGAAATCTCTAGAGATAAAATAAATTCGGAGAAATCATTGAAATTCGTCGTTTGTTATACCTACTTTCACCTAACTTAAAGAATCTTGCAATGACCTAGCAAATTTGCAAGATTGCTATAGATTTTCTAGGAAAATATATACCTCGCAACTGCCTTGCAAAAATACCGCAATTTCCTCACAAATATGCGAAGGATATTTGCCTTGCAAATTTGCGAGGAAGTTGGGGTATTTTGTGTTTCTCCGAAAATTCTTCGCAACAGTATCGCAAATTTGCGATGAGTATTTTCCACTGCAAATTTTCCTTGCAAATTACCTGTACGATGCCTTTCGGAGTATTGTTGGTACGAATATAAATTATTCACATAAAAATTGGAATAAGAATGTGATAATATAAGGTCAGAAAATCTCTTAAAAGTAGTTTTATTCTTCAATATACGGGGTTGGTCAAAATTCTGTTCTTTTTCTTTGCTTGCATGCCACTAAAAGTCTAAAAAAAAGATGCATTGATTAATATTGTATATATAACTATGCAAAAAAAAGTTTGAAATTTAAGCAAAAATTACAAATAAACAAATCCACACATTTCCCTCTGAATATGCCTATAAATACCTTCATCACGAGTAATGGCATTGACATGATAAGATCAATGTGTATAAGAGGAGAGTTATGATGATGAGAGTACTCTTTGTGTTGTATAAGAGGGTCTTGCATGGAAGAGTAGAGAATGAGGTTGAGCCAAGATTACTTACCGATCTTATATTATCAACCATTCTAAATTGACATTGGTGTTCGGGAAGTTGACCTTGGCTCTGTTTTATTCTCTTCTTTTCGATGTCAGATTCTAGTTATCTATTTATATAGAATCATTGTCGTCGTGGTGATCAAACTTTATAATTTCATGATTCAAATGTGCCCTTTTCTGCAAGTATTGTATATTTGTATGCATTCTAATAGTTCTTGCGCCTAACCATTTTTATTTTTTGCAGTTGTCGATATTTTTTGGGTTGGAAAATAACTTCGATTTGGCTGAGTTTTGGTTTAAGTAAAACTACTTTCAGTTTGGTATTAGATTTTAAAATTTTAAAATATAAAGACCACTTAGATTATATGCTAATCTCAGTTCAGTTTCTATTTAAACAACTTAATTGGTCTTCTTTGAACTAAAATCAGTATCAAGTTAGGGTTCTTTTTCTCCACCCTTTTACTTAATGTTGACTACTTTTCATTGTTGAGACAAAAAGAATATCAACGCATAACCTTAACTAATAATTAGCATACAACAAATTGACTTTGGTCCTGCTTCTTATTCGTTTTTATGCCTAGCGAGCTTAATGTTTAGATATATGGAAAAGAAGAACGAGCGACTTTGGAGGTCCACTTGAACATTTACATTGTCAAAAGTCAAAACCCAAGAGTGTTTTTTTGGTTGTTCAAGTGGTTCTCCTGGATTTGTTTCTCATACGGTATAGAGCTTTGGTTTAGCAGAAAAGACTCGGTTAAGAGTCGCTGCCAAATGAATCCCGCCTTGTGCAATTCTCTTCTCTACAATTGGTAACCGAGAGACGAAACAGTCATCTGCAGATACAAAATGTCAGAGAAATCAGAAAATGGGAGCATTATTGCATATAAGAAAGCTAAGAAAAGTTTTGTTTTATAGTGATTTTAGTGATCTTTAAATGCTCAAGGAGTAAGTATAACCTCCTAAATTAGTTCCTGCGGTGGCATTCCTATAAGCGTACTTGCAGGCAAGATCAATGCTTTCAGAAGCATACCTTAAACACATCAAAGAACAAACAGAATCAACACAATGATAACTAAAACCAGATCTCTTTGTTTTATATATATGCTTACGGATTCGGGCAGGCGGTTTGGTGGAGTTGACATGACTCCCACGAAGGAACATCATTTGACCATCCATTCTATATATTACAAAACAGCAGTTGAAACAAACAGTTACTGTCCGTTTAGCTTGATATGGTCACAGTTTGCTTAAACTGATTGAAAAAAGGGAAGAAACTAAGATTGTACCTTGAGTTTAGCTTCAAGGGCTTGAATCATACGTGAAAGGCTTGAATTGTAGTATGTTTCTAGAGCAGATTCAATTATAAAGTCATCCCACACCTGTTGGATCATTAGAATTAGATTATAGAATACAATTTTCTTAATCGTGTAACTTCCAAATTTACATCTTTTCAGCTCAAGAAACAGAAACCGTTTTAGCATCAACATGATAGATAACAAAACACTTACACGGTGCAAATTAGTTTCATGATTGCACCATTGAACTCTGATTTTGCTACCACCTACATCTCCAAGAAAACCTTCATGTAATGGCTGTGAACAAAACCAAAAAATCCAAATTCACAATGAAGATTAGCTCAATATACTCCGGCTTGTTTACGTAACAAGAGTTGCATCAATTGCAAATAACTCGGAATTTGAATCAGGGAGTTAACTAACCTGATGGATATCTACCATATAATGTGATAAGAACATGAGAGCCTCTGTCAAGTTATCTGCAATCGAATTAAAAACATTAAGTCACACTATCATTAGTAAAACTGAAACAACTAAAGTATCGGATTCACTAAACATCTAACTCACAGTGTACAATACTGTGTGAGTTTACAGAAGCAGACTTTAGTTGGTGTGTGTAATTGAAGATTGCTCCTGTCACGCACCAGTCTTTAGGGCAGTCCCCTTCACAAAAGTCAAACAAAACATATTCATTTATGCAACAAAAAAGAAACTTGAATGAATTTGAAAGAAGAGAGATCAATAAAAAACCACGAGAACACTCGTAGTTGCATTTGTAATCAGGTGTATCTGCAAAATGCAAAGCGCTAGTCCATCACCATTGCGGAAGCTTTTTGATTTCATCAGGCCATGAGCAAACAGCTGCTAGCTCTCCACCTGCAGATTCAGGCAGATGTTTCTTCACTACAACTACAGTTTCTTCCTCAAAATAGCTCTATAGATTTTAAAAATGGCACTGTCAGAAATCATACAGAGGTCAATTATCCTTTCTACAAAAGAAAGATTCAATACTAAGAAGAGTGTTATGTATATTTAATGCAATAGTAAAAGAAACAGCCTCACTCAGCTACTAAAGCTCTCAGATCTATAAACAGAGAGAACAGTTTTAAACGATTACAGAGCTCAGAAAACCAGTTTAAGCAAATGTTTTCACCTGAGCTATTTTGCAGACAGCGTAATGGCCATCGGTCTCCCCAAGAAAGAGCTCCATGAACGAGCTGTGTAAGCACGAGCATAATCACAACCCACTTTCTCTGCGACACATCAATTCTGCAAACAGGTTCCATATATTGTGGTCCAAAATTAGAAACAGAGAAGCAGGTTCAGGTTCAACAAAGCAAAAGTGAGTACAGACACAGTGAGAGCCGGATTTGAGATAAAAATATATATAGCAGTGGAGTTTGGCTTACCCTACAAAGCCTCGGAAGTGGTTAACTTTTGTTTTTTGTTAACTACTTCCTCACCACAACGTGGTTTATATATTAGCACGAGGAAATTTATCATTTCTAATTATGTCAAGTAAAATTTGTTTAAACGAAATTTATTAATTTATAGTTGTATCATTTAAAGCCGTGAGTCTCTCAAAAAATATAACGGGCAGTTTTCAAGTTGTTTAGAAATGGTAACAAAGACAAGGAATCGTCAAGATCATAGAGATATCATTCACACGCGAAGTAAAACCAGTTTGCGATAACATTACAAAGATCCTTCTATTTCAGTTTCAAGTGTATGAAGCTTCAGTTGATACAAATTGATTCTGGTGTTGTCCTTAAATGTTGATAACAGATGGACAATTTTGGTCACCACTTATTCTATTTAAACTAAGAACAATAGCATTGCCTTAAACTTAAATAACATTACATGAGCTACGGAGCTGACTGAGTGACTGCATATGGTTCTTGGGGATCTGTTTCATGATCCAGAAAGCTTAGGTATTGACGAAAAGATACGGTTAAGAGTGGCTGCCAAGCGAATCCCACCTTGTGCAAGTCTCTTTTCCACAATGGGTAACCGAGAGAGAAAATAGTCATCTGCAGGACATGAGAAAAGTTGAAGATCACAGCATTGCATACACGAAAGTATATCTCAGATGAACAAACATGCTTGAGTAAAGAAAGCTAATAACAAGCTAATATGTCCTAGAAACTTTGAGTTGTTAAGAGAGTATACCTCCTAAAGTAGTCCCTGGGGTAGCGTTCCTGTAAGCATACTTGCAGGCTAGATTTATGCTTTCAGATGCATACCTGAACCCAATCAGAACCATACTGAATCAAGATGGTATATTTAGGAAAAGCAATATGATCACTTGACAGCTACAACTAGATTTCAATGCTATTCGTCAACTTTCTAGATCATCTAACTCAAAATTTTAACCATTATGTGTTTTAGCATCGCTGCAAAGAGCTAATTATACGCGTCTCTTGAACCTCAACAGAAACTGAAATATCTATACGCTTACGGATTTGGACAGGCCGTTTGGTTATGCTCACATAACTCCCACGACGGAACATCATTTAACCAGCCATTCTATATTCAAAAAGCAATAATCAATGTGAGTTGATTGGTCATACAACGTACTGGCAGTGGCACTTAAGCTCTATAATGAAAGTAAGATTGTACCGTAAGATTGGTTTGAAGTGCTTGAATAAAGAATGGGAGACTTTTATTGTAGTATGTTTTAAGAGCAGACTCAATGATCATGTTATCCCATACCTACAAGATTGAAATGATTTTCTTTTAGAAACCGAATCATCAAAGATGATAAGATGGTATTATATACATCCGGTAACTTCCAAAAGTTTAAATCGTTCCAATTCAATCAGGAAAGATATTATTTCAGCACCAATATGAAAAACAAACACTTACATGGTGTAAATTTGTTTTGCGGCGATACCAGCGAACTGTTATCGTGTTCCCACCTTCATCTCCCAGAAAACCAACATGCAAAGGCTATATAGATTACATAAAACTCAGCCAGGACTTCTTTTGATATGATTCATTTGAATGGCAAAGGGATTTACCTGGTGAACATCTCCAATATAATGTGATAAAAACATGAGAGCCTCAGTCAAGTTGTCTTCAGACAAAGACTAGTCACGGCTCCATACTTCCAAAGAACTCAAAATGAAGCTTAGAATCAGATTCAATATAATCTCACTTACAATGGACAATCCTATGCAAGTTTTCAGAAAACGACATAAGTTGCGTGGTGTAGTTGAAAATCGCTCCTGTGACACACCGGTCTTGATGCTTATGAGTATCATGGCAATCCCCTTCACAAAGACAAAACATAAAGATTGGAATTTGGATATAAAAACAGGAATAAAAGATAAGAAGTTGGATGATGAAAGAATAAACTGACGACAATACTCGTAGTTGCATCTGTAATCAGGAGTGTCAACATAGTGCAAAGGGCTAGTCCATCGCCATTGCCAATGGTGTTTAATTTGATCAGGCCATGAGCAAACAGATGCTAAGTCTCCATCAGCCGATTCAGGTAGAAGTTTCTTCACTGCAGCTACAGTTTCTTCCTCAAAGTAACTCTGAGGGTTGAAAATGGCATTATCAGATAAATCACCAAAGCTACTATCTTATCTGCAGAAAGATCTAATTCCAATCAAGGGTATAGCTAGATTCCACCATAACAGTTATCGCCTAGAGTAAATTTAGACGGTTGTAGAGTTAATTTGATCTTCAGGCATACAAATATCAGACAAGTTCTCATCTTTTAGAAATCAAAGTAATTTCAGTAATTTTAAATGTTCAAGCTCAGAATTTTCTAATATACAGATTTTACCTCGGCTAATTTGCAAATGGCGTAATGACCTTCTTTCCCCCAACACAGAGCTCCATGGATGAGATGTGTAAGCACAAGTACTCTAACAAACCACTGTCGCAGCGACGAACTCATTCCGATACAAGTTACAATACAACAAGTTTTTGGTTACCACGTTTGTCGAATTAAATATTTGTTGCTCGAATATGCGAAATTGAAAAAGATTCCTATTTCAATCTTTTGAAATTGGGCATTTTTATTAGAAGAACAAGCGGGATGATTTAAAACGACAAGTAAACTGTCAAAGACTCAAAAGTCCTAAATTTCTTGTATATGCCTCACTGATAAAGAAATAAATAAAATATTAACTCAATCAACAATTTTTGGGAACAAAAACTAGCTTTTTGATCCCAGAAGGCCAGAACAAAACAAATATTGGGTAAGTGGCTGGTCATTTGTTAATTTAACATTCAAAAGTCAATGCTCATACTGGTTCTTGTTATAAAGTATCAATACATTTTGGTTTACTTCAAAATTGCAGATTTGTAACCGTTCTTGAGTACACAACATTTGATTTCGTCAGATATATATGTAGTAATTGGTATACAACAGCTGATCTGATATTATGTATTCCATAGGTACAGGGTCTTTTTGACCAGATCAAAGATACATAAGCCAAACAAACTTACTTTTGTAGATCTATGAACACAATCGATCAGATTTTATTGTCCACGCAGTATCTCTGATTATTCACCATGATTCTTGTCACTTTGCAGAGAATCAAGTCACAAGCAGAATCTTACCAATATGGTTACTACTTTCCATAAGGCTATGAGCTTCTGCTGCTTTTGATAATGGTAGATACTTGTAGATCACCGGTTTTACCTTCCCTGCTTCTATCGCTGGCCACACATATTTCTCGACTTCCGCTACAACGACTGCTTTGTTTTCTGTGCTTCGTGGTCTTAATGCAGCTCCTGTAGGAACAAAACGGATCATGATTTTTAATAGGTCTCATGTTTTCAATTTTGTGATAAGATTGATTGATTGATTGTGTCAAGTACCTAAGACAGTGAGACGCTTTGGAAGCAGACTACTTAGTTTTATTTCTGCATTGGCTCCTCCCATTAAACCGATGATACATAACCTTCCATCGCAGTTTAAGCTTTCCAGGTTTTTCTGGAGATAAGGTGCCCCGATGCAGTCCAAGATAACATCCACACCTTTCCCATCAGTTTCCGCTTTTACCTTTGCAACAAAATCCTCGGTTTTGTAATTTATACAAACATCAGCCCCAAGTTCTTTGCAAGCAGCTAGCTTTTCCTCATTTCCTGTAGTTTGAATTAATATATCACACTGTCAAAACAAAACAAACATGGAGGTTATCAATAAATTGCAGCTTAGACCAAACCTGCTGTGACAAACACTTTCACTCCTTGATGTTTAGCCATCTGTACTGCAAATGTCCCAATCCCACTTGAACCTCCATGAACCTAAATCTCAGAAACTAACAAACATCAGCAAGGAGATAGACAAGAAGAGAAGCCATAGTAAAAACTGAGTAATAGATGAAGCCTCTAGTATTTTCCCTTTAAAAGGATTGGCCCCTAACAAACTGCAGAAACGTTTTTATCGAAAAACAAGGACAAATGAAATACCAATAAGGATTCACCAGCGGAGAGGCGGCCCATCATGAAGACAGTTGACCAAACAGTGCATGCCACTTCTGGGAAAGCCGCTGCGTCCTTTAGAGAGACACCGGCAGGTATAGGGAGAATTTGTCCAGCAGAAACAGAAACTTT